>OY744552.1:40793999-40873999 GCA_963556195.1 Sepiola atlantica
ACATATCAACCAAATCATTTCATTATCACATCACTACAGTATAAATCTCTATGCATGAGTGGATGAAGTGTGTGAGGTGCGCTGAAAAAAAATTCCTACCAGTAAAATACATAGCCCTGTTGTGCTCGCATACCCTTAATGACAATAAAAGTGTAAAAATTTGGGAATTTCCTTGCTTTTGTACATTTAGTGTATATGAATTTTCATCTTAACCCTATTAAGGGCATATGATTTCAGTATACTGGCATTTTTCATGGAATATATATATATATATATATATATAAAGGAGAGGTAGTTTGCTTGAAGCATTGTGTGTAATACGTATATAGAGGAGTATTAGAAGGCTATCACAATGCAAGAAATGGAAATATGTCGGCGTTGAGAAGTAAGACAAAAACAAGTGATTTTTTTTTATATATATATTTAATTTCCGATGCGGACGAGTGAAGTCGTGTCAAGATTTGCTACCCACCCAGCACTTCTTCCTTTCATCGTTTTAATGTAAATTAAAAAAAAGATATAAATAAATAAAAACCGTTTTCACTAACAGCGAGTCTAACATGTGATTCGCGGGCCCGATTAAAACATAAAGGATAGGAGACGCATGGTGTGAGAGGCGTGGGAGGTTTCCAACTTTACACATTCGTGGCTGATTTACACATTTGTAACATTCGTGTCAAAGTATCACTTTTATAACAATTACGTGTTATCACCCTGAAAAACTTGGCGGGATGAAGAACAAAATATTTAGAATTGGGGAGCAGTTTCGTATATAAATTTAACGAAAAATGATCTCTCATTTCCGGGCCATTCTATTATTTTAGGGCAGTTAATCATTTTTATTTTACTATAAATTCTATGCGTTTTTTTTTTGTTGTTGTATTTTGGAGAGGTTTTTACTTTTTTTAGGCAATTACATGTGGTTTTACAACTTTTCTTGGCCTTTTGGCTAAGATCAAAGTGTAGTATCTGTTCCAATGGATACTGCACCCCATACTGGTGTTGTCTTATCCTTCGGGTCTTGATTTACGCCCGTCAATGGGTCTGTCCTGTGCAGTTCTGGGAGGTCCACCTTCCCAGGCCTTGCCTCCCCTCTTTGGGGAGGAGTAAGTTTATTGCTTACTGCCTGTTACGCCTCTACCGGGGAATGCAGTCGGGGCTGCCCAGGCAATTTTTAAACCCCACTTTCCCGACCCGACCTTGGGTCACATCTTACTTGTGGGAGTAAGATAAAAACTGGCCTTGTGCCTAACTCCTGGAGAGAAGTAAATCAATACTCGGACTTAGGGTTAGTGGTAAAAAAAAATTTGGTTAACTGCTCTAAAAAACTATAACGGCCCGGAGATTGGGATAATTTTACATTAAACTATACGAAACTAGTGATCCCCCACTCTAATTTTTTTTCTTTTTTCGACAAGTTTTTTTTTCAGAGGTTTCACACATAATCGCCTAAAAAGTAGAATCTCATTTTTATTTTTAGGTGAATTAGTATACGATGTAAAGGTACAAGAGAAGAAAATGTCCCCACAAGAGTACAAGGAATTGTACCTATCAAAATATAAACAGTACATAGAAGGCCATGTACTGCAGGGGCATCCTAAGTGGGGAGTTGTGCAACAAGATGTTTGTTAACATTACTGGGAGGCGATTAAGGACAGGGTTTTGTCCTCGTCACCTCGGACTTAAAGTACATGGCAGAGCTTTTGAAGAAACTATACATCCCAGCAACTTACATCTGCCAGAGGAGCTTCGCTATGTAGGACATCCTGCTCTCATCAAAGGATGAAGTGGAACGACTCTCCCTAAAGGAAATGGGGAGCAGGAGAGTGAAGCTAGAGCCTAAGACAATACTTCTAAAGAAACATGGGATCCTCGACCCCTTTCTATCTTCATTGTTAAAAGCTGCCAGAGGAGGGAGGGAGTTCTATTTCTACTCGTTACAGAGGAGTTTTGTTGCCCCCACCCCGCACCCATGTCAGATGTCAGAAAGTTACCAGTTATTGTGAAAGAACTCATCTTCTACCACCGCTGTAAAGAACTTTCTTTTCTTTCTTAGCATCATTATAATATAACGAGCACCTTCTCTGTCTGTCTGTCCTTCTGTCTGTCTGTCGTGGAGAATTTTTGTAAACAGAAGAGAGGGGGGCTCGAGTAATTACCATTTAATTAATTAATCTTTTCAAGTCAGCGTTCATAATATTTGTATACCTTTAGAATTACGAAACTATTAATCAATTAATTTACATTAGATAACATTAAATAACATATAAACAAAGAAGAACAAAGTGATTTCAAGACGAGACTGCGATTAGAACGGAAAACGTGTCAATAATCTCACTTAAACTAATACTATTTCTACAGCCTTATATACCGTTAATAAACGTTGTTTAGACACTAGACGGGTTTCGTCATTTACATAATACATTCCTTTTAACTGTCAATTAAATTCATATTTACAAATATACACTTATAACTGCTATTATCAAGTTTACATATGTATTTACAATATTTTCCGATAAGGTGATATTAATAAAAATTATTCATACAATTAATTAAAACCATTTTCTCCATAAACCAGCCAGTTTTCTGAACCGTACTTTCAATGGTGAGTACTGTTAAAATTGCAAAGTCATCCTTTCGAAAGTGACGTCATTTTGAGATATTTCTTCCCTGCATGTTCGTCTTCAAATCAAGCTATTTCGTCCTTTAGTTACATCATTCACTTTTGTGACATCATCGAATGTGTACGGTGACAAACAAGCAAGCAATAATTTCATCCATCACGATAGTCTCAACGCTCAGCAACCACCTCCGCGTTTCCAATGTCAAGTTGCCATCTCCTTTGCACTCAACCTTCTTTCCGTTTGTTGTTGGTATAATATTGAATTTTTTGCTTCATGCCAAATTATGAATTTAATCCTATGTATTGCAAATTGACTGAGTGTGGTTTGGGAGTTAGGGTTCGGGTTTTCTGAAGAGAGGGGATGATTTTCTTTTGCATCTTGAGTTTTCGCTGACTCATTTATGAAAACTATTAAAATTATTCCATTTGAAACGTACGTAAAATTCATGCTTGTGAGGGGCTTTATATTTCGAAACTTGATTTAAATGCATTATAGATCTTTGAATACACATACATATATTTTTTTTTTTTTTTTTTAAATTCACACAAAAATAAGTCAAGAAGTTTGATGATAATTTTTACTACTAATAAAATAGTTAACCAGAGTTCATATATTTTGATATGAATGCTCCTGCTGCTACGAACATCTGAAAAATCTGAATGGACTAATGTTGTAAAAAAAAAAGTCACGCCGTGTGTCGTCCATCGGGGATTGAACCTACAGCGTTCCGCTTACAAGATAGAATCTTGTTATTTTTGTACAATGGCAAGAGTTCACTTATGCAAATGAGCATTATTTTGCATGGGCGAATTCTCGTTGAGATAAAATGAGCAGGAACTTTCCTCCCAGCAGAAACTGTTAAGTTGACATGACAAGTTGGGACCACATCGAGTGTTCAGCTAGAGAAAAAGAGAAATGATTGAATTGGTGTCGTTTGTGTCAGGTTATTCTGTTGACGAGGTTTGTGTTTTAGAGAATTGTTAATACAATTCGAGAGTTGAACTTTTATTATTTTTTTTGTGCGCGTTTTCAACTTTCGTTACTACAAGTTCGTATCTACGTTATTTGTTGAACACTATTAAGACGACTGACTGTTTTTTTCTCGCCAGACTTATCCTTCTACTTGCATAACAGGTTGAATTGGCCTCATCGGTTAGAGCGCTCGAATTTTAATTAAAAGGGACTCGTGTTTCGGGGTTCGAATGATGCGACCGGTTTGAACAGTTATTTCCACACTGAGGATTCCATTAGGAAGAAACGTATACATATGTGGATAGCGATTAATATTTTGAAAAGCAACAATTGTGCAATTTTAAATAAAAAATTCATTTATTTAATTTTTTTTTTTTTCGCAAGCTTTCGTTGTAGAACAAACTTGTCAGGCGAGACTGTCTTATAGTTTTTTTTTTTTTCTTTTCTTTCTCATTTTGCTGGTATTAACCCTGAGGGGTCGAATAGACGTCAAGTTCTTAAGACGTTATATGTTGATTTCCTTACTTATATATATATATATATATATGCCCGTTATGAGGGGTGCGAAGGCGTGTTGAAATGCTGTTGAATGTTTTTAATCACATGGAAACGTCTTCTTAAATAAATTCACCAATTTTATTGTGCATTGTTCAATCATCCGCCTGAAGACGACCAATGATGGTCGAAAACGTTTGCGTTAAATATGGAGATTTCCTACACTCCTTGGTTAATAGTACAAGATCTATTGTTCGACGAATAGAAAGATTGGATCAAAAAAGGAATAAACAGAAGTTGGCACTCCTGTTCAACCAGATATGTATATATATATATATATATATATATATATATATATATATATATATATATATATATATATAATTAAAACAAATCAAAAATCCATTGTATCTATTTTTACCAGAAAATTTTTCAAAGAAATAAGGTTAGAATAAGAGAAACTTAGAAAAAGACAATCGAATTGTTTGCTTTCTTTTCTCCCCAAGTACCTATATTGTAGGCTTCGATCAATGACTCGCTATTACGGCCTCACCTGGCAAATTAAATATCATCGATGTATTGTCTGTTCGTACGCAAATCGCAACATATGATTGCTTAACAAAAAAAGGAATAGGCAGAGTACACATTACTAAGGCGGTAATTTTTAGAATGTCAATACTTGAGTTAAAATCTCATGTAAGTCTGAAGGATTTTTTTAAACTTATACACATAATTTATTGCATCCTGTGTGGAAGCACCGTTAGTAGGATAACCATAGTTTTTATGATATCAATACCTGAGTTTGAATCTTCCGTAAGTCTGAAGGATTTTTTTTAACTGGATACGTGTTTTATAAATTTAAAGAAATTAGCATAATAAGATAAAAAAAAACATTACTTAAATATTTTTTTTAACTTATGACAGAACAATTAGGACCGGCGGAGATCGGGTACCTTAGGGCGCACTAGTATGCATCTTGGTGATGATGCTGGACCCTATGTAGAAACACAGTAGCGATATAAGGCTAGTACGTATACTCAACACGGAATCAGCTATTCAAAACAAACTGGGTTAAGGCGCGGGGCTGTCTAGGTTTTGTAAGAAAAGTCATGTACAATTGTCTATAGCAATTAAATCTGCACAACGATGAGTTTGAACAGCTGGACAATTTTGGTCAAGAATCTCTTAGTCACTGATGAATGTCAGCACTTGGGGGGGTCGCGCGCGAATGCCCTCCTCATAGAGACAGAGAAAGAGAATAAGTGTTTTGTGATAAGAATAATATCTAAGCGAGGAATTTTAATTGCCCGTACCGCGCGTACCACCCAACCCCAAACAACTCCGAGAGAGGAAGAAAGACTCAAAGAAAAGGAAGGGGGGGGGGCCGAAAGCGTGTCGCAATGAACCTTTTCAATAAGTGTGGACGCGTGAGGACGCCGAGAGAATCAGTTCCCCAGAGTCAGGCAAAGAGACAAGTTAGTTAGAACTGGGATCGCGGCCCGGACGGTCGTGATGCTCGCTTCTCAGACTCGGCCACCGTTTTCTAAACATAGATTAATGACGTAATTAAGACCTTGCGATCGTAAATGGATTCACACAGAGAGAGAGAGAGAGAGAGAGACGACGAAATAGTTTAACACAGAGGACATTTTATCAACAGATAGATTTTCAATTCAAGTGTAAAATTAATTCTTTCTTTTAATCGAGGCGTGAGCACAGATACACAGACGACGAGCGGGGTACATGTTTATAACTGGCTCCATGACACGGTGACGAACGAGAGTGGGGTACCTGTTACATATGGTGCCGTCACCAGGATCGAGTGGGGTCCCGTTACAAACTAAGTGAATTTTTTTTTTAAGTAGATATAACGGGTATTTGACATTAGTTATTTTTGCTTAAAGGACAATTTCCTATGTTTTTTGTCGAAAAAAAACAATAGGCAAATACATTCATCATAGTTACTTACTCTCTCATGAAAACGAAATTTCAAATATTTTCCTTTGTATTAGTTATAAAGCGCTAGAATCTAGGTAAAGATGGAAACTGACATACCCAGGTCCTGTACCAACACCACTCAAAAATGTAAAAATAAGAATAAAAAAAAAATAATAACATGGTATCATGAGCTGGGCGGCAGGAAGACATTGGGTTGCTCATTCAATCCCAGACAACATCGGGTTGTTCTATTAGTAAGTTATAAAACTGGTGTGACCTTGAAGGGCCGATAATAAATAAGACAACAGGGTGGTATATTTACAAGAGTGTATTTACACAAGTACAGAAAAGTATGTTACAGAAAGACTACATCCGAGAGTGTCACAATACTTCATCGTAAGCTCTATACATAGTGTCCGGAAGAGTCCATATATTTCTGATTGGGTATTTACTTCCTTCTCACCACAGAAAGATGTGACACAGGGCCGGAAGGTGGAGAGAACAGTATGCTACAGAGAGACTGCCCCGAGATTTCGTCGTAATCTCCTCTATACATAGTGTCTGGAAGAGTCCATATATTTCCGACTGAGTATTTACTTCCTTCCCACCACAGAAAGATGTGGCACAAGGCCGGAAGGTGGAGAGAATCAAGCCAACGCCCCTAAAGAAGGGGCACTCTGTCTTATTAAAAGTTGCCTAGGCAGACCCGTTGGCATTCCCCGGTCGGAGTGCCTCAGGCAGTTAGCAATAAATTAACTCCACCCCAAAGAGGGGAGGTAAGGTCTGGGAGGGTGGACCTCCGAGGACTACCCAGGACGATGACCACAGCCTGACAGATAAAAGGCCACCGAAATGACCCAGTTCCCGTCGGACTGATTGTCGAGAACGGATCCTCGACTGGTATTTATCAGTCCAGAATCTCTAAACAACAGAAGCTACGTCGAGACTTTGTTGTAATCTCTATACAGAGAGTAGAAAGTGACTAACTTAGGTTTACTTTTGGCAGCCTCGTAACTCTCACTTCCCTTATTTTGTCCTTTAGTCCTCACATTCCATGAGCGAAGTTTTCTGACAAAGGGGAAAGAATTGCTGTCTTCTGTTTTCCTATCTATCTAACAAAAGAGAGTAGAAAGTAGATCTTTGGTTTACTTTCGGCAGCCTCGTAACTCTTGCTTCCCTTATGTTGTCCTTTAGTCCTCACATTCCATGAGCGAAGTTTTCTGACAAAGGGGGAAGAATTGCTGTTTTCTGGGTCTGAATCTATCCATCTAACACTTATCGTTGGCTATTTTTTGACCTTGAAGTAGTAATTTTGAATATTTTTTTTTTTTTAGCTCCTTACATCAAGTAGCTCCATGCCTTGTCTGGAGCGATTTCCATAAAAAAAAAAAAGAAAAAAAAAAACATAATGTCTGGAAGAGTCCATATATTCCTGAAATAGGGTAGATCACTATTACACCATCACAGAAACCAATGTCAGAACTAAAAAAAAAAAAAAAAAAAAAAAAGCATAGGTAAAATAAAACTTCTTAGATAGTAGAGTTTAATTTTATTGTTCATCTATGAGGTACAATAAAAAAAATATATATTGCATTTTGTATGTTATTATCGACTCAAAATTGACATGTACCTCCATTAAACGTGGTCAAGTATAAAAAATAAATCAAAATGTTGAACGCCAATCAAAAAGAGAATTGCTTGATATGTGGGTCATGGGTCAGCATACGTTTAACAGAAGAGACGGAAAGTTATTGAAGGATTATCCTAATCGGTTGCATCTAAGCACATACAAGGTTTTATAGCTTTTGCTCTTATATAAAAAGGCTTAAGAAGTCTCTTTGGCATACTTTAGATCGAACATTACTTTTATTTTAACCACGGGGCGTGTCTACCAATCTATCGTCCAGTCGATCCTCTTCTATGGCCGTGAGACATTACTAATGAGGGTGGTCGATCGGCGGATATCGGAAGTCCTTGACAATGACTGCCTCCGCCGTTGCCGGCATGCCGACTGTGTTTGAACTGTTGTTCTACGGCAATGCCTCAACCTGAAGTCTCTGCTGTCAATCTTGTTGCAACAACATCTTCGATGTCTCGGGGCATGCAGTTCGTTGCGGCAAGCGAGAATTTATTTGCAGCATTACAACCTCTCTGCCTCACCCTAAACCTAACATCCTCTCTGCGTGGGTGGCGCGAGCGTATCAGTGAACAGCTGCAAGTGTAGTGCACAATCATCAGGTCGGACTTGACTGAGCTCTCAAATACAAATTATATATATATATATATATATATATATATATATATATATATATATATAGATAGATGGATGAAGAGTGATAAACATGCACGAATGTCCAAATTTATGTCAAACTTAAAATGTTCAATGCAAGGTATATTCTGTAATAAAATTATGTTTATTGTTCTTTCCTTAAGCCAAGGCTTTTCAAAGATCGAGATCTTATCATCAGAGGAATTATACAGATAGATAAGTTGGCAATAGAAAAGCCAAAGTTCAACATTTGAAAAAATATTAAGAAAGAGATGGGTGAAAAAAAGTTCGAGTAAAAAGATATTGGGTTTGTCCAAGTGGTAATTGTCCACCGATAAGGTGTCCAATGGAAGCAGGTTTCAGTGGAGAAGAAAAAGTTTCGTACCATTTCACTATAGGTTCTTTCTACTAAAAGTTTACTTTTAGTATCTTACTTATATATATATATATATATATATATATATAAGTATATATATATATATATATATATATAATTTAGATACTGTATATTACATATTTCAGCAATGTACCGCGGTTGCTGAAATATGTAATATACAGTATCTAAATAAATTATATTAGCTCTCTTATATGATCGAGCACTTTATTTGATTTCTTTTCATATACAACCTGACACTATATATATATATATGTATTATTATTATATTATTACTGTTATTATTGTTATTATTATTATTATTATTATTATTATTGTTATCTATATAATACTAAAAGTCTATTGTTCTTGTATGTTTGCAATCAGCTTTCAGCTTTCCGGTTTTCAACATCCGGTTGCGCATGCGTAAATAGCATCGTCTTCAATCTGTTATTCCAATTCCATTATTCTCTATTATGATTAACGAACGCATGAAATTTTTCATTCTGGAAATTTTTAAACAATTTCATTTAATTCCATCAAATAGTTTATTTGTTTTCTTCACGGCTAAAAACATTCAACGGGAGGACTTCGTAAAGTCTGTCGCAGTTTCAAAAAAACTCCTCCCTTTTAAAAAACAAAAACAAACAAACAAAAAAACAACACTCATTATTAATATCAGCCATACTAGCGGTCGGTGAACGAAACCACCTCCCACTTTCCCTCTCATAGATTTCACCACTCCTACTCCCTCTGTTTTCGTTACGTACGCGAGAAAGCCTGCTGTACCCCCTTCCTTTCTCAAATCGCCCTAACCAACCACTTATAATTCAGTAACTGTAATTTTAAAAAAAAAACAATTATAATAAACAGAACGACTCATAGAAATCTATCTATATTCTTTTTTCATTTTAATATACTTTCATAGAAATGCTTCTGTTATGTAAAAAAAAACTATTTTCTTTATGCCACAAGTGTCACGCTCATACATGAATTCCATAGCTAATATAACAAACTGACCCAACGGGTCACGGGTGGTCTAGTATTATTACTATTATTATTATTATCATTATTATTATTGTTATATTATTACTATTATTATTATTGTTATTATTATTATTAATAATATTATTATTATTACAGTCCATATCAACATGGTACTTAAGGTTTCACACTGGGAGAGCAGACTCTGACGAAAAAAATACAGTGTAAGTATAAGTAAAACTCAAGAAAACACTGTATATTATCGTCTGGGTTCGCTCTTCCAGCTTGAAACCTAAAGTACCATGTTGATCTGAACTTCTGTAGTATTATAAATAAATAATCGAGTACTCTGTTGGTTTTTTTTCTACCAAATTAAACCAAGAAATATATTTCTCCCTTAATGTTTCATTTTACTTCAGTCGAAGTTCTCAGAAATCAAGGGGCTCCTTCCTGGGGCTAACACTTGATCTCTATATGAGAACAGCTGCAAGTGTAGTGCACAATCATCAGGTCGGACTTGGCTGAGCTCTCAAATACAAATTTTATATATATATATATATATATATATATATATATATATATATATATATATATATATATATATATATATATATGTATATTTTAAAGAAAGAAAGATGAAGATAAAAAATTGCATAAAATTACATAAAGTTACATAAAATTAATACAAATTTTATTACATCGAAAGTTCAGATGCAAGGAGTTACATTAATCCTTAAACCATGGTTTTTCAAAGATAAAACTCTTCTCGTCAGAGGATAAAATTTGGTAATGTGGTATTTATAATAAATAAATATTACCTAGTTCCATTTCACTTTGAAATATTTGTAATATATTTAAGGTAATATTTATTCTTCAATTTTTCAAAGTGAAATGGAACTAGGTAATATTTAATTGTTATAAATACCACATTACCAAATTTTATCATCTGACGAGAAGAGTTTTATCTTTGTAAAACCATGGTTTAAGGATTAATGTAACTCCTTGCATCTGAACTTTCGATGTAATAAAATTTGTATTAATTTTATGCAATTTTTTATCTTCATCTTTTTTTCTTTAAAATTGATTGCTATACTCAACGTATTGAGCTTTACTGTATCGCAATAGATCACTTTACGATACTTCAATTATCGTTAATTCTATTATCATTTGTATATATATGTATTATTATTATATTATTACTATTATTATTGTTGTTATTATTACTATTATTATTATTATTATTATTATTACAGTCCATATCAACATGGTACTTAAGGTTTCACACTGGGAGAGCAGACTCTGACGAAAAAAAATACAGTGTAAGTATAAGTAAAACTCAAGAAAACACTATATTATCGTCTGGGTTCGCTCTTCCAGCTTGAAACCTAAAGTACCATGTTGATCTGAACTTCTATAGTATTATAAATAAATAATCGAGTACTCTGTTGGTTTTTTTTCTACCTAATCAAACCAAGAATTATATATATATATATATATATATATATATATATATATATATATATATATATACTACTATATATATATACTACTATATATATATATATACTACTATATATATATATATACTACTATATATATATATATACTACTATATATATATATATATGTACTACTACTATATATATATACTACTATATATATATATATACTACTATATATATATATATATATATATATATATATATATAGTCTTGGAAGTTTCTCAACCATTAAAACTATATTAAAAAAAATAAATTTTTTAAACCTTAAGTCCCAAGTCGTTCAGTGGAAAATCACTCATGTAAGTCAATTTAACTTTTTCAGTTATTATATTAGTTTGCTTCTAACATTATTTAAGGGATCATCAGTTGTTTACCATGAAAAACTGTTTCGGGAATTTAAAAACAAGACAGTATTTAATTTCATGGCTTCCCAGCAGAGTTGATCAAACCCCACTTCCCTTAAAAGACAAAAACATAAACGTTCTGTATACTAAACCTAAGTTTTGTTCCGTATAAATGTTTTACTTATATTAGTTATTAAAAAAAGAAAAAAGTCCTCCTTACCTGTGTTGTTCGTCTGTCTAATAAAATTTATCCGTTACTTACAAAAATGTTGCTGCATTTTAAAGTGTGTAGACGAATCCATTAAAAAAAATTATATATATATATATATATCAAGGGAGGTGTGAGAGCGCTCTATCCCTTAATAGACTTTAAAAACGGCCTATGCTAGAAATCTCATTTCTTTGATCAGTCATAACTCAAAAACCAATAAACCAAATTAGTTAAAACTTTGCACAAAATTTTTTTTTTATAGGTTCTATAAGTGTGTAGAATTTCAGCATCATTAGTCAAGGCAATCCAGAGATCCAGAAAGGGCAGGCATGATTTTGTGTTATCCGTGTGTACGTACGTACGTACGTATGTGTCACCCTGTATCTCATCAACTATTTGATGGATTCAGCTGATTTTTGGCAGAGATAGAGGTTCTAGGGTCTCGTTGATGGCATTTTAATTTCAGTTTACCATATACCTTAGTTTTCCAGAAAATTCCAAAAAACCTTAAAAATGATCATTGTATTGAGGCATAGCCTTTACAAAAGTAGTGACATTCCATGAAAAATGCCAGTATACTGAAATCATATGCCCTTAATAGGGTTAAGATAAAAATTCATATACATCAAATGTACAAAAGCAAGGAAATTCCCAAATTTTTACACTTTATTTGTCATTAAGGGTATGCGAGCACAACAGGGCTATGTATTTTACTGGTAGGAATTTTTCTTCAGCGCACCTCACACACTTCATCCACTCATGCATAGAGATTTATACTGTAGTGATGTGATAATGAAATGGTTTGGTTGATATGTAGTCATACCCTTAATTAATGACAATAAAAGTGTAAAAATTTGTGAATTTCCTTGCTTTTGTACATGTATATGAATTTTCATCTTAACCCTAGTAAGGGCATATGATTTCAGTATACTGGCATTTTTCATGGAATATATATATATATATATATATATATATATATATATATATGGGTGTGAGTGGCCAACGGCAAAAAAATCTGAAATCACAATGTCACCACCTAGGGAACCAGAATGTTTGCTCATAATCGCCTAAAAAAAGTAGAATCTCATTTTGTGGTGGTGTGGGTAGGGGTGGGGTAGCTGTTGCATTGTAGCTTACCTTCACCATGGGTACCCGGATTCCATCTTGTTGTTCAGTGTATCTCGGTCTTCTGAACAATAACGAGGGGACGCTGACTGGTTTTAGAAGTTTTATTTTAAACATAAAACAGATGGCACAGATTGATTGTTTTTGTACGAGATAGAGAGAACAGGGGAATTGTTTGGGAAGAATTTATCATCAACAGTTAGAGCGTTTTTGGCTACACTACACACTGGCCCCTGCTACTGCAGGGACCCTCGCTTCACACATCTTTCTTTCTAGGTGTTCAGGAACAAGAGACAGAAACAAGAAACAACCTCTAACGGATGTGACGTCACTTCCGATTTTCGCTGCTACTCTTACCATCTTTCAGAGAGTCCTCCCACTCTCTGCGACCCCTCCCACTATCTAACATAGCGAAGGATGTTAATCTACAATACCTTTTTTATTCCATACTGAAAGTATCAACTAATATGTTTTAAAGAAGACGGGAAGACATTCATTAATGAATCGTTTGAAGTATGGCAACATTTTCAGAGAGAGGTGAAAGTGAGTTGTATCAAACGTGATAGAAAGAGGAAGAGAGAGAAAACAGAAAAAGAAAAAGATAAATAAATTCGAGGGGAGGATGTAAAGTTCTAGTGATTTGGCTTGGAATTCCGCTTTTTCTGAATTACAAAAAAAGCGGAATTCTGCTAAGCTTAGAACTCACATCCCTGATAAGTAGTCGATCGTCAATAATGGGATTGTGATTGATTAACTCTTTCTTGGTACCTTGCTCATGGGCCGCTATAGTTCAGGATGTGGTGCAGACCAGAAAAAAATCCAGCTCAATCCGACCAGGGTGAATGCCGTTGCAACCACAACAACAATAATAAAAGTGAACGTATGTGTGTCCGGCTTATGTGCAAATTTAATTTTTATGAGCAAAGAAGCGGGGCTTAATCTTAATATCTAATAATAATTTTTAAAAAAGTAAAGAAAAATAATCATGTATGCAAATTTCATTTTATGAGAAAGGAGAAGCTTAAACTTAATAGCTGATAACAATAATGAAGAAACGAAAAAAACTTTGTCATTTTTAATACAGACACAAAAATATTTCCTTATTGAGAATGACAAAGTTCTTTTAAAGAATTTTTTAAGTTTGAAAATTGAGCAAAAAGCCGTCAGAAACCATGAATAAGATGAAAATATTATTTTATTTTTTTTATTTTTTAAATTTTACTTCGGTCTTAAATTTCGGAGGTAAAATACCTTTCCTCAGAGACGTTAGGTGTTTCATATAAGTAATAGAAATATTAACTTATATTTTTTTTTATTAATAAGGTCCTTTTTTTTCATCCTGGTTGTTGTAGTGTACGCTTGTTGTCATGGAACGGTGTGGTTGAAACAGAATTTTAAGGCTCGTAGTAGTAGTAGTAGTGTTGTAGACTCGGCTCGTTAGACTAAAACAAAGGATAAAAGAAAGAAAGAACAAAGACTGAGTTCAACTGATTAGTTTTCCCGGGTCGTTCTTTTATTTCCGGAATCTCTCAACGCACACGACCGGTAATTTGCTTAACTTCCAATTTGCAAAAGGGATGTAATCTTGACTGAACACTAAAAATAGTAGTAGTATTTGTAATTTAATTTTGTCGTTTCCGTATCACTTAGTTTCGTTTTAATGATTTCAAGTAGTGAATAGGAATTAAATTGCAAAGCGAGCTAGTTTACAATAAAGCCTTATATTTAAAATTGTATAAAAAAAATATATATTTGTAACTGTAATCTACTCCTGCTAATGGCCAACGAGTACACAGCTCTCTCTCTCTTTCCCCTTTCTTTTTCTCGTTCTTTCTCTGAACCACTCCCGAAAACGAAAGTGCCCCTCGATCAAAATCAACCTCTTTATCCCTCCTCGGTATTGGGTGGAAAACGGGGATCTCTCGCTTGAGTTAATCTCATCTTGGCCGATGACGTCATTGCATCGTAACTTTGTTGACGTTCGCCTCGCAAGTTTACCAGATCCACAAGCACATATACAAACGATCCGCTTTCTTTTGCTTTGGTGAGGTAAGTCTCCGCCACATATGTGGTAAAACTTGATGAAAATCTGGAGTCGATTGCAACAAAATCCCTGAATATTCTCCTAAGGTATAATAAACTCATCTACTCAGCAGGTCAACTATGGCTATGAACAAAATATGTGAGCCATGACCTTTTGGCTATGATCAAAGTTTAGTATTACATCTGCTTGTTTTCGGTTCTAAACAAACCGGAAAACTGTTGGCAGTCTATTATTTAGAAAGGGTTGGGAGGGTCTTACTAACCGTTTTTGGGGGTTTTTTGGGGGTTTTTTTTTTGCTCCCACTAAAAGTTATGCAAGCAGGTAGAAAAATAACTTTTCTTGCGTTAGGTAACAGTTATTCGTTCAATTTTTTCAGCCCTTTGTGCCAAAATTTCAATTTTTTTTTAATATCGGAATATTTTTATTTTGTGCATTGAAGACCTTTAATGTTTCCAAAACTTTTATTCGGCGCGGAACTAGGACTTAAATAATAATTGTAAAATGTATCGATAAAAGAAAAACTTGCGTATTTTTTTTTTTTTTTTAAATTTTTAATTTAAGACTTTGAGGATTTGTTAGTTATCTCCCTTGAACTAGATTCATTCAAATTTTAAGTCGCGGCTAAATTCCCATAAAGTACAATAATACAATTCAGAAAATTTGATATACGCATTCAATTGAAATTTCATACAAAAGCAATTTTATTTTATAACATCAACATTAATAATCGTAATTGGGCTAAAAAAAAAATTAATTTTTAAATAAAAGAAAATGAAAAAAAGTAAAATGTATGGTAGCATGAATGGGTTGATTTTTCAAACCACCTTACATACGAATACTAGTACCTATACATTGTATACACTGTATATAAAATCAGTGTTCTGATTGACTTCTATCAGACCACACCAGCCAGAAAATTTCTAAAAATACTAATATAATAAACCGACTATGTATCTAAAAGTAACCAACGTTGATGTCCCATATTTCTGTCTATATTTATCTATCAAGGAAACGTTTTCATTGGTTGAAATTTTAAGTTAGCCGATCCGGTGCACGGCCAAAATAATAGCCTTTAAAATAATCGTCCGGGAAGAATAGATTTAATTTTAGTTTAATTTAAACTGCTAAACTTATTATTTGAACTGAAGTAATTATATTTAAATTAACATTTATCTTCCTTTGTATTAAAATAGGTTCATCATAGAATCACTGGGTGATACAGTTCTACTGGGACGAATAAACACGTGTACGTGGTACGTGTAATCATATGAGCGTCCCCCACAAAATAAATATATACTACTTATTACCAACTTCATTGGTTTGTGGAGTGGATACAAGCTGATATATTCGTGCTCCGCAGGTTTAGAAAAACACACAACTCTTGAAACTTTTCCTTGTGGACTTTTATGAGAGAAACGGAGTTATTTAGTGACGTTTAAACTGATTAAACAAATAAGGTAAGAAATTTTCCAGCTTGATAATATTAAGTTCGAAAACATTGAGTTCTAAATGTTGCGTCGAAAATACGCCATGAAAACATTCTTTTTTTTTTTCCTTCTTCTTTTTTTACCGGTAGAAATGATATCTAACGTAATATTCATATTATATGCAGGTTCTAGCATTCAGTTTAGAGACCATTAAAATGTCTCGTTCTTTCTCGGGAAGCCAACCTCCCAGGCTTGACCCCCCTCCTTTCGGGGAGGTGGAATAGGTTTATCGTCTGTCGAGAACATGACTATTTTTATACCCGTTCAGAGTGGAGAGGTAAGCTCATCTTTTTGGGTGCGATGGACTTCTCACTTTAAACACGACCTTGTGTCACATTTAGTATCGATAGGAAGACAGGTCGGTGAAGGTACAGAATAGTTAACAACGGCCCTCCGCCCTCCTCATGTTAAAGAATGGGTTTCTAAATTTATTTAGAAACCCATTATTAACGCGAGAATGTGTTAACTATTATGTCCCTTCGCCAACAGGTCAATATTACGTTTGCGGTTTTTATGCGTGTTATTTAAATTCCGAAGCAAACGTGGTTCGTTCGATAGCGAAAATTCTCTGTTCGAAAGACAGTTCCGATTTACTTGCCTCCCCACGAGGGCAGTTAAACACAAGGTTGGTTTTACAATGTGGAGGGAATCCAGCTCCTCAAAAGGGGCGCTCCGGATTGGGACACACATAAACTTACGTTCATTCAATTATGATTATTCGATTTCAATTTAAGATGTCATAACAAAGTAAAAATATTCATAAAGATTTAATTTAATATCGATTTTTCGAAAGTGAACTTACTCATTTCACTTTAATATTGGGGGTAAAAGCTTAATGGAAGAGAGAAGAAAAAGAACTCTCAAGTCATAGATACGGGGAAGGTTGAGAGATCCAAATTTAAAACGTGGTTATATTTCAGAAAAAAAACACGTCTTAAAGAATGGTACTGATATCGATCCTGAACCAGCTTTCGTGACGTTCGACTCGGAATCGTTCGACTATCCTACGCAAATGCCCGAGTGTTGGCGAGCCGAAGCAGCGAGCAGTCGATAACTTTGTTACAAAGTGAAAGTAAGTGCTTTCGAAGACGGATTTTTTGTCAGGAAGTTTTTTTGAAAAAAATAAACCCAAAATGAATTACGAACAGCTTTGCACTGCAGTATCATCGCGAGCAAGTAAAAATAAATAATAAAATTAAAGAAATATGTCGTGATGAAACTAATTTTGGTACTTTTTTTTTTTTTAAATACAGTATTTATTTTATAACAGTAACCACGCTATGTTTGTTTTTTCCTGTTGTTTCTTTCAAAATAATTCATGAAAATCTGTTTAATTTTCTTTGTTGCTTCTTTAAAAAATTCCTAACCCTAACAACAACAACAAAAAGAAAAACAAGCAAAACATTATTATCATGATTTCTGTGGCCTTTTGGCCATGATCAAAGTGTAGTATCTCTTCCGATGGATACTGCACGCTGTCCTGTGCAGTTCTAGGAGGTGCACCCTCCCAGGCTTTGCCTCTCCTCTTTGGGGAGGAGTAAGTTTATTGCTTACTGTCTGAGGCGCCTCTACCGGGGAATGCCGACGGGGCTGTCCAGGCAATTTTTAAATGGCCAGAGTGCTCACTTTCCCGACCTTGTGTCACATCTTACCTTGTGGGAGGTAGATAAATAAAATTATTATCATAGGACGCAGCACCGTATCAAAAATGTCGTCTGGTACAAATCGGCTCGTCAACACTCAGGCGTTTGCGTAGGACAGCCGAACGCTTCCGAGTCGAACGTCACGAAAGCTGGTTCAGGATCGATAAGAGTACCAGAATGAATATTAATTTAACGCTTTATAACTATTTTTAACTTCATTACGACATCTTAACTAGCAATATAATTTAAAAACTACAAATCGAATAATAATCCTATTAGAGATGACGTCTTTTTTAAAAAGAGAATTTGGAAAGCTGAAAGTCTACACAACTGAAAAAACTCTTGTTGTTCGTATCATTTTTGTCGCATCCAAAAGAATCTCTTTTAAATTCTTCATCTATTAAATAAAAATATATATGAATTCTTCATCGTTCGGTTCTTTAATACAACAGAGGCACATGTGCGAAAAAAAAGTCTTTAGGAGCGCAAATAATGAATCATACGTGTCGGTCATTTTAATTTATTATTAACTATTAACTAGGCCTATTATTTATTAAGGTGCTTCTACGAAGACGCGTGAGTATTGAAGTATCAATATCATGAAGAAACATTATTTTATATAGCAGACTTAAATAAGTATCCTCACCAAAAAGTAGGAAAAATGATCGAGTAGAATTTTAATTAAAAATAACGAATAGGCTATATTCCGTGACTGGCAATATAACGATTCCTGCGTTATTTTGCCGTGACCGGCAATATAACGATTCCTGCGTTATTTTGCCGGTTCATGTATATTTAACTAAATTGTTAAACATACAGTGGCGCCCGGCACAATAATGAGTCTTACGTTATTTTGCCGTATTTTGTTATATTTAACTATAAATTACTTTTTTTTATATTATTTAAATTTTTTTTTTTGTATTATTTAAAACTTTATCAAACGAAATTTTATTTATAATTTAAAACTTTGCCTGATTGTTTTTTTTTGTTTTTTTTTATTTAAAACTTTGATTGATTTTTTTTGTTTTTAATTAATCTTTGCCTGATTGATTTTTTTGTATAATTTAAAACTTGATTAAGCGACAATATATTTTAAAATAACGATAAAATTAATTTTTACTTCCGGTTGATTCGATTAGGAGTGAACTCTTCAAAATTACGACTTATTTTATGATTTCATTGAAAGAACATTTTAAAATAGAAACTGTTTAAATCCAGTGATTTTCTGTATATTTTAACGTTATCGAAGTTTTTCTTCATAAAGAAAATCAGAATTTTACATTAAAATCTATCCTTTGTAAAGCACATTTTTAACAAGTAAATGTTACCAAAGGCAACATAAATTCTTCTTCTACCTGTATAAGTTTATTTGTTTATTTGATTGTTTATTTTTATAAAAAAAAATCATTTATCAAAATAAATAATAAAATAAACAAATAAACTTATACAGGTAGGTAGAATAATAATTTATGTTGCCTTTGGTAACATTTATTTGTTGCTTATTTTTTTCTTTATATATAACTTATATATAACTTAAGGAAAATTTCAATTACTTAAATTGAGAGCAGACTTAGTAATGTTGGGAACATTCATCAACATTAATTCTATTATGAAAAGTAAGCAGATATTTCTTTAACCGACACAATAGGGCAGGTCGATTTTTTAAATTTCTTTAACCGACACAACTGATGATGAAAACAAATTGTTTTTAAATATTTGCCCTTATTTATTTAATTACCTTTTCTTTCGCAAGGCCATAACAATTAGGTTTTTAAAAATAATGAACCGGCATAATAACGATCCCTTTACATTAGTAAATAATTATTGTGCCGGACGTCACTGTATGTTTAACAATTTAGTTAAATATACATGAACCGGCAAAATAACGCAGGAATCGTTATTTTGCCGGGACCGGCAATATAGCCTCTTCCTAAAAATAAACATAAGTTTCATCGTATTTTGATGACTGCCATTGATTTATTGCTTGTTTATATGACAGACTGTGTTATCTACTCCTGGATTTCGTGTTTTTTCGTTCGAATCAATGGCGGAACCCGATAAAACGATATAACGGATTTCGGCAGCACTTTTACCCCCAGCCCAGGCCGCCCACCGCCGCCCAGCCCCCGGCGCCAGCATTTTGGCTCACGTGACTCAATCGTAGTCACTTATGAACAGAATAGTCTTCCGTATTAACAATTAGAATATACCCCCCCCCCTCAATACATTTTTTTTGTTTATTAATTATTTACCTTACGAAATAGAATGAAGATTAATGGATTTTTGCCCACCGCCGCCCAGCCCCCCAGCGCCAGCATTTTGGCTCACGTGACTCAATCGTAGTCACTTATAAACAGAATAGTCTTCCGTATTAACAATTAGCATGTATCCCACCCCCAATACATTTTTTTTGTATATTAATTATTTACCTTACGAAATAGAATGAAGATGGATGGATTTTCCCTTCTGAGTATATCCCCACTGAAAAAATGTTTCAAATTCTTTAAAATCAGTGCTCTGAAAGTAATTGAACAATTTTCAATTAAACAAATTTTTAATACTGCACTTTGTTCCAAGCCAAGAAGCTAAGAAATGTTGTTTAGCCCTTTTCATATTTGTTTTACGAATGTTTCAGATAAAACACACCCAAATTCAATTTTCAAGAACGCGGTAAACAACGTCGTTCGAAATAACCTGTTTCTCAACCATTAAAACTATATAAGGAAAAAAAAACAAAAAAAACAAACATTTTAGCATATATTGCTAATATACATTTTTTTTGTTAATTATTTACCTTACTAAATAGAATAAAGATTGATAGATTTTCCGCAAACCGCCGCCCAACCCCTGCATATATATATATATATATATATATATATAATGGTAAAAATCTAGAATACTGGCCGGCCAATGACCGGGTAACCTGGCTGGGCAGTGACAAAGTGTGCCAGCAATAAAATAAAAATTGTCCTGGGCCGATTTAATACAACCAAAGAGATGCTATATGGCCACTTAGCAAATAGGGGTCAACACAAATTTGAACATTGCAAAAGGTTTGATAAACATAAGTGAACTCCAGAATGTCGGGTTACCCGGTCATAAAGTCTTTGAAATTAATGGAATCATTTACACACACACACACACACATATATATATATATGGTGGCTGTCTGAGAGGCTTGGGTGTGGATCTTCAAGCCTGCCAGACTTTTACAGACCATACCACACACACACACACACGTGTACATATATATATGTGTATATATATAAATACATACACGTGTGTATATATATAAATGCATACACATATGTATATATATATATATATAGAAATACATACACATGTGTATATACATACATACATACACATGTGTAAAGATATACATACACGCATGTGTATATACATATATATACATAAATATGCATGTGTATATACATAATCATATACACACACACGCATATATATACATATACATAATCATACACACACACATATATATATATATACATATGTATATGTACATATATGTATGTATGTATAAACATATACCTATACATGTGTCTATACATACACATATGTCTTTATATATATATTAATACATACACAGGTCTATATACACACATGCACATATATATGCATATACACATACATACAAATTAATCCTAAAATTGCAATGTATTATGCCAAATTTATTGGATTTGAAGTAATGGTACTTATATTTAAGTTAGTTATATCAAATAAAACTAAAAATCGCACTGAACAAAAAAAACAATGACTACAAAAAGAAAAAGAAAAGCAAGAATTTTCTTCAATAAATGTTCTATGAATATACTGAAATGGCAAAACAAAACCTTTTCGGTAAAATTACGTACTTAAAGAAAGCGTTAGCGGATTTCTGGAGATTTTCTTTCCGATTTAGTGGGTTTGGAAAATCGCTAGTGGGTTTATGAAAAGTGGGTCATTGACCGGACGGTATTGTAGATTTTTACCATATACAGGGTGGGCCAAAATAAGGGTCCTATCTTTAAATTTGAATAACTTGAATTTGAATAACTTCCTCAAAATAAAAGTTAAACTCACCAAACTTTATGTGTGTGTAGACTGACCCTTCCGAGATTTTTTGAAATAAACAAAACAAATTTTAGCCGAAAAACACTTCTTAAAACTTACAAAAACTAAAGTATTGTTTTTTACACTGCTTTGAGTTTTTTAAGCAAAAATAATGTTTTCTAAATGAGGGTACGTTTCTTAGGGCTAATACGGCTCATGCTTGCTTCGGAAGGGGTCCTTTACTTATTCTAAAAAAAAAAATTTTTTTAAATCAATAAATAAAAAAGTTATGAATTTTTCAAAATAGGACCCTTATTTTTGCCCACCCTGTATATATATATATGTTACCGCGTTCGTGAAAATTGAATTTGTGTTGCAGTATCTGTTCTAATGTTGCACTTACTTTATTCTGTCCTCGGTCAATAAAGGAGAAGTCATTCTAGACTGAGGCATTTTATTTTTGTTCCAATCCAGAGTTTCCGTTTTGGGGAGCTACATTTTCTCCAGATTCAAAACCAACCTTGTATCTAACTCTGCCCTAGTGGGAAGGCAACTAAATAGGAACGACAGAGTAAATGGTAAAAGTTCAGAATAGTTAGCAGTCAAGAAATCGTACACATATGCGCACATACACACATATATATACATACATATATCTGTACATATATACATATATATACATACATGTACACACATACATATACACATACATGCATATATACATACATGTACACACATACATATACACACACATATATATACACATACATGCATATATACGCACATATATATATACACATACGTACATACACATATACATACACACAAATATATACATTCATATATACACACATTTCAGCGGTAAACAATTTTTTCACATATTTATTTCCGTATGTTCCAAGAATTACACATCAACCAAGCTTTCCTTTAACAATTTCAGTGGAATACTAAACTTTGGATTATTCATTTGTGAAAAAATGTAAAATATATATTTTGACAAATTAGGCACTATGTCATCAAGTGTTGGGGTCGCTGGTCCTGTCTTGGATGACTCTTTTTTGGCTATCCTAATCTTAGAGAAAAATCATTTCAGTCAGCACAATACTCGAGTGGCCATCTACTTTAAATATTCCTAAAATGTTAATAAATTTAATTTTATTCATAACTCTAAATCTACACTCTGATTCTAGGTTGAGGGCCCGAGAAAAATCTGTGTCAATATTAAGTCAAGTGTGTCTATTAATCGGAGATATTTGGAAAACCTTCAAAAGATATCAGATATAATTATGGATTTTTGGGGTTGCTATTTGAGAGATAGTTTAGCAGTCCTAAGTATTAAAATTTTTCATAGATTGAAAATTCGTTTAATTAATTTCAGAGCACTAAGTCTAAAGAATTTGAAACATTTATTATTTCAGTGGGGATATACTGAGACCCGGTGACTGCCTGGAAAGAGCTAAGGCGCCTGTCATAAAAACAGAAGTTCCCCCCCCCCCCGGAGGGTTTAATACTCTACCATGAAGTCTTTGAGAGGTGCCATATAGCCACTTACCAAATAGGTGTCAACACAAATTTGAACATTTCAAACGGTCAGATAAACACAAGTGAACTCTAGAATATTCACCTTTTTGTAAGCATAGTTTATTCTTGGGCACTCTATAAGACTAACGACATAGTAAATAGGAATAGGGAAACACAAGTTTACAACCGGATAGGTGTGAAATCCATCAATCTTCAATCAAAAATCCATCAATCTTCATTCTATTTCGTAAGGTAAATAATTAATAAACAAAAAAAAATGTATTGGGGGTGGGATACATGCTAATTGTTAATATGGAAGACTATTCTGTTCATAAGTGACTACGATTGAGTCACGTGAGCCAAAATGCTGGCGGCGGTGGGCAAAAATCCATCAATCTTCATTCTATTTCGTAAGGTAAATAATTAATAAACAAAAAAAAATGTATTGGGGGTGGGATACATGCTAATTGTTAATACAGAAGACTATTCTGTTCATAAGTGACTACGATTGAGTCACGTGAGCCAAAATGCTGGCGGCGGTGGGCAAAAATCCATCAATCTTCATTCTATTTCGTAAGGTAAATAATTAATAAACAAAAAAAAATGTATTGGGGGTGGGATACATGCTAATTGTTAATACGAAAGACTATTCTGTTTATAAGTGACTACGATTGAGTCACGTGAGCCAAAATGCCGGGGACTGGGCGGCCTGGGCTGGGGGTAAAAGTGCCACCCACGGATTTTATTTTTTATTAAAATTCTACTCGATAGTTTTTGCTGAGTCTTGGTGTACATACCTATTTTTGCTTGATACATAAGTATATCAAAGAGTTTCCAGGTTAATTTAATTGGAACTGCATTTTTCACCGGTGTAACTGCGTGTTTTTTTTTCATATGTACCCTCATCTGTAGAAGCACCTTTTATTAATCATTATTATTGACTATATCTGATCGGTGATTGCCAGTCTGTTTCAGAAAACAGGGATTTCGTACGCACAATACGAGGATCCATCCTCGACACTCGACAAACCAGGAAGTAGCAATTTTTATGCCCGCCACTAATCACAATCAAGATTTATCTCGCTTGGCTCAAATTTACCCAATCAAGAGCAACTATTTGAAATTGAAGAAAAAAACGGCTGCTCTGAATATTTAAAACATGAAAACTTTTTACGATTTATTTGTTTTTTTTTGTTGTTTTTTTTACTTTTCAAAATAGAATTAACGTTAAAGTGTAGTAGTATCTGTTCTGATATATTTTCTGTTGTCTGTCAGTGAAGTAGAAATCTTGGTACTTTGTCCGTTTTTCACAATTTTGTACTAGCCATTTTTTAAATTCTTTTTTCGGTGTCCACTACAGGACCGGCGACACAGTTATAAAAGTGTGTGTGTTTTTTTAATTCTTCTTACAATTACCTATCATGTCGCGAGAGAATTCCGGGGTTTTTGGAGAGAAAAAAATTCAAAATATTTAGATTTTAAGACGGGGGATAAGTCTTGTTCGTCTTTTACCGTAGTCCGTTTTTCACAACTTTATACTGACCATTTTTTGTTCTTTTTTCGGCGTACACCTATTTCCCCCCCCCCCCCCGAAATGGTTAATCAAAAATATTTAAAGAACACCCCCCCCCCCCCCACAAAAAAAAAATGGAATGCTCTAGCGACCTGGTAATTGTACACCGAAAAAAAAGTTGGTCCATAAGAACAACACATGCAACATGATCAAAACTGATCCCCCCCCCCCCTCCTGGAATCTCAAATATTCCGGGGGGGGGGGGGGTATGTAAGTGTACACCAAAAAAAAACTAAAGAATGGTCAGTAAAAAGTTGTGAAAAACGGACTATGGTAAAAGACGAACAAAACGAAATCTTTCTAGACTGAGGTAATTTTTATTTTTGTCCCAATCCAGAGCTGGATTTACCCCTATTGCGGTTAAACGTTTTTTTTTGTTTTTTTTCCAAAAATTCTATTAAAATTAAGCGATAATATTCATAAGATTATGATACTAAGAACATTTTAGATTTAAAATTAGTGGTGCTTCTGCTGTTTCACAATGGCATTAAAATATTTAAAGAAATCTATAAACTTAAACTAACCCAAAACTACTTACGTGTTAGCTGAAAATAAGATTGTACAGCAAAAATTACGCAAATTCATCCAGTATTTATTAAATTATAATAAAAAGGAAAAAAAAACGATCCTACGTATCGGTAGACATTTCAGCTTACAGATTAAGCAAGGGAGATAACTTTCGGAAAAAGTCAAAATATGAGAAAAATGGTGACATATAGATAAAATCGTTTTTTATTTTTAATTTAATAAATACTGGGTGAATTTGCGTAATTTTTTGTGTATCGTCTTTTCAGCTACCACATAAGTACATAACAAAGTTTATACATTTCTTTAGCTTTTTTTTTTTTTAAAAGAGGCCTAACATATGATTGTGAAACAGCAGAAGCACAAAATTAGTAATAGGTAGAGAAAAAAAGACGTTTTAATACTTTTTTCATCTTGAGCGATACAAGAAAAGAACATGGCGTCATCCCGTAAGACTCGATTTCGTGAAAATCGGGATTCTTGTAGCATATTTACACATTACAAACAATTTTTTTTTTCTTCTTTTGATTTCATGAGTAATACTAAATAGATTTTAATTCGAAATGGTTTCTAATTTAATATTAAAAAAAATCAACAAAATAAAACGATTTCTATTGCCAAACTTTACTTTTACTAATATTAAAAAAAATTTTTTTTTTTCTTTACATGCAGAATTTTTTTTTTTTAGTAGTTCGCTCAAAATAAATTAAATAAATCTTTTAAAATAACATCCCCATATTTTAATTAAGTAAAACTCCTGGACCGTAGTAAAATATAGTTTGTTTGTTTTATGGAAAGATATCGCTCCAGACAAGGCATGAAGCCACTTGATGTAAGGAGTTAGCAAGAATAAAAAATGATTATCGCAAAGACAGGAGATGCCTATTGGCCTTAGTCTTGAAAAGACGAGGCTATAGGTAGGAGGAAAACAGTCAGCAGGAAAAGTTCCACAAACCTGAAGCTACTGGAATAGGAAGCTGTATTACATGAGGTATCAAAACAGCAAATTGATCGAAACCACTAAACCGATGAGTCAAACGAGCTGGAACAAAGGAAGCGGAGAATAGATCGGACAATTCTGAAGAACACATGCCATAATAGTATTTATAGAAAAGACTGAGACTAGCAACATCACGTCTGTGAGAGAGAGTGCGGAGAAAAAGAAAGGGTGGAATCAATAAAATTACAGATACATTTGTGCACCTTATCAAGAATGGGACAGAGATTCACCAGCCCAAACATGACAACAGTACTCCATACATGGTCTGATTATGGATTTGTAGAGATAGAGAATAGCCTCAGGTGTGAGAAAGTGTTTGGAGCGATAGAGAACCGACTTTAAGAGAAGCAGAAAGAGCTGAGTCTTAACAGGATTAAACAAAACAAGCCCTTTTGTACTCCAATTCACAACTGAACCCAGGTCAACGGCTAGATCAGTTGCTTATTTCAACTGAACCGAGGGAGATGGGTGAGAAGCAACACCAGAATAGAGAGTGGTATCATCAGCGCAGATGTTAATTTTCTGAACAATATTATCTGGAAGATCGTTGATATAGAGACGAAACAGTGTTGGACCTAGAATAGAGCCATGAGGAACACCAGCATTGATAGGAAAGGAGAAAGAGGAGACACTGTCCAAAGTTACTCGCAAGCTTCGATCAGAAAGAAAAACTCTAATGTCAAGAACTTCACCAACAATACCATAACCCTGAGGTTGTGTAGAAGACTAGAATGACACTCTGTCGAATGCCTTCGGAATATCAAGTGCAATGGCCCTATCCTCTCCTGAATTATCCATAAACCGACAGATCCACTCAATTACAACAGTTAAAAAATCAGCAGTTGAACGAAAACCACGAAAGCCATACTGAACATCTCTAAAGAGGCCCAGACTTTCCAGAAAATGAATAAGGTTGGTCAACAGCAAGCTTTCAAAAACTTTGATAATAACAAAGAGGAGACTAACAGGACGATATTTATTTGGGTCAGACAAATCACCAGCATTTTTAAAGATAGGGACAACAGAGGACTCCTTCCAACAAGAAACAGGACTGAGACAAACAATTGCTAGAGGATAGAAGAAAGTTCAGGAGCGCAATGCTTGCGAATGGCAACAGGAATTGAATCAGGACCGGAAGCCTTAGACTGGTCAAAATCAGAAAGAACCCTAGCAACCATCTTTGGAGTGATAATGACAGAATTAAGAGACTGATCAGTTTTCAAAGGAAAATTAGGAAGAATGGCACCAAAATCATCAAGAGAAGAATTGTCAGCAAAAAGATGAGCAAAGATCAGCCTTATCCTTAGAAGATGAAATAACCTGAAGACCATTAAAAAGAGGAGGAATAGCAGACTTACCACTATTAATAACACTATTGTAGATTCTCCAAAAATCACGAAAGCCAACCCTTTGAGATGAGATAATCACGAATCATTTGATAATAGCCTGACTTAGCCTCAGATTGCTTTTCTGTAGGAAGCTGTGAAGCCCATATCAATCAGTCTTCTATTGAGATAGAAGACTTCACAAAAAAATCAACCTCAAAATCAACAACAGCATGATCAGAAGAACCCAATGGAGGAGAAGAGGAAATAGAACATGAGTCAAGAACAGAAGTGTGAAAAAGATCAAGTAAGGATGGTTGATGAAGATCATTATCAGGAAAACGTGTGGGGAAGGTGACAATTTGGGACAAGTCATGAGACAAAAGTTAAGACAGAGTTCACCAGCTAGATTTGTGCGGTTAGAGTGAGAGAGCCACTCAGAATGATTAGCATTGAAGTCACCAAAAACGAAGATGGAGTTTGACGGATGAATTTGCAATGCATCATCAATACTGCTGGATATAGTATAAAAAAATAGAGCAGTCATTGTCAGAAAGGGAACGGTACAAAAAGAACAAATAAGAAGTGGAGTGCAGCAAAGACAACCTCAGACAGATAAAAGGAAACCCATGAGATTCAAAGCTGGGGACACGTGCAATGGGCAGATCCTTACGAAGAAAAAGAGCAAAACCATGCAAATGCAGGGAAGAGTCTAAGCGGACAAGTGGCAAATAACTATCCATGTGTAGATCGTTGCTATCAATAGAAGCATCCAAATTAGTCTCACAAAGAGCAAGGATGTGAGGAGTTTTGCCCAAGAGAAAGGACTGAACATCAGGAAAGTTTGACTTGAGACCTGTGATGTAACTATAGCAAATACTAAGGTGTATGTCGTGTGGATTTTTAGAGGACATAATAATAAAAAGGGTGAGAAAGATAGAATCACTTCAAGACAAACCAAGCCTTAAAGATGGCCTTCTCTCCCCAAGAGGCAAAACACCAGCCTGGCATTTTAAGTCTCTGGGTCAAAAATGACCAGGAACTATGCAGGACAGGATGGGGGTCAGTTCCATGATTTTGTAAATGATGAGATCACCATCCTAAACGGAATGCGATTTAAAAAGAATGAATAAAAATAAAAAAAGTGTATTGGCGATAAAAAATTTTTTTTTTTTGTTTGTTTGTTTTTTAAATTATTAAGAATGACACCCGACTTGAAGTCAGCGGCAAACGGTGCTCTGTCTAAATTCGTTCCTTGTATTAAAGGCGTCCGTCCCATTTTCATTTAAAATAAAATAAGTTATCAAATTGTTTTTTTTTTGTTTTTTTTTATATAAATAATTTAACCACAAGACCATCGATATAATAAACCAAATGTGTCTCTTGATGATACGTTGTAGTGACCAAGACCACATGATTGATACTATGGCCACGACCATCGTAAGTAAAGGAGGCCAGAGCGCTGAAAAATGATGTCATGCTATAAAGTAACAGACTAGATCTGTCGAACAGTCAGACTATTGGCATTTTGACCCCTCCCTTCACTTAAAAAAAAAAATCATCAAAATTCAGGAATTCAAACAATTTTAATTAAATTTGCAGTATTTATTAATTAACGATAACAGATTATAATTAATCCATTACTTTATTAGAAATCTTATTGCAAATGTATTATTTTGTGTAATTTGTGTAGGCTAGACAGCAAACATTAAATTAATACTTAATAATAAAATGTTGTCATGAATTTTTAAAACATGAAAAAAAATTTTTGAAAAATAATTTGTCTGATTTAACGTTCATTCTTTCCAGTCTACATCGAATGAAAAGACTAGTATCAGAGAAAAATGTCTTGGTTTATAAACACAAGAAGACAAATCCCTATTCTTAGGCAGTTTTATTCTTTATATGAACATTTCATTATCATTAGTTTTAGCTGAATAATTTGATAAGAGTTGCTCTCATTTCTGAAAAGAATAAATGATGTTTCTTGATTTTTATTTTTTTAACTTAAAAGTAAATCAAACATGAAAGATTACGAATTCAGTCAAGTAACACAAAATCAATAATTCAAAATAATTAATAGAACATTTATTGAAATAAATTAAAATGTTTTTTTGTTTTTTTTGCAAAATGAACAGTTTATTTACAATATAGTAAAAATTTGTAATAAATTAAAATAGTCATGTTTTTTTCTTTTTTTTGGGGGGGGGGGTCCAAACAGACAGTTTATTTACAATATATTATTTGAATATCTCGCTTATTTCGTTGGATTTTCACACACATTTTGGACGAAACTTATTAATTAGTCTAAAATTGCATTTTTTATCTTGAAATAAAATTCTAATTTTTTTATTTTTAGACTTGAAATTCGAACTTTAATGCAATGCCTTAATCGTTGGACGCCATTTTGTAATTTCCTGATTTTCTTTTGTGCTTGACATCTATAAAAAAGGAAATATGTTTGGAAAAAGGAACAAGTTAAAAATGATTTCCAAGTGAATGAATAATTCTTAGGAGGGTAGCCGTGTTCTTGGCAGGGGAATAAAGTCACAATAGCAGGAACAAGTTAACAATGATTTCCAAGTGAATGAATAATCCTATGTAACCGAGTCTGTTTGTCTGATTTTTTGCGATTACTCTGTCACTATTTTTCATGGTATGCGCCCGACAGAGCTTCAATCTCTGGTTCCTCCTGTAAAACATTCACAGCAAAAACTCGTCTAGCTACAAGAATTTTCCTTCTCCCTCTGTGTACTTAAAACTAATCAGAACTATTATGAACAAAGTTTTTTTTTTTTCCTCTGTGGAATACAATACCACGGGGCTGCTTTCCAACTGAATATACAACATGGTTATTTTTAAGTCCAATGTTAACAAATTCTTGACGAGCCGTCCACATAAATGATCAAATTTTGACCGTATAACCCATCGTTTCCAATTCTCTCAAGGTGTTCATCGCCAACTAACAATCTGTTAGATACGGCTTACCTTCGCGGGTGTGTACCCAGGTTTCGCCGTTGTTGGCTTGTGTGTCTCGGTCGTTAAAATGATAAACACGTGGACGCCGAATTTGGTGTTAAGAGGTTTTATTGAACAGGACAAAGAGACAGATATCAACTGCATGTGTAGGAGAGAGAGAGAGAGAGAGAAAACCCCTTTGTATAACAGTTAGGCCATTTTTTTGGTAATACTGCGCCCCACATCCTCTGGCCCCTGCCGGCTGCAGGAACCCTCAATTCCCACGTCTAGTTTGGTCACTGGTGCAGACTTAAGAGACTGACCGCTCTCCAAAGACGGAAGTGACGCCATTTCCGACTTCCGCTCAGGCTCCCCCTTCCTTTGGAGCACTTTTCTTCCAGGCCCCCCCCTTCGTTATTTAACAAATCTCATTAACCTTTATCTTCGAATGACCTTCCAGCTTTGATTAGTATTAAAAAAAAAAATTGTTTAACTATGGTGAAAATACAGCTTACATAACTGAAGTTATGGACTTAAAAAAAAAAAAGTTTTAATTTTGTGAAGACCCTATTAGAGGGTTTTTAAGAGAGACGAATTTTGCTCCAATTTTGAAAATCATCATCATCATTATATTCAGTTTAACGTCTGTCTCACATGCCGGCATCTATTGTACGACTTTTAGAAGTTTACTTCAAAACTAACCTATTCCTGGCGAGGTCTTTATTTATCACTTTTTCTCTCAAATCCATCCTTATCACTTCCTCCCATGTTTACCTTGGCATTCCTCTGTCGACCGATCCTGCTACCTCAACTATTCTACACCTACTAACCCAAACACTTTCATCCATTCTTTCATCATCATATTCATTATAACGCTCATTTTTACATGCGGGCATATGTTTTACAGCTTTTAGAAATTGACTTATCTCTGGCCAGGTTTTTATTTATCCCTCTTTGAAGTCTATCCTTATCACTTCCTTCCATGTTTTCCTTGGTCCTTCTCTATCAACTTACCCTGCTAGCTCAACTGCTCTACATGTTATCCATTAATTGGGTGACTGTAACTGTAGTGGAATTCACCCAGAATGGTTTGAGCCGACTCCAAAACGGTTCATTGCCCCAAGGCGATCCACCAACGTCGATGAGTATTGATTTACTCCTCTCCAGGAGTTAGGCACAAGGTCAGTTTTTATCCTACTCCCACAAGTAAGATGTGACCCAAGGTCGGGTCGGGAAAGTGGGATTTGAAAAGCCAGCACCCGAGAGGTCAGCACTCTGGCCATTTAAAAATTGCTTGGGCAGCCCCGTCGGCATTCCCCGGTAGGGGCGCCTCAGGCAGTAAGCAATAAACTTACTCCTCCTCAAAGAGGGGAGGCGAAGCCTGGGAGGGTGGACCTCCTAGAACTGCACAGGACAGACCCATAGACTGGCGTAAATCAAGCCCCGAAGGCCAAGACAATACCAGTCTATGGGGTGCAGTATCCATCAGAACAGATACTACACTTTGATCTTAGCCAAAAGGCCAAGAGTAGGCTTAGGACCAATGTTGATGAGTATTGATTTACTCCTCTCCAGGAGTTAGGCACAAGGCCAGTTTTTATCTTACTCCCACAAGTAAGATGTGACCCAAAGTCGGGTCGGGAAAGTGAGGTTTAAAAATTGCCTGGGCAGCCCCGTCGGAATTCCCCGGTAGGGGCGCCTCAGGCAGTAAGCAATAAACTTACTCCTCCCCAAAGAGGGGAGGCGAAGCCTGGGAGGGTGGACCTCCTAAAACTGCACAGGACAGACCCATAGACAGGCGGAAATCAAGCCCCGAAGGCCAAGACAATACCAGTCTATAGGGTGCAGTATCCATCAGAACAGATACTACACTTTGATCTTAGCCAAAAGGCCAAGAGTAGGTTTAGGACCAATGTTGATGAGTAGCTGAGCATACTTCAGCCACTCCTGGTTCCAGTGACGAATGCCCAAGACGCGGGAACCAGCTACCCACTCCATGTCTGTCCTCACTGTTTTAATCAATGCTTTAAGTTGGCTGCTTTTGTGTTTCTTCCAGCTAGCCGGTGCGATTGGAGTGACCAACTTGCGGATAAATTCCTCCTCAGGATGTCGAAAAGTGTCTCTTTTTCAGAACAGTCTCTCTGTGATGCTGGTGGTGTTTCATCTTCCACGGATGGTGCGATTTGCAATTTGGTCAGTGAGGCAGATGCGTTGAGTGTGTGAAGATCTTTTTTGTGCAGGGACTAGATTTCGCAGCCGTACAGCAGTATTGTGCTTATTGGTGCAGGGTATTTCCTCGGTATTTTAAAAGAGTTTTATCTCTTGTCGAGGCGCCAGAAGGTTACATGTGTGTGATGGATATGGATTGCAATTTTGTCTTTACCTTGCCCTGTGATTGTAAAAGTTTGATTGAAGTCAGATATGACGTCATGTCTAGACAAATATAAACAAAACAGGTACTTTTAAATACACTTTGCCTCAATAAACGTTTTGTCATTAAAAAAAATTCCCATATCATTTAGTTATAAAAATGTAGGAGTGACCATAAGCACAACCATGCGAAATGAAATACTTATGACTAAACATAAAAACTCACAACTGAAGCAGATCGGCCTTGACCGGGGAGCTGAAAAAATATTAAAGTGCCACATTGGCTAACAAGTGGAGTGTATTGATAACTTTTTTTTTTGTTTGTTTGTTTTTTTTTTCAGCTCCCCAATCAAGGCCGATCCGCTTTTTTTTCTTCTTTTTTTTTTAATAAAAAAATAAAAAGAAAAAAAGCGGATCGGCCTTGATTGGGGAGCTGAAAAAAAATTAAAGTGCCACAATTGTCCTATTTTCACCTATTTCATAAAACTTCATTTCATATGAGAAAATAATCTGACTCAGTGTTCCATTACCTCCCCTTCATGGGAGGTTTAATGTCTCACAAGTCAGAACCAAATAAAATATGTGGACGTTCAAAAACATACCTCGTGTCTCCCACATTCAACTTCTGTGACTGGGTCAGTCATTCCACAATTGTCTCCAAGGCAGAATTCTTGCTGTGATTAAAGTTGGACACAACAACACAAAGAAAAGAGGATTTCCAAGGAAGGATCTTTTATTGTTGTCGTCATTGCCTTCTCTTCTGCCAGTGGTGAGAGTGTGTTCCGGCTACGGATATTTGGGTCCCCTTGACGCCTTAGTTTATCGTCGATCCTAAGTCATTCTCTATCGGTACAGTTCGCTCAGAGACTTCCAACCGACTGCCTAGGCCTCTTTCGCTCCTCTTTTACCTATGTGACGTCACATCCACTTCTGGCACACAGGAGGTCGAGCTGACATCTGAGTTCGTTAATCTGATTAAATTTCCTCTTATCCTCACTGACAAAATTATACTCGCCCAATATTTAATACTTTTTATATAAAGTTATCTTGTTGGATTTTAGAAGTTAGACCTAAATAGCATCTCATCTGACATATTGATGTTTGATTCTGCTAACCATTTTGTCAGATGACATTTTAATTATTTATTTTTGCTAGGCTACCGCGTCACCCCTTTCTCTCTCGCTGTCTGCGAGAGGGTGTTCCTGTTTACTCATCTAGAATTATATAATTGTGAAAAAACTACATACAATACATATTTAAAGCTAAATAAATTATTTTGGACTATTAAAATAACTTAAGTTTAAGTTTACCCATTTATTTATTTTTTTTATTTATCGCTTATATTTGAATTCATGTTTTGAAACATGACGTAAATCATAAATCTATGATGTCACGCCAAAGCTATAATCATTTTGTTAAGGGGATGTTTTAAGATTTATTTATTAGAAATTCCAAATAGTTCAATTGGTAGAACGTCAGACTGAAGATCTGAAGTATTAAAGTAAAATATTTTGAAAATCAACAATCGTGCAATTTTAAATGAAAAATTCATTTTTTTATTTATTTATTTTTTTTTTTTTTAATTTTTTTTTTTTATTTATTTATTTATTTATTTTTTTTATTTATTTATTTTTTTTTTTTATTTTTTTTTTTTATTTATTTATTTATTTATTTTTTTTTTTATTTTTTTTTTTTTTTTGCAAGCTTTCGTTGTAGAACAACCTTGTCAGGCGAGACTATCTTATAGTTTTTTTTTTTTTTTTTTTTTTTTTTTCTTCCTCCTCATTTTGATGGTGTTGTGATTCGACCCTCGGGGTTAATACCATCAAAATGAGGAGGGAGAAAAAAACTATAAGACAGTCTCGCCTGACAAGGTTGTTCTACAACGAAAGCTTGCAAAAAAAAAAAAAAAAAATTAAATGAATTTTTTATTTAAAATTGCACGATTGTTGATTTTCAAAATATTTCACTTTAATACATTCTAATCCGTGCTTCAAAGATGTTGTCAATTTGCTTACTTATGAAGATCTGAAGGTTTCAGTTTCAATTCTCGGTCATGGCATCCGCTTTATTTGTTGGGAATTTATTATTTCACTTGTGCCGCTCGCCAGGATCAGGTCATCATTAACTGATCTCCTTCATGTTTTAAGCTGCCTAACACGAAAAACTACAAGAATCATGTTTCTGACAAAGGGGGAAGAACTGCTGTATTCTGGGTTGGAATCTATCCATCTAACGATTATGGTTGGCCAGTTTTTGACCTTGAAGTAGTTTGTTTTTTTTAAGCTTCATACATCAAGTAGCTTCATGCCTTGTCTAGAGCTCCAGACAAGGCATGAAGCCACTTTATTATGGAAATCGCTCGAGAAAAGAAAAGAAGAAAAAAAATTACTGAGATCTTGGCTTAACTTTGCTAAACTTAGGTGATTACATGTGGTTTTACAAGGGTTTTTTTTTGGGGGGGGGGACGTTCCATTCGGACTTAGAGTTGGGGGTACAGTAAATCAATTTAAAAAAAAAAATTTTTTACTATCTTTTCAGTGTGACCCCATAGTTAAGCGGTCACCGTAGCGACTATTGTTTTTGTTTTTTTGTACATGTGTCGATAAGAACTTAGTTTCAACACCCGTACACTACCGACCCACACACTTTTAATAAGTGCACGGGTCGGTAGATAATTTAATTCTACTGTGTTTGCTATAAATTTGTTTGTTGTTTTTATTTTTTGCTTGCAAGTTCTCAACTGTTAACTATTCTGGACTTTTGCCAAATTTTTAACTAACAGATTTATTTTCTAGTATATATATATATATATATATATATACAGGGCGTTTAGGATAAATTTGACACTTTTAAGAAAGCAAAGAAAAAACATCAATACTTCTCAAAATTCGAAGTGCATTTCTTAGGGTAACTTTGCTGAATACAGCTCGCTCCAAGAAGTCGTTCTGAACCTCTACCACAGCCTCCAGGTGGGACCTGAACCTGGGACATGCAGTCTTCGCAATGTCCTTCAAGAGATGCCTGAATACCAGTTTGATCCTGGCAATCGGCTTGTTCTTGGTGTATTTCTCAATTGCATGCCACACAGACGAGTCTAAGAGCCGGATGTTGGGACTGGTGAAATAGTGGAAGTTCTCAACTGCGCCCCACACATAGTCCATGGGGTTGCAATCAGACAATTCGTAGAAATTCTCAGACAATGACTTCTGGGTTCAAAAGATCAAAGTGTAGTATCTGTTCCGATGGATACTGCACACCTGTCCTGTGCAGTTCTAGGAGGTCCACCCTCCCAGGCTTTGCCTCCCCTCTTTGGGGAGGAGTAAGTTTATTGCTTACTGTCTGAGGCGCCCCTACCGGGGAATGCCAACGGGGCTGCCCAGGCAATTTTTAAATGGCCAGAGTGCTCACCTCTCGAGCGCTGGCTTTTCAAACCCCACTTTCTCGACCCGATCTTGGGTCACATCTTACTTGTGGGAGTAAGATAAAACTGGCCTTGTGCCTAACTCCTGGGGAGGAGTAAATAAAACTTCTGGGTTCATGGAGGCATGACATGGAGCTGAGTCCTGCTGCTACATGTATAACCTTCCCGCAGCCACCCTCCCCACTGATAAGAGTGGACAGCAACTCGGTGTAGCCATCTGAATTGAGCCTGATTTCTTTTTTCGAAGATATGGGACAGGGTGACGTGGCCTTTGCTGAAAACATACTCAAAGACTAATACAGATTGAGGGAACTTGGTTCTAATGACGCATGGAACTTTGTGCGTACTGTTGGCTGGCCACCTGTTCTGTGTGTTGTTCAATTGGTCTGGAGAAGAACCAAAGTATTCCCGGACTTGACTGGGTGTTTGACCTTATTGAGGAGTTTCTTGACTTTCGTAAGCTCGTTTTCTTAGGCCTTGTCGATGGGTAGTTGGTCCTTACAACTCTTGTATGAGGAGTAGCGAAGATCCGTGTTCGGTACTTTGTTCATCGTTGCCACTCTGATGCCAAGGTCCGCATTGTCATCCATGGATCTTGCCGCACCTTTTCTTGCAGCTTAACTATGTGGATACAGTCAGCACACCTGCTGTGATCCTTCTTGCTAGCCACTGCTTCCACATCTCCATCACAATTCTCCAGTGTACATCTCACTGTATTCAAGGAGCTAAGATTGCCAATTTTTTTAATCTGGCATAAATCGTGATGATGCAGGTCACTGTTATTTTTGTGCATTCCAGTCGTCCGTGGTCGCCAGCTCTCAAACCTACGCATAGTATTCAGAAACAGCTATCCGTTGTACTTTACTGCTGTTAAATACTTCAATTGGTACTAAAATGAAAAAATATCATAAAAATGATGAATGTTATCCTGAGCAGCGTGTGTGTCTGTGTGCATCTTCTATTATAATATTAATTCCTACTTCCTCTTGATATCAGTAAGCAAAAATAGAATACCGATTCTAATGAAATGTTTTCAGTAAAAGTGATTCGATAGACAGTTAGTGAAACAGAATTAAATATTGAGCTTGTAGGATCGAGGCTGTGTTTACAGACTCACAAAAAAAGGTCTGTTACTTTATATATCAGACTAGCAGGGCTACCCAACGTTGTTCAGGATTGAATGAGGATCACTACTATGTACTTTTTTTTACTATTCTCATACCCCCATATTACTTCCTTTGTTTTTACTGTCCCTCCCCCTCCTTCCATTTTGTCCCCTAATATAGTCTGAAAAGATGTTGGAAAACTCTCTGAATAAGTATCTTATACATATGGTTTGAATTTCATTATTATCGTATATACTTATTTGAAGTTTTAAGGGGGTTTTGTCGCAATGAGTCACAGCAGGTGGGGTGTGTAGATATTTGGCACATAGAGGGTAACGGAGATACTGGACCACTTCTATTGTCTTCCTCATAAAATTTTATACATATGATTTAAATTTCATAAAAGTAAGATATATTTGAAATTTTAAGGGGCTTATGCTCTCATAACCTCTTCGGGGTGCACTAAGAGATTCAGGAACACTTCCATTGTCTTCCCAGATAAATTTTACATAAGAGTACACTTTTAAATTTTATGTAGATTCTCTAACCTTTCTTTCTATAGGGAACACACAGACATTGTGGTTTATATATAGAAATTTGTGTTCAAGGATTTCATGTCTTTGCTAATTTTAATAATATATTTTATCTGTTATGCTGTACTTTAGTGTACTGTGATCTTTTTGAGGCGGGGTAATTTATTTATTTGCTTCTCACGAGGCCAAATAACATGCTCGAATGACCAAGGAGAATCATCCTTGTCGAAGTCGTACAATTCACACCACAAAGCAGAAAGAAATGAATAACAAATCTTCCGAATAAAAAAAATACACTACGATCCAGTTTTAAAACTGGAACGAATAGAAATACCCATGCATAAATTCCTCTGAATCGGTTTTGCCTAAAACTAACATTTATTCTCCACATAAAATAAGAATAAAATTATGGCAAATTCATCAGCCAATTCCCCTCAGAAACTAACATCCTAATTCGGACTATTGAAAGGATCTACCAAAGGATATCTAGACATAAGTTGTCTCTTATATTCAACAATACTTGCCTGCAAGAGATGATGCTGCATAGATATACACATATATATATATATATATATATATATATATATATATATATATATAATAAATATTTGTTATTGTTTATTATCTATGTACGTATACGTTTCGCCCTTTTTTAATCGGGACTCATCAGCATAGAGATATGACTATTCACTACCGGTCATGCGATTCGAAACCCCGGATTACAAGTATTTTTCAACTCAAATCCGACGCCTTAACCACTCGGCTAATTTTAAATAGCGAATAAACGGTGATAATTTTAACACTTTATCGGCGGGCTTAACGTCTAGAGCGTTCTACTTTTAAGGGAAGGAACGATGCATTTTAAAGCTAGTGACGTCATGCTGTGTTAATACTACACTTACAGTGCTCTACTTTTTCGAGGAGCGACAAATAATAATAAATATTTGTTATTGTTTATTATTTATGTACGTATACGTTTCGTCCTTTTTTTTTTATCAGGACTCATCAGCATAGAGATATGACTATTCACTACCGGTCGTGCGATTCGAAACTCCGGATATATATATATATATATATATATATATATATATATATATTAGAGAGAGAGAGATAAGTTTATTACATAGCAGTTGATTTCTTTGTTCACTAGAAAGCAAATGCTTCAAGTTAACAGATCTTAAAATTATTTCCTAATACGAGCCTGAACTACAACTAGTGGGCGGAAAAATTACCTTAACGTTTGAGTTTATTGCATCGAAGCAGCAGATGGTTCCTTCAATAGTTAACCATTCTGCAGGGCATTTTTGACAAATGGCCTTATCACAAGGCGATCCATAATACAGGCCTGGCAAACATGTGACTGGGGTCCACGACTGGGGGGTGGACATGTAAAGACCAAAATTACAACTAAATAATAACTACTAAGAAAAGAAATTTCTTAGTAATGTCCAGTAATTAGACACATTTTTGATATGTCAAAAATAATGAGTCAATTTGTTTAAATTGACGACTTGATTACAGAAAATATAATGACATAATACAATCAGAAAGCAAATTCAACATTTTAGAAAATCAAATACTTCATGAACAAAATAATGTTCGGAAAAACAATTTTGATAAGTTTTACAAAATTTGTTATGTTTGTTACATATACAATTTGTTTTTACAGAAGATGAAGAAAATGCTTATTTCTTCATGATACACAGTCTTAATAATAAAATCAACTTACATTAACAAGAACATAAAACCATTAAAATATATGTAAAAAGGGGGGAAAATGATTTCTGCCTCGACTCGATTTTTTTTTTTTTTCTTTATCTTTTTCTCTTTTCCTGTTTTTTTTCTCTTCCCTTCCATCTTGTCTTGTGTCTTACGTCTTACTTCCCTTTCCCCTCTTCGTCCTGTCAGCAGGGCCACAAATTCACCAACTGCAACCCCATGCAGAGGGGTAACCGTTCACCTCCCCCGAAAACGGAGTCACCTGTAGGCCCTGGGTAGTGTGATGCCTTAGGACGGTATCCTGGTGGCTAAGCAGTCGGTGGTCGGTTGACTTACAACACTCCACTTCATCCATTACTTCGGCTAGACGGGAGATCGGAGAGGTCCGATCCAATCAATCAGCTGGTCACGTTATGCCCTCGTATCCCTAACCGTATTATTCAATCTGATTCTTCAAAAGATCAAAACCTTATTTCTTCTTTTTATTTTCTTACCAAATAGATACGAGAAGGTGGTGGCTGAGGGTCAATCGTGTTGAAAACAAAGAAGATTACCACTGCCAAGGAGTAATGTTTTCTAAGAGTAATGTCTTCTAAGAGTAATGCAATGTATTCTGGGAGTAGTGTTTTCTGAGAGTAATGATACTAACCTCTCTGTAAAATTTCCTTCTAAGAGCAACGTATTCTAGGAATATAAAATAATAATCCTACCTATAGAATTATATTTGACAACTTGATTTGGCATTAAATAACCCATAGATGGTTGATGTGCCGTAAACCAAACCAAACCTAGGATTTCAAAAATTCCGAGCCAGACTTTGACTCCTTATTTAAGAGACAGACGTTCTGTAATGACATTATCGTTAATTCGACCAAAATCTTAGACTTTATCAAAGAGGTTGAAAAAAAAATGTAATTTCAAATTTTTTGATTTCATCTTCAAGGAGTAATGTATTCTAGGAATATAAATAATTATCCTACCTATAGAATTATATTTGACAACTTTATTCGGAATTAAATAACCCATAGATGGTTGATATGCCATAAACCAAACCTTCTAGACGACGGTGGCTGAAGGTCAATCATGTTTAGAACAAATAAGATTACCAACGCCAAAGAGTAATGTTTTCAAAGAAGTAATGTTTTTCTTGGAGTGGTATTTTTTTAGAGTAATGCTTCTCTCTCTCAGTAAAATTCACTTCTAAGAGTAATGTTCCCACTTTCACTATGAAATTTCATTCTACGAGTAATGTGTTCTAAGAGCAATTTATTCTAGGAATATGAATAATTTTCCTACCTATAGAATTATATTTGACAACTTTATTCAGCATTAAATAACCCATAGATGGTTGATATGCCGTAAAACAAAGCAAACTTTTCCCCTCTCTTTGGAAATGTTAACTTTGCCATATTTTAAACGATTCACAATGGGGAGTGCAGCGAATGGTAGAAGACTTTTGTTTCACCAAAGGATTACTTCTTGTATCCACCCCTCACCCCCACCACATACGCATTTTGGGTCTTTTTCTTGCTAACAGCCATTTTTTTTTTTTTTTTTTTTTTTTTTGACCAAACATTGTTTTAAAATTTTATTACACACAAAAATAAACTTTAAACATTCTTTTTACACAAAAAGCTAATTTTACCGAATTTAAAAGCAAAAATGAAGTTAAAACATATACGTTGATATTTCCAGTATGAAAAGAGGTATCTTTGCTACTCCCCAAAGTTTGAGAAATTGGTAAAGGAGAGGTCCTTCTAGACTGAGGTAATTTTTATCTTTGTCCCAATCCAGAGTGGCCCTTTTTGTGGAGCTGGATTTTCTCCATAGTAAAAAAAAAAAAAAATTTTTTTTTATCTAATCTGTCCTTTTGGGGAAGCAAGCAACTAAGGACTCCGAGGTAGGAAGACTTGAGTCAGCAATTTTTTAAGGTTGAGATTTAAAAAAAAAAAAATTTTTACCGACTTCTCACCTGTTGAGCCTGTGTTCATATGGGCAACGCATATCGATGCATTTTTTTCTTCTATAAGATAGATATCCATTCTATAGACAGTGCTAAATTATTAATAGAAAAAAATGAGTCGTATAATCATATATAGTGTGTCATAAGCGTATCAGTGGGCGGCTGTGGATGTGAGCGACAACCATCAACCTCACCCTAACAACCATCAAGGAGGACTTAGCTGAGCTGTCTGGTCCATGAGTGGTCGGTCTTCACCGGTGGAGTCTCAATTGGTTAACCATTTCGTACAATCTTGCTCACGACCGCCATGCTTTGGTTCGGGATATGGTGCAGGCAAGAAAAGAAGCCAGCTTAACCCGACCAGGGAGAATGTCATTGCAACAATGAAAACAATAATAAAAAAGAATGTAAATTTGTACTGTTTAATGTCTCAGAACTTGAGACTTGGCAACAATAATATTCAAAAAACTGAACATTTTCATTTTTCCCTGAAGGCTAAGACTTCAAACGATTCATGATTGTGGTAGAGGAGTTAGATGATTTTTTTTTTTTTTTAAATCAAAAAAATGACTTGTCTCCTCCATGTGCGCTCAGTGTTTTTTTTTTCTGTTACTGTTTACTTAGTTGAAACTGATTGAAGTTGCTTAGGAAAACGAAGACAAAACAAAGCCAAAAACAAGCTCAAAGAAATAATCTGAAAAATTGACCTTTCAGCTCAAAAAAGTAATCATCAGTTTAATGATGATTAATTGATTTGTGAATTTGCCTGTTTTTTTTTTGTTTGTTTATTATTTGTTTAGGAAAAGTTTTTTTGTTTTTTTGTGCTGGCCTCTTGACACACACAGGGGCTGTGGGCCCCCAGTTTGGAAAATTTATCTTGATTTCAGATTTTATTGTCATTGGCTATTCACATTCCTAATATTTTTGCATTCATTGGGATTAAAAATTTCTCTGCCACGATCAATAGTGGAATCGCAATTTAGTTCAAGCTTGCTCAGGATCACACGGTGTAGGCTGGGGAAAAAGCCAGCTCAACTCAACCAGGGTGAATGCTATTGCAACAAGAACCACAATAGAAAAAAAAAAAAAATGAATAATCTTGTAGTGCTTAATGTCTCATAACCTGAGACTTGGCAAGAATAATGACCCTAACCCTACCTAAGGAGTGGGGATGGGAGTCATTAGGCGATTCACAATCCAGACCTCTATAGCTCGGAAAAATAGAAATTAATAGAAATCACCATGAGGAGGTAACATTGTTCCCTTTCACCAATGTGATGCCCCCACATGGGGAGCATCTATATTTATAAAATGACGACATTTATGTGTGATATATCCTCAGCGAGTTTCCGTGGCCCAGGAGTTAGAGCACTGGACTAGAGCCACTGGTCCTTGTTTTGAATCTCGTTAAAATGAGCCACAGTGATTAGTCGTAACATGACGAAATGTATATTCGTGGATAATTATATTTTATAAATATAGACGCTCCCCATATGAGGGCATCACATTGGTGAAAAGGAACGTTTCCCCCTTGGCATTTAGGTAATGCTCCCTGTAAAACGATATTTGAATACATGTATTTGTCAATATCGCAAAAACAAAGAAAATAATAATATATGTGTGTATGTGCGTGTGTGTTTATCTAATACATAAATCAGACGGATTTAAAAAGTAAGCCTAAATAGCATTTAAGCTGACAAATCAAACTTGACTTCTGATTAGCCAATTTTCATTTATTATTGTTGTACCATGTTATTGGCAATATAATCACGTCACTACAATTCATCTTAAAAAATTATTTAGCTCGGACCGAACGACCGACAATATGAAATATTTTTAAATAATCACGTAAAAATAAAAATAAACTTATGTTAAGGAGGATATCTCATATTTTAAATTGAAGAATATAATAGGAGTTGTCTACCTTACAACTAACATTTTATCTTTTTCTGTATATGGTTTAAAATATGCAAACAAATAAAAACTAAAATAACTCCATTGCTTCCTGAGCAATACCGGGTAGGTACAGCTAGTGTGTGTATATATATATATATATATATATATATATATATAATTTTTATGTAATTATTTTAATTGGTGATTGTAGCGTTCGTTATTTTGCTTACTATTATTTCGATTGTCTCACTTTCCTAAGTGATTAAGATGCAGAAAATTGCATTATTAGTCGCTATTAACTTCATAGGACGTATTTTTCGTTAATATATATTTTTATTTATTTTATACCTACATAAAAGTAATCCATAGACACGTGTTTCTGGCTCACAGCCGTCATCAGCATGGCTAACTTAGACAAAGATCGAACTTTCGATATTGATGTCTATAGTCCAGCGTTCTACCACTGGACCAAGACGCTCTGTCTAGAAATATGTACGATTTTTATCACCTAAATATTTAATGTATTTTTATGTAATTATTTTCATTGGTGATTGTAGCGTTCGTTGTTATTTTGCTTACTATTATTTCGATTGTCTCACTTTCCTAGGACGTTAAGTTAAGGGCGACTAATAATGCAATTTTCTGCATCTTAATCACTTAGGAAAGTGAGACGATCAAAATAATAGTAAGCAAAAAACAACGAACGCTACAATCACCAATTAAAATAATTACATAAAAATACATTAAATTTTTAGGTGATAAAAATCGTACATGTTTCTAGACGGAGTGTCTTGGTCCAGTGGTAAAACGCTGGACTATAGACATCAATATCGAAGGTTCGATCTCTGTCTAAGTTAGCCATGCTGATGACGGCTGTGAGCCAGAAACATGTGTCCATGGATTACTTTTATGTACGTATAAAATATATATATATATATATATATATATATATATTAGTTTGAAAAGACACACATTGAAAACGTTGCTGAAATGGTAATAAGAATATTTTTTTTTTATATATTCTGAAAACCTGAACAACGCAAATTATTTATATCGATAACATCAAGGCGAATTTCAACTTGACTGCGATAAATATGTCTCAGCCAGGTAGGATTATACGAAAAAGAGAAAAAAAAATATGCTTATACTTCTGACAAGGGTGTTTAACAACGAAAGTACTCAAGTTTTAAAGTAAATAAATAATTTATTTTAAAAACATAAATAATTTGCGTTGTCCAGGTTTTCAAAATATTTTTTGTTTAAATATTCTCCTTATATATATATATATATATATATAATTATTAATGACAATATATGTATTAGCATATACTATCAGTGCCCTTTTACTTTGCAGTCTCCTTAAGATTCAGCTCGATTAGTGTCAATTAGTGACAACAGAGCAAATATAAGTCGGGTTCATATTGTATTCCAATAACCATGTTTTTGTTTTATTATTTTTATTTTTTCACATTTCCCAAAAAACATAACATTTCTGTGAGATATATTTTTTACAGTCCGTTTCATTTGTCTTGTACCAAACAACATTTTTATGTCAATATCGTCTCTGTAACATTACAAACTCATCAGAAAAAATTCACAAAGAGTAAAAAGTTCTTGGATTAAAGTGTATTGAAAAAAACCTACACTATATAGTGGTTCATTTTTGGGTGAAACCAAACAAAAAACAAAGAAAAGAGCAAACTCACACGTGAGGGAACCCACTAATACGCCATTTCATGGCATATTGGCAACTCTTGATTATATATATATATATATATATATATATATATATGTGTGTATATATATATATATATATATATGTGTATATATATATATATATATATATATATATATGTGTATATATATATATATGTGTATATATATATATATGTGTATATATATATATATATATATATATATACAGTGTAACCCGGATATAAGAGAGCTGTTGGGACCGGAGAATAAGTCTCTTATATCCGGGTTCCTCTTATATCCGGGTATGGAAGCACCACATATAACGCTTTTACTCACAGAACACTAGTTTATAGGTCATAGAAAGACCCACCAATGAGGTGAGAAAATTTAGCTACATCTTTTGACTGATTTATGACATCACACTGTCACTCAAAACGAACTCTCTTATATTGGGGAGGACTGGACCGGAGAAGAAGTATCTTGTAGCCGGGTTTCTCTTGTAGCCGGGTTTCTCTTGTAGCCGGGTTTCTCTTGTAGCCGGGTTTCTCTTGTAGCCGGGTTTCTCTTGTAGCCGGGTTTCTCTTGTAGCCGGGTTTCTCTTGTAGCCGGGTTTCTCTTGTAGCCGGGTTTCTCTTGTAGCCGGGTTTCTCTTGTAGCCGGGTTTCTCTTGTAGCCGGGTTTCTCTTGTAGCCGGGTTTCTCTTGTAGCCGGGTTTCTCTTGTAGCCGGGTTTCTCTTGTAGCCGGGTTTCTCTTGTAGCCGGGTTTCTCTTGTAGCCGGGTTTCTCTTGTAGCCGGGTTTCTCTTGTAGCCGGGTTTCTCTTGTAGCCGGGTTTCTCTTGTAGCCGGGTTACACTGTATAATCTCAAGAGTTGTGAATATGCCATAAAACGCAACAACACTATCAACTGGCTAGTAAAAAAACAATGGAACAAGTAAAACCTTGACCTACTTTCTGTAACTAACTTTGATGTCATTTCAAACATAGACTGCCGATTCAATACCTGACACATCCTCCCAGGCATTACCATGTGCTTTTGGATGGGATAGGTTTATCTTTAATCTGTCGCCTGAGGCACCCTCATTTGTGAGGGAGTGCTGACAGCACTAGTCTCGTTATTTTTTTTTTTACCCAATTTAGAGTGTCCTGTTTGAGTGAGCTGAATTCTAAACATTAAACTGACCTTGTCTAACTTTGCAAATTTTATACTATGAGCCAAAGTCCATGTGTATGCCGGGTGAGAATCTTTAAATAAAAGTATAGCCTTATTTCGGCCTTTGTTTTTTTTTTTGTTTTTTTTTGTTTTTTTATTTTTACTTTAGGGTGGCAAATTGTATATCAAGGGAGATAACTTATCTTGACTTATTTTAGAATGCCGAAACCCATTTTATCTGAAATAATAAAATGTGACTAAAATAGGAATTAACCAATATTTTTTTCAAATAAAAAAAAAATTACCCCCCACAAACACACTTTTTTTTAAATGTAAAGAAACGAAGAAAAAATCTGAAGAATAGCCATTACAATAATGTAAATATTGCATGAAAAATATGCAATCAATGTTATGTTACATATTGAGTAAATTTGTAGATTAAAATCCTCCACTGAATCACCATTTTTATTTTTACTGACAAGTTTTTCAAGCTGTTTACATGTAATCACCTAAAAAAAAAAAAAAAGGTAGAATCTCAATTTTCTTTTTGGGTGAACATAGAGTGCAGGAGTACAATTTTACCAAATATTCTATATCAGTGTTCATGAGTTCATCCAAAGGCTGCCACACGAAAATAAATGATCACATGGGCAACATGTGGGTAATCAAATGAGGCCACTAAGAAACTGATGACAGAAATGAATATCCTCCACTATAATAAAGATCAATGTGTATTTCTTTGTATATAAATATAAATCCGTCTCGTCACACAAAAGTTTGCGATGAATAAAGAAAACTTTGCCCCCGGGCGAAACCATTTTAAGTGGTGGGGGGGGGGGCGAGAAAGCAAATAGCAAGTCAGACAACTCCCACCAACTGAAATGAATTAGGAAAAAAATACTCCACTGTAAATAAAATAAAGTTTTTAGGTCACCAGAAGATGAAAATAAAATTTTATGTTTGGATGCATAACATTAGTAATACGCTTATTTTAGATTAGGTTTAAAGTTCCCAAAATTTATACTAGAATCGGACACGTGGCATAACAGGTTTATTAACAACTAGTTCTGAGTGACAGTCTTCTGGAGGTTGAAGGTTCAATACTTACTCAAGGCGATAAGAACTAAGAATAACGTAAATTAACATTTCTATTCGTTCATGGCTGATGGGACAAGAACAATCTACCTCTGTGGATTAAATAAAGAATTCAGTTCGAAATTCTGTATTAGTTATTGAGTTTGACAAATATTCCCAAGTTCGAAAGATGCACTTAAACGCGGTCGGAGTTTACGTTGACCAAAACGTGAAAATAACAACCAATATGAAAATAGTAGTCCGAAAAGTACAAAAGAAAGCGATTTCTAAAAGCTGTCCAACACATGCCAGCATGTAAAACTAACGTTAAACTGAATTTACAGCGTATCGTTCAACTTTGCATTTCATTTGACCTCTTTTATCATGTTTTTAAAATAGGGGTGGGACGTAATGGGTGAAAATTTCAGATTCATGCGAGTAGTATTTTTTTGTGTTCATTTATACATAAATAACACTAAACAATCAAACATTTTGAAAATTTTGCAAAATTCAGGCCACTAGTTTTTGACTATTTTACATTCATTAAAACCCTTTCACAGCCTGAAAATGGTCCTAAATTAAAGTACTATATCAGATTTAACCATCTATATCCATTCATAGCTTTTGAAGATGTTTAGGACCTGCAATGTCGCATGAAACCATTTTTTTCACCAAAAAATGATGGATTTTGAGTCCCGTGTAGCCCTAACGGCTATTTTTGGCCTGCACCTTCTGAATTTTGCAAAATTTTCAAAATGTTTGATTGTTTAGTGTTATTTATGTATAAATGAACACAAAAAAATACTACTCGCATGAATCTGAAATTTTCACCCCTAATGAAATTTTCACCCATTACGTCCCACCCCTAATTTTCACTTATTACGTCCCACCCCTATTTAAAAGCTGCTTTATTGGAAACATTCAAAAATTATGTTTGTTTGCATATTGTTAGGACACCTAACGAAAACGGAATTACCTCCCTTGAACCATTTCGGGAATGAAGAGTTATCGCCCTTGGAAAAAGGGTCGTCTGCCCGGGGAGAAAGAAAACAAGACCACGGTGTCAGGCTGTGAAGATATCAATCGTGTCCAGCGGCCAATTAACTCATTGATTCATTCTGTGTTCAGTTTTAATAAATCTGTTAAACGTTTCTCTTGATAGTTCATCCATTTATTTACAAGTTATTATTTATAATTAACCTAAATTACGAGGTTATAAAACATATGTTAATAACAAGCTCTCGTATGTATGTGTTCGGTTTTTAGATGATTTGTTTGGAAGAAAATCGGGATGAAGGAAGTAACTTGGTTGAGTTAGTTGTGTCTGGCCGCATCTGACTGAAATTGAATATTAAATTTTAAAAAAAAGGGTCACCATCTTCAATAAACAACACAAACATCTCCACTACTAAATATATATCAACTTTTATTCGTAACGAGAATTGCTTGGTAGGCTGACTTTTGTCGATAAAAAAATGTTGTATCCTGGAGTTCCATTCTAGCAGGCCGCTTGTGGTGAAATGATGAGAACAGGATAACATACAATCATGAGGCGATCAACTCTGGAACTGATTTGAATCGTATTTTTGGCACCAAGCTTCGTTTGGCGCATATTCATTTCGAGTTTGTCCCGTTGTGTTCTAACTCCTACGTAATTATAAGTCTAAGCGTAAGTGAAGCCAAATCACAACTCTAACGCTAGATACTGAGCATACATGTAGACGAAATCGGTCCATCATGAAATTGCTACATGTGTTTCAATTAAAAAACGCACGTAAATCAAACTTTTTATTTTATTTTAGACATTTGGAAAATACATGAACATACTTTTCTATAATCAGTTTAATTTTAACGAAATCGGTCCATCATGAAATTGCTACATGTGTTTCAATTCATTAACGCACGTAAATCAAACGTTTTTTTTTATTTTAGACATTTGGAAAATACATGAACATACTTTTCTATAATCGGTTTAATTTTAACGAAATCGGTCCATCATGAAATTGCTACATGTGTTTCAATTCAAAAACGCACGTAAATCAAACGTTTTTTTTATTTTAGACATTTGGAAAATACATGAACATACTTTTCTATAATCAGTTTAATTTTAACGAAATCGGTCCATCATGAAATTGCTACATGTTTTTAAATTCAAAAACGCATGTAAATCAAACGTTTTTTTTTATTTTAGACATTTCAAAAATACATGAACATACTTTTCTATAATCAGTTTAATTTTAACGAAATCGGTCCATCATGAAATTGCTACATGTGTTTCAATTCATAAACGCACGTAAATCAAACTTTTATTTTATTGCAGACATTTGGAAAATACATGAACATACTTTTCTATAATCAGTTTAATTTTAAAAAACGTACATAAGCTTTTTTTTTTTTAATTGTAAATATTTGGAAATTAGGTTTGTCTTCAGAGAACATATGAACGTTCATAACAAACGCTCAAATATATTTGTTTAGATTTTACAAACCTAACAAACAATTAAAGCAGAAGACCTCCGGGTAGGTACAACTAGTATATATAGTTATAACAATTTTTAAAAAATGTATTTTTTTAACACTTTGTTGAAGTTTTATGGATCGCCAAATCATCAGAAGTGTATTAATAAAAACAGATTTTAACATTCATTTCTTCTCTTATATCCGTAACGTCATCGCGAAGTGTTTTCCTTTTTTTTTATTTTTTATTTTTTTTTTTTTTTTTCAATCTTTATTTTATTTATCTTATTTATTTATTTTTTTTAAATTTATTTATTCTTTAAATTTTTCCTTTTTATTTATTTTTTTTAATCTATTTTATTTATCTTATTTATTCTATTTTTATTTTTTTTTTGTTTTTATTTATTCTTTAAATTTTTTTTTTTTTTTTTTTGTACTTATGCAGATTAACCCGAGCCAAATCAATTTTAGCTTGAGTCCTAATCTGCATAAGTACTATGTTTTTTAGTTCTCTTTTTATATGTGTGTATATATATATATATATATATATGAGAAAGGAAGGATGAGAGTAATCCGACGTAATGGGAAAAGGAAAAACCAAGAGATATTTTTTAGATATTCATCAACGTTTCGTCTTTATTGTAAGACTTCCTCAGGATGATAATTTTAAGAAAAATGTCATGCAAGTAGATCGAAATATTGGGTTGATATTCTATTTTTATTTCTTATTTTTTTATTTGTTCGTCCAGCGCTCTTAGTAGCCACGGCTACTACTCTTTCTTATCAACCAATCATGTCAACCCAATATCTCGATGTACTTGCATGACATTTTTCTTAAAATTATCATCCTGAGGAAGTCTTACAATAAAGACGAAACGTTGATGAATATATAAAAAATATCTCTTGGTTTTTCCTTTTTCATTTCCCATATATATATATATATATATATATATATATACTGGTTTAATTAAACAAAATCAACAGCCAAGAAACAACATGTGAATTTCTCATGTTTTAATTTTAAATATCTCCATTCTTTTGTAGATTTAAAAAATGGAAGGTTCCGATGTGAAAGTCGACTCTCCCAATGTGAAATACTGTGACGATTACATTGAGGCCGTGTACAACTACACAACCACGAAAGTGAAAAAAGATGGAAACACACTGATAGCTCAACCTGTAAGTAAAAGTGACAAGATTTTTTTAACGGGGGGGAGAGTAAATTACTTGGACTGAATGTAGATTCAGTACCAGTTATGTTAACAGCTGAAAGGTATGTGTTTAGCATAATTTTTTTTTTTAACATAGTTCACCCCAAACAAGGCAGGACGCCACTGTAGACGTAAGGGACTACTGAGAAAAAAGGGAGAAGGTTTGGGGGGGTCAACCTAAATTGGAAGCTGCGCAGCGAGATGTCTGCATTTAAAAATGAGGTATGTGTTTAACATAATTTAAAATTGAGTCCAAAGTATCACACATGACTGAACATTTCTGTACTAAATAATTAACATAGAGCATCTCTTCCGGACAACCCATACGAAACTCCCTGCACAACGCTTCTAAGACACAAATGAAAAGCAGCTGACACCGTACAGATGCCTGATGTACTCCCACTTTAACATTAAAGCTGTCACTATATGTGCTGTTAATTCGAACGTTTCTGTACGTTGCTTGAACAACCTTCACCAATCACTCGTTTGCCCCTAATTTACACAAAGTTCACCCGACAACGTCTCATAGGACTCTGTCAAAAGCTTTCCCCGAACCCACAAAAGCTAAATACAAGTTCTTCGGTTTACCAAGATACTTCTCTTGCACCAGCTCCTCCCTGTGCTCCAATGTTTCTCTTCAAAATTTCCCTCAGTCTTTTACTATGTTAACTCACAGCCAACTAGTTAATCAGTCACATGGCTATTTTATTTATCTTCCTCCCACAAGGTAAGATGTGACACAAGGTCGGGAAAGTGGGGTTTGAAAAGCCAGCGCCCGAGAAGGTGAGCACTCTGGCCTACAAAAAATGCCTGGGCAGCCTCAGGCAGTAAGCAATAAACTTACTCCTCCCCAAAGAGGGGAGGCAAAGCCTGGGAGGGTGGACCTCCTAGAACCGCACAGGACAACCCCACAAACCAGCGGAATCAAGACCCGAAGGCCAAGACGACACCGGTTTATAGGGTGTAGTATCCATCGGAACAGATACTACACTTTGATCTTGGCCAGTTACATAGCTATAATATCGGATTATTTTCACCATTAACAAAAACATCCTACGTGTTATGTACTTATTGCAATTCACTGACCACAATCGTCCAGTAGTGTTTTCCGTCTGAATCCGGTAAGTATTCGATTTCGACACTGGCCATAGTATCACCTATGTGGTCTCGGTTAGCGCTACATCAAAAAGGGTGTTCGTTATTATTGTTTATTACATTTCTTCTTACATAAATATTAGCATATTCATTTCTTAAGATTACTTTATTATTGTACTGATGGGTGAACATTTTTCACTTATACCAACGATTTAAAGTTCTGTTTTAATCTAATGTGGTAGGTTACCAAGACTGCAAATAGTGGTGCTCTGCTTTTAAGCTTCTAAAAGGTATATTAGAACACTGCAGTGAACTTGTGAGTGTACCATTCACTGGCCACGATAGTCCAGTGGTGTTTTCCGTCTAAATTCGGTAAGTATTCAATTTCGATACTGGCCGTAGTATCAACTATGTGGTCTCAGTCAGGGTTGCATCAAAGGGGTTTTTCTTTCAAATAAATGAACACCTTATGTTAATTAAAAGCAAATAAATTGGTTGGTTGTTTCATTTTATGTCACATCAACCGTGAGAAGGGGAGGAAGAAGAATAATAATAAGAAGAAGAAGAAAAAGAAGAGGAAGGGAAGAAGAAAAATAAGAAGAAGAAGAAAAAGAAGAGGAAGGGAAGAAGAAAAATAATAAGAAGAAGAAAAAGAAGAGGAAGGGAAGAAGAAAAATAATAAGAAGAAGAAAAAGAGGAAGGGAAGAAGAAAAATAATAAGAAGAAAAAGAAGAGGAATGGAAGAAGAAAAATAATAAGAAGAAAAAGAAGAGGAATGGAAGAAGAAAAATAATAAGAGGAATGGAAGAAGAAAAATAATAAGAAAAAGAAGAGGAAGGGAAGAAGAAAAATAAGAAGAAGAAAAAGAAGAGGAAGGGAAGAAGAAAAATAAGAAGAAGAAAAAGAAGAGGAAGGGAAGAAGAAAAATAATAAGAAGAAGAAAAAGAAGAGGAAGGGAAGAAGAAAAAGAGAAGATTTATTTGGTGATGTCAAAGCAGTTATGGTTATTCATTTATCAACTGATGGAAAACTTGGTACGAGGCCAGCAAAATCGCCTTCGGACGAACAAAACAGAAATGGCACCTGCACACGATTTTGTACTACCAGATCAGGCTGTTTAAAGGGTGGTCAATCCGTGAAGACAAATAAAAAAAAAAAAAAAAATAAAAAATAAAAAAATAAATTTGGTGGCAAACCACAGTGGTTAATCTTTTTCAACGTCCAATCGGTAATCAATAGTTCAAGAACAATTCTTTTTATTTGAAGATCCGGGCAGAGGTGTCTAGTGAGAGATTTATGCAAATTAAGTTGGTTTGCGTGCGTCGCATTTTTTTTCAATAAGAGAGGGAAAATGAAGATTCGGTCAGAGACATAGAGATCGTTCTGAACGTGGGATCGTAAAGCGAACGAAAGAAGAGAATAGTGCTGGATTTTTTTATGTTGGACTGAACAACGTTTTTTTTTTTTGTTTTTTTACAGTGGAGAGAGATATTAACGTTCATTTGAACTTGATCTTGGCAACACCTCTGTTTAACTGTTCCGATACTATTTCTTTATTTTTTTTGCATCTACATTGTTTTTTGTTTTGTTTTTCTTTTCTCTTTGCAAAACTCAATCATGTTCTGCAGAGTCAAAAACAAAAACAACAATTTCCTCTACAAAACAACCAAACCAAACACCATGAATAAATATTTGAAGATAGATATAAAGAAGTTGAAGCATAAAAACTTTTACCAAAATGACCGGATTCGGCATTAAATAACCCGAAAAGGGTTGATATGCCGTAAAACAAAATAACCAAACCTACACAAGAAAAAAATCAACTCCATGATTTTCCCCTTCGTTTATATTAACATCACTTGTCGTCAGTTAGCAGAGCCCACTTGAATTCCATCACCTATTAATCTCTGGACATTAAAATTTGTCAGTCTAGGACTTCGATGAAATGAAGTGGACATAAATTCTTACGGAAACTTAAGCGGGCAGCTTTTTCAATGTGCAAACTTCTTCTGACAGGCAATTACTTTTAAAAGTTTGAATTCTCAGTTGTAGGTGGTGTCTTTTGAGACAAACGGATGTGAACCTCTGTAGAACCATGTTGCCCCACTCGACGACCGTCAACCCCAACGTTGTGTGTCCGTGGCATTCTTTTCTCCATCGTCTAACCGAGTCGTCTATCCACTGACGAATCGTCGAGAGCACAGCACTGGTCCACAAGTTAAATAAAAGAAACGCAACTCTCAAGAAAGAACACAAACACATATACGTTGTGTATAATTTAGTTGAAACTATGAGTGTGTGTGATACCGTCGCGGACTGTCGAGACCCCCATAATCGTTGCTCAAGTCGTCAGCTCATCTTATCGTTTTCCGGTCCGATCCGCTCTCTGTGGAGGTTCGATCCCTAACTGCTTGGTTTCTCTCAGAAACCCAAACTCGTTAACTTTTTGCTATAAACCTTTCTGTCGTCAAACTGTCGCAAAACCAACCTACCCCACTGTCGCAAAACACTGCCACCCCCAAATGTTGTGTCCGGTATTATTTTCTGAGTCACCTGTCCTGAACAATGGAAACTGACCACTCCTGCATTTCCTTTTGTCTCTGTCGATGAGTCACTGCCTATCCTTGCGGCCTTCATTGTATCACACCTCTGCTTTTTAGCCGAATCGCTACAGCTTTACTTTATGTCATGTTTTTTTCTCTCTTGTTTCGGCTTGATTTATTTTGCTTTGACTCATACCACACTTCAAACGATTTTCGATGCGGGTATGGGGAGGGGTAAAAGACTTTTGTTTCTTCAAAGAATGACTTCCTGTCTCCCACATGCGCACTTGGAGTGATTCTCTTGCTAACGGCCATGTTTTGTTTTTTTTCTTGTTATTACTTCAAAATAAACTTTAAAAATCCTTTCACACAAAAACAGTCAAGTTTATATCGTGTTTGTAGTATTAAAAAAAACAAAAAAAACATGGTAACTGAATCAATTATTTAGACATATGTTAACATTGTACTTGAATGTTGGTTAATGGTCAGTTTTATTTAATTCTATTAAAAAGAAAACATTGGTATTCACACAGTTTAAATCCAAGTTTTCATTTGGCGAGGAGGGAGGGGGGGGGTAGCTGAAGGTGTTAATCTACAATAATACCAAAACTTTTTATTTTTTATTTATACATGAAAAATAAGGTATTTAATTATTTAAATAATTTTAAAGGAGCCATTTATTTCATTTTCACGCGAAAAAATAAGGTATTTAATTATTTAAATAATTTTAAAGGAGCCATTTATTTCATTTTCACGCGAAAAAATAAGGTATTTAATTATTTAAATAATTTTAAAGGAGCCATTTATTTCATTTTCACGCGAAAAAATAAGGTATTTAATCATTTAAATAATTTATACGGGCCATTTATTTCATTTTCACGCGAAAAAATAAGGCATTTAATTATTTAAATAATTTTAAAGGAGCAATTTATTTCATTTTCACGCAAAAAAATAAGTTATGTAATTATTTAAATAATTTTAAAGGAGCCATTTATTTCATTTTCACGCGAAAAAATAAGGTATTTAATTTAAATAATTTTAAAGGAGCCATTTATTTCATTTTCACGCGAAAAAATAAGGTATTTAATTATCTAAATAATTTATAGGAGCCATTTATTTCATTTTCATGCGAAAAAATAAGGTATTTAATTATTTAAATAATTTTAAAGGAGCCATTTATTTCATTTTCATGCGAAAAAATAAGGTATTTAATTATTTAAATTTTAAAGGAGCCATTTATTTCATTTTCATGCGAAAAAATAAGGTATTTAATTATTTAAATTTTAAAGGAGCCATTTATTTCATTTTCATGCGAAAAAATAAGGTATTTAATTATTTAAATTTTAAAGGAGCCATTTATTTCATTTTCATGCGAAAAAATAAAGTATTTAATTATTTAAATTTTAAAGGAGCCATTTATTTCATTTTCACGCGAAAAAATAAGGTATTTAATTATTTAAATAATTTTAAAGGAGCCATTTATTTCATTTTCACGCGAAAAAATAAGGTATTTAATCATTTAAATAATTTTAAAGGAGCCATTTATTTCATTTTCACACGAAAAAATAAGGTATTTAATTATTTAAATAATTTTAAAGGAGCCATTTATTTCATTTTCACACGAAAAAATAAGGTATTTAATCATTTAAATAATCTTAAAGGAGCCATTTATTTCATTTTCACACGAAAAAATAAGGTATTTAATCATTTGAATAATTTTAAAGGAGCCATTTATTTCATTTTCATGCGAAAAAATAAGACCACTAAACTTAATTGCTTAAAATAAAAAATCGACGTACAGTTAAAAAATATAAGATTTAAAAAATAAAATATGGCTAAATTTGCAGATTAACACACTCAGCTACCCTGCCCTCAATAAATATATTCTGCTTTTTAGGCGATTACGTGTGAACACCGTGCAAAATGGAAAGAAGGAAAATATATTTTAAAATTTAAAGTGATGGATCAGTTTCATATATATTTAACCTAAATTGTATGTTATTCTGCGTTATTTTTTTTTTGTGTGGTACAGGGGTCCAACTTTTTAGGTGATTACGTGGCAGTCGGAGTTGGGATTAGCGTTACAAATATATTAGTTAATTATACACCCCCCCCCCTCATTTAATTGCTGCCCGGGGGGCGAGTAGGTTTTGCTAGTATAATCCTAAAATTCTGATAATCTTGTTCGTACATTCTCGTTCAATAAAGAGAGTAGAAAGTGACTAACTTGGGGTTACTTTTGCCAGCCTCGTAACTCTCGCTTCCCTTATTTTGTCCTTTAGTCCTCACATTCCATGGGCAATTTTTCTGACAAAGGGGGAAGAATTGCTGTTTTCTGGGTCGGAATCTATCCATATAACAAAGGAGAGTAGAAATTGGACCTTAGGGTGACTTTCGTCAGCCTCGTAACTCTCGCTTCCCTTATTTTGTCCTTTAGTCCTCACATTCCATGGGCAATTTTTCTGACAAAGGGGGAAGAATTGCTGTTTTCTGGGTCGGAATCTATCCATATAACAAAGGAGAGTAGAAATTGGACCTTAGGTTGACTTTCGTCAGCCTCGTAACTCTCGCTTCCCTTATTTTGTCCTTTAGTCCTCACATTCCATGAGTAATTTTTCTGACAAGGGGGAAAGAATTGCTGTTTTCTGGGTCGGAATCTATCCATATAACAAAGGAGAGTAGAAATTGGACCTTAGGGTGACTTTCGTCAGCCTCGTAACTCTCGCTTCCCTTATTTTGTCCTTTAGTCCTCACATTCCATGGGCAATTTTTCTGACAAAGGGGGAAGAATTGCTGTTTTCTGGGTCGGAATCTATCCATATAACAAAGGAGAGTAGAAATTGGACCTTAGGGTGACTTTCGTCAGCCTCGTAACTCTCGCTTCCCTTATTTTGTCCTTTAGTCCTCACATTCCATGGGCAATTTTTCTGACAAAGGGGGAAAGAATTGCTGTTTTCTGGGTCGGAATCTATCCATATAACAAAGGAGAGTAGAAATTGGACCTTAGGTTGACTTTCGTCAGCCTCGTAACTCTCGCTTCCCTTATTTTGTCCTTTAGTCCTCACATTCCATGAGTAATTTTTCTGACAAGGGGGAAAGAATTGCTGTTTTCTGGGTCGGAATCTATCCATATAACAAAGGAGAGTAGAAATTGGACCTTAGGGTGACTTTCGTCAGCCTCGTAACTCTCGCTTCCCTTATTTTGTCCTTTAGTCCTCACATTCCATGGGCAATGTTTCTGACAAAGGGGGAAAGAATTGCTGTTTTCTGGGTCGGAATCTATCCATATAACAAAGGAGAGTAGAAATTGGACGTTAGGTTGACTTTCGTCAGCCTCGTAACTCTCGCTTCCCTTATTTTGTCCTTTAGTCCTCACATTCCATGGGCAATGTTTCTGACAAAGGGGGAAGAATTGCTGTTTTCTGGGTCGGAATCTATCCATATAACAAAGGAGAGTAGAAATTGGACCTTAGGGTGACTTTCGTCAGCCTCGTAACTCTCGCTTCCCTTATTTTGTCCTTTAGTCCTCACATTCCATGGGCAATGTTTCTGACAAAGGGGGAAAGAATTGCTGTTTTCTGGGTCGGAATCTATCCATATAACAAAGGAGAGTAGAAATTGGACCTTAGGTTGACTTTCGTCAGCCTCGTAACTCTCGCTTCCCTTATTTTGTCCTTTAGTCCTCACATTCCATGGGCAATGTTTCTGACAAAGGGGGAAGAATTGCTGTTTTCTGGGTCGGAATCTATCCATATAACAAAGGAGAGTAGAAATTGGACCTTAGGGTGACTTTCGTCAGCCTCGTAACTCTCGCTTCCCTTATTTTGTCCTTTAGTCCTCACATTCCATGGGCAATGTTTCTGACAAAGGGGGAAGAATTGCTGTTTTCTGGGTCGGAATCTATCCATATAACAAAGGAGAGTAGAAATTGGACCTTAGGTTGACTTTCGTCAGCCTCGTAACTCTCGCTTCCCTTATTTTGTCCTTTAGTCCTCACATTCCATGAGCGATGTTTCTGACAAAGGGAGAAGAATTGCTGTTTTCTGGGTTGGAATCTATCCATCTAACACTTATTGTTGACTATTTTTTACCTTGAAGTAGTATTTTTGTTTTTTAGCTCCTTACATCAAGTGGCTTCATGCTTTGTCTAGAGCGATTTCCATACATTTTTTTTTTTTTTTTTTTTTGAAATACTGACCAGCGTCAGGTCTTCCTGCTAGCGTAATCCTAAAATTCTGATAATCCTGTTTGTACATTGAATATTTCAGATGGATGAGACGAGAAGGGGTGGAAGGAGGGGAATAGGGCTAGTAGTAGTGGCAGCATAAGAGAAGGAAAGTAAGAAAATGACAAAAATGAATATCATCATATTCGGTTTAACGTCTGGTTTACATGCTGGCACGTCTTGTACGACTTTTAGAAATTGACTTTTAAACTAACCTATCTCTAGCCAGGTCTTAATCTGTCCCTCTTTCTTTCAAATGCCTCTTTATCACTTCTGCCCATGCTTTCCTTGGCCTTCTCCCTGCTAACCAACCTTGCTACCTCTACTGTCCTACATCTACTAACCCAAGAACTCTCATCCATTTTTTTCAATGTGACCAAACCAACAAAGTCTCCTGTTCTCCATACATCTCCCTATACTGTCCATACTTAATCTTCCTCTGAGATCATCGGATCTAAACCTGTCTTTAAGTATCGCATTACACATCCATCATATCATTCTCTTATCGTCTCTTTCTATGCAACGCATGTCCTCAACCGTCCTCTGATGCTACCAGATCAGGCTGTCTGAAGATACAATTTTCTTATATAAAACAACCAAGCCATGAATAAATATTTGAAGCATAAAATCTTTTACCAAAATTACTGTACTCTGCATTAAATAACCCGAAAAGTGTTGATATGCCATAAAACAACCAAACCAAACCTCAACCGTCACTTCGATGCATCATCATATTGTTTGTGCATAGAATATTTCAGATGGTGGGAGGAAAGGTGAATCAGATGAGAAGTGGCGAAAGAAGGGAAATAGGGCTTGCAGCAGCAGCATAAGAGAAGGATGATAAAAGGATGACGTAAATAAAGAAAAGGAAAAATTACATTTTAAAACCTTATAAAAATGGTAATGCGTTCAGAGCTGGGAGCAGGAGTACATAGGGGTTCATCATTCATTAGTGGACAATGCCAGAAGATCTTCACCGCACAAAGATCTTCACCGCCTCGAGGTCTTCGACATATACAGCTTTCAGCGCATCCTATGTATCCGTCTCTTCAACCAAATCCTAAAACGCACCATCCGTGCAAGATGAAACGCCGTCGGCATCACTGCGACTCTTTTTAAAAGGAGACTTTGCTGGTTTGGTCACGTTCTGCGAAGTCCTGAGGAAGAATTCATCCAAAGGTTGGTAGCCCTAATCTCACCCGGCAGCTGGAGGAAGCGCAGAGGCTGTTAGATGAAAACTTGGATTTAAACAGTGAAGACAGGCATAAAATGGACGATCCCGTTTTCAGACGATGGTGTGACTGATGTGAATGAGACCGCAGATGACTCGGTGTCAACCAGTACAAGGGAATCTTCCAAAGATGTAGGAGCACCAGAGTTAGTAAGTCAGGCTTGGTTGGAATCTATAGACATCGGACAGGAAATGCCACCTCTTCTTCAGAAATCAGAACGTGTTCGGAAGGCTCCATCTAAATTAAGAGACTACGTTTCTTTGATCCATCTAAAAATGGTGTTCATCGCTGGAACCGGGAATGGCTGAAATATGCTGAGGACTCGATCGGCATGGGTAGACCACCTTGACGCGAGATGTGGTGAACTCATTTGGAGCCAGTTCAACCCACCCCTGATGAATGGCATTACAGTTATAGGGTGGAACACAGGGTGGAGCGGGTGCTAATGTGATTGCAAGAATTAGAGAACTTCTACCATTACTAACCAGCAGAGCGTTACCACTATCGACCAAGAGAAAAGTCTATTAGACATGTGTGTGCAGTGTGATGATGTATGGAAGTGAAACCTGGCCAGGATATGCGTTGCATTGAGAGAAATGATATGATAGATGTGTAACGTAAGTCTTAAAGACCTCAGAGGAAGATTAACTTAGGACAGGATAGGGAGATGTGTACAGAACAGGAGACTTTGATGGTTTGGTCACATTGAAAGAATGGATGAGAGTTCTTGGATTAGATGCATAACAGTTGAGGTAGCAGGTCCAATTCACTGGGAAAGGCCAAGGAAAACATAGGAGAAAGTGATAAAATGGACTTGAGGGACAAATAAAGACTTGGTCAGAGATAGGTTAATTCGGAAGTCAATCTCTTAAAGCTGTCCAACTTACGCCAGCATGTTGAACCGAATATGATGATGATGATATCGCTTTCTTTAATATTTTAATAGAGAATGGTAGTTTGCTTGAAGCATTGCTGGGAATAGTAGTAGTATGTTTTTAAAAGGCTGTGGGCAATGCAAATTCCGGGTAAGATGTAAGCTGGAAGGAACAAAAATAATAAATCGAATTCGATATGTGACTTACTATTTATTTTTTCTTAAAATCTTACATAACAGCCAGTGTGGTGTTAGCTGTTTGTGTGATGTCCGGATGATTATAAAAATCATTTATTTAATATTTCGGAAAAAGAAACTTCCCTTTGTCAAAAATAATAAACACCAGAGGAAAACTCCGTCTGTGCAGAGAATCTGCCAAAATGGATGCCAGATTTTTTTTTTTTTTTGTTCCTTCCAGCTTACATCTTACCCGCAATTTGCATTGCCCACAGCCTTTTAAAAACATACTACTACTAATATTTTAGTTTTTGTGCATATTTTGAGGTCGATAAGAAAACCCGGATTTCATGAAAAGGTCACTGTTGAAAAAGCACCTTAATTGAAGGTTATTTTCTCTTTGCAGGTGTCGACTGAATATACATTTCAAACTCAGACGAAGCTACCCCGGCTTGGTTTGATGCTTGTTGGTATGGGTGGAAACAATGGGTCCACCCTGATAGCCTCGATTCTTGCCAATAAACATGCCATGCAGTGGCACACCAAGACTGGCAAAGTGCAGGCCAATTACTATGGTTCTATCACGCAGTCTAGTACCGTGTATCTTGGTAGTACCGACAGTGGAGAAGAGGTTTTCATCCCCATGCAACAACTGCTACCCATGGTGCACCCAAACAACTTGATCATTGATGGTAAGTGAATTTGAAAATTATAAAAAATGCCCTGACAATAAATTTTGTTTCAATGCATCCTTGCAACTGTACGAGGGGGAAAAAGTCTGTCATGCATGATATTGCTTCTCATGGTTATGTGTCGTGCGTCATATTGCTTCTCATGGTTATGTGTCATGAAGCCATCATCTTCATTGAAGATACCACATTACATAAAACTGAAAATCAGCACTTATCTTCTTCCGCAGATTTCATCATAAATGAAGACTCGAAACAAAAAAGAATTTTACGTTTACTTTTATTGCTGACTAGCAAGGCTATCTGGCGTTACCCGGGGCAAAAGTGTAACCTATTTCTATTAATACTTCTATCGCTTTACTTTTCTCTATCCGTCTCTCTTTCACCCTCCCCCTTTCAAACCACCTCTTTCTCCATTGCCCAATTCGATTCTATCTGGACACATACACACATGAATTAGTCGGCATAAGGGAATTAACTCCTGGATAAAAAATCTGTTACTTTCCTTTTAGTAAATAAAATGGCTCAATAAAATCAGTGAAAAACCAAGATAACAAAATCTTGGTCAGTTCATTCCCAAAGAATGAATAATTTTTTTATAAATTTTATTCATTCCGGGCAACGCTGATCAAGAATATACCAACTTTGTGGGTCTTTATTTTATAGTTTTTTTTACTTTTAGCTGGGCACACACACCCACCCACAAACAAAATACCAAGATCTCAAAAATTATTTTAAAATAACATGGTCCCTTGATGAAATAAACATCATACCGGTTGTAGTGGGGGCAACGGACTAGTGAAAAAAAATCTAAGAAAATACTTAGAAACAATCCCGGGAAAACCAAACTGTAGGGAAGTACAGATAGCAGCCCTAAAAAGAACATCTATCCTTAAGAGAGCCCTGGGATATAAATTTTACTCATAGGGAAATCAAGTGTTACCCTTAAGAATAGGCCTCTTGATCTCTTTAGATAAAGTAAATTAAAATGAAAAAAGAAGAGAACTGCCCTTTATATAATAGATGTATGTCGACATTGTCTTGTTCCAACACTCATTTCTTTATATACAGTGAGCTCCCTGTCTTTATAGGAGGGAAGGAGAAAAGCACAGGATGTCCTCGCTGTTAAGTCATCTTCCTTTCTTTTTGAAATATAAGAGTTCTATTCCTTTGTCATAAGTTATTAGTGATCTTTCTTGCTGGTTGTTGTGGGAAAACAAAGATGGCGGTTTAGACAAACTGACATGTGTCTATGTAACGAGTAAACTGACACACATTCTACCGCTCCAGAAGATATCTCACGCCTGATGCAATTTTTTTTAAAAAACATATCACAAAGGAATCGAACTCTTATATCTCGATACGAAGGGAGATAACTTAACATTGCTGGTGTCTTCTTGTGAATACTACAGTTCCATAAAAAAATAAAAACAACAAAAGTGAAACAAGTCTTCACTCGCTACCTGTTGTCGATCTTTGCCCTACCCTCATTTCCAATCGGCTCACCTTATTTATCAAAATCTGTTTTTGTTTTTACACATTTCAACCAACCAAACCCAATGTTTATTTTACACCTTCATAAGAGTTTCATATATCACAAACTGTCAAAACAAACTCGGCCTTGAATTCCAAAAGCGACCAACAACTTGCATTCCCATCTCTAACCTATATTTGAATAATCTCATAACAGAGCCGGCTCGAGGTGTGGCTAAGTGGTTAACGGCACGGACTGAAAACCTGGGGGTGTCAAGTTCAGATCCAGTTCGTTCTACAGAAATACTTTCCTCAAACCCACACTTGACCTTGTGTCTAACCTCCTGAAGAGGAGGTAAATAAAATAACAAAGCAGGCTCTGGTGATCATCATCATCATCATCATCATTAGGAATTATCACATTAGTATCCATATTAATTTTAGTAGTAGTAGTAATTTCTCTCTATCTCCAGACGAGTAATCTCATTACACGTCAGTCTGTTCGAAAGAGCGTTTTCATCTCTAAACGTGCAAATTGAATGTATGTATTTTATTTTGGATCGGCAGTAGTCAGGGCGACCTATACCAAGATTATACCTATACTAAGATTATTTAGGAGAGGCTGCCACTATTTTACTTGGATTATTCCACTCACCCTTGTTCTTCACTTTATAAATATGAGTATTTAGCAAGGGGGCATCGAGTACCATTTGTTTGTTTTTTTTGTTATGGCTCGACCGAGGATTGAACCCCAGTCTCCCAGCCTATTAGCGAACACTGAAACCATTATGCACTGGTCTTGATATTTTATTGGTTTGTCATGCTTACATTTTAAATAGTATTTTTAGTTTAGAAAGTAGCAACCCTAGTTGAAGTCGATGTCCCTAATGATGCTGGCTTAAACAGAGCTGAGAGGGAGAAGATAACGAAATTCCAAGGTCTTATGTACGACATGAAAAGAAACTGGAATCTTAGGAAGATCTCCATTATTTCAGTAATTATAGGACCAACCGGGCTCATGAAAAAAATTTTTAAAAACTACCTGGCGAATATACCCGGTGAACCAAGTGCAAGAGAGATACAAACAATTGCGCTTAAAGAGACGGTTAGAATTTTAAAAAGATCTCGATTGGAGTCTCTGAAATAGCAAGTGAATGTCTGGCATCGGGTAGGATGCCCCATCCCCGTCAAAAACAAAAATATAAGTAAATTAAAAAAAAAAAGAAGAAAGATCTCTATAAGTGTGCAACTGTGCTCGCGCTTCCAGCTGAGTGCCTTACTCCAAACGCATGTGCTGTGGTTCTTCATCGTCGTCATCTTCGTCTAATGGGATGTGTCAAGATTCTAGTGTCAGTGGCTGCTGAGCATTAAGCCATAGTCCACAGTTTATATACATAATAAAGACAATGAAGACATTGTATGAAAACGACTTGTTGGACACGGAGGTGGGGGGTCCATTAGGGTCTTGTTTCTAGTGTTTCTACGTCTAAGCTAAATCTCCCATCTCTCAACTTCAGATCTCAGCTAAGACTGACGTCTCTTGTCCCTCACCGTGATCATACTCCATCGAGCTCTGTCACTGTTCTCTGTCCCTCGCGTGATAACTGCAGCATCTCCAGAATAGATTTGCTTTTTTTCCGGAAATCAGATGTCCGGGTTTTTTTTTTTTTTTTTTTTTTCTCAGCTTACTCTTGCCACAACTAGATATTTATTTTTATTTTTTTTATTTTTATTTTTTTTTTTTTCTTCTCAGCTTACTTTTGCCACAACTAGATATTTATTTATTTATTTATTTTTTTTTTTTCTCAGCTTACTTTTGCCACAACTAGATATTTATTTTTATTTATTTATTTATTTTTTTTTCTCAGCTTACTTTTGCCACAACTAGATATTTATTTTTATTTTTTTTTTATTTTTTTTTTTTTCTCAGCTTACTTTTGCCACAACTAGATATTTATTTTTATTTTTTTTTTTTTTTTTTTTTTTGTTTTAACATCTTTCCAAATTCTCTATCTTGCGCCCCCCCCCACTCCCCCCAAGCTGTTAACAACTAATTGTCATGAGTTTCCTGGTCTGTAGAGTTCAATGGACATTTTCAAATATCTTTTTTATTTTTAAATGTCTTTATTTTAATTTTTAAATGTCTTTATTTTAATTTTTAAATGTTTTTATTTTAATTTTTAAATGTCTTTATTTTTTTTAAATGTCTTTTTTTTAAAATGTCTTTTTAAATGTCATTTCTTACTAGTTAATATCTCTTATTAGATTTGAAATATGCCGAAATCACGGATATTTAAAAAAAATTGTCTTGAAGATCTTATTAATTTTATCTAAAGTAAATCTCTCCTATTTGCTCTCCACTTTTACTCCAAGTCAAAAAAACACGCTCGCCATGTTAAAAAAAACACGCTTGCCATGTTCAAAAAAACACGCTCGCCATGTTCAAAAAAACACGCTCGCCATGTTCTTTCTGGATTTCAAAAATGGAATGCTGAAACTGCGGTAGCAAAATCATTCAAAACCCTTTTAGCGTGGAGACCGAAAGGACATGCAGGGGAGCGTTATAGCGATTCACAAAACAGGCCGACATCATGTAAGATGAATTTCTATTTCATTTTTGTATTTTGCCGTCGCACATATAAGAGGTTCTGTCCACCATTGCCAGGCGTTCTGTCAATCTTAAGTTCGAAGTCGCATTTTTCTTGGTCTGTCACGCTTAAGTTAGAAATAGCATTTTTATCGCTAAATGCACGGATTGAATGGAATATCACACGGATGTGAGTCCTCACACTTTTTAGCGATATTCCGCTTTCTTTTAATCCAGAAAAAGTGGATTTCTGCTTAAATTGCCAGAGCTTCCCATTAATGTGAGTTTGCAGCTTTTTGGTCGAAATCTGCTTTTCATGTTTATTGTTTTTTGGTTTTTTTGTTGCTTTTTTTGCTTTTTTTTTTTTTTTAAGTAAGAAAAGACTGATTTCTGCTAAATCGCTAGAGCCTTACCTCCTTATTTTTTTTTTGTCGTTATTTGTCTGAATTTACTTTTTCTACTTTCGTGCTTTATCTTTCTTTTCCTGTTTTTCTCTCTTCCTTTTCCTCTTCCTGTCTTGTCTTGCCTTGCCTTCCTTTTCTTTCTTATGATAGTTCTCTCTGAAAGTTGAAAGCGTTAAGTTGGCCATGAAAGCTAAGACTTCAAACGATTTATAATGGGGGTAAGGGAGTTAGATGTCTTATTCCCCCTCGCCCCACGTGTCTTTCTCTTAATTTTAACTTAGTTGAAACTGATTGGAGTTGTTTAGGAAAATGTCAAAAATATTTGATCCGACTATAAATTTTTTTACTACTTACCATTAACACATCATCCAAGTTTTTATTTGTGTTTTGCATTGTGCTGTCTCTGAAATGGTGAATGTCTGGCATCCAGTAGGATGCCCCATCTCCAGCGAAAACAAAAAGATAAGATAATAGAGGGAGGGGGGGGGGGTAAATTCATGTCGATTTCAGCTTTATTTATTATTTATTTATTTGTTTTGTCAGGTTGGGACATATCATCTGCAAACATGGCCGAAGCAATGGAGCGAGCACAGGTGCTTGACTATAACCTACAAGAACAGCTTCGTCCCTACCTCACAGGTATCCGACCCCGGCCCTCCATCTACATCCCAGATTTCATAGCGGCAAACCAAGAAGAACGCGCGAATAATATCCTCACCGGCACAAAACAGATGATGTTGGAACAAGTTAGACGAGATATTCGAGATTTTAAAGAGTCCAGCGGAGTCGACAAAATCATTGTCTTGTGGACGGCGAATACGGAAAGGTTTTCAGACGTTCAAGTTGGACTCAATGACACTTCTGAAACTTTGCTGAACAGTATCCGGAATAACGAATCAGAAGTCTCTCCATCTACATTATTTGCTGTTGCCAGTATTCTCGAAGGGGTAAGTTTATAAAGTTTTGAACCAATATTATCAACTTCATTGGGCAGCTCGTCTGGACCGTGATTAAATCTTCATTGTTTTGTTTTTTTTTCCTTTTATGAAGAGGGAAGTGAGTGATGAGACAAAAATATGAAGAAATAAATGGATGAAAACGATTCTATGGAGATCAACAATATAAAATGAGTTATTAACAATTTTACAACTGGAAGAATTGCTATGACCGAAGAAGATTTAATTGTCTGTCGCTAAGATGATTTCAGTAGCATTCTCATTTTGAATTTACCTGTTTATTATGTCGCCTGGTCTCTGCAGAGGCAGGTAACCCTGCCTCAATCTCTCTCACCAAGGGCAAATAAATCTTCAAAATGTCTCTTGGCAAGGGAGATAATTTGGTGCTTCTCCATGGTTCCACCTAGATCGAATATAAATGTTAAGAAGAAAAATAGCAAGAAACCTGTATGCTGTACTTTGAGGGAAAATAGATACCAATCGCAAAAAATAAATACCAATCGCAAAAAATAAATACCAATCGCAAAAAATAAATACCAATCGCAAAAAATGACGGAAGTTCATCCAGTATATTTGTTTTTATAAAAAAAAAATTCAACTTTTAGCTCTACACTGAATATCGCAGCCATGATCATGATATTTAAGGGAGATAATTCCTTTTTTTCACATTTGACCCCATCTCCCTTGACTTTCATAATAATGCCGATAATGGTGGCGATATTCAGCGTACGGCTAAGAGTTGAATTTATTTTTTGAAAACAAAACTACTGGATGAATTTCCATAAATTTTTGGTAACTAGTATTTATTTTCCCCCAAAAGTAAGTACATCATAAAGGTTTCTGGCTATTTTTTCTTAACATCCATATTCAATCTAGATGAAACCATGGAGAAGCGCCAATAATTTTAGGGTATAAAGAGTTATCTCCCTTTAAAATTTTTCTGGATGGAATTATCCATCGAACAGTTATATGGTCACTGGTACTACAGAGAAGATGTTGTTTTGAAGTTATCCTTGTCTACCCTACTATTTCATTCATAGATATGAGTAACGTAATGTAGCTGGGGTGTTCTTCAATCTCCACAGTGTGTCCACTTCGTTGACAGAACACACTGGTCATGTTTCTGTAGTTGCAGTGTTGATGTGGCAGCCAAAGTTTCGATCTTCTCTTTCTGCCGTAGATTTCTTTTTCTCAATGACAGTTCCATAAACGTTCATTCCCCACCACCACCAAAAAAGAAGGTAATGTCTGGGAGGATGGTATCATGGCAACAGAACAGATACTACCCCCACCTCCCTGAATTAAATATTGAAAGATAGTACAATAGTTGTTGGCATCCATCTGTCTCAGGAGACAATGGAGTCTTGCGCTATAGATTAGTCTGCTGTGACTGTGCAAGCCTATCCTGGATCGACAGGCTCTGTTGCAGTTGCCACAGATGTAGGTGATGTCTAGTTGTGAGAGCTCTGTTGCAGTTGCCACAGATGTAGGTAATGTCTAGTTGTGAGAGCTCTGTTGCAGTTGCCACAGATGTAGGTAATGTCTAGTTGTGAGAGCTCTGTTGCAGTCTTCTGCCGTCTGTCCCATGGTGGGCGTTTGCAAGGGATCATAAATTGTTATATAATAACAACCCGAAATTGATACCGTAAGTTGGTTGATGAGTAGGGTCAGAGAAATATGCTATACTAAAACACACCACGATACCAACCTCAAAAGATTAAAAATTCTTGAAGCCCTTTACATAAAAACCAAACATCCCACAATGAATAATATTAATTACGAAACTAGTCACAACATTTTAAAGTGTCTAGCATAGTAATTAACATTAACAAATTCTTAGCTGTTAGGCAATCATCCTTTTAAATTTTGCACACGCTTAGCATGTAATCACGTTCGCATGCAACATCTCAATATTATAGACGCTCATTTTAAAGTCGTAAATTACTAACTGGTAAAAAAAAGACAATTGTAAAAGACAATTGTAAACACATCAAGACTTACTCTGCCTGATGATGACTTGATGAATCAAATCGAAAGTACTCTCAGAAAAACAAAGAAAAATGAAACAAGAAACCCACGGAACTTACATACACCAATTTGACAGAGATATTAGATGGACTATTCAGAAAATTTTAAAAATTTAAAAAGTTCTTATCAAGCAAAAGCATTCCGTGTTATTTAATAATCTATTATAAAAAAGGGAGTTGTATGTATGTATGTATGTATGTATGTCTGACTAAAAATAAAAAACAGCAAAACAAATACCAACAAAGTTTGTATTTTCTTGATCGGCGTTGCCCCACTTGAATAATATCTAAAATTTAGAAAACATTGTTCGTTTTGTCCAGTCATTTTCATGTACTAACTAAAGAGAAGTAACTCTGATTTTTTTAAAGTAGTTATTTCCCTTACACCGACTAGAGTAATCTATAAAAAATGTATATCCAGAGAGACGAATAGACTGGGTGGAGAAGAAAGAGGGAGGGGGAGACCGGGAAGAGAGATATAGAACTTTTAATAGAAATATGTTACACTTTTGCGCGGGGTAGCTCTGCTAATATATATATATATATGTTGCATACTCTTTAAATTCTCGTACCTTTTCTTCCTACTTCTTTGTCACATGGGGGCGCCATATCGATGTCGCCTGCTGTGTCTGCAACAAAAACCTTCATACCACAATTCAAGGCAGGCAAACAATCTTTTAAATTTTTGATTGGTTTATTTCAGGCGTCAGTTACCGTCGCCGCTGGAGATGCTTCACTAAGATTAAGGGAGAGACCAAATTACTACTCTATCGTAGTTAATTCCTAGCTTAAGTCCTTAGCCATTCGAGGAGGGGGGAGAAGGAATCTCATACCTGTATTCTCTTAGGGAATGTAATTCCCTCAATCATTTTAAGACTACATAGAGAAATTGTCCGTTCGGCTTGCTTCCAAAACCCAGACTGGCAAAACTCTGTTTCCCACATAAAAGCCTGTGACGTCACAGAACCCCTATGCGCAGGTGCACCTTGACCCTTGACCTGAGGTCTCATCAACGTTTGTGAACTCCAACTGTGAGAACCAGTTGATGTTGCACTCGACTGTACGGGTCCACCCGCACTAAATCGCGCAAGCCAAACCAAACGATCTCCCCACATACGTCTACTTCAAAATGTGTCCGGCCTCACAGGGCCATTATCCAACATATATATATATATATATATATATATATATATATATATATATATATATTACATGCAGAGTGCGGATGATATTTGTCCACAAGATTACCGTCTAGTAAAAAATAACACGGTAGTTTCATCTCTTTAAGATTTATTCATCAAACTTGAGTCAGTTTGTCTTCATGACTTGTTCTGACGAACCCAATTTGCTTTCTTTTTTTTTTTTCACATTGGCTACTCAATTCCTGGTTAAGTTGGACCATTAAAGATTATAAATAAGTTTATTTTGGAAAGTATGTTTTTTTTTGTTTTGTTTTTTTGTTTTTTTCCTAGATAAAATTTATTCAGACAGTTACCAAATCTCCATTAGTAATAGATTTATGTTTCAATTGAACATGAACGGGTGGGAAAATTATGTTTTTATTGAGTGGAAGTTAAGTCTAATCGTTAAAGATTGGAAATTTGCTTACTTTTGAAAAAAAAAAAAAAATTTTTTCTAAGCCAAAATTGCACGCAACAAACCCATGAGTTGCGTCACTGATTCATGTCTGCTTCTGCTTGAAAACACAAATATTGCTTTTCTTATTATTTTTGTAGTAGTTTTTTTTCTTGCTGTTGAATAAGTCTTCTTGTCAAGATGTGTTACTTGACCTGTGTTCTTCTTCTTAGCACTTACGGCAATAGCAATTCTTGATTTTAAACAAATTAAATACACTGTGAATGGTAAATAATTTTCAGAATAACCAAAATATTCCATTTGGTCTTTTTTCCAGTGTACATACATCAACGGCTCCCCGCAGAATACGTTTGTTCCCGGTGTCATTGAATTGGCAGAAAAAAAGAAGGTTTTCATTGGTGGAGATGATTTCAAATCTGGCCAAACGAAAGTGAAATCAGTTTTGGTTGATTTTCTGGTTAGTGCCGGAATTAAACCGGTGTCCGTGGTTAGTTACAACCACTTAGGTAATAACGATGGCAAAAATCTCTCAGCACCCAAGACATTCCGTTCTAAAGAGGTAAGTAATATTTGTAAGTCAATAGTGTAAGATTTTGTCACCATATAAGTAAATGTGGAACTCTCTTCCTGCTGACTGTTTTCCTCCTATAATCTTGGTCTTTTCAAGACTACGGTCAATAGGTTTCTCCTGTCTTTGCAATAATCATATTTGTTCTTATTAGCTCCTTATATCGAGTGGCTTCATGCCTTGTCTAGAGCGGTTTTCATTGAAAAAAAAAAAAATAGACCCTAAAAGGAGAAAGTTTTTAAAAATGAAACCGACTAATCAAAACAGAAGAAATTAAAAATATCTCTGATTTTGAGTTGGACTACACAGAAGTTCTCTTTTGTTTGAAATAAAATAAGTGCCTCATTAAACAGGAAATCATGCTGAGACCAATCTATTTAAGAAACTGTCGGAATTGATGATCTTGAGCCAGACTCTAGCAGTGGAGATGGTCCGGACTTACTTCATCCCCGCAGTAAGAGGGTCCGCCTTTGCCTGGTTTGCAGATGGAAAGGGAAATAAGTTTTGGCTTACTAGTTTTCTAGTGAGGATTGAACTTGCAACCTCGAAGTAACAAATTTACTGGTTACTGCACAATAATACGTGGATTCGCCTCGACGACAAATAGTCAGCCAGCAGATTGTTTTTTCTGATTGGTTAAGCGGGATTAACTGAAGGAAAATCTGCTAATAAAAAGAAGAAAATCAGGAGAAGAGAAAGCGAGGGTTGAGTGAGATTCTGCGGTGAGCAGAATTTTTTATTTTTATTTTTTTTCATTCATTGGAGCTCAAAGTTACACAGGTTTTTTTTGTGCTTCTACAAGAATTGAACTGAATTGGGGTTTTTTTTTTTTTTAGTTTAACATTTGGAGTTTAGTCATAGACTTCTGAATTCCCATTTACAGGACGGAAATGTTCTTAGATTGGCTCCAGATTAACCCTCTTGAGTGTCCACTCAACTTTCCATTATATCCAGTGGGCAGTCCTTGAATGGTCGAATGGTGACCACTGAGAAAAATCAGAAGCTAAGATCTCCAATCAGGAGTGAAAATATTCCAGGAGATGGGAAGGAGTGCAGTAAGAGCCGACCCTCTGGGCATGACACAGGCAGTTTGTTTTTTTGGAGAGCTGACGGTCAGTTGGGCCGATGTACCTCTCCAGGCAAGGTGAGCCCTTGGGACTCTTAACTAAAGGACTGTGTTGATCGGACTCATACTTTATTTCGTCGGGGTAAAAGATCTCATTTGGCAAGTCTGCCATTCAATCTAAGAACACTAATAACTTTTGTAACCTCCAATAAATGAACCTTTTTTTTTTCTTTTTTTTTTTTTTTTTCTTTTTTTTAATTTTTTTTTTTTAAGATATTTCATCCCAAACAAGGTAGGACGCCACTGTAGATGTAAGGGGCTACTAAGAATTAGGGAGTAATGTTCGTAGATTGTCTAGAGATTAACCCCTTTGAGTGGATACTGTCTGCCCGTTATCTCCAGTCGATATCTCAAGTAGCCAGTCCTTGGGTGGTCGAATGGTGACCACTGAGAAATATAAGATTTCCTGTCAGAAGTGAAAATATTCCAGATGGGAAGGGGAGCGGTCAGAGCCGGATCTCTGCGCATTACACAGGCAGTTTGTTTTTCTGAGGGCCGGCAGTCAGTTCGGCCGGTGTACCTCTCCAGGCAAGGTGAGCCCTTGGGGCTCTTAGCTAAAGGATTGTGTTGATTGGACTTATGGTTTTTTAAAAATTTTGTCAGGATAAAGAATCTCATTTTGCAAGTCTGCTATTCAACCTAAGAAAACGAGTACGATTTTGACCTCCAAAGCAAAATAAACCTCTGTTAATTGTTTTTAAACTTGATCTGTGGTTTTTGTTTGGAAGGAGAATTTCTTTGTAGCAGCATTGGCTGAATCGAACAACTTTGGATCGGCACAACGAGTGGGTCGATCACGGCCATTGCAGTGAACACACTCATGAATGTTCATAGGTAGAGGTATTGTTAACACAACAAATATATTGATTTCCTCTTTCTTCGATTAGATACCCATCCCCCTCTAACTGTTAAATGCTACAAGGCGATGGTTGGGGATACAATCGTAACAAGGAAACAAAAGGCTTGATCACTGCTTCATCTTAATGGATATTAATTCTGAAACTAGCAGCGACTCAAAACTCTACTTGTTACGTATTCCCGTCTCAATCAAGGCGATTGGAATTCTTCCTTGGTATATTCCCAGCAAAAGTTAGACTCCGCTGTCGATGTCAGAGCACAGAACCAGCGAATAATTCTACTTTATTTTTTTTATGAAAAACAAACTAAATAAAAATATATCTTAACGAAAAATACGTCCTATAAAGTTAATGTCGACTAATAATGCAATTTTCTGCATCTTAATCACTTAGGAAGTGAGACAATCGAAATAATAGTAAGCAAAAAAACAACAAAAGCTGCAATCACCAATAAAAATAATTACATAAAAATACATTAAATATTTAGGTGATAAAAATCGTACATATTTTTAGACAGGATTTCTTGGTCTGATGGTAAAACGCTGGACTATAGACATCAATATCGAAGGTTCGATCCTTGTCTAAGTTAGCCATGCTGATGACGGCTGTGAGCCAGAAACACGTGTCCACATATAAAATAAATAAAATCAAGGGAGGCGCGAGAGCGCTCTATCCCTTTAGACTTCACGAATGGCCTATGCTGGAAATCTCATTTCTTTGATCAATCATAACTCATAAACCAAATTAGTTAAAACTTTGCACAAAATTTTTATTTGAAAGGTTCTATAAGTGTGTAGAATTTCAGCATCATTAGTAAAGGCAACTCAGAGATCCAGAAAGTTCAATCATGAAATCATGTTATCTGTGTGTACGTACGTACATACGTATGTACGTACATATGTGCCACCCTGTATCTCATCAACCATTTGATGGATTCAGCTGATTTTTGGCAGAAATAGAGGTTCTAGGGTCTAGTTTATGCAATTTTAATTTCAGTTTACCATATACCTTAGTTTTCCAGAAAATTCCAAAAAACCTTAAAAATGACCATTGTATTGAGGCATAGCCTTTACAAAAGTAGTGACATTCCATGATAAATGCCAGTATACTGAAATCATATGCCCTTAATAGTGTTAAGATGAAAATTCATATACACTAAATGTACAAAAGCAAGGAAATTCCCAAATTTTTACACTTTTATTGTCATTAAGGGTATGCGAGCACAACAGGGCTATGTATTTTACTGGTAGGAATTTTTCTTCAGCACACCTCATACACTTCGTCCACTTGTGCATAGAAATTTATACTGTAGTGATGTGATAATGAAATGGTTTGGTTGATATGTAGTCATACCCTTAATGACAATAAAAGTGTAAAAATTTTAGAATTTCCTTGCTTTTGTACATTTAGTGTATATGAATTTTCATCTTAACCCTATTAAGGGCATATGATTTCAGTATACTGGCATTTATCATGGAATATATATATATATATATATATATATATATATATATGAAATATGTATTACAGAAGATCAGAACAACATCAGTACCGTCGGTTTCAAATCCTAAAAAATATATATATTTAATTTCATACACACAAGAATATACATATATATATCCTTGTGTGTATGAAATTAAATATATAAACAAAAATCATACTAAAAAATACACATCCTACATGAGTGTTAGAAGGTAGAGGCGAGGGTCAGTTGGTTTGGAGGATAAGAGTCACAACATGGCTGTATACCCCTCTGAAGTCCCTATTAAACTTGGTCAACAGAACTCAGAAATTACAGGTGCTTGTGACTCCTGCCAAATACAAGTATACCACTCCTGTAGCATCGTATTACCAGAGTGAATGAGTTTTTCCTCTGGTACATCCCATTAAATTAGACTCCGAGTTGGATGGAGAGTCGGTATGATGAAGAAAACTAAAAATATATATGGCATATAAAAAAATCCACTAAGGGACCACATGTCGACTCTTCAAACAGTTCCGACAATGAAGAGCGTTCTGGCAACGAAACGGCTATTACCTCTCAAAATTACCCAACTAATTTAATATTTGAATTTATTGAGCAGACTACAATAACAGAACTATCCTCTTTTAGGATGGAAAAATCTTTATCCGAATTAAAGCCTATCTCAATAAAAAATATTACTAAACTATACCTTACTAGTTTAAATCTCAAAAAATCCCAAACGGAAGAAATATTAGAATGGACCAAATTTGATGAACTAAATATAAAAGCTTACCCACATAAATGGCTAAATTCATCTAATAGGGGTAGCTGAAATGATTCGTCTAAAGGGGTAGCTGAAATGATTCATCTAAAGGGGTAGCTGAAATGATTCGTCTAAAGGGGTAGCTGAAATGATTCATCTAAAGGGGTAGCTGAAATGATTCGTCTAAAGGGGTAGCTGAAATGATTCGTCTAAAGGGGTAGCTGAAATGATTCGTCTAAAGGGGTAGCTGAAATGATTCGTCTAAAGGGGTAGCTGAAATGATTCGTCTAAAGGGGTAGCTGAAATGATTCGTCTAAAGGGGTAGCTGAAATGATTCGTCTAAAGGGGTAGATGAAATAACAAACTTAAAAGACCAAAATGCGAGACGTTAAAAGAATCACAATTAAAAAAAAAAAAAATTTTTTTAAATAAATAAATAAATAAAAATTTTTTAAATAAATAAAGTAAAAAAAAAAAATAGTAAAAATAAATAAAAACATAATCAACGGCAATACATATTTTCACTTTTGATACACCAAAAATACGATGCAAAATAAAAATTGGATATACCATAGAAAAAGTCAAAATCTACATCCCAAATCCCCTAAGGTGTTACAACTCTCATATTTGGACATTATAAAGAAAAATGCACAAGACCCTGTGTAGAAAACGAGACGGACCATGTGACTTGCACCAAACCACAGAAATGTGCAAACTGCAAGCAATATTATGCTGCGGACTCAAAAAAAGTGTGAAATATAGAAGAAAGAAAAGAAGATATCTCAAATAAAATATACAAAAATATTCCTTTCCCAAAAACAGGGAAAATAGTGGAACATTCCCTTCTGGCCACAACTTATTCAAATATCACCCAAACCATCACAAATCACATCCGAAACCGAGGAGATGCTCCAGCAGAAATGACGCACGATCAAATGATAACTCTAATAAACGAACTTAAAGGAAAGCCTAACACACCTATCAATCAAGAAGCCCTAACCCTAACCCTAACCCTAACAATCAAGAAGCCCTCTGCTCAATTAACATCTACCGAGAACCTCCAACCACAGACAAACACAGCTGAATCCTACTCAAAAAAACAAGACATCTCAAACCTTTCTATTTCCAATATCAAAACATCTACCAATGCCAACTTAAAAAGGAAAATCTCCCAAGAAGAGAGAACCCACCAAATCAAAAATTAAGATCTCATTGATCGTAACCGAAAAATAAATTTGAATTCAAGAAACCTATCCAGCCTAGGCATCCAGGAACACTCGCCAAGAACTGATCAAAATTACAACTGAATCAACTTTAATAACCAAGGAGCAAAGTGTAGTATCTGTTCTGATGGACTCGTGAGGAGGCAAATAGGAACTAAAACGAAAACTAATCATAAAACAAAATAAAATTCCAATCTCAATAATACCCATGCAGAATGGAATAATCAATATTCAGATTAAATTCACTTATCTGACATAAGCTTATCTTTCTTTATAAATTTACTTTATCTCCTATATAAAGGAGAGAGGTGTGTGTGTGCGTGCGTGCGCGCGCAAGCAAAAGGCTCCCGAGATACTTGACAGACCTCCTTAAAGTTGACATTTTCTGAATCGCCCAGCTTTCGGACGCATAATATCGAAAAATTGGCTCCGATCACCGGGCAAGAGAGAAATTGTTACACTTTAGGCCCCAGGCAACGCCGGGTAACTCCTGCTAGTATATCTCAATGAATAAATGTGAAAGTTTTTTTCCACATATCCTGACTATGTTAACATCAAAACAAGTTATTGAATTTCAAACAATAACAAATAATAGTTAATTAATAAAATGTTCTTCTTTGCAAAACCATTCTGCAAATTAGTGAACTTTGCAATTGATATTGCATATACATAAGCAGTATATAAAAATGGTGACGGTTCTATCGTGTTAAGTTGAATTAACTTGAAATAGGGCGTTTTGACTTTATCGTTAGTGCGAGGAATTTGCCTAATTTTTTGCATTTATTCATTTAGATAGAAATTAACTTCATCTTTTTTTTTTCCATCTATCTTAACTATATTTTTTAATAAATTACACCAAATGACACAAACCATCGGAATAAGAGGCACCAATAAAAAGATGTCAAGAAGAGAAGTTGTAATGACCCTACTTCGAATAGGACACACTTATGCCATCCACTCGTACCTACTGAAAGAGGAAGAAGCACCAATCTGCATACCCTGCCAAGAACCCTACACAGTGCATCATATACTGATAAGCTGTATAGACTTTGAACAGATCCCACTGAGATACTAGCAAGAAAACAACCTAAAGGAGATCTTCAAGGTTTACCTAAATTATTTTTTTAAATTCCTAAGAGCAACGAAGCTATATAACAAGAAAATTTAATAAAATTTTATTCCAGGACAAGAAATAAACAATCATGGCTGCCATTGTGAAGACAAACCAAAACAAGTCCAATTTACTATATTAACATCAAAACCGGTTGTGCTTATTTAACTATATGATAAAACATAAATTTTTGAAATACCGTATATATAGTAAACTGCAAATACCCTCAAACTCTCCTGAGCCAATCCCATAGTCTGTGCCAGTATCCATTTTGCCCCCCCCCCCCCGACAGAAAGAATGTATTTGATGCTTATATTTACTTTTATTTTTCAGATCTCAAAGAGTAATGTGATTGACGACATGGTGAAAGCCAATCGGCTTCTCTACAAGGAGAATGAGCATCCTGATCACATGGTCGTCATCAAATACGTCCCTTACGTTGGGGACAGCAAGAGGGCTATGGACGAGTACACGTCGGAAATCATGATGGGCGGACACAATACCATGGTCATCCATAACACCTGTGAGGACTCACTGTTAGCAACGCCGCTCATGATTGACCTTGTGGTCCTGGCCGAGCTGTGCCAAAGAATCAAATTTAAGGTCGGCGCCGATCAGAGTTACCAAGGTTTCAATTCTGTGCTATCGATTCTCAGCTATCTCTGTAAAGCCCCCCTCGTTCCTAATAACACGCCGTTGGTCAACTCGCTTTTCCGGCAGAGAACGTGTATTGAAAACATCTTCCGGGCGTGTATTGGTCTGTCTCCCCTCAACCACATGATGTTGGAATATAAACACCAGAACATTAATCTCTCTCACTCGCAGGATAATGGTCTGACAACGGTGGTTTCCAAGAAAGAGGCGATCGACTCCAAAAATGTGATAAAAACTAGCAATGGAGTTCAGGGTAATAGCGATAGCGAAGGTGAGAAATAAGAATATAGAAACGGTGTGTGGGGGAGGGGAGGTAAGCGCAAGGGGGTGGGCGATCGGTGGTTAGGGGGGGAAGAAAATTTGTATTTTACATTTGTCCTATCTAAGATTCATCAGAAACAAAACAACTGTGGAAGAATCCTTGAATTTGATTCGGAACTTGTTTTGAATATTTCGTTATGTAAACAACATAAATATGTAATGAACCAAGTGTAGATTCAAAGCAGTTGAAAAGAATGAAATTAGCCTTACACTGTATCTGACATTACCCAAACCCTGTGCCTTTCCAAATGTAAGGAAAACACATTTTCACATATGTTAAAACAAATTTCCATTTAGAAGAAAAATAATAATAAATAAATAAAATAATAATAAAATAAAATTTTTTAATAAATTTAAAAAAATTAAATTAAACATTTATATTTTTCTTCAAATAAATGCAACATAAAATGAAAAAAATAAATGAAACCTTTATTTTTTTCATATTTTATGTTGCATTTATTTAAAAAAAAA
>OY744552.1:40878999-40923999 GCA_963556195.1 Sepiola atlantica
ACATGCCCCTACCTCTAAATGACTCATGGGGGACAGAATCCCCTTAAAACTTCAAATATGTATATCCGATTTTAATGAAATTTAAACCATATGTATAAGACACCAATTCAGAGAGTTTTCCATCATTTCAGCTTCTTCCAACTATATTAGGGGGCCCAAGGGAAAGAGCAGGCAGCAGTAAAAACAAAGAAAGTAAATATGGTGTTATGAGCATAGTGAAAAAGTACATAGTAGTGATCCTCATTCAATCCCGGGCAACGTCGGGTCTTCCTGCTGGTATTCAATATTTTGACGGAATTGGAATATTATGTACAGTCTTATATATATATATATATATATATATATATATTATATATACGGATAATGAAGTGATAAAATTTGCATAGTTTACAAGTTGATTAACTAAAGTGTTAAAACAAGGGATACAACTACAAAATGACCATTTATCTTTGAAAAGCCATGGCTTAAAGGTTATTTTGAATTTGTATTCCTTGTTTGAACACTTGATGAGTTAATAAATTTGTAAACTATACAAATTTCATCTATTTTATCACTTCATTATCCATATATAAATACTCTATCTACTATATTGAGTTTCACAGTATCTCTATAGGATCTAATATAATTTTAGATTTTTATATTATCCATTTATATATATATATATATATATATATAAGGCAAACATTGTTAAAAATAACAGAATTCTTCACAAACGTTTTCCATTCTTTGTATTTTTTCTGAGCAAAGTTTCTTCTCTTGGTATGACCCCCAAAAATAAGCAAGACAGTTTTTTTTGTCTTCGGGTTATGTTAGGTGGCTACATACCATCTAAAAATACCAATTTATATTAAAAAGGGAACTAACTTTTTGCCCTTTGTTATCTCCCTTGAGATAACTCTGCTTTCAAAAATACAGATTATGTCCCTTGGATTCCACGTGCTGACATTCTGGGATAACATTCAATGGACGTGTCGCACAACGACTACACTTAATTACGTCCTCATTATAAAGTAATTCTTCAGTTTTAAATATATAATAGGTGATAACAATGTTTTTATTCCACAGTTAAATGCATTCACAAATAGACACACCAAAGATGACTGCTACAGAAATGGGCCAACTTTTTACTGTCCGCCCTTTGTTCTTTTCATTTTGCTCTCAATCCTGTCTGCAGATGATCCAGATTCAAAACCCACATCCGTCTTCATAATGTTACAATGTGAACCTTGTGACTATCTCAATGTTTTATTTATCAAAAAAAAAAATGTTTTACTCCATTTACATTATGATTGATTCGATATATTTTAAGATTATCGAGAAAAAAAATTATTTACGGTTCCTGAAAGTTTTTTTTCTTTTTTTTTTTTTTTTGCAAAGGTGTCGGTTTGCTATTATGCATATTATAAAATGGACATTGTAACTGCTCCCTTAGATCTGACATTATAAAAATTTACACCTCCCTTAGATCTGGCAGTATAAAAATGTACACCTCCCTTAGATCTGGCAGTATAAAAATTTACACCTCCCTTAGATCTGACATTATAAAAATTTACACCTCCCTTAGATCTGATATTATAAAAATTTACACCTCCCTTAGATCTGACATTATACAAATGTACACCTCCCTTAGATCTGACATTATAAAAATTTACACCTCCCTTAGATCTGACATTATAAAAATTTACACCTCCCTTTAGATCTGACATTATAAAAATTTACACCTCCCTTAGATCTGACATTATAAAAATTTACACCTCCCTTTAGATCTGGCATTATAAAAATGTACACCTCCCTTAGATCTGACATTATAAAAATTTACACCTCCCTTAGATCTGACATTATAAAAATTTACACCTCCCTTAGATCTGGCAGTATAAAAATGTACACCTCCCTTAGATCTGGCAGTATAAAAATGTACACCTCCCTTAGATCTGGCAGTATAAAAATGAACACCTCCCTTAGATCTGGCAGTATAAAAATGAACACCTCCCTTAGATCTGGCAGTATAAAAATTTACACCTCCCTTAGATCTGACATTATAAAAATTTACACCTCCCTTAGATCTGACATTATAAAAATTTACACCTCCCTTTAGATCTGGCATTATAAAAATGTACACCTCCCTTAGATCTGACATTATAAAAATTTACACCTCCCTTAGATCTGACATTATAAAAATGTACACCTCCCTTAGATCTGGCAGTATAAAAATGTACACCTCCCTTAGATCTGGCAGTATAAAAATGTACACCTCCCTTAGATCTGGCAGTATAAAAATGAACACCTCCCTTAGATCTGGCAGTATAAAAATGAACACCTCCCTTAGATCTGGCAGTATAAAAATTTACACCTCCCTTAGATCTGACATTATAAAAATTATACAACACTAGAATTATGGGCCCAAATTGTTTTGGACTATTAAAATAATTTCCAACATTATTGATAATGTTTACACATTCATTTGTTTATCTTTTATATTATCGCTTATGTTTGAATTCATGTTTTGAAACATGACATAAATCATAAATTGATGACGTCATACGAAAGCTATAATTATTTTGTCATGGTAATGTTTTAAACTCTTTTTATAAGAAAGTCCAAATGGATCAATTGGTAGAACCTCAGACTGAAGATCTCAAGGTTTCAGTTTCAATTCTCGGTCATGGCATCCGCTTTATTTGTTGGGAATTTATTATTTACTATTGATGCAATCTTTTCTATTTCTAAAAGTAGTTAAGATCTCTGATATTTTGAAATGAGAAAAATTCTGCAATGTAGATATATAGTTTGGTGTTATTCATTTGTGATTTCATTGTCGTTTATATATATATATATATATATATATATATATATATATATATATATGCAATAGTTTTGTCGATAATTAAACTGATTTAATAAAAACAAAATTTAAATAAATTTTTCGTGGTACAAAATTCAATTACGGCAAGGAATACAGACGTTTGGGACATTTTTTTTTGGGGGGGGGGGGGGAATGAAATTGAAAAAGTATTAAAAACAAGAGGAAATAATTTTTTTAAATTCATGAATATACTGAGCCGGCTTTCGTCCACACTCATCAGAGTATCTACGTGGAAATAATTCAATACGACTAAAAACTTTAAAAAGTAGAATGAAAACCAGTGACAAGTTTAGGAGGAAAAAAAATGGGGAGGGGGGAGGGTCACAAGTTGATCACATTGAGTCCTAGAAGCCACTCTTTTTGTTTACAAAGGGAGGGTTTGACTGACTTAATATATATAGCTTCCAGGACTTTGAGGTGGAATAAAGAATGTGATCTACTTATGACAGAAAACCAGTCACTAGTGTAAGTCGACGCACATTCGGCGCTATTTATAAGATGGTCATTCTACTTTTTTAAGTTTTTAGTCGTATTGAATTATTTCCATGTAGATACTCTGATGAGTGTGGACGAAAGCCGGCTCAGTATATTCATGAATTTAAAAAAATTATTTCCTCTCGTTTTTATACTTTTTCAATTTCATTTCACCCCAAAAAAATGCCCCAAACGTCTGTATTCCTTGCCGTAAAAAAATTTTTTTTTAAATTACCAAAACCTTTTTTCAAATATTGTTCTATTAATTTTCAAGGGAGGTAATTTAAATAAAGCTATTAGTTTCTAAATTACAATAAATTTACATTAAAGATATGTAAGTTATACATTTAAAAAGAATACTTTAACCTAGATTAATAGTCGACAAGTGGCAGGTAGATATTTTCTTGTAACCGATCAATTCGATGTAGTTTCAAAATAGAGGCTGCATCAATGTTTAACGTTTTTCTTTTGAGAGAGAGAAGTTTACAGCGAAAAACTAAAAAAAGAAAATAATTTATGAAAAATATTTTTAATTTAAAATGCCTAATTAATAATGTGTACTCTTTCTTCAAAAAAGAAAAACCATTCAAAACTACATCTAAACTAAATTTTACATGTTTTGCCAGTATGTTGGCTTCATCAGATTTATTTTTTTAAAGGAATTTATTTAAAAAAAAAAAAAAAAAAAGATTAAATGGATTTGAGGCACCCCAGAATTAGCAAAACCAAAAGGACACATTTTGCCTTAACACAGCCTTTATTTTTACTTCCCGTTCAATTATGAACAAAACAATACAGCATATTTATTTTATTTTTTTATATGGGTTTTATTTATATGATATTTTACTAATAGCCTAAAAAGTACATAGTTTTATTTGCAGGGACGTTTTGTTCGACGCACATTTTGAATTTAAAAAAAAAAAAAAACAGTTTTATTTATAAAACATTTTGTTTTGTAAACTTTGGAGATTTATAAAAAAAAAATACGTAGTTTTATTTACAAAACCTTTTATTTAAACAAAATGTATAAACAAAAAAAATATTAAAAATAAAAAAAAATTAAATAAAAAGATGTCCAGAGATAGTGTTACACAATTTGAAAAGAGTATTTTTTTTTTTTTAATATTGAATTTTTATCGATAAAAATCTTTGATTTGCCATAAACAATAAAAAATTTTAAAAAATTTTTTAAATTAAAAAAAATTAAAATCGAGTGTTAAGAGCAAAATGTGTTCTTTTCGTTGTTCAGTCTGGGGTGCTTTAAATCCATTTGATTGAAAAAAAAAAAAAAAAAAAAAAAAAAATTAATATCAGTTGAAGCTGAAATATTGGCAAAACATGTCAAATTGGATTAATCTTTTCCAAATTGTCTTCTCACCCAGTTCATTTTGTGTTGCTATGGTAACATTTCTGGCAATCCTTGCTGTAACCCATGATTTTAGAAATTAATATAAAATGTCACTATAAGTAGGGGTGGGACGTAATGGGTGAAAATTTCAGATTCATGCGAGTAGTATTTTTTTGTGTTCATTTATACATAAATAACACTAAACAATCAAACATTTTGAAAATTTTGCAAAATTCAGAAGGTGCAGGCCAAAAAATAACCGTTAGGGCTCCACAGGACTCAAAATCCATCATTTTTCGGTGAAAAAGTGGTTTCATGCGACATTGCAGGTCCTAAAACATCCTCAAAAGCTATGAATGGATATAGATGGTTACATCTGATATAGTACTGTAATTTAGGACCATTTTCAGGCTGTGAAAGGGTTTTCATAAATGTAAAATAGCCAAAAACTAGTTGGCCTGCACCTTCTGAATTTTGAAAATTTTTCGAAATGTTTGATTGTTTAGTTTTATTTATGTATAAATGAACACAAAAAATACTACTCTCATGAATCTGAAATTTTCACCCATTACGTCCCACCCCTACTATAAGTTCATGTTTCCTTTTTATTTATGCCAATAAAGGACACAAAAAAGGGAAATAATTAGTGATCGAAGTTATCTCCCTTTTATTAACTTTAATAAGTTTGTTTGTTTCTTTTTTTCTTTTCTTTTTTTCTTTTCTTTTTTCTTTTTGTGCCTCTTGAGATAACAATCCTCAGTAAATACGATTCAAATTTTATGTTATGCAGACTTGTTATTGCCCCTATTTACTTGCGCCCCCCCCTACCCTTCGAGGGTAGAGTTGGGCATTTTGTAATGTAATCCAGCTTCCCCATAAGGAGACATTCTGGATTGGGACAAAAAATAAAGGGTGCATCCATAGATCGGCATCCGAGGTAAATATGCTAGTTAAAAATAAAATAACATGAAAAATTGTAGGAAATACTTACTTGTGATGCTAAAAACCCAATCACACTATATTTAGCGCCTAACTACAGAGTATTGATTTACTCCTCTCCAGAAGTTAGGCACAAGGCCAGTTTTTATCTTACTCCCACAAGTAAGATGTGACCCAAGGTCAGGTCGGGAAAGTGGGGTTTAAAAATTGGCTGGACAGCCCCGTCGGCATTCCCCGGTAGGGGCGCCTCAGGCAGTAAGCAATAAACTTACTCCTCCCCAAGAAGGGGAGGCAAAGCCTGGGAAGGTGGATATCCTAGAATTGCACAGGACAGACCCATTGACCGGCGTAAATCAAGACCCGAAGGCCAAGACAACACCAGTCTATGGGGTGCAGTATCCATCGGAACAGATACTACACTTTGATCTTAGCCAGAGTATTGATTTACTCCTCTCCAGGAGTTAGGCACAAGGCCAGTTTTTATCTTACTCCCACAAGTAAGATGTGACCCAAGGTCGGGTCGGGTAAGTGGGGTTTAAAAATTGCCTGGGCAGCCCCATCGGCATTCCCCGGTAGGGGCGCCTCAGGCCGTAAGTAATAAACTTACTCCTCCCCAAAGAGGGGAGGCGAAGCCTGGGAGGGTGGACCTCCTAGAACTGCGCAGGACAGAACCATAGACCGGCGTAAATCAAGCCTCGAAGGCCAAGACAATACCAGTCTATGGGGTGCAGTATCCATCGGAACAGATACTACACTTTGATCTTAGCCAGAGTAAAATCCTCAGAACAATTGTTGCTTGATATTCTCGATTCCATACAACCTAATAACAAACTATTAGCTTCTCTGGACGTTGAGAATCTTTTCACAAATGTCACTATTAACATAATTATTAACAATATATATAATAATCCAACTCTATTGTTCCTAAGTCTTTTGGCTAAGATCAGAGTATAGTATCTGTTCTGATGGCTGCTACACTCTGTAGAGGTATTGTCCTGTACAGTTCTAGGAGGTCCACCCTCCAAGGCTTTACCTTTGAGAAGGGGTTAGTTTATTGCCTGGGGCGGACCTATCAGGGAATGCCGACGGGGCTGCTCGGGCATTTTTTTGTAGGCTAGAGCGCACTAATCCTAGTGTGCTGGCTGACCTTGTGTCTAGCTTCCTGGAGGTAAATAAGTTAAATTTTTGGCTAGGAGCAAAGTGTAGTAACTGTTCGGATGCTACACTTCATCTTTTTTTTGTCCTCGGTCAGTGAAGGAAAAATCCTTCTAGACGGAGGCAATTTTAATTTTTGTTCCAATTCAGAGTTCCCCTTTTTTGAGGAGCTGGATTCTCCCCACATAAAAAAACCGATATTGTGTCTAACTCTGCCCTCGTGGGGAGGCAAGTAAATAGGAACTTTATCCGCGCTCAAAATAAACCTTAATATCCGATGTAGATTACTAATTTCCTGCACTACTGAGGTCCTTTTCTATGGGCCTAATATACACTCAGGTGGACTGAGTCTCGAAAGGATCGTCACTGGGCCCATTGTTCTCTGAATTCTACATGTCCAATCTAGAAACTAAAACCTTTAATGTTATTTCTAAACCCTCCATATATGTTAGGTACGTTGACGACGTTCTCTTACTGATGAAAAACTTAGCTAACATTGATCAAAAATCTTCTTCTTCATCCGATTTATTTTTGAACATGCCTTTGATTAGTCCTCTATAAGAGGGTGGGGCTGCCTGTCTGTCACCCTTGATCGAAGTCTTCCTCTTCCCATCTCGATGGTCGCAAGGATTAAAATTTGTAATCCCAGGGCCGCATGGTCGCGTTTACACAGCTCATCCCAATAGAGCTTTGGTCTCCCAGCCTGCCGACTTGATGCGATGGACATGTCTCCGGCATCTGGGGACCTCCACAGTGAATGGATGGGATTTAGTTGATTGTCGAGTTGATCTAGTGAATTTACGTCGAGGGGGCACCAGAGTAGCCAGTTCATCGGAGCATTCTCCTTCTTTTTCTTCTTCTTCTTCATCTTCTTCTTTTTCTTCTTCTTTTTCTTCTTCTTCTTCATCTTTTTCTTCTTCTTTTTTTTCTTCTTTGTTCTTCTTTTTCTTCATCTTCTTTTTCTTTATCTTTTTCTTCTTCTTTTTTTTCATCTTCTTTTTCTTCTTCATCTTCTTTTTAATCTTTTTCTTCATCTTTTTCTTCTTCTTCTTCTTCATCTTTTTTTTCTTATTCTTCTTCTTATTCTTTTTCTTCATCTTTTTCTTCTTCTTCATCTTTTCCTTCTTCATCTTTTTCTTCTTCTTCTTCTTCTTCTTTTTCATCCGATTTATTTTTGAACAGACCTTTGATTAGTCCTCTATAAGAGGGTGGGGTCTGTCTGTCAGTCTTGATCAAAGTCTTCCTCTCCAGGCTCGGCGGTCGCGAGGATCTAAGTTTGTAATCCCCAGGGCTGCACGGTCGCGTTTACACAGCTCATCCCAAGAAAGCTTCTGTCTTCCAGCCTGCCGACTTGATGCGATGGACATTTTAAAATAACTCTATTAAATTTCACACACAAAATAAATATCAATAATAAAATTCTCTTCCTTGACATAGAAATTTCACACACAAAATAAATATCAATAATAAAATTCTCTTCCTTGACATAGAAATGGAAGCCGATACAAATAAGTTTATCACCTACCCATACAAAAAATCTACAAGCAAGGATTCAAGCCTACTTAATTTTAAAAGCAAATGCCCTTACAAATACAAAATGGCTGTAGTAAAAAAATCTTAGTTACTGAGCCAAACACAACTCTTCTAATAACGGCATATTCTATGCGGCACTTGTCGACATTGAACAAACCCTAAGTAATAACTTCCCAAACCACAGCATCGATTCATTCATTCCTTTTAATGAATTTAATACTGTAAAACAATGCTTTTGGTTTGGGCATTTAGTGTTACACCATATCAATCTTTTTCTGGTACGTGAATACCGAAGCACAATAGAATTTGTAAAGCAGTCATTAATTGGCTTGGTTTGCCTGTTTTTGGCATTTCACCATTTTGCGATTTTATAAATCGGGGGACTTATGTTTTAGGGTATGTCCGTCCGTCCGGATTTTTCTCCGCAACCATCCATTGACATTCTCTGAAATGTTGCATGAAGTTGTAACTTTGGTCAGGTTAGAAAGTGACATTCTCCGATTTTTGAAAAAAAAATCTGGTTAGCCCCCTAGGGGGTCAAAAGGCCCCGAAATAGCAAAAAAATGACATTTTTTCCCCCATAACTTTTCATCCATCCATTCAATTTCTCTGAAACTTGGCCAAAATGTGGAGGCAATTGTTCCTAATAGAAAATAAGTATCGCTGACCTTGAAAAAAATCTGGTTCGCGCCCCCAGGGGGGTCAAAAGCCCCCCAAAATGGTAAAAAATGACCCTTTTCTCCCATAACGTTTGATCCATTCATTCAATTTTTCTGAAACTTGGCGAAAATGTAGAGGCAATTGTTCTGGATAGAAAATGAGCATCCTTGACCTCAGAAAAATTCTGGTTCTCGCCCCCAGGGGGTCAAAGGGGGGGTCAAAAATGCCCCAAATTGCCCAAATTTATTGCATTTTACACTCGTCACATACAGGCGCGGCTTGTTTAATATCAGGATACAATGGCTATTATGCAGTTTTTATTTATTGCTTGGCTTTTCTCTTTCACAAGATCACAACTATTTTTGGTGTTATTGAATGTAGAACACACCACTGATTAGTAATGGTCCATGTTCCGGCTTTCTTTGTCTTCATTTCGATATAGCGAGCCATTCTAAATGATTCAGTGGCAAACATCTCATACAAAGACTAAACTGCAAATTAGGAAGGTACGCACTGATTCAGACAAGCAGGCGAACCATATAAAGATATAGTGATCACTTTGAAAAAGAGGTCAATGAAATGGGACATCTATATCATATCAGCATTGGTTTCCCCGATATCTTTTTAGTTAAAATTCTTTCTAGAAAGACGTAGGAGACACCATGTGAAGGTTGTCAACATCCTTAGTGAAAGTGTTTCTGTGGCACGAATTGGATTCGAACTTGGCACACCCAGTTTGTCAGTCCATGTCGTTAACCATTTCGCCACCGTCACCTCCCTCCCACATCATCGATCAGTAGATCAAACACTCCATAACTAAAAACACTAACAACAATAATATTAAAAATATCAATTTATTTTTTGTAACCAGATGCACCCTAATTATAAAGTAGACAAAGAAATAATAAAAAAATATCATATATAAATTTATAATTTTCCCTATTGACAATAATTATAAAGTAGACGAAAAAATAATGAAAAATATCATAAACATATATTTTCCATATTGACAATAATTATAAAGTAGACGAAAAAATAATGAAAAATATCATAAACATATATTTTCCCTATTGACAATAATTATAAAGTAGACGAAAAAATAATGAAAAATATTATAAACATATATTTTCCATATTGACAATAATTATAAAGTAGACGAAAAAATAATGAAAAATATCATAAACATATATTTTCCCTATTGACAATAATTATAAAGTAGACGAAAAAATAATGAAAAATATTATAAACATATATTTTCCATATTGACAATAATTATAAAGTAGACGAAAAAATAATGAAAAATATCATAAACATATATTTTCCATATTGACAATAATTATAAAGTAGACGAAAAAATAATGAAAAATATCATAAACATATATTTTCCATATTGACAATAATTATAAAGTAGACGAAAAAATAATGAAAAATATTATAAACATATATTTTCCATATTGACAATAATTATAAAGTAGACGAAAAAATAATGAAAAATATCATAAACATATATTTTCCATATTGACAATAATTATAAAGTAGACGAAAAAATAATGAAAAATATCATAAACATATATTTTCCATATTGACAATAATTATAAAGTAGACGAAAAAAATAATGAAAAATATCATAAACATATATTTTCCATATTGACAATAATTATAAAGTAGACGAAAAAAATAATGAAAAATATAAACATATATTTTTCCTATTGACAATAATTATAAAGTAGACGAAAAAATAATGAAAAATATCATAAACATATATTTTCCATATTGACAATAATTATAAAGTAGACGAAAAAATAATGAAAAATATCATAAACATATATTTTCCATATTGACAATAATTATAAAGTAGACGAAAAAAATAATGAAAAATATCATAAACATATATTTTCCATATTGACAATAATTATAAAGTAGACGAAAAAATAATGAAAAATATCATAAACATATATTTTCCATATTGACAATAATTATAAAGTAGACGAAAAAAATAATGAAAAATATCATAAACATATATTTTCCATATTGACAATAATTATAAAGTAGACGAAAAAATAATGAAAAATATCATAAACATATATTTTCCATATTGACAATAATTATAAAGTAGACGAAAAAAATAATGAAAAATATCATAAACATATATTTTCCATATTGACAATAATTATAAAGTAGACGAAAAAAATAATGAAAAATATAAACATATATTTTTCCTATTGACAATAATTATAAAGTAGACGAAAAAATAATGAAAAATATCATAAACATATATTTTCCATATTGACAATAATTATAAAGTAGACGAAAAAATAATGAAAAATATCATAAACATATATTTTCCATATTGACAATAATTATAAAGTAGACGAAAAAATAATGAAAAATATCATAAACATATATTTTCCATATTGACAATAATTATAAAGTAGACGAAAAAAATAATGAAAAATATCATAAACATATATTTTCCATATTGACAATAATTATAAAGTAGACGAAAAAATAATGAAAAATATCATAAACATATATTTTCCATATTGACAATAATTATAAAGTAGACGAAAAAATAATGAAAAATATCATAAACATATATTTTCCATATTGACAATAATTATAAAGTAGACGAAAAAATAATGAAAAATATCATAAACATATATTTTCCATATTGACAATAATTATAAAGTAGACGAAAAAATAATGAAAAATATCATAAACATATATTTCCCCTATTGACAATAACTCCAATTTACCATATATTATAAAAAATCTAAAACAGCTGACTTACTAATAAAAATTGCCTTGGCGTTCAATAATAGTTTACTAAAAACTAGTAATGCCGTATGTGTTTAAATGCTCAAGAAGAGAATGTGTCTCTACAAATAATACGGATCAAGAGAAGAATAGGGACCCCAGATCATTAACACAAGACGCGGGACATATTTTAGAATCACCGGTTGACCTCGCAATACACGTGGTCTCTATTTACAAAACACTTGTAAATAGATCTTTTATAACATGTTAATATTTATTTTAAGGCAGAGAGTTCATAAATAAAACAAATAAATATTAACATGTTTTCTTTTAAAACATGTTTTTGTGTCACTATTTACAAAACAACTTTTCTTTTAACATGTATACGCTTTTTTAAAAATCGGCTGACTTGTAATCTGTCGTTTTGCAATAAACAAAACAATTTATCATTTTTTTTTTACTTTTATTTACTAAATAAAAAACAAATTTTAAACGCAATTCTATATTTCGTGTTGTGTATTTTAAGAAAAAGTGGATACTTTTTTTTCTTTTCCTAGGGAGGCGAGTAACTAGCGAAGTTTTATTTGTTTATAATTGTTGCTTACAGAAAAAAAAAAGGAAAAAACTTCATAAATTTTAAATTGCTTCCGTTTAGAAACTGATTTTTGAAGTCTAACTTCGCCCTCGTGGGGAGGCAAAACGAAAGATTACAAGTCAGCCGATTTTTTAAAAAGCGTATATATTTCGTTTATTTATTAAAATAACTTGCGTAATCATCCGTTTTGCCTCCTCAGGCTAGGAGCAATGTGTAGTATGGAAAAATCCTTCTAAACTGAGGTAAGATCCAGAGTGCCCCTTTTTGGGAAGCTTTATTTTTCCCTACAAAACGAAAGATTACGTAAGTACGGTGATAAATATTTCATACCCCCCCCCCCATTTCTGCCCTCGTGAAGTTTTTTCCTTTTTTGTTCTGTAAGCAACAATTATAAACAAATAAAACTTCGCTAGTTACTCGCCTCCCTAGGAAAAGAAAAAAAAGTATCCACTTTTTCTTAAAATACACAACACGAAATATAGAATTGCGTTTAAAATTTGTTTTTTATTTAGTAAATAAAAGTAAAAAAAAAATGATAAATTGTTTTGTTTATTGCAAAACGACAGATTACAAGTCAGCCGATTTTTAAAAAAGCGTATACATGTTAAAAGAAAAGTTGTTTTGTAAATAGTGACACAAAAACATGTTTTAAAAGAAAACATGTTAATATTTATTTGTTTTATTTATGAACTCTCTGCCTTAAAATAAATATTAACATGTTATAAAAGATCTATTTACAAGTGTTTTGTAAATAGAGACCACGTGTATTGCGAGGTCAACCGGTGATTCTAAAATATGTCCCGCGTCTTGTGTTAATGATCTGGGGTCCCTATTCTTCTCTTGATCCAATAATACATATTATATTGGCAGGACGAGTATTTTTCACCACCTCACAGCTCCATCTACCAACATCTAATCATACACATTTCCAAAAAAGACTTCCGATATATATTAACTAAAAACGCTGCCATCCTCGCTGTTTCAAATTGTAGTTTCCGCCTCCCCATCATCCAAGCATTATTCTCCCTGAGACGAAATTCACCTACATTGACGTTTTTTTTTTTTTTTTTTTTGTTGTAAAACTTAATTATGTTCTACAAAAACAAAAACAACAGCCCCTCTCCCTTCCCTTTTTTATTTTTATTTTTCCTACCCTACTCCCGGTCCTGGATATGACCTTAAACTACATCCGATGGTGAGATCCGGCTTACGGACTTTGGGGAATGTGGAGCCTCCTCTTAATTACCATTGCTCCCAGGTCCACCCTGACCCGGAGTGGTAGTACCTGTTAGGGTCCCAACTATGGGTTAAATAGAAACAGATATTAAAAGGGGAAAGAAAAAGAAAGAGAAGAAAACAAGACCAGATTCGGCATTAAATAACCCAAAAAGGGTTGATATGCCGTAAAACCAAACTACCAAACCAAACTACCAAGCATTATTCATTCAAACACACAAACCCACCATCAACTCAGCTCGATCCGAAGGTGGGGAGAGTATATTAAAATGTTTTTTTTTTTTTTTTAGAACGTTCTTCATTGACTTTTATTTTAATTTGTAAACTCATTACATGCCGGACGAAAACTCATGCGAATTGAAAACATTTGCAAATATGGGGAGTTCTTATTTACACTGGAGCACAACATTAGATCATTGGTCCGCCAACTCGAAAAATTGGATCAGAAAAAGAACCAACAGACACTTTCACTTCTGTTTAATCAAACATTTATTAATGATTAAGCAGTAAATGACAAGAAAGAAAGAAAATTGCTTTGTTTTTTTTATATTTGGGAAGGAAAGCTAAATGTGTCCAAAGCAAATTTTGCCAAACTTTCTATAGCGGCCATCTTTCAACGGTTGGCCATATTAGCAGACTAATGTAATGTAATCAATTGTTACAAACTAAAAACAAAAACTTCAAAATTGCATGTCGGAATTCAAGGAATAAACTTAGGGTTATAAATAGTAGTATGTACAGATGTACATACTACTATTTATAACCCTAACTACTATTTATATATACAGTGTTTGGAAAATCGATAGCATAACTTCGGGATTTTGTTTACATGTGTAAAAAAGCCTCTTTGAAGATATGTGATGTGGTCACAATGAAAGAATGGATGAAAGTTCTTGGGTTAGTAGTAGGGGTGGGACGTAATGGGTGAAAATTTCAGATTCATGTGAGTAGTATTTTTTTGTTCATTTATACATAAATAACACTAAACAATCAAACATTTTGAAAATTTTGCAAAATTCAGAAGGTGCAGGCCAAAAATAGCCGTTAGGGCTCCACGGGACTCAAAATCCATCATTTTTCGGTGAAGAAGTGGTTTCATACGACATTGCAGGTCCTAAAACATCCTCAAAAGCTATGAATGGATATAGATGGTTACCAACTCGCGCTTTGCTGTCTGTGTTATTTGTAATAATATGACTCAGACATGGGACAGCTTAGGTTAGAAGCATTCGAAAGTCATCTCAACTCAAAACTATATAATGAAAAAAAAAATAAAAACTTGTATTTTAAACACAATGGAGAGAGATTGGAAATCACAACATTCCTTTGACCTAACTTACATCTACCTTCCTATCAAGGGGAGACCCGATGGCTCGTAATTCACAACCAAATAGAATACATGTTTGTTATCAAATGCAAGTCACAAATCATAAAAACACAATTAAATCCTATCTTGTGTTGCTGCTCCTTCCGTGACTGAGGCATTTCATCCACGATCGCCTGGAATTAAAAAACAATATTCTGAAATTTGGAAAAGGATCATTTATTAAGCTGTTGACATCACCTTTTCTGCTTGCGGCAAAGGGGGAGTACATCTGGGGCCTTAATTAATAATCGATTCTTAAGTCATTTCTCTATATGTGCTGTCTGCTCAATGCTTCCTAATGAACTCTATTTCTCTCGCTCCCTCTGTCTTTGAACCATGTGACGTCACGTCCGTTTCCTGCAACAGCAGGTCGAGGTGACATCTGAGTGCAAACCCATGACTCCAATTTCTTGTGTACATCTCAACGTTGTTTAGTGAATCCAACTCATTAGATACCTACTAGCGAACGTACTATTTAAGATAACGTCAATAAGGCAAACAATGGTTCATCAAAATGTTTTAAACAGTATTCACTAAAATTAGGTAACAACTTCTAGTATTGACCAGACGAACAATGGGACAAATAAAACCTGGGAAAAAAATGGGCCCTATTAATAAAAAATTATAAAACTGGGTCCAACCATAAATTTAAAATATCGTTTTAGAAATCGGAGACAAAAACTATGACTTTGTATTGTTTGGATTATACGAACGACTGTTATCACCTTGGATGTTATTCTCACAAGAAGACTGTCACTTAGGACTGATTATTACTTAGCACTTATATCCGTTGTGCCACAGGTTCGTAAGGTTCAATCCTCAGTGCGGGTGATACTAAGAATACAATTACAAATTACTTAAGACTTCTACCCGATCTTGGCTGACGGAACGAGAACAAACTACTCCTGTGGATTAAATGAAGGGTATCATTCAGAATTCCGTACAGATTCCCGAGTTTGACAAGATACACCTGAAGAAGGTCGGAAGTTACATCGGCCAAAACGTTGTGAGGAACAGTAGTCCAAGTAATCAAAAAAAAAAAAAAATTTCATTATGTTGTATATTACTGCTGCGCTTAAAATAATAACGACAAACACTTATGTTTAAAGATATAATGGTATATTTTCATTGCTCGGTTGCTAAGAAGGAGTGGAGCTAGAGAGAGAGTGGGGGAAAACTGATGTTGACGGAAGTTGATCTCTCTAATTCGCTAGCCAGTAAATCCCGTTCGATTTCAATTTGGGCTGGTTTATATAATATTTTGGGATGCCCACACATCCACAACTGTAAACACTCCTAGGATTTCGCCTATGTAGTATTCATAAATACTGAAATTTATTTAATTGCGGAGAGCAACCCTTGTGCCGTGATTTGGTCAAATGATAGCTAATCAGCTTCTAGGGCGTATTATATTCAACCGAACCTTGAAGGACTACTTTGAGACTTCATGGGATCTGGACAGCAGCCCCAGAGAGATTCCTGGAACCAGCGAAGAAAGATGTTGACTTCCTCTCTCCTGCCTTCGTCACCGACGACCATGCATTGGCTATCTTCACTTGGTTTTGTTTGGTTTGGTTGTTTTGTTTCACGGCATATCAACCCTTTTGTTCAAGTTCTTTATATCTTCAGATATTTATTCATGGTATTTGGTTTGGTTGTTTTGTAGAGAAAAATTTTTGTTTTTGACTTTGCAGAACATGATTGAGTTTTGCAAAGGAAAAGGAAAAAAAACAATAACATCAATGTTTGGTGCATTTTAGGTTAGGAAGCCGATATCTTCAGACAACTAGATCTGGTAGCACCAGTCCCCTTTGTCAGAAACATGGCTTATGAAATGTGAGGATTAAAGGACAAAAGAAGGAAAGTAAGAGGGATGAGGCTACCAAAAGTAAACCCAAGGTCCACTGTCTCAATGGACAATGATCGCCGCTACCACAAGAGGACCGGAATCAAAGTGTTGGCTGTGCAGATTACTTAAAAAGAATTCATTATCCAAGAGGACAACTCAAATAGTATTTGTTCACATTAGACTTGAAGACGAAATTGTTGTTTTTGTTTTTGGCTTCCCAGAACATGATCGAGTTTTGCAAAGGGAAAGGAAAAAAAAACAATAACATCAATGTTTGGTGCATTTTAGACCAGAAAGTTAGAATTTTCATACAGCATGATCTGGTAGCACCAGGATTTTCGCTTGGAGATAAACTGCTCGTAGACTTTCGGCAGCCAACAAACTTTCTTACTTTGTTCCTTTCTTCACTTGGACACTGTCCTAACTTTCCCCAACCTTTTCGTTGTTTTTTCTTTAGGTGATTTTGTGTCATAAGAGGACCCATCAGCTTCCAGGGCGCATTAATTTCAACCGTCTCTTGAAGGACTACTTCATCCCATTTGGAAATTGCAAACAATAGCCAGAGAGTTTCCTGGCACCGTCGAAGAAATACTTTTCCTCTCTTCTACCCCTCTGTTTACTGGACGCACGAGCACCGACCGGCTATCTTCACTTGAAGATAAATGCTCAAAGATTTTCAACTAATATTTTTTTTTTCACTTTGATACTTTCTTGACTTTTGCCAACCTACACCCAAGTGTGTAGGTGACTTAAATAAATACCCTTCATTCTTGTTTATAAAAAGGTTTTGTTTTCTTTTTGTTTGACGTCCGTGCTGTTACAAAAATATACTGTCCAGATTCAATCTTTCCTCTGAGGTCATCAGATCTAAGCCTGTCTTTGAGACTTACATAACACATCCATCGTATCATTTCTCTTCATGCTAAGATAGGCTCTTATAGCCACACCTTCTATGGGACGACGTGATGTCCATCCATTTTTTTTTTTTTTAGCAACAGGTGTATTCTCGCCTGCAGACACCCTTTGCAGATGACTTTCACAAGTGTTTGCTCATTAAATTACCAGATGTTTATTTTCCGGCCAGGTGTGTGTCTATGTCAATCATCCGGGCTTTATTTCTTCCAACCAGGTGTTATGTCCATGAAAGATGTGTTTGGTCAACAAATTTCTATTTCAGTCATGTAAATTATTTAGAGCTGAAAGAACACATAGAATTCCATGAGAAATGCCAGTATACTGAAATCATATGCCCTTAATAGGGTTAAGATGAAAACTCATATACACTAAATGTACAAAAGCAAGGAAATTCCCAAATTAAGGGATAGAGCGCTCTCGTGCCTCCCTTGATTCCAACTCTCAGTATACAAGCGAGGCGCCGGATCTTTCTTCTTGCTTCACCAGCAACAGTGACAATGTTCGCTCTTAATATCAGCGGCACTAGTAGTCTCCCTTTCCTCTCTCCACCGACACCACGAGACGTTCGCTCTTATAATTAGCAGTAGTCCTTGTTTCTTCGTTTCACCGACAAACGAGTACTGGCAGTAGCATTAGTTCTCCTTTCTTTTCATCACTGAAAAACAGTCCCACAACAAGAGATAAATGTGACACTATGGATGCCGCAAAGGTTGGGCCCCTGGTCAGGAATAGGAAATGACTCATGAACGCACACAAAAGAAAATACGGGAGTGGTCAATTTCTATTGTTCAAGGCTGAGGTCTTGTCAGTGACTAAGACAAAGGAGATAATATATTTAGGAGTGACATAGACACACACCTGGCCGGAAACAGTTTTACGGCAAAAAGTTGATGACTCGAAAAAAGGCGATCAGTAAGATATTGTATTTTTATGTAAAAAAAAATGTAATTTGTTGTTGCAAAGAGACAGGTTCATGTTTGTCCGTGCAAAATTGTATAAAGACGTTGTTTTTATTGTTCAAAAGAAAAAAATTAATGGCGGAAGGCCAGAAGAGTTGAGGTGTGGATAAAGTCCTCTTGGTAGGAGGTGAAAAAAATCCTCCTGATTTATTTTTTAGGGGGAGGAGAGAAAGCAAAATGGCGGAATGCCTGTTAATATGAGAGGTGGTTGGAAAATCCTCTTGGTAGAAGGTGTGTCAAAAGTCCTTCTGTTGGAGTTGAGTTAAAATTCCTCCAGTTTTTTTTCTACCTTGATAGAGAGGCGAGGTTGATTTTCTCTCTCTGGTATAAGAAGCATGTACCAGTGGACAGAAGCCTGTCCAAAAAGGAATTGCTTTGCTGTTGTTTTATTAAGGGTACTTAAATACCTTTGATCTGGAGAGAGGGTTAAATGCATCCTTGTGATTCCAGTTCGGAGATCACCCAGTCAGTTTTTGCTTGTCTGTCATGTTTCTGCCGTTTCTTAACCTATGTAATATTAATGTATGACTCTGTTTTTGAATTATGTAATATGGTTTTTGTTTTGTAATTTATGTAATAAATGACAAGTTGGGCATGGGAGGTGTGTGATACAATGGAGGTCGCGAGAATAGGAAGTGACTCATCGACAAAGACAAAAGGAAATGCGGGAGTGGACAATTTCCATTGTTCAGGACAGGTGACTAAGAAATGAATACCGGACACGACATTTAGGAGTGACAACGTTTTGCGACAGTTTGACGACAGTGGGGTAGGTTAGTTTGACGACAGTAAGGTTTATGGCAAAAAGTTGACGAGTTTGGGTTTGGAGGAGAAGCCGGGCAGTTGGGATTGAACCTCCCGAGTGGGCGGATCGGACCGGGAAAATGATGAGATAAGCTGACGACTTAAGCAACGACAATAGGAGTCTCGACAGTCCGCGACGGTGTCACACACACTCATAGTTCAAACTAAGTTATACACAACGTATATGTGTTTGTGTTATTTATCGAGAGTTGTGTTTCTTTTATTTTAACTTGTGGACCAGTGCTGTGCCCTCGACGATTCGTCAGTGGAGAGACGACTCAGTTAGACGATGGAGACGAGAAAAAGGCCACGGAAACACAACGTTGGGGTCGACGGTCGTCGAGTGGGGCAACATGGGTCTACAGTTAGAGGAAAAGTTTTATATAATATTTTGATGAACTGGGAAGAATTGTTAGGGTATTTCAGCACTTGCGAAGCAAATTTAAGTATTAATGCCAAATATAAATGTCGTTTGCTAAAAGAAATGCTGGCAGATAGGATAAATCATTTTTTGTTTGCAACTCCTGTTGTTCAGGAATTTGAAATGATAAATTCGTTATTTCAAAAAGAAAATATCGACACACATGAACTGTCAAAACAATTGATAATGCACCATCAGAGTTTGTACGAGAGACAAAGACGGGACATGTAAAACTTTTGAAAATATTGATTTTGGTAGCAATTTCAATCAAGAAATATATACGTTTACTGCTGCTGGACAAACAGAAGAAACCTGCAAAATAAAAGAGATGAAATTAAGGCGCCAAACTATGTTGCAAGTAGCCTTGCATCAAATCGAGAAAAGATTTCCCGAAGCTGGCAACATGTTTAAAGGGCTCTCACTTCTAAACCCTGATAAAGTACTTAGTCAAACTTTAAGAGGGAAATTTGAAGATTTGCCACATCTCATGGAAAATAAAAAATATAATTGAGGCACAATACAGAAAGGTTTGTCTGGTAGAATGGTGTGAAGAAACATGTTTTGCAGAGAGTGGCATTCCTCTAGATTCTGTGAAATTCTGGTAAGATGGCAAAATACGATAATTTCAAAAAACTTGCAGCATATGTGTTAACAGCTTTAATAAGCCCTGCAAGAAACTGTTGAAAGAATGTTTTCTTTAGTCACTGCTATAAAAACAAAGCCTCGTAATAAGACAAATTAAATTGCTGGATTCTATTGTGAGAATTCGTTCTTACCTTTTATATAACGGGATTTGTTACAAATACTTTATATGCACAATTAACATGATAAAGCTGCACAACAGTGACAATATTTATGGTAAAAAAGAAAGCAGCAGCATAAATAATGATGAAAATATGTATTTAGAAGATGTCCTCCACCACCATTCATTTCAAAGAACTTTCAACTTATTACCTTGTATTTCATTTCCATGACCAAATTTGGAATACTGTCTGTGAGAATTCAAAGTCTTTCCCTATGAAATTGAAACCGTAGGCTCTTTAATATCCTTTTTGTTTTAGGAATTAAAAAAAAATATTTAGATAAATAAATTCGTGCTAAGAAACATAAATAATAATCTACAATTTACATACTACTTTTAAATCATACTGGACGACATTAAAAAAAGAATAATATTTTAAAGTGTTATATTTAAATAATTTAAGTTAATAATCTTGCAAAAAACGCACAATTTATCTCCTTTGGAAAAAAAATCTGGTTATATGCCCTTAAAACGCTATCTGATTAGACAATGGCTCGGAAATGGGTGATCATTTTACATTAAATTTATATGCGAAACTGACCCCCACCCTAATTTCTAAATAAGTTGTTTTCCTAAAGTTTTTCAATGTATTCACACGTAATCGCCTAAAAACAGTAGAATCAATTTTTTAGGAGGTCTTATCTACAAATTTACCAACTTTACCTTAAATTATTTAATAATTCAAATTATTCTTTAAGGTCCTCTGGTACGATTTTTAAAGATATATAACTGTAGAATGTATTGAGTTTATTCATCTAAATATTATCCCCGCGCCCCAGCATATTTCTTGGTTTCAATTACGTCTTTGCTTCATCACAGCTAAGAAAACAATACGAAATAAGAGACAAAAACATGCAAACATTTGGAAGTTAACAACTTTAATATGGTCAATTTTTCTTTATAATATATATCATTTTCAATTTGGCCTTTTTCTCCTAAAAGGGTAGCTTCAGTTTTTAATTTGGCCTTTTTTTCCGAAAAATTTGGCCTCAAACCCTGTCCATCGGTCCAGATTTTGGTTAACATAACATACAGACATATATTGTTGTTTTTTGGGGGGGCTCTCCAGAAGGGTTCGCAATCCCGTTGGTTACTCTGCAGTAAATTTCAAGTACGGATGATCATAAATGATAAAAGAAACTTTTTTTTAACGGAAAATTTAGAATTGTATTTTTAGTATAATAAAATAAGTTGTTTTTTATGAAAATATAACAAATCTTTAATAAATCGGTTTTTATGCATCAAATATGTTGAAATGTCTTTTGTTTTTATGACAATATCACAAATCTTTAATAAACGATATTTTTTATGAATCAAATATGTTGAAATGTCTTCTTTTTATTGATATAAAGTTTTGAAATGTCTTGTATTTTGAATAATAAAAGCGTATAGAATAAAGAATATTGCCGAAATAATTTTGTTTTATTCGGCGCCGCCAGAGAAATTCTTGAAGGTAGCTGTTGAAGTTGTCAGCGCTAGACATTTCAAAACTTTATTTATATTAATTAAAAAAAACTTTTTTTTTTATTAAAGATTTGTTATATTTTCATAAAAATATAAACAAATATATATTTGACAATTTGTTTTGCTCACAACTTATTTTATTATACTAAAAATACAATTCTAAATTTTCCGTTAAAAAAAATTTAATTTATGATAATCCGTACTTGAAATTTACTGCAGGGTAACCCGGAAGTCCACGGGATCGCGAACCCTTCTGGAGAGCCGTTTTTTTATGTTTTCACAAATTGTTTTATTTTTTGTTGTTGTTTTAAAGTTTTTTTAAAGTTTTAAACCTCATAAAATTTCCGTATCCAATGCAAAATATTGCCGAAAAAATTACGTTTTACACGCCGTCGCCAGAGAAATTCCTGCAGGTGACTCTGGAAATGTCCCTTGCTAATCCCATGCATGGCCCCTAAATTTAGACTTGCACAGACTCCAGCAACCTTCCACACCATTTGTAGTAATACATTCGTTGGACAAGTCTGAAATTGATATTAATTAGGGAGAACTTTTTTTATCATTTCTGGCCATCATTGGCTGCTGAGTGAAAACGAAAGTATGAAAGTCACAAATCGCTAATAAGTGTTTATAAAATATTAGTAAATAAGTAAATATAAATTTCAGAGAATTAAAAAAAAAACACTTTTCAAAAGTTGGTTAGATTTAGAAGGAGAAATCAGCTTTTTATTAAAACCGGATGTGATCTGTGCGGGATTAACGAAATACGAATTAGCCAATCAAAAATCTCCATTCGAATGCGCGTTATATTCAAACTTCGTTATTCCTAAAACGAAAAAAAAAAACAAGTCTCTCTATTCCTTCTTTCGTAAAATTTTACTTTTAATTAAAATTAATCAATATTCTGATACGACTTCTGACTGCGATGGACACTTTGGTGAGTAAATTTATTCATCCGTAAGTTTTCTGATCGTTTTTGTTTTTAAATTATTTAAAAGAATTAAAATACTTTCAAATGAAATAAAAACGATCCAAAAACTTACGTCTCTACGTTACAACACTAACGAATTATTTTTAACTTGCTCCATTATTAATAACTGTTTATTTTATTTTCTGATTATTTTAATCAAGTTTTCTTTTTCGTTGATATATAAATAACAAAAACAACTAAAAAACAAAACAAAACGAAGCATGACTACTACATGGAGAGAAAATAACCTCGTATTTTCTTCCCTTTTTAAATACGAAAATTAACAAAAATATTGGACATTTATAACGACAGTTAACAGAACGAAACAGGTAAAAAAACAAATAGGCAACTAATAAATATTACGCAAGTCAAGATAAGATACTCTTTTACTACCCTGGAGTAGTTTATTTGTGTGTTTACTTATTTTAAGGCGTTTCTTTTTTGTTCAAAACAACCCCAGTGTTCACCTGTTCAGTTAAACGCAAAACAAAATGGCTGTTCATGAGCACTGCACGGGGATCCTTGATAATTGGTGAAAAATCGAAAAATAAACAAAAATTTTATTTTATTTTAACTTATTTTTTGTTAATTTTATTAATAAATTTAAAAAAATCTTCAAATAAATATGTCTCTAATGGATAAATTGCATGACGTTAATTTTATTAATGTTTTGGCTCATGTATAGATCGAGTTTTCGAAAAATGTTCTATTAATTGAATTTGCATGACTTCTTATTTAAAAAATGGATATTTTCCATTTTCGGAGACATTGCGTACTAAAAAAAAAGAGTTATCTGCCCCTTACACCATTAGAACTCTTCTAAAATAAAATTCGTTCGTGTACTCGATCTATACAAGAGCCAATGTTTTAATATAAATAAAAATGTTTTGGTGCTTATCCAGATTAAGGGAGACATTCGAACAAAAATAATAAAAGAAACTGGGGAATATCTGTTTGATGTACGTACCTGTCACGGGCTGAATATATTCTATACCAAAAATCACGTAAATTAAGTAGTTTTTATTTTATAAAAGAAAAGAAAATTTTAACGTGGAAATACGCCCGCCTTAATTATTACATGATGAGCCATTTCGAGTTAAAATCTAGTCAGTATCACGCATGAAATCTGAAGAAAAACAGGCGCTCTTGTATAAGCAGTAACCGATCTTAGGGAGATAACTCTATTTTACTTAGCCGCCGCTATTCCGAATTCGCTTATACTTTGGCAAGGGAGATAACTTTGTTTATTAATAATAATTTAAAAAAAAACTAGGTACGTGCAAAAATGGCCACCGCTTGTACTGACTCTCGTTCTTAAAAGTGTCTTTTCTTAATTTTTAAAAGTAGTTTTCGTTTAACTTTTGATTGTGTTCGAAAGATAGACGCATTAAGTTAATATCTAAAAGGAAACAAATGTATATTTACGTGTGAAAAAAAAATTAGAATGCAAAATGTTATCAAAACAGAGAAAAATCCGTTAAAAGTGAAGATCCAATAAAACATGTTTAAAAATCGCTGGAAAAATAAATATCAGTTTTCTGGAACTGTTTCAAAGATAATTATTAAATTAAAGTCTTAAGACAGTGAATTACAAAATAATTTACCTCTTTTTTTTTACTAAAAATAGTTTAATTATAAAAAAATAAAGTGAAAGTTAGCTAAAACATGTCCGAATCCAGTGTTGTAAATGTAAACAGACATAACGGCTACAAAGTCCCAAAGTATGGAAGGCTCAAACTGCCTTAATAGTTTTTATTTTTTACGTTACGAACTGCGTCAATGTTATTAATTAATTTTACATGATTGATTAAAATCTTGAACAATTACATTACTCAATTTATTCTTTAAGAATTAATGTAATTTTAAATTAAAATTCTTAAAGAATAAATAACTAATTTATTGTTACGACACATGTAAGAATTTCCTACATGTGTCGTAACGATAAATTACATTAATTCTTTTAAAATAAAGCTAAGTATTTTTTAATTTTAAGTGTGAAAAAGTAAATTAAAGTCAATGACTACACTGACAATATTCATTGAAAAAAAAAAGTTAAAACATTAAAAATTATTTATTGATAAATAAATAGAATTCAATTTTGAAAGACTAAATGTCACATTTGAATCCTATTTATTTATTAATAAATAATTGTTTTAAACTTTTTAAATAATATTTATTAATGAAAAAATGACAAAACAAACTTACGTTTTATCTTTCCAAATAATTGACGAAATTGTGAAATTAACGAAACTGTTGAATCTCTAAAAAATAAAATTTTGAGGACGGTATGGGGGGAGTGGTTGGTGAGCTAATCCCGCCTGTTTATTACACAACTGGCCTACCATACGTCCCCAAGTCAATCGTTAGTAGAAATTATCCAATTTTTTAAATTCTTTTTTTAGTTAAGTTCCTGGGTCTCAAATTTGTCAATTTTTGGTTTATTTTCAAGATTATAAAAAAATTTTCTTCCGCTGATGATGCCACGTTCATCTATGAAAGAGAAATATAATTATGTCGCATTTTTTATTTTCCCAAAAACTCTAATCATTAAAATCACATGAAATATTTTTTGCAATTATATTTTTTTTTTGGTGAAAATATTGATTAAACAATGCTTTATTCAATAATAATATCGCTAATTCAAAAAATAAATTTTTCTTCGAGTTATAGTGATTTTATTAACACGGTATTTACTAGCCTTTTTCGTGATATATACGAAATATTTTGAAAAAAAAATTTAATTGTTAACATCTACGATGCTTTATTTACATAATCAACATTTAAAAAATCATGCTTTTTTTTTTAATTAATATATAAAAATATAACTTTAGTAAAGGTGTATTTTCTTTTTAAAAAATAATACATTTTCACTAAGATTAAAAAAAATAATAATGGTTTCATTATATTCCGTGATTGTTGATTAATAAATATTGAAAATTTAATTAAAATTGGTTGATTTTCTGAATTTTAGTGTATTTTTAAGTGAGGGGGGGGGGGGGTCAAAATGTTTTTTCATTTTGGGAATCGGCCATTGATTTTGCACGTACCTATAAAAAACAGGTTACGGTTTTGAAATGGGTTAAAACCCCTAAACCCTATCGCAGCATAAAAGAAAATAACTTTTATGCCACAAAGTTCATAAACTTTATAACAATTAATTAAAAACATGTTACGTGTTTTAAATGCGTTCAAAGTAACTTTTATTTACATGCCACAAATTATATACACTTTATATAAACATAATAAGAAAAGTTATTTTCTTTCATGCTGCGATAAACTAAGTTATTTCCCTTGCCAAAGTATAAGCGAATTCAGAATAGCGGCGGCTAAGAAAAATAGAGTTATCTCCCTCAGATCGGTTACTGCTTATACAAGAGCGCCGAAAAACACTATTAAAATGTGTAAATATGCTATCAACATCACGATTTTTACAAAATGGCGTCTTCCTGGAACCGGAAGTATGGTATTATGTAAAAAGAAAATTTATTTTAGGTTAACTGAAACGAAACAAGCATATTTTCACTATTCCAGAAAGCAATTTTAATAATTCCCAGAATAGTATTTAATAATGGCTATTGCTCCTAGAATAACACGAGAAGTGTTTACAAATTATCTATACAAAAGGTTTGAAAGAAATATTTTTATAAATATTTGCATTTTTTTTAATAAATTATTTTTATAATTCACTACAAGACTTTGTTTCATTGCACATTGTTTACGTTCCAGGTTTTTGTATTGCTCATGGAGCGATGATTTTATTTTTGTATCACTCAAGACGAAAAATGTGTTAAAACGTCTTTTTCCCCTATTACTACGTAATACTAAATTTAAATTGATTTTAACTCCAAAACGCTCATGTCATAATCTTTAATAAATAAAAGTGGGTTTCGCGCGAGTGTTCAACATTGTAGACAATAATAACGCTTTCCCTGCCTCCCCTGGTAAGTGTATCTTAATTTTGATTACTGTCTGTGCTGATTGCCGGGAGCCGTATGGTCCCAAGCGTTTGTCTCATAATTCTAGCCTAAATCTACAAACTGCGTTCGATCCCATGCGATTGCCTGTAACCACCACTCCTGCACTGATGAAGGCAAACAGCCTGTAACGATATCGTCTGTATGGAATAAACACATCAGGGCTTACAAATCTGGGCCAGCAGCATGTGTTTGTCAGTGTTCCATTCGCTCGAACATGTAAGATATCTTCACTCAAATGTTGGTTCAAAGTCACCTGATTATCACATCGAAAAAGAAACTTAATTCAGTGCAGTAGATGTGAAAAGTATTGATATGCATGAGATCATGCCCTAAAAATTATCAATCAGTTCTAAATGAAGAAAATTCATTTATTGAATCTTGCTATATGAAATTGTGAATCCTTGAATAATGTCTTTGGAATGAATTCATGTTTTTTTTCTTCCATCGAGTCCATTTGAGCCACAAAGTAAAGACACTTAAATATTTGGTTCTAAATGAGAGTTAATATCTTCTAACAAGTAAATGATTATGTATCTGACTTTTTTTTACTTTGCTTTTCGCATGTGAAATTGACCTAAATTGCACATAACCATCAAAAAGGTTAAAATAGTCTCTCTGAAAGCAAAATTTGTATAATTTTGAGCAAGGAAATTTAAGGTGAAGGGAAAATCCAGGCAATTAATGTTTTGTGAATACTGATACATTAAATTAGGGGTGGGACGTAATGGGTGAAAATTTCAGATTCATGCGAGTATTATTTTTTTGTGTTCATTTATACATAAATAACACTAAACAATCAAACATTTTGAAAATTTCAGATTCATGCGAGTAGTATTTTTTGTGTTCATTTATACATAAATAACACTAAACAATCAAACATTTTGAAAATTTTGCAAAATTCAGAAGGTGCAGGCCAATAGTTTTTGACTATTTTACATTCATGAAAACCCTTTCACAGCCTGAAAATGGTCCTAAATTAAAGTACTATATCAGATTTAACCATCTATATCCATTCATAGCTTTTGAGGATGTTTTAGGACCTGCAATGTCGCATGAAACCACTTCTTCACCGAAAAATGATGGATTTTGAGTCCCGTGGAGCCCTAACGGCTATTTTTGGCCTGCACCTTCTGAATTTTGCAAAATTTTCAAAATGTTTGATTGTTTAGTGTTATTTATGTATAAATGAACACAAAAAAATACTACTCGCATGAATCTGAAATTTTCACCCATTACGTCCCACCCCTTCTGAATTTTGCAAAATTTTCAAAATGTTTGATTGTTTAGTGTTATTTATGTATAAATGAACACAAAAAAATACTACTCGCATGAATCTAAAATTTTCACCCATTACGTCCCACCCCTAATTAAATGCTTGAGTTTAAAATACAAAAAGCCTCACGTATTGCATTTTACGGCAAAAAAAACCTTAAAATTTTACTTTGAATTAACGGAATTTCACACTCCAGTTATAGATTTCAACACCACTAACCCTCTTATCAAATGTGAAACTATCAAGTCTCAAGTCCTGAAGTCATTTTTAAGTTCTTTGAATTGTTTATAAGATAAACTTTCTTTTAAGTGCTCATCTGCTTTATTAGGACCTGTCATTCCGAAGAAAGTTTGAAAATTACCTAATTTTACCAGGTTTATGGATTTTTCTAAATTCATATTTCATTTTTAAAAAAAACTCAATAGTTGCAATTTTGGCAAACTTTAAATGGCTATAAAATTACTTCCACACAAGCTATTGAGCTAACTTTTTTTGTTTGTTTAATCAGAAATTAATCCACAAAACAATGAAATCAAATTATAATGGTTGAAAAAATGAGGGGTTTTTTTTTTTTCATCTCTGGTCACACTATGTGTAGGATAATTATTTTCTATTCCTGGAAACCATTGCTCTTGGAAAATTTTATAGTAAAAGTGGCAGTATTACTCTTAGAAAGAAATGTTCCAGTGAGAGTGGGAAGATTACTCTAAGAAAACATTACTCTAAGAAATCATTACTCTAAGAAATCATTACTCTAAGAAATCATTACTCTAAGAAATCATTACTCTAAGAAAACATTACTCTAAGAAATCATTACTCTAAGAAATCATTACTCTAAGAAATCATTACTCTAAGAAATCATTACTCTAAGAAATCATTACTCTAAGAAATCATTACTCTAAGAAATCATTACTCTAAGAAATCATTACTCTAAGAAATCATTACTCTAAGAAATCATTACTCTAAGAAATCATTACTCTAAGAAATCATTACTCTAAGAAATCATTACTCTAAGAAATCATTACTCTAAGAAATCATTACTCTAAGAAATCATTACTCTAAGAAAACATTACTCTAAGAAAACATTACTCTAAGAAAACATTACTCTAAGAAAACATTACTCTAAGAAAACATTACTCTAAGAAAACATTACTCTTAGAAAACATTACTCTTCGGCAGTGGTAATCTTCTTTGTTCTCAACCCTAACCCTCGCCTTCTAGTATCTATTTGGGAGGAAAACAATATGCTTAAATAGAATTTATTTGTTATATGAAAATCAAAACAATCATTGAATTAAAAAAAACAACAACAAATAATAATTAATTAATAAAATGTCTTTTTTCAATACTAATATGCAAATTAGTTAATCTTGCGACTGACATCGCATATACGTAAAAGCAGTATATAAGTAAGATGATTTAAAGTTGAATTAAATAGTAATATGGCGTTTGTTTTTTTTTGTTGTTTTTTTTACTTCCTCCCACAAGGTAAGATGTGACACAAGGTCGGAAAGTGGGATTGGAAAGCCAGCGCCCGAGAAGATGAGCACTCTGGCCTACAGAAAATGTCTGGTCAGCCCTGTCGGCATTCCTCGGTAGGGGCGCCTCAGGCGATTAGCAATAAGCTAACCCCTTCTCAAAGGGTGAGAAGACAAAGCCTGGGAGCGTGGACCTCTTAGAACTACACATGACAAACTCTAAAACCGGCGGAATCAAGGCCCGAAGGCTAAGACGGTACCAGTCTAGCATCCATCAGAACAGATACTACACTTTGATCTTAGCCAAAAGGCTAAGAACATGGCATTTTGACTTTACCGTGAGTGTAAGCAATGGACCAACAAATACAACTCGCAGTCCTTATCTGGTGTTGCTTGGGAGTGTTTTTACTTTCATGTTTCTTTTGTTCAATGAAAAAGAAAAAATTATTTAGTCCTTGAAAGAGTACAGGTCTGCCTAGTTTTTTTGGTCCCCCGATTTATGTTTTGAGGCATTTCCGTCCGTCAGTCCGGATTTTCTCCGCAAACATCCATTGAATTTCTCTAAAATTTTGTATGAAGTTGCTTACCTCTCGGGCGCTGGCTTTTCAAACCCCACTTTCCCGACCCGACCTTGGGTCACATCTTACTTGTGGGAGTAAGATAAAAACTGACCTTGTGCCTAACTCCTGGAGAGAAGTAAATTAATACATCTTATTCGTCGAAATTCTTATTTAGCTAAAATGTGTTAAAATTTCTTTGTTTCTGGAAAGTGAGGAGAAGAGTGTATCCCGACGAATCCAGGGAAAGAAAGAGGGTAGCCCTTAAAGCCATTCGCTTTTTGGCGTTCGTTTGGGACGTTTGTAGATTTCACTACAAGTTTAAATATATTGTTTATATCTCCTTTTTCGTATTCTTTTATTTCTTGTGTATTTAAAAAAAAAACATTGAGGGTGGGTTATCTCTACAAGGCTATACACTTGAACGACTCCCTTCATTCGGACACCGCATGCAATAAAGCAGTATAAATCCGGTGAAACTCCTACAATGTTTTCAAAAGAAAACACATTCTAAACATTTACAATTTTAAGAATTAAATTAGCGTACCAAAATGTTAGCAAACAAGGGTGGCGTCAATTTTTTTTTTTCTTTTTTTCAATATTTCCCTTTAAGTCCAAAGAAAAACATTGTCTGTATATATTATAGTTTCATTTGCCGGGTAGATGGTTAAACTTGCTATGACATACCGTTTTTTTTTTTGTTTTTTTTTAAAATCTTTTTTTATTAGAGGGGGGGGGGCTTATAGAATCACTCCCGTCTTCAATCGGTTTTAGCGGATAATTTGGGTATATGTTACGAGACTCAGCAGAGGCGCGAACGGGGTCCAAAAAAAGAACGAGAAAGGGTTTAAAAACATAAATTTGCAACAAGTGAAGTTGACCTACGACGAGAATAGATATTTTTCTACTTACCTATGTAATTTGTTTTTATTTTTACGTATTATAAATGGGTTTTCATTAGATGTAAAAAAAAAAATGTCTTGTTTTTTTTTTCAACGTTTTCACAAAAATCAATATGGCCGCTCCAGGTGCATTTGTTAGTAATCCCCCCCAAATCGGCCATGTTTTTTTTCTCGAAATTACGGTGTCAAAACTATTGATTTCTAATAAATAGCACTTCAAACGGGTTTAAAATACAAACAAATATCACATGCAAGTTTGAAACTAACTTTTACAGCTTACAGTTATATTTATTTGTTGTAATTTGTTTTTTTTGCGTTTTTACTCTGCTGAGTCTCGTAAAAGATTCCCGATAATTTTATATATTAGGTGTATTTTATTTATTTATTTATATATTTTTTATTATTATTTTTATTTTTATTTTTATAGACTTACTGCTTAAAAATATAACCCTAACCCAACTGCCCAAAATACGTAGAAAAAGAAAACGGTTTGGAGACGGGAGTGATTCTATAAAAATAAATTAGAACAAAAAGAAATCCTCCGTTCCTACCAAAAGCCATAATCTGTTTGTTTGTAATGACATCCTGACGAACCCCATTTTATTGTAAATAATAAACGACTGTACATTAGGATATTTATTAATTGAAGCAAGTTAATTTCGAACTGTTTAATGAGATTAACATAGAAAAGAAATAATTACAAAAAAATATATTTAAAACGATTGCTCGTTCAAAGGGAAGCAACTCTTGAAATCGTAGTTTTGTTTGTTTTGTGATTTAAAGTAATTAAAAAACGAAAAAACTGAAAAGGATAATTTAAGAAATGGTTTGATTTAATTAAATGAAAATATGGTTATTTTTTTTTTCTTTTCTTTTTTCAAATCGAAGAAGTTTCTGTTGTTTTTTTTTGTTCAAATTGAAACGATAACAAATGCATTGTTGTCGGTGTATTAAAGAAACAACCTTGACATTGACTCTTTTGTAAAATATAAGTTTATTTAAGAAATGTGGTATTATGTGAAAATGTTGGAAAGTTTAAATGGTGCGAAATTGTTTGTTATAAAATGTTGTTGTTGGTAAATGTAAAAGTTGTAATGTGTTAATGTTGTTGAAATGTTGTTTTGTGGCTATTTTGTTGGTTGTAAATAAAGGACGGTGGTGTAGGGAGTGGTGTTGTCTAAAAATGCGTGTTGTTCGAATCGGATGCTTCCTTGGTCTTTTGGCTAAGATCAAAGTGTAGTATCTGTTCCCATAGACTGGTATTGTCTTGGCCTCCGGGGCTTGATTTACGCCGGTCTATGGGATTGTCCTGAGCAGTTCTAGGAGGTCCACCCTCCCAGGCTTCGCCTCTCCTCTTTGGGGAGGAGTAAGTTTATTGCTTACTGTCTGAGGCGCCCCTACCGGGGAATGCCGACGGGGCTGCCCAGGCAATTTTTAAATGGCCAGAGTGCTCACCTCTCGAGCGCTGGCTTTTAACCCCACTTTCTCGACCCAATCTGTGGTCACATCTTACTTGTGGGAGTAGGATAAATCTGGCCTTGTGCCTAACTCCTGGGGAGGAGTAAATACCTTTCATACTTACCTGGCACAGGGGTAAACGGTGATCATCCAGGCCGTTCTCCCAGAGCGAGGCCCTTCCATTGCACTACGGTTGGGTTGACCTTTGCGATCGTCCCAAATGTGGACGACTCGGGTGCGCTATTTCTAAGTGTGGGGTCTGCGTTCGCGCTATTAAATCAAAATTAGACCAATTACTTCGCAGGAACATTACAAGAAAATAATTTTCTATGTTTTGAGGCATGTCTGTCCGTCCGGATTTTTCTGCGCACTCTGAAATTTTGCATGAAGTGTTATAACTTTGGTAAATTTTGCATGAAAATGACATTTTCCGATTTTTGAAAAAAAATCTGGTTAGCCCCCCCCCCCCCCCCCCCGTAGGGGGTCAATAGGCCCCGAAATGGCAAAAAATGACATTTTTTGACGCATAACTTTTCATCCATCCATTCAATTTCTATGAAACTTGGCCAAAATGTGGAGGCAGTTGTTCCTAATAGAAAATAAGTATTGCTGACCTTGGAAAAAAATCTGGTGCGCGCCCCCAGGGGCTCAAAAGTCCCCAAAATGACCCTTTTCTCCCATAACATTTGATCCATCCATTCAATTTTTCTGAAACTTGGCCAAAATGTAGAGGCAATTGTTCTGGATAGAAAATGAGCATCCTTGACCTCAGAAAAATTCTGGTTCGCGTACCCAGGGGGTCAAAATTGCCCAAATCTATTGCATTTTACACTCGTCACATACAGAATGGGACCACGCATGTGCAACTTGTTGAATTTGAAGAAGACCCTGTTGTAGCACTCAGGGAAGCACTATCATCTATAGCTTAAGGTAGCATATAACTTAGTAGTAATATTCTTTTGAAGTTAAATGTAGATATAGTTTGACAGGTTTTTTATGTATGTGTAATAATGGTTTTTAGATTAATGAAAATCAAATTTTTTTGGATGCCTACTAAAATGCTGGGATAGGGTTTACTACAGGAGGGAGGAGGAATGAAAAGGACAGAACAGGTCAAGAATAGAGACGATGATTGATGTTAGAAAAACATTGTGGAAATTCCATAGACGATAATTGGGAGACTGAAAATTATCGGAATACAAATTTTAACGACATTTAAGAATTTTAATGGTAAAAGCTGATACTTATAGCTAACCCTAATCTACAGGATGGTCCGAAAGTCTTTGTACTCCTATCAAAAACTTAAAAGAGCAACAAGTCATGCAGCAATACAAAACACATTTCCTGCATTTAGTTTTAGTCCCTCTGTATCAGCTTACATGAATGAACTATTTTCTGTTGATCTGTATGAGTTGTGATTTGGCTTGACAATCGTTGTAATCATCGCCTCTTCAACAGATGCGTGTAACGAGATTCACACACGATCGCTAAAACCAGATCACGTGATCGACATGATCAAGTCGGTTTGTGACTCTTTCCCAACAAGACAAGATGCGATCTTGCAATTCTCTACTGCCGGACCAGCAGAGAATTTACGAACTCCAGGAAATTATTATTTTGCCATGTCTGCATTCACTCAACCCTATGTATTATCTTTTATATTGTTTCTTGTGTTTTTCCGACATAAAACTATCACTCGTCTGTGCACCGTGTTGCTCAATTGCATTACGTCCCAAAGAAAAGTTACGCAAACCAACAACCTATCCTCGTCCAGTTCCCGTCTTTATCTCATCTAAAATTTAGCTTTCAAACTGTTAAAACTCTAAGAACAGTAAAACAAAAGAACACTGTGTTTTGGAATTTTTTAGATGAGGATCGATAATCTGTATTATTCGGACTACTACTTTCATCTTAGATGTTATGTTATTTATCTACTTCCCACAGCGGTAAGATGTGACACAAGGTCGGTAAGTGGGATTAGATAAGCCAGCGCTCGAGAAGTGAGCAACCTGGCCATTTAAAAATTGCCTGGGCAGCCCTGTCGGCATTCCCCGGTAGGGGCGCCTCAGGCAGTAAGCAATAAACTTACTCCTCCCAAAATAGGGGAGGCAAAGCCTGGGAGGGTGGACATCCTAGGACTGCACAGGACAGACCCATAGACCGGCGTAAATCAAGCCCCGAAGGCCAAGACAATACCAGTCTATGGGGTGCAGTATCCATCGGAACAGATACTACACTTTGATCTTAGCCAAAAGGCCAAGAATGACTTAGATGTTATTCTCACAACGTTTTGGCCGATGTAACCTCTGACCTTTTTCAGGTGCATCTTGTCGAACTGGTGGCGTAACGGATAAAGTGCTAAGTAATAATCAGTGAGTCTTCTGGAGGTTGAAGGTTCATTCCTCGGTACGGGCGATACTAAGAATACAATAACGAATCGCTTGAGACTTCTACCCGGTCATGGCTGACAGAACGAGTGCAAGCTACCCCCTGGGATTAAATAAACGGTTCGGGTCGAGATTCCATACAGATTCCCGAGTTCACCATAAAGATTCTAAAGTTTGCTAAGATGCACCTAAAGAAGAAGGTCGGAGGTTACATCGGCCGAAACGTTGTGAGAATAACCTCCAAGATGAGAATAGTAGTCCAAAAAATCTAAATAACACAAAAGAACGTTGTTTGGAATTTTTTAGATGAGGATTTATGATTTGTATCCTACTGGAGTCTTTGTCGAACTTGGGAAATCAATTTTGTTGGGAGATTTATTTTGTGTGTATTTCCAACCTGATTTATGGATACTTAGGGTTATGTCTTTTTTTTCTTTTTTTTTTTTTTACCTCCAAATTTTTTTAGACTGTTTACATGTAATTGCTTAAAAAAGTCAAATTCTAACTTTTTAAATTTTTTAATTATTTCTTAGATCAATTAGTATACTTTTTAAAGGCACAAATTTACCAAATTTCAGAATTTTTGAGATGAGGATTGATAATTTGTATTATTCAGACTACTATTCTCGCGTTTTGGCCGATATAACCTCCAACCTTCTTCAGGTGCAACTTTTCCGACTCTGAAATCTATACAGAATTCCAAACTGAACCCTTTATTTAATTCACGGAGGTAAACCCGCAGTGCAACGGATAAAAGTGCTAAGTAATAATCAGTTCTAAGTGATAGTGTTCTGGAGCTTGAAGGTTCAATCCTCAGTAAAGGCGATATTAAGAATTATTTAAAACTTCTACCCGATCGTAATCTACCCCCATCGATTAAATAAAGGGTTCCGTTCAGAATTCCGTATAGTTTCCTCAGTTCGACAAGACGCACCTGAAGAAAGTTGGAGGTTACATCAGCCGAAACATTGAGAATAACATGCAAGGTAAAAACGGTAGTCCGAATAATCCAAAAGAACACGAGAACAATAGTCCTGTCGTGATGTGGCATTCCCCCTAGGTAGGTTGAGCAAGCTTCCTCCTTTAAGTAGGAAGTTTCTAGGGAATATCAAATTCACAAGCAATCCCCCAGTAGAAAAGAACATGTAATAAATTCAATTTGATCACTTGCATTGACACTGTCTGTCATCATTATCATATTCAGTTTAACGTCTGTTTTACATGCTAACATGTGTTGTGTGGCTTTCAGAATTTAACTTTTAACCTTTCTCTGCCCAGGTCTTTATTTATCCCTCTTTCTCTCAAGTCCATCCTTATCTCTTCGCCCCATATTTTCCTTGGCTTTCCCAGGCCAACTGACCCTGCTACCACAACTGTTCTACATCTATTAACCCAAGTACTTTTGTCCATTCTTTCAATGTGACCAAAACAACAAAGTCTCCTGTTCTGTATACATCTCCCTACACTGTCCAGATTTAATCTTCCGAGGTCTAAGCCTATCTTAAAGACCAACATTACACGTCTATCGTATCATTCTATTATCATTTCTCTTCATGCAACACATATCCTCGACCCTCACTCTATGTAAACTATAATTTTCGTGTTACACAAAATGGTGAGACGTCGTGACCTGTTCAATTTTTTTTACGAAGATCTGTTGAACTTGCGCTTGTGTGCATTCACTGCACAGACTATCGTCGTCCACTCGTTGGCTTCGTCTGAATTTGGTGCTTGATTTCGATACGTGTCAATCATGGTTTTGGTTGCTGCTGTTACATGTCAATAGACATTAAAAAAAATTAGATTGCTTAAAATATCTCATTTTATCATTTTATATTGTTGATCTCCATAGAATCGTTTTCATCCATTTATTTCTTCATATTTGTGTCTCACACCTTCACAACAGTGTAATGGTGATGGAAGTTTGCATGGTAATTCACCAATAATATTGATATTTTTTCTTTGGATTTAAAAAAAAAATTAAATCTGACTAAAAATAAGGAAGTTATTACTATTTTTGTTCCTCGCACGGTTGGATATTTTTCCCTCTTTAACATTTTTTACGCTAGTTTTTCAATAAAAATGTTATATCTTTGTTAAAACACAAGATTAAGCAATTACGTTTACCATATAAGTGTATTTTTATGCACAGAATCAGAATATGCAACTGAAAATTTCCAGAAATTTACGGTTTCCCAGTAATCTGCAGTAAATGTACATAAATGTGCTGCAATACCTTAAAAAATACCATATATCCATTTAAATTATATAACAGTATAGGAACCAAGGGCTTCTGCAGTATAGGAACCAGGGATGCTTCTACAATATGAGACCCGGATGCTTCTGCAGAATAGGGGCCATGGGTGCTTATGCAGTATAGGAACCAGGGCTGCTTCTACAGTATAGGGACCAGAGGTTTCTGAAGTACAGGGACGGGGGGTGCTTCTGCAGTATAGCCACCGGGGCGCTTCTACAGTATAAGACCCAGCACCTGGGGAGGCTTTGTCAATTTAGGACCCAGAGGCTTCGGCGTTGTCCGCGAGGAAAGTGCTAACTGTCCTAGATAGAGCTACTGTAGTGTTTCTCTTCGGACTATTGTGCAGATGAAAAGGAGGGGGGATCAGTAAGAGTGATTTTAGTAGTGCTCTGGAGGCCATCTTGATTTTCTAAATACTCGGCGTTGTACGGGAGAAAAGTGCTCAATATCCTATTTTGCTTGCGGAGAGGAGGAGGGAGAGCCCCGGGCAACGCCGGGTACCCCTGCTAGTTTAAAAGAAAGCAGAGAACTTGAATTGTAATACATTTTATCTACCAGAAACTAAAATCTAAAACTTAGGACTGTATTAAAATTTCTTTGCTATTATTGTAGATTAACACCTTCTCCTACCCCCTGCCTCCCCATAATGAGATTCTATCTTTTTTAGGCAATTACATGTGAACACCCTGAAAAACTTGTCAGAAAAAAAACCCCAAAAAAACAAAATTATTTTAGAGTGAGGGGATCAGTTTTGCATATAAATTTAATGTAAAATAATCCCCCATTCCTGGACTATTCTAGTGTTTTTTGGCAGTTAAGCATTTTTTTTTTATATGGGAGAAAAATGCATTTTTTTCAGAGGGTGGAGGGGGTCTACTTTTTTTTTTCATTTTCTATTTTTCTAGAAGATTATGTGTGGTTTTCAGAGATGAGGAAGTATATTTAGAGAAGAGGAATAGATAAACCTCAATATACAGGGAACATCTAGGTCGTCAGTCAGTGTTGTTAACCACTTAACTACCATCACCTCCCAGCAGACAATGAATCTTTCCTCCTCTTAGTAATTCCTTCAGTTGTAAAATTGCTAAATAAGTAATTTTATAGTGTTGATCTCCATAGAATCGTTTTCATCCATTTATTTCTTCATATTTGTGTCTCACCACTCACACACTACTTCACAGCATCTAATAGTAATTCTCCCAGTTGTAAATTGTTAATAAATCATTTTATATCGTTGATCTCCATAGAATCGTTTTCATCCAATTATTTCTTCATATTTGTGTCTCACCACTCACACACTACTTCACAACATCTAATAGTAATTCTCCCAGTTGTAAATTGTTAATAAATCATTTTATATCGTTGATCTCCATAGAATCGTTTTCATCCAATTATTTCTTCATATTTGTGTCTCACCACTCACACACTACTTCACAACATCTAATAGTAATTCTCCCAGTTGTAAATTGTTAATAAATCATTTTATATCGTTGATCTCCATAGAATCGTTTTCATCCATTTATTTCTTCATATTTGTGTCTCACCACTCACACACTACTTCACAACATCTAATAGTAATTCTCCCAGTTGTAAATTGTTAATAAATCATTTTATATCGTTGATCTCCATAGAATCGTTTTCATCCAATTATTTCTTCATATTTGTGTCTCACCACTCACACACTACTTCACAACATCTAATAGTAATTCTCCCAGTTGTAAATTGTTAATAAATCATTTTATATCGTTGATCTCCATAGAATCGTTTTCATCCATTTATTTCTTCATATTTGTGTCACACCTTCACAACAGGGTGATGGTGATGGTGATGGAAGTTTGCATGATAATTCACCAATAATATTGATATTTTTTCTTTGGATTTTATCTAGACTCAATTTTTTTTATTTTTTATCTTCTTTAATCTCAGCGGAAACCACTTAGCGACGCTGTCAACAGTCACAGTAAATTACCAAAACCTCCAGGCAGCAAATTGATTAAAAGAGAACGCAGTCCAAGTGTGGTAAGTACAGTGTGTTTGGGAGAAATTTTATCATTTTTTTTTTTACTTTCTTTTATTTCAGAACCATTTGATGTATTTAATAGTGGTAAAGTTCAACGGATAGCAGTTTCTGTAAACTATTGGTGGGTTTGAGAGCGGGAGACCATCGACGACTGGAAAGCCGGGTTGTAGAGTTTGAAGGTATATGGTCCGACTCCAACTCTTAGGATTGCATTGCCCTGTCGGCAGGGCCACAAATTTGCTGACTGTAACCTCATGCAGAGGGGTAACCCTCGTCCCCCCACCTGTTGGCCGTGGGTAGCAACCCGTGATGTCTTAGGACGGGATCCTGGTGGCTGAGTGGTCCATGGTTTGGTTGCATTAATGGTCAAGTTACTTGCAGCACTCTACTTCAGCCCTTACTTCGGCTAGACAGGTGGTCAGAGAGGTCCGATCTGATCAATCGACTAGTCACGCCATGCCCTAGTATCTACAGGGTGGGCCAAAATAAGGGTTCTATCTTTGAATTTGAATAACTTCCACAAAATAAAAGTTAAACTCACCAAACTTTGTGTGTGTAGACTGACCCTTCCGAGATTTTTTGAAATAAACAAAACAAATTTTAGCCGAAAAACACTTCTTAAAACTTACAAAAACTAAAGTATTGTTTTTTACACTGTTTTGAGTTTTTTAAGCAAAAATAATGTTTTCTAAATGAGGGTACGTTCCTTAGGGCTAATACGGCTCATGCTTGCTTCGGAAGGGGTCCTTTACTTATTCTAAAAAAAAAAATTAAAAAAATCAATAAATAAAAAAGTTATGAATTTTTAAAAATAGGACCCTTATTTTTGCCCACCCTGTATAAGTTCATCCCCAACCGTATTATTCAATCTGATTCTTCTAAAAATCAAAACCTTATTTCTCTATTTTTTCGATCCAAATACATGCTAGAACAAAAGATTACCAATGCTGAATTTCTATCCTTTCAGTTTATGGGTACTGGAAAAGAAATAGCAGACACTAATAAATTCTCACTCGATGCAAGTATAATGGCTGAAGTATCCCCCGTCTCAACCAGGGCATTTGGATTATTCCCCCTGGTAAATTCCCAACTTTAGTTGGACTCCGTAGTGTGTGGTGGCGCTGAGGACCATTGAAAATCCAACCAAATCAAATTCCAACAAAATATCCAAAAGACATTTGTCAGAGTTAGATTCTTCTGACAATGAAACTAATGATTTCCCAAGATATATAATAATTCAGTCTCTAGAGCAGTGGTTCTCAACCTGGGGGAGGGGGGGGGGGGGTTAGAGGGACCGTGAAGATTTTTTGATAGGAGGTCCTGTTATTCAAAAAAGTATTGAGATTAAACGTTTTGCAATCTTGAATAACAATAAAATTAGAATTTTGAAGAAAAAAATTTTAATTCACTTTTCGTTCGGGTAGCTAATTTTTTACTAATTTTTTAGTCACGGCAAAGCAAATGCAGCCATCCCATTGAATGTACTTTTGATGTGTATGGTTGCCATTTTTTTTTATCAACAAATATTTTATTTATAAAAAAAATGTTTTTATTACAAATTGTTTGTCATTTTTAAAATAAATATGTTTGCTAAAATTCTTTTGTTTAGTATTGATTTACTCCTCTCCAGGAGTTAGGCACAAGGTCGGGTCAGGAAAGTGGGGTTTAAAAATTGCCTGGGCAGCCCCGTTGGCATTCCCCGGTAGGGGCGCCTCAGGCAGTAGGCAATAAACTTACTCCTCCCCAAAGAGGGGAGGCGAAGCCTGGGAGGGTGGACCTCCTAGAACTGCACAGGACAGACCCATAGACCGGCGTAAATCAAGCCCCGAAGGCCAAGACAATAGCAGTCTATGGGGTGCAGTATCCATCGGAACAGATACTACTCTTTGATCTTAGCCAAAAGGCCAAGAACGGTCACTATTATTAGTATTAGACATTTAGATTTGGTCAAATGAAACAAAAATGAAAACCTGAAAAGTGTGCCTTAAAATGGGGAAAAGTTTAAGTGAAATTAAATAGTAAATAGGACTTGATATATTTTGAACTTCCATGTAAAAACTGATTTTTGAAATAATTCCACCTTCCTTTTTTGAGAGGTGGTCATGGGACAAGAGAACGAAAAATGTATATTTGTAAGGGGCGCCTCAGGCAGTAGGCAATAAACTTACTCCTCCCCAAAGAGGGGAGGCGAAGCCTGGGAGGGTGGACCTCCTAGAACTGCACAGGACAGACCCATAGACCGGCGTAAATCAAGCCCCGAAGGCCAAGACAATAGCAGTCTATGGGGTGCAGTATCCATCGGAACAGATACTACTCTTTGATCTTAGCCAAAAGGCCAAGAACGGTCACTATTATTAGTATTAGACATTTAGATTTGGTCAAATGAAACAAAAATGAAAACCTGAAAAGTGTGCCTTAAAATGGGGAAAAGTTTAAGTGAAATTAAATAGTAAATAGGACTTGATATATTTTGAACTTCCATGTAAAAACTGATTTTTGAAATAATTCCACCTTCCTTTTTTGAGAGGTGGTCATGGGACAAGAGAACGAAAAATGTATATTTGTAAGGAGTGGTGGTGAAAAGAGACAGGAGAGAGAGAGGGATTTCGTTTTTAGGAAGCGGTTGAACTCTGAATGACTTATCAATACCAGGATTTGTTTGAGTAAAACTTGAGATATGTTAACTGTGATTAATACTAAAGGGTCCGCCATCTTGAATATTATAAAATGGCCGCCAAACGAAGATTTCAAAATAGTTTGAGGACGACTCCTCTAGAGGATAAACTTGTCGCTAAACTGTCACCTTTTCGGATTGAAAAGGTGATAAGCAGCAGATAATAACAAAAGCGTTAAAAAAAAGAAACACAAAGCGGAAACCTTCTAGTGGAGGTTACTGAAAGTAAAATGGCTACAAATTTACTAAAGTTAACCAATTTTTTTTAATATAAAACAGGCGCGGGCAACCTCCGGCCCGCGAAGGCTTAGCGTCCGGCCCGCCACCCTGCTATGCTTTATTATTGCGATCCGACCCGCGGACCTCCCAGTAAAACTCATATCATTTTGTGACATAGACGTAAAAGTAGGTTTCAATTAAGATTTACAGTGGGTTAAAAATGTATAAATATTAGCGAGCGCTGATGCATGTATATTTCATTTTTCTTTAACTATTAATTTCAAATCCTTGGCCTGAGATACAAATAGAAATAGAGAAAGAGAGAGGCAAAGAGGAAACAAGAGACGAGGAAAGGGAATGAAACAGAGAACTTATGTGAGGTGTGTCAAAACGAATGCTGGATCAACTTGCTACTTCCCTCGTCATTATTTTTTATGATTCCAAAATGGCTGTTCGTCGGCGCCTTTTATAACATCACATACAGAAGTCGCTTGAGAAAAAATATCAGATTTGTAGAGTGTTCAATGCAATTTTTGTACAATTTATTCATGTAAACAAAATATAGTAATTCTGAGATTTCGTTTTTCACTCCGGCCCGCGATCTCCTTCCAAAAGTTTCATCTGGCCCTCACTCTAAAAAGGTTGGCCGCCCCTGATATAACATGTAAAGCCTATGCCCACGAAAAATTAAATGTACATTCGAAGTAAGGATCTTCTGGCGACTGAGGAGGAGATTGAGATGGCACTGTGTAAGCAGGGGATCACTCATCTCCGTAGAATATCGATTAAAAGAGGTGAAAATATAATTCTGACAAACACATTTTGACTTTTGCTTCAGCAATGGTCCCAAAAGAGGTGGGAATTGGATATACTATCAGAAGAGTGGAACCCTACATACCAAACCCATTGAGGTGTTTTAAATGCCAAAATAAACCGGTATCGTCCGGGTCTTTGGGTCTGGATTTACGCCGGTCTATTGGGGGGTTGTCCGTCCTGTGCAGTTCTAGGAGGTGCACCCTCCCAGGCTTTTCCTCCTCTCCTCTTTGGGGAGGAGTAAGTTTATTGCTTACTGTCTGAGGCGCCCCTACCGGGGAATGCCGACGGGGATGCCCAGGCAATTTTTAAATGGCCAGAGTGCTCACCTCTCGAGCGCTGGCTTATCTAATCCCACTTTCCCGACCTTGTGTCACATCTTACCTTGTGGGAGGTAGATAAATAAATTTAGGGGGCAGCAGATATGGGGAAAATGTGGCGACAGAGATCCGTCCTACATTGAGAACGAATGTCAAAGGGACAAAAGATGTGCAAACTGTCATGGGGATCACCCCCGCCTTCTCAAGATCGTGCGATCATTTTAAAAAAGAAAAATAAATAATGACAGTTAAACATACAAAAAATATAAGATTCCCTGAGGCTAGAAGGATTCTGACGGCTTATATGAAACCTCCATCCTGTGCCACTGCAGTTGCAGCTTCCACTGAAACAAATCGAAGAATTCCATTGGTTGAGAAAGAGACAAAATTTTAGCGATTTGGTGAAAAAGTTGCTGAGGCTTACCCCGGACGAGTGGCCAGAATTTCAGAAGTGTTTGCGGAATACGTTGTGTGGAACTCGGGAGAAGGTGAAGGACACACCAAAGCAAACGGAAACCAAACCGACAGCGCCGATTAACAACGCAGGCAGGAGACAACAAAGACCGATGGGAGATGTCTAAGGGACTAAAAATGAACCAACTAAAAAGAAGCCATTTTTCTCGGTTGAAGTGACTCATAAATTCAAGGGTTTGTAGAAGATGGAAGCGGAGAAGATAGGTCAACAAGATCCAGATTAAATAAATAAATAAACTAGTAGTTAGAAAGCATTTCTACCTAAGAAAATAAAATACACATATTAAAGGGAGATAACTTGTCAGTTATTCCCCTTGAGAATTTGGAGAGTTACGTCCCCTTGGCTTCCAACTGAGACAGACGTTCTGTAATGACGTTATCGTTAATCCAACCAAGATCTTAGACTTCATCAAAGAGGTTGAAACTATGTAATTTCAAATTTTTTGATTTCATCTTCAAGGAGTAATGTATTCTAGGAATATAAATAATTATCCTACCAATAGGATTCTATTTGACAACTTTATTCGGCATTAAATAACCCATAGATGGTTGATATGCCGTAAACCAAACCAAACCTAGGATTTTAAAAATTCCGACCCGGATTTTGACTCCTTATTTAAAAATTTTCCTACTATCTGTTGATTCTTCCGAGAGTAAAAAATCCGACCCCGACTAAAAAAAACTCCTCAACCCTGCTGGAAAGCACCGGAATATTGGAAGAGAGTGACTCAGTTGCATCATCATGATCTATGCTGGATTAAAAAATTATGAAATTTTAGCTGCAGCCAGTGCTCCTTGAAGGAGAATTGCGATGGAGATGTGGAAGCAGTGGCTAGCAGGAAGGATCATGACGGGCATTCTGACTGAAGCTGCAAAAGATAAAAAGTGTGGCAAGGCAACGGTGAAAGAGATGAGCGTCAGAGTGGTGGCTATGAAAAAAGCACTGAACAAGGATTTAACTATTCCTCATACAAGAGTCAACTAATCACCGCCAACGCCCAAGAGAAATGCCTTAGCAAAGCCAAGAAATTCCTCAACAAGGTCAAACGCCAAGTCAAGTCTGGGATTCTCTGGAGCAAAA
>OY744552.1:40928999-41036499 GCA_963556195.1 Sepiola atlantica
AGGTGGATGGAAACCAGACAGTGATAAAAAAAAGCCTGATGGTGATGATTGATACACACACACACACACTCACATATATCTAAATGAATAAATGCAAAAGTTTTTTTTCATCTATCCAAACTATATTTATATCAAAACACCTTACCTGTACCTAATTCAATTATAGAATAAGATATTTTCACGTATATCTACTCACAGGAAACCTTACTAAACACTCTCAAGGCTATAATTCATTTGCATATTTATTTTTTAAACATTATCTAATAAATTCATATTCAGTATGATTAACTTATAATTTGATTCTGCTATTTTCTTATATATATGAAAAAGTTTTCTTGATGTTAATATCTTAATTGTTATCAGTAATAGTAATTTAATACAATTTAATGACTTAAGTTTAATATTCAAAATCATAACTTCTGTTTCATTTTTTTTTTTTTTACGGTTACCTTTTTGCATGCGTATATTTACACATAGCAAAACTCTTGGATTACTTTGGAATAATTACTTTTTGAAAATAAAGTTTGCATTAAACAATAATTAATAAGTTTTCTGTTAATAATTAAATATGTATGTTTATTATTTAAATATGTATGTTTATTATTTAAATATGTATGTTTATTATTTAAATGTGTACTTTTATTATTTAAATATGTATGTTTATTATTTAAATATGTATGTTTATTATTTAAATGTGTACTTTTATTATTTAAATATGTATGTTTATTATTTAAATATGTATGTTTATTATTTAAATATGTATGTTTATTATTTAAATGTGTACTTTTATTATTTAAATATGTATGTTTATTATTTAAATGTGTACTTTTATTATTTAAATATGTATGTTTATTATTTAAATATGTATGTTTATTATTTAAAAAAATAAATTTGTTGTTGCTGTTACTATTTACTTGCCTCCCACGAGAGCAGGGTTAGGCACAAGGTCAATATTTAACGTGGGGAAAATCCAGCTTTCCCAAAATGAGCACTCTGGGTTGAAACAAATTTTAATTTCCTCGGTCTAGAAGGATTTCTCTTGCACTAACCGAGAACAAAAAAACTAAATTCAGAACAGATACTACATTTTGCTCCTAGCCAAAAGGCCAAGGAGTCAACATGTTGTTAGTGATGATGACTTTAACATTTGTCATGAAAAAAACAACAAAAAAACCTCTCCTAATCTTTCTAACTTAGAAAAATTAAAATATTTTTTTTTTTTTTTAATATTCATTAAGTCTTTTTTTTTTTTTTTTCTTCTAATATATAAAGTTAAGACAATTTTTCCTCTGTACCTTTTTGAAAAATAGTAAAATAATCACAGGCTACTAAACTCACCACTATATTACACTGATTCACTCGAGCGTGTTTTAGTAAATTTGTGATTATTTTCTCCAGTTAACACTAAATATTTCTTTTGGCCCACCATCTTAGACTCTCCTCAAAACATACTCCATACAGGGGGTAGCAAAAACTTTTCCCCCTAACACTTTAGTACTAACACCCTCCCCATCGACACCGGGAAATAATAAACAACGTCTACTTTTTAAAAAGGTGACCCTTATTATTTACTATTCATCTGCTATTAATTTACTATATAATACAGGGTGGGCCAAAATAAGGGTCCTATCTTTAAATTTGAATAACTTGAATTTGAATAACTTCCACAAAATAAAAGTTAAACTCACCAAACTTTATGTGTGTGTAGACTGACCCTTCCGAGATTTTTTGAAATAAACAAAACAAATTTTAGCCGAAAAACACTTCTTAAAACTTACAAAAACTAAAGTATTGTTTTTTACACTGTTTTGAGTTTTTTAAGCAAAAATAATGTTTTCTAAATGAGGGTACGTTCCTTAGGGCTAACACGGCTCATGCTTGCTTCGGAAGGGGTCCTTTACTTATTCTAAAAAAAAATTTTTTTTTAATTCAATAAATAAAAAAGTTATGAATTTTTAAAAATAGGACTCTTATTTTTGCCCACCCTGTACAAAACATTACGAAACATTTAATGGACGCTCCCTCTAATTCCGCTGATTTTCGAGAATATTGGATTATGTTATTTCTACCTATTACGTATACAGTTATACTCATTCCAGTTTTTAGAGAATGCAATTAACGAACATAGTTCCTTACAGTGTTTTATTATTGAACATGGTAGCTACAATTTCTTCAGCGACTTGACTTCCAAATTAAGTCAATATATGCCAAGATACGACAAACCCACATAAAATTGACATTTTCTGAATCCTACACCTTTCACACGCATAATATCCAAGAATTGAAAAAAAAAAACATCGATTTCTTCGTATAGAAATGACCTCAAACATGTGACTGGTGGACCCTACATTCGGACGCCTTCTGGTGGATTGTAACATAAAACGCATGCCAGCTTACATGCTTCGTTTAATTGACCTATTTTTCAATAGATATTCTACTCACTTTCGTGGCGCAGTGGTTACGAACGTAGATCCAAGACCGAGAGTTTTAGCGTTCAATCCTAGCGACTCTCACAAATTTTTTTTTCTTTTTTTTTACCATTGTTAAACTTTTGCCAATGGGGGAGAGGGCTATGAGCCATTTTTTTTTTTTTAAATTCAACGTTATTATGTAGTAATTTTAAAAGAACTCCATGTAATACGTAGTACTTTAACTATTGTGAATATCATCATTTCTATACGAACACACATGGTTTATTAGTGCTCTGCAGGCCACCTTAATTATATTTGTGTGTTTCAGTAGTGCTCATTTTAAAAAAAAGGGAATTTCTACAAAAAAATAACGGGGGTATTGGTTTTAATAGGGCTATGTAGGCCTCTTTAATTTTAAAAGTGCCCATTATCATAGATAGAGCAAGTGTTTAATCAAAAAGAAAAATTCTGGGGAAATATCGGTACCATGGGATGGGCAGGAAGACTCTTACAACCGTGTCTCCTTCATTCCTTTCTTCCTCCTATCCCCCTTCAACAATTCCAAACCGAACATTTCAATTGTCCGATGTGACCTATTTGTGTTCTGTCGGATTCCTGTTAGTTTCTTTTTTTATCCATCCTTTTATGTTGACGGACTAATGATCTAATGTTCTGTTCGAGTGTGAACAGGAACTGGCCGAAATTGCTAACGTTAGCGAGTTCCTGTTCACACTCGAACAGAACATTAGATCATTAGTTCGTCAACATAAAAAGATGTATCAAAAAAGAGACAAACAGGAATTGTCCCTGTTGTTTAATCAAACATGCATCAATGAAGAAATGTTGCCCAAGTATACAAATTTCATATATATATATATATATATATATATATATTATTATTATTATTAGGGGTGGAACGTAATGGGTGAAAATTTTAGATTCATGCGAGTAGTATTTTTTTGTGTTCATTTATACATAAATAACACTAAACAATCAAATATTTAGAAAATTTTGCAAAATTCAGAAGGTGCAGGCCAAAAATAACCGTTAGGGCTCCACGGGACTCAAAATCCATCATTTTTCGGTGAAAAAGTGGTTTCATGCGACATTGCAGGTCCTAAAACATCCTCAAAAGCTATGAATGGATATAGATGGTTAAATCTGATATAGTACTTTAATTTAGGACCATTTTAAGGCTGTGAAAGGGTTTTCATGAATGTAAAATAGCCAAAAACTAGTGGCCTGCACCTTCTGAATTTTGCAAAATGTTTGATTGTTTAGTGTTATTTATGTATAAATGAACACAAAAAAATACTACTCGCATGAATCTGAAATTTTCACCCATTACGTCCCACCCCTAATATATCTTCGGGGTGTAATAATTCACTAACTCATTACAAAATATTTTACATTATTCCGACACAGATCCTCGTTGTTATTTTCTGATCTGCAAACTTGGGTTTGGCACGATGTCTAATTTATGTGACCCTAAGGATAAACCTCTGTTCATTTCTATTTTATGCATGGCTCATTATCCCATACACCATTTGACCCTCTTCTCGCCTCTTTTTACTTGAAAGTGAATTCTTTATTTGTCTTGTTTTTTTCCCCCAGGCTGAACCCATAAAGAAAAGGCTTAAATTTGAACGTCCCTCAGCCCCGTCAAATGTCAGTAAAGTAGCTGCATCAAGGAATGTGTCTCGTGTCAATACGTCTCGTGTGCAGACTTCTCGCATCCAGACTTCACGGGCTGCTCCTGTTGCAATAAATCCGCGCCGTGGTAAGTTTCACAGATAATTCTCAATCATTATTTAGTCTTGTATTAAGTCTCGCTGTTACGGACGGGGTTATCCGTAAACATAAAGATATAAATGAACGAGGAAATGAGAAGAGAATGGTTTTAAACTGAGTAAAAATTAACTCTTACTCCAGGTGTATTTGAAGGAGATAAGAATGAAAACATATATCAAACTGAAATAAAATGATATTTTGTGAGTGGTAAGACACAAATATGAAAGAAAATTTGGATGAAAACGCTTTTGTATAGATCAATAAATTTAATTATCTATGATAGAATTACAACTGAAAAAGAATAAATTCATAATAAGGATGTAGTTAATAGTAGTCGCTGCGTGACACGTTCATTGAATGTTGTTTCCCCAATGTCGGCTGGCCGAATGCAAGGGACGTAGCTCTACTTTCCAAAAGGCATATTATCTCAAGCAAGAAACCAAAGGGCAAAGAGTTACTTCGCTTTCAAATACAAAACGTTTAATTATTAGCGACACGTCCATTGAATGTTGTTATCCGTATATCGGCTGGCCAAATGTAAGGGACATAACTCTCCTTTCCAAATGGCACATTATCTCAAGCAAGGCAACAAAGGGCAAAGAGTTACTTCGCTTTTAAATACAAAACGTTTAAGCATTGTTCTTAGGTGGAAATCTGCTTTCATTTAATATAAACAAACATATACAAGTTAACAATGCCTCAAGCATACTACATAAACCTCTTTATATATATATATATATATATATATATATATATATATATATATATATAAACTCAATTTCTGTGTGATGTTTGTGTATTCCCTATAGAAAAAAAGGTGAAAGAATCTACATAAAATCTAAAAGTATATTCTTATAAAATTTATCGGGGAAGACAATGGAAGTGTTCCCGAATCACTAAGTGCACGCTAAGGGATATATAGAGGGCCAAACGTCTTAAAATTTCAAATATATCCTTCTTTTTTAAAAATTTATATCATATATATAAAATTCTCCGGGGAAGACAATGGAAGTGATCCTGAATATCTTTTACCCTCTACGTGCCGAATATCTACGTGTCCTCCCCTCGAAAGGCAGTACCCCCTTAAAATTTCAAATACGTATATCCGACTTTAATGAAATTTCCACCATATCTATGAGACTAATTAAGAGTTTTCCGACATTTTGTGTTCTTCCGAATATATTAGGACGCAGAACAGCAGGAAGGCGGCAGTAAAAACAAAGAAAGTAGTATGACGTTATGAAAAAGTTCATAGTAGTGATCATCATTCAATCCCGAACAACGTCGGGTTTTCCTGTTTGTATAAAAATGAAGAGACTTATTATTTTTAGTTATCTAAGAAGAATTTTTTTACCAGATATGTCAGTTTATGAATTTTGCATAAAATCAAAGTAGAATAAAATATAGTAGTGGTTGTGACCCGTTGGGTCATGAATACGTCTAGTTAATACAGGGTGGGCCAAAATAACACACACACACACAATGAAGTTTTGGTGTTTGTGAACTGTAGGTTCGGAAAATAAAATTTATCTTTTAGTTAAGGAGAGTCAAATAAGGGGGAGAGAAGGATCTTTTTAAGAAGACCCCCGCCACTAAATATAACCCCGCTATTCAAGGGAGACAACTTTTCAGCCACTTTTGTTTAAAAAATTAACAAAATAAGAATGTACAGGGTGGGCCAAAATAAGGGTCCTATCTTTAAATTTGAATAACTTGAATTTGAATAACTTCCACAAAATAAAAGTTAAACTCACCAAACTTTATGTGTGTGTAGACTGACCCTTCCGAGATTTTTTGAAATAAACAAAACAAATTTTAGCCGAAAAACACTTCTTAAAACTTACAAAAACTAAAGTATTGTTTTTTACACTGTTTTGAGTTTTTTAAGCAAAAATAATGTTTTCTAAATGAGGGTACGTTCCTTAGGGCTAATACGGCTCATGCTTGCTTCGGAAGGGGTCCTTTACTTATTCTAAAAAAAAAAAATTAAAAAAATCAATAAATAAAAAAGTTATGAATTTTTAAAAATAGGACCCTTATTTTTGCCCACCCTGTATATATATATATATATATATATATATACAGTATATATATATATAAAGTAGAATAAAATATGGTACTGGTTGTGACCCGTTGGGTCATGAATACGTCTAGTTAATATATAGAAGGTAGAATTCTCGTATGAAAATCGTCATCATCATCATCATATTTAGTTTAACGGCCATTTTACATGCTGGTATGTATTGGACAACTTTTAGAAATTGACTTCCAAGCTAACCTATCTCTGGCCTGGTGCTTATTTATTCCTCTCTATCTATCTATCTCTCTCTCTCTCCTTCCCTCTCTCTCTCTCTCTCTCCTTCCCTCTCTCTCTCCTTCCCTCTCCCTCTCTCTCTCTCTCTCCTTCCCTCTCTCGCTCTCTCTCTCTCTCCTTCCCTCTCTCGCTCTTTCCCTCTCTCGCCCTCTCTCTCCTTCCCTCTCTCGCCCTCTCTCTCCTTCCCTCTCTCGCTCTCTCTCTCCTTCCCTCTCTCGCTCTCTCTCTCTCCTTCCCTCTCTCGCTCTCTCTCTCCTTCCCTCTCTCGCTCTCTCTCTCCTTCCCTCTCTCTCTCTCCTTCCCTCTCTCTCTCTCCTTCCCTCTCTCTCTCTCCTTCCCTCTCTCTCTCTCCTTCCCTCTCTCTCCTTCCCTCTCTCTCTCTCCTTCCCTCTCTCTCTCTCCTTCCCTCTCTCTCTCTCTCTCCTTCCCTCTCTCTCTCTCTCTCCTTCCCTCTCTCTCTCTCTCTCCTTCCCTCTCTCTCTCTCTCTCCTTCCCTCTCTCTCTCTCTCCTTCCCTCTCTCTCTCTCTCCTTCCCTCTCTCTCTCTCTCCTTCCCTCTCTCTCTCTCTCCTTCCCTCTCTCTCTCTCTCTCTCTCCTTCCCTCTCTCTCTCTCTCTCTCTCCTTCCCTCTCTCTCTCTCCTTCCCTCTCTCTCTCTCTCTCCTTCCCTCTCTCTCTCTCCTTCTCCTTCCCTCTCTCTCTCTCCTTCTCCTTCCCTCTCTCTCTCTCCTTCTCCTTCCCTCTCTCTCTCCTTCTCCTTCCCTCTCTCTCTCCTTCTCCTTCCCTCTCTCTCTCTCCTTCTCCTTCCCTCTCTCTCTCTCTCTCCTTCCCTCTCTCTCTCTCTCTCTCAAATCCATTCATATCACTTCCTCCATGTTTTCCTTGGTCTTCCCCTGTGTGCTGACCCTGCTACCTTAACTGTTCTACATCTACTAACCCAAAAACTCTCATCCATTCTTTCAACGTGGCCAAACCACCAAAGTCTCCTGTTTTGCACGCATCTCCCTATACTGTCCAGATTTAATCTTCCTCTGAGTTCATCAGATCTAAGCCTGTCTTTAAGACTTGCATTACACATTCATCGTATCATTCTCGTATCATTTCTCTCCATACAACGCATGTCCTCAACACTCACTGACTAGGTTCTACTTCCATGCATCATCAAAATGTGTACACATGCCTGATAGACTCTTTCCTTGGTCGACAGTGGTAAAACTCTGCTGATTAGTAATGGCAAAAGTTCCCTGAACTTACTTAATCGACTCTTGATATCACACTAACACCTGCTCCACTCTGTGCTCCATTGGTATCACCAAGGTAACAAAATTTCTAAACAACCTCAGTAACTTTGCCATCCAAATATACTTTCTCCACATCTGAGTTCTCATCCATCTTCATTGTCTTACACTTATTGTACACAAACTGGTAATTCTACTGCACTTCTCGTGTACCCAATATTTGTATGTACCACAGAAAATGGAGTTGCACCCGACTTCCTTACCACAAACATATCATGGAAAATATCTGTTTATGTTTTCTACAGAAACCTTGCCTGCCCGTCCGCATACGGTACTCAATAGCACAATGGCCAAATCAGGACAGCCATCTACTGTCAGTGTCCGTCCAGATTTATCCATCTCACCTATTCAGGGGACGAATAAAAAAAGTAAGTATTTTTTAAATTTATTTATATAAAGAAGCAAATATGAAATAAATTTTAGACAAAATGGACGATTAGTTTATGGAAATGTGGATAAGCAAGAAAACATGCTAGTAGAAATAAGGACACAAACACATTGTTAAAGCTGAACCAAGATATTCATTTTTCGATTTCTCTCTCGACATGTTTTCATTTATTTTTATTTCGCCGCACACCTCTTGTTCCACATCCTTTTCTTTGCTTACTCTTCCCTCATGCAACTTCCTCACTAACCGCCTCCTACTCTTTCCATGTTTTACATCTCCACCTTCTCCTCACGTACCCACCCCACTACATGCAGCATCTATTTCCTACCCCCACTCTTACTACCGCCCCCCCCCCTCTCATTTTTTTTTCTTCCAAGCTTCACTATAAAATGTCCAGTTCTGTCTAATAAAGCTCATTTTACCGAATGAATATAGTTGAACGAATCGACCAGATTTAAGGATGCATTTGTGTCTTTATTTCTACTAGCATGTTGACCTGCTTATCCATTATTCCAGAAACTAATTTTCCATTTATTTATATACAACCTTGCATTTCTACGAGTGGCTTTTATTTCTTATTTTTTTTATATACTAGTCAATCATCATTTACCCAGGCCGAACGAGGTCTTCAACATGTACTGCCTTCGATGCATTCGTCTCTCCGACCAAATCCAAAACTGTGCCATCCCTACAAGATGCAACATCACCAGCATCAAAGCCACTCTTCTTAATTGGTCACATTATTCGACGTTTTGAGGAATTCATCTGCAAGTTAGTAGCCCCAATCGCACCTGTCAGCCGGACTACGTGCAAAGGCGGCCTCGATTCTTGGAGTAAAGACAGACACGTAGCTGGAGGCTGGATCCCAAATCTTTGGTGTTTGTCGTTAGAACCGGAAATAGCTAAAGTATCTTAAGGATTTGGGTGTTGATCGGTGTAGGTGAACGCAGTGAACTCATTTGAAGCCGCCTCCACCCACCCAAAGTGAATGCCGTTACAGTAAGGCCAAAGGCCACTCGAGGATAAGGATTAATGGATGATGAACAATACTATGAGATGATTGAAAACTAATCAAATTCATTACTTAAGACGATGACACGACAAGTAGTTGTTTACATTGGATTTGAAGACAACCATGTTGTAGTCTACGGGGAAGCAGTTCTGTGCTAATGTGTTCCACTGATGAAAAGTTCTCGCAAAGAAACTTAATATTTTAAAGACTACACAGTCAAGATTTATGGAAATTTGTGACAGTTATTACACTCCTGAGTATGTGTTGAAAATGTGGGTTCTTTTTTTCTTTTTACTTTTTTCATTTTGTTTTCCTTCACTTTTCATACGTTTTAAATTTAATTATTTTTAATGTATTTTTTTTTTTTTTAACCACACAACCTTGCCATCCTTCAACGGCAAATTTACAGTTACGTGTGTTTTGTTTTAATTTTCTGCAGAAGTGGTGAAAAGGCGACCTATTTGGGATTTAAAAGGACGGATACAAGACATGGAGGAACAGCTGAAAGACAAGGACGTCATGATGACCAAAATGGATAAGATGATGCTAAGAATTGGAGACTTAGAGTCTCAGAAGGAAGATCTGGCAGGCACTGTCCAAAAGAAGGAAGAGCTGGCTTCTACGGTCAGCAAAGAAGTGGATGATCTACGTTCTCTTTTACGGTAAGTATTTCACAACCATTTGTAACATTTTTTTTTTCTTTCAAGCTGAGCGTAAAAATATTTATACATACATACATATATATATATATATATATAACATACGGTTGTCTTGTTAGATTTTCAATGTCAGACCCAAATAGCATTTAAGCTGACAAATTAAACTTTGCTTCTGACTAGCCAATTTTCATTTGTTATTGTTGTACTGTGTTATTGGCAATGTAATAACGTATTAATTACAATTTGGATTATTCGGATTACTGTTCTCATCTTGAATGTTCTCGCGTTTTGGCCGATGTAACTGTAATGACTAACGAAAACAGACGTAACTTGGGGAAGCTTTATTCAGCACACAATGTCGGTACAGTATTAGTGCTACTATTTATAGTGGTTAGTAGAAGCAGGAGAGTTCTCCAAAGGGGAGATAAGTCAGAGTAAGGAAAGTTATTCGTAATTATTCATTACATTAACCCCCTTTCTATTTTAATCATAAGGGAATAAAGTCGTTCCATCGATCGGGCTTTTTGCTGGTTCTGGTGGAACGCCTCGGTAGTCTGATATCGGGAGTAGAATCAGGACTCTGGGTTTCTGAGTCTGACGATACGCAGGGGTCGATTTTCACTCTCCGTCCTGAGTGAGTAAAAATCCGTCTCCTTCTGGGTACGGGTGGTTTTGATTCTGAAAACGGGTTCTGAATCGGTTCGGGGATGAGCTCGTTTTGGAGCAAGTGGATGCTCATTCACCTCTGGCTCGTTCTGAGCACCTTGACTTTCTACAGATGTTATGGACTCCGTATCTGATGGTTGTACTGAGTCCGTAGATGAGTCATATGGTGCAGTTTGACCTTCAGCCAAGGTGGAAGGGTCTTGAGATGTAGGCGTCTCCCCGGGGGTTATATTAAGTGTAAGTATATCCCCTACAGGTGCAAGGTCTTTTCCATCAGAATGTCGTATCAATGCATAATGTGGATTCGCCTCAATCAGTTCTACTTGGTTCGTTAATGGGTCATTCTTACTATGACGAACGAAACGTCTCAGAAGAACCGTTCCAGGTTTTGAGAGCCATGATGGAAGCGAAGTTCCCGCCGAGCTTCTTTGTTGGAATGGAAAAAACCTCTTGTGAGGCGTGGCATTTGTGGCTGTACATAAGAGCGTTCTAATGGCGTACAGAGATTCTGGGAGAAGATCTTCCCAGTGGGTAATCACATTGAGCGTTTCCCTGAGGGTGGTACGGCGTCGTCCGGCTTGTGGCTACTCCTCGTTCGTGAAGAAATTGTTTGAGTTGTTCAGATATAAAAGAGGCTCCACGATCTGAATGGATGTAGGCTGGAACACTAAAAATGGCAAATAAAGATGACGGTTAGAATGTAACGATTCCCATTATTAGATGGTAGTGGACCCTTAAAATCGATGTTTATTCTCTCGAACGGTTGTGTCGCTTTTATCAGTGTCCCGGTTTTAGGACTGAAGAATTGTAGTTTATGTTCAGCACATATTGTACACGATTTTATCATTTTCTTTACGTCATCCGAAGAATATGGTAGATTTCTGGTTCGTACAACGTGTGTCATTCGTGTTATTCCTGGGTGGCACAGTTCATTGTGTAAGGTCCGAAGCTCATCCGTGTTGGGTATCGAGCTACATACTCTCGATAGTGCGTCAACCGCAGCATTCTCTTTACCGGGTCGGTAGATTGCATCAAAAGAAAAACAGGAGAGTTCTATTTTCCACCTCGCTATTTTATCATTTTTGATTTTGCTTGTTGTCCTGGTGTTAAACATAAATGCGACGGATTTTTGATCAGTAATCAGTCTAAAATGTCGTCCGATCAAATAGTGTCTCCACTTTCTGAGTGCTTCCACTATAGCATAAGCCTCTTTTTCGATTGCTGAGTGTCACTTTTCTGAACGCGACAAGGTCCTTGAAAAAAAAGCTACCGGACGCCCGGATTGTCTTAGAGAGGCAGCAATTGCATAATCAGATGCATCTGTCTCCACCACCAGAGGAATAGTGGGGTCTATAGCCGTAATTGCTGCATTGGCTATATCCTTTTTAATATTCTTAAAGGCCTCCATTGCTGTGTGCGAGAGAGGGAAAGTGTCCGTTTGTACCAATGGGTGAATTTTGCTTGAAAAAGAAGCAATCCACTGTGAGTAATGTGCAAACATACCAAGGGCTCGTTTTAGGGCACGCATATTATTAGGTATTGGCAGTTTTAGCAGCGGCTTCAATCGTTCTGGGTCTGGTGAAATAGATCCTTTGCTTACGGTGTACCCTAGTAAATTAATGGTGTCTACGCTAAAAACGCATTTATCGTTATTTAGTGTGAGATTGTATTTTTCAATCGTCGCCATAAATCGTTTCAGATTACGATTATGGTCTGCATAGTTGTGTCCACATATTGTTACATTATCAATGTTGGCAAAAGTGCCCTCCAATTTTTCATCGCTAATTATTTTATCCATAATTCGCTGAAAACTGGCAACACCATTCGTTACTCCAAATGGTATTCTTTTAAACTGGTAGAGGCGGCCATTTGCCTCAAAAGCCGTGTAGGGTCGATCGACTGGTTTGATAGCCACTTGGTGATAGGCACTTCTAAGGTCTAGTGTGCTATACAGTTTATATTTAGCAATTTTGCTTATAATTTCATCTATCCGTGGTAGTGGGTACGCATCCAGTAGAGTAAACCTATTTATTGTTTGAGAGTAATCAATTACTAGTCTTTTTTTTCTTTTCTTTTTTTTTTTTTTTTTGGGTTTTCGGAAGATGTTATTACTACTTGTGCCCTCTATGGCGACTCACTCATTTCAATGATTCCTTCACCAAGCATTCTCGTAATCTCGTTTTTTATGAACTGTTTATCCTCAAGTGAGTAGCGTCTAGATTTCATCGCTACAGGTTTGCAGTCTTGAGATAAATTATTAAAGCGAGATGGGTACTGAACATTGACTGCTGTTAAACCACAAATGCTAAGGGCTGGTTTGGGTCCTCCGAAGGGAATCTCAATACGAGAATGATGCTGAAGAAAATCGTGCCCCAGTATCACGTCACTGCAAAGGTTTTTTATTATCAAAAGTTTGATGTTTTTGTATGAAATATTTTTTTAAAGTAAATTAACCAGACAATATCCAATTACTTGTGATGATAAAGAAGTATTCGCCATAGACACACGAGTAGAACAAGAAAATATTTTCCAGTTATTAGCTGTTACAATATTAAAATTAATATAATTACTAGAACTGCCGGTGTCAATTAATGCATCAGTAGAAACGCCATTAATTTTAACCCGCATTATACTTTTCGAGAAGGAGTCTGGAGACGCAGCTATTATAGTAGCTACCATGAGAGAGGTGATAGAATTTTTAGAAACATTATTTTTGGTAGACCTACACACCTTAGAAAAATGTCCCAATTTCCCACACTTGTGACACCTAGCATCTCTGGCCGGACAAGAAAAACGAGGGTGTATACTTAACCCAAAAAAGTGGCATTTACGACCTGTGGAAGCAGCGGTGATAGGCAACTCTGAAAGGTTTGCAGTGCCCGGAATTTCCTGGTTAGAGAAAGAAGTCACAGAGGAGGGGTCCGAAGAAGAATGCACACAAGAGGGGGCCGAATAACAAGAGTGTGTTGTTCAAAGCAGCACCGACCGTATCTGACTGCAGGTAGAACACCGACTGTTTGGGGGCAATTTCGAACGTATAAGCCTGTTCGTAAGCTGTTCTGAGGTCCAGACATTTGTTTTTGAGCAGTCTTTGTCTTACCTGCACATTTTGGAGTCCGTTAACAAAAACATCCATAATGTGCTTGTCTCGAATGTCTTCGGCAGACATTACCCGGAAATTACAGTCCTTGCTAAGAGTTCGTAATTCCTTTAAAAACTGCTCCAAAGATTCGTCATTTTGTTGTCGCCGTGTAGCAAGTAAATATCGCGAAAATATTTCATTTTTGGGCTTTCGGTAAGTGGTGTGTAATGTTTCTATAGCCTCTTCATAAATGCTGCAGTCCATAATAATTTCGCGTATCGTGTGGGATACATAGTTAGTTAGTAGTCCGAATTTGTTTATCGGTCGTAGTGGATTTTCTGCATGCAACGTTTGCAAAAAGTTTTCAAATGTCGCTCTCCAATGAGTCCAACGTTATTCAGAGTTAGAAGTGTCAGGTTCCACGTCGAACCGTTGTGGGCGCATTAATTGTTCCATGTTGATTGTGTGCTGAATAAATTGTAATGACTAACGAGAACAGACGTAACTTGGGAAGGCTTTATTCAGCACACAATGTCGGTACAGTATTAGTGCTACAATTTATAGTGGTTAGTAGAAGCAGGAGAGTTCTCCAAAGGGGAGATAAGTCAGAGTAAGGAAAGTTACTCGTAATTATTCATTACAGTAACTTCCGACCTTGCTGACTTGTGGCGTAACGGATATAAGTGCTAAGTAATAATCAGTTCTAAGTGACAGTCTTCTGGGAGTTGAAGGTTCAATCTACAGTGCGAGCGAAAACTAAGAATACAATTACGAATTACTTAAGACTTCTACCCGGTCATGGCTGACGGAGCGAGAGCAAGCTACTTCCTGTGGATTAAATAAAGGGTTCCGTTCGAAATTCCGTACAGATTCCCGAGTTCAACAGAAATATTCCCGAGTTCGAAAAGATACACCTGAAGAAGGCCATATTGTTTGTTTCTCCAACTCTCCTTAGCATTAGCCCAGTCAAATAATACTATACTGCAAGTACCTGTGCCATAATGAATATAAGTACTAAGTAATAATCAGTTCTGAGTGAGTGACAGTCTTCTGGAGGTTGAAGGTTCAATCTTCAGTGCGGGTGATACTAAGAATACAATTACGAATTACTTAAGACTTCTATTCGGTCAAAGCTGACGATACGAAAACAAGCTACCCCATGGATAAAATAATGGGTTTCGTTCGAAATTCCTCACAGATTCCAGAGTTCGACAAGATGCATCTGAAGAAGGTCGGAGGTTACATCGGCCGAAACGTTGTGAGAATAACATCCAAGATAAGAGCAGTAACCCGAATAATACAAATTATCAATTCTCATATAAAAACTTCCCAAACATAGCTACAATTTATTTTTAAATTTACATAGTTCAGCCCAGATGGCAGCTATTTTTAAATAATCACCTAAAAATAAAGATCAGCACGGGGAATAACACATCTTAAATTGAATAATATAATTGGAGTTGCATACCTTTAATTTTTTTCAATGTTACTGAATTTTAAATAAAACAAATGGTTCTTCTTAATGGATGTGAGTTTCCACTTTTTAGCGGAATTCCGCTTTTTTTTTTGCTTTTTTTTTAAATCTATAAAAGACAGATTTCTGCTTAAATCGCTTCACTTTTTTTGGTCGAAAAGAAAACGCTGATTTGTACCAAATTGTTAGAGCCTTACCTGCTTATTTTTCCATCGCTTTTTGACTGAATTTTATTTCTTTTTCTTCCTCTCTTTCTCACTTTATCTTTCTTTCCTCTCTTCCCCTTGTCTTGCCTTTCCTTCCTTTTCCTTCTTCTGACAGTTCTCTCTGAAAACTGAAAATTTTAATTTTGTCGTAAAGGCTAAGGCTTCAAACAATTTATTAAGAGGGTAGGGGAGTTATATGACTTTCTTTTTTTTTCATCTGTCACAATTACATAATTACAATCTATCTTCTTTTGCACTTGAATGTTCTCATTTGCAGACCGATTGATGCACGATTGATGCACTGTTCAGCTAAAACACTTTAGTGCAGGATAGCACTAATGCTCAATCGTTTTGCGCCGATTTATAAACTGTCAGATTTTGATTGTCATGTCGACAAGACGCATATTTCCTTCGTCGCCTCTTGCCATGACTGAGGCAAGATCAAAGTTCCTTTTGAGATGTCATTGCGACCAGATGTGATCTTTCTCTCCTCATATCTAACAATAGCTCAGTTCGATGAGATGAAACTCATAAACTCCATTCCATTTGGTTAGGGATGGGACGTAATGGGTGAAAATTTCAGATTCATGCGAGTAGTATTTTTTTGTGTTCATTTATACATAAATAACACTAAACAATCAAACATTTTGCAAAATTCAGAAGGGATGGGACGTAATGGGTGAAAATTTCAGATTCATGCGAGTAGTATTTTTTTGTGTTCATTTATACATAAATAACACTAAACAATCAAACATTTTGCAAAATTCAGAAGGGATGGGACGTAATGGGTGAAAATTTCAGATTCATGCGAGTAGTATTTTTTTGTGTTCATTTATACATAAATAACACTAAACAATCAAACATTTTGCAAAATTCAGAAGGGGTGGGACGTAATGGGTGAAAATTTCAGATTCATGCGAGTAGTATTTTTTTGTGTTTATTTATACATAAATAACACTAAACAATCAAACATTTTGAAAATTTTGCAAAATTCAGAAGGTGCAGGCCACTAGTTTTTGGCAATTTTACATTCATGAAACCCCTTTCACAGCCTGAAAATGGTCCAAAATTAAAGTACTATATCAGATTGAACCATCTATATCCATTCATAGCTTTTGAGGATGTTTTAGGACCTACAATGTCGCATGAAACCACTATTTCACCGAAAAATGATGGATTTTGAGTCCCGTGGAGCCCTAACAGCTATTTTTGGCCTGCACCTTCTGAATTTTGCAAAATTTTCAAAATGTTTGATTGTTTAGTGTTATTTATGTATAAATGAACACAAAAAAATACTACTCGCATGAATCTGAAATTTTCACCCATTACGTCCCACCCCTAATTACATATACGTCGGCGGACTCAACCTATTTTGTATTTCTGTTTTCATAACTCTTTGCGGAACATGTTTTGTGTTGATGAAACTGTTTGAATAAAATTGATTTAAATTCTAGAGAGGAAGTTTGTCCTTTTAGCCAAAACTTTGTGACCCTTTTCTTCATATCAAACAAGATCAATAGGATGGATACCGATGCAGCAACCCTACTACAAAATGGTTATCTGACATCTTCTCTCTCAACTCTACACATCAAAGAATGACTTCCTGTCTCCTTCCCGTCACATGTGCACTTAGTGTCTTTCTCTTAATTTTGACTTTCTTAGTTGGAATTGATTGAAGAAAATAATTAAATAATACACATCGCTGTTTATTTTGTGGATTTTCAAGACGTGCCCTCGATGACCGAAAGACTTTCATAAACGCGGCTTTGCAGTTCAGGAGAATTTGGGAAACCCAACCTAGAAATGTTTTTTGGCTAGTTCACTATATACAGAAACTAAAAACCACAACAAAAAACCAGCGTGTTTGTGTACACTAATCTTTTTTAAAGACTTATAGACCCTTTCACCCCCCCCCCCCTCTCTCTTTCAAGATGACAACATCTGATCTGTTTTCATAAATTATTTTCATGGGCTTTTTCCAATCCTGGATGATGAGCTGGACTAAAAGCTGTCCATGATGAGAAAGAGGATGAAGCCTTGTTTCTATTTCTGGAATGACATCACTGATGAGTTCTACTAAAGGGAGATAATCTATAACTGACTATTTACTAAAGGGAGATAATCTATAACTGACTATTACAACTTTGACTAATGAACAAAGCTGAACTCGTACATAAATGTTGATATGGAAACAAGGAATTGCTGCATGGGGCAATAACTAAATATCTTCTATAATATAAAGGGCAGTTGTATGTATGTATGTCTGGCTAAAACTAAAAAACGACAAAACAAACATCCACAAAGTTGGTATTTTTTTGATCGGCATTGCGCCGGGGAATAATATCACAAATTTAGAAGAAGAAGAAAAAATTAATTCTTTGACCCTAAAGGGCACAGATTTCGTCGAGGGGGAAGTTTGCTTACCAGCCACAAACTAAAGGGGAGTAACTGTTCATCTGTTTTCACAAATTTTTTACATGATTTTTTTTTTTTTTCTTTTTTTTTTTTCACAACCCTGCCAGTCAAAAGGAAGAAGAAATATTCGAACAAAACCGAAAATTCCAACGTGAGCTTGATGACTTTAACTTCAGCAAATTAAGTTTTGAGCGGCAGAAAAACACCCTGGAAGGCGAGCTGAATGCCAAAACACAGGAAATCAGTGTTCTGAAGAGTTCTATCGCGCAACAGTCATCAGCCCAGGCCAGGCTACGGGAAGAACTGGAAGTCAGCAAAGTAAGTTTTTTTAAGTTATCTCAATATCACTGATATATTCTTTGTCAGCATTGACACTTTTTTTTTCTACGAGCCCAAATTCTAACTCCTGCAAGAACCTGCTATCATGCGCAAGCAGAGGATGACTTTAAATACTAAATTGTTTTTAACACCAATACGTAGTTAAAGCAAAATAAATTGTTTTGTACTATTAAAATAGTTTCCAGCACTATTGATAATGTTTACCCATTCATTTATTTTATATTGTAGCTTATGTTTGAATTCATGTTTTGAAACATGACGTAAATCATAAATCTATGATGTCACGCCAAAGCTATAATTATTTTATGGTAATGTTTTAAGCTCTATTTATAAAGTCCAAATAGTTGGTAGAACATCAGATTGAAGATCTCAAGGTGTCTGTTTCGATTTCCAGTTATTGCATCAGTTTTATTTGTAAGGAATTTATTATTTACTATTAATGCAATATTCTCCATTTCTAAAAGTAGTTAAGACCTCCGATATTTCGAAATGAGACAAATTGCACAATTTGTTTATTAAGTTTTAAAAAAAATTGTGACTGACAGACAAAACAAAATCTCTATTTATATATAAGATTTTTTTTTTGTGTGTAACAACACTCGGTGTGCTGACACTTGTCAGTACAGAGGTTGCAGCTATATATATATATACTTGGCTCTAAAAATAATAGACAGTAGGGCTGATAAATTTATCTTTTCCGACTCATTATCGGTGCTCACAGCACCGAAGAACAAAACTATGGATAATCTTTTAATCATAAAAACCTTAAACAAGATGACGTCTGTCTATAACAAGAATCAGTGTAAAATTAAATTATGCTGGATAAACAGGATAATCAAAGAAAAATGGTAGAATCTTGGGAGGAATGCCAAAGTAATAAATTACACAAGATTTTGCCAACTATTGATGAGTGGCCCCCTAGGCTACAGAAAGGAAAGAAGAGAAGAGGTTGTAGTAGCCAGACTCCATATTGAACATACACATATTACTCACAGGCATTTATTGGAAGGTGAAGAGTCTCCAATGTGTATATCATGTCAAGAATCTTATACAGTCAAGTGTAAGCTCTCTGTATAGGATATACACATATTACTCACAAACATTTATTGGAAGGTGAAGAGTCTCCAATGTGTATATCATGTCAAGAATCTTATACAGTCAAGTGTAAGCTCTCTGTATAGGATATACACATATTACTCACAAACATTTATTGGAAGGTGAAGAGTCTCCAATGTGTATATCATGTCAAGAATCTTATACAGTCAAGTGTAAGCTCTCTGTATAGGATATACACATATTACTCACAAACATTTATTGGAAGGTGAAGAGTCTCCAATGTGTATATCATGTCAAGAATCTTATACAGTAAAACATATTAATAAACTGTCAGGATTTACAACAAAGCCGAAGGAAATGCTACAACTCGAAAAATCTAAAGGACCTGTTTAAAAACACAAACCTTTATTGAAAGGTGAAGAGTCCCCAATGTGTATATCATGTCAAGAACCTTTTATAACAAAGAACGACATTTCCTATATAATAAATTACACAAGATTTGTCCAACTATTGATGAGTGGCTCCTAGGCTACAGAAAGACAAGAAGAGAAGAGGTTGTAGTAGCCAAACTCCATATAGGACATACACATATTACTCACAAACATTTATTGGAAGGTGAAGAGTCTCCAATATGTATATCATGTCAAGAATCTTATACAGTAAAACATATTAATAAACTGTCAGGATTTACAACAAAGCCAAAGGAAATACTACAACTCAAAAAATCAAGCTTTATTTGTTGGAAATTTACTATTAATGCAATATTTTTCTTTTTTTTTTTTTTAGAAATGAAAAATGTTAAGATGTCTTATGTTTCGAAATGAGACAAATTCTGCAACGTATTGATTACGTTTTAAAAAATGTTGGGGATGGACAAAATCTCTATATAAGATTCATTCTTTTGAGGTTCAACAGGAATAAAATTTGTGTGTGTGTGAGTGAGGGTTCCAATCAACCTTTGGTGTGAAATTTGAAAATGTGATGTTTTTATCATATATAAATGTGGTTTTTGTCATCAACTTGTTTATACTAAACACGAGTCAACCATCTCTCTTAACTAAGTAGATTAAGTTTAAGTTCTCTCACCATCACTTTTGTATCTGTGAATACTATAGTGCCTGCAGCTGCACGCTGATCTTATGAAGATCGGCACTTCGTATTAATGTTGATGTTTTTTAACACGTCGAATGAACAGGGTAAACATATTGCCTTAGCATATTTAGGATGGTCGAAGTTAGTAAAGATAAAACATTTTTAAGGGAAATAAATTTTCTTTTCTCCTATCATATAAAGTGCAGTTGTTTATCTTCTTTTTTTATTAAATATCCTTTATGTTTTTATTGGAGATGGGGCATCCTACCGGATGCCAGACATTCACCAGCTATTTCAGACACTCCAGCCTAGAGATCTTTTTAAGATTCTAACCGTCCCTTTAAATGCAATTGCTTGTATTTCTCTTGCACTCGGTTCACCGGGTATACTCGCCAGATAGCTTTTGAAATTCTTTTTCATTAGTCCTGTTGCTCCTATAATTACTGGGATGATGGAGATTTTCCTAAGATTCCAGTTTCTTTTCATGTCGTACATTAGACCTTGGTATTTCGTAATCTTTTCCCTTTCAGCTTTGTTTAATCCTGCATCATTATGGACCCTGACTTCAACTAGGGTTGCTACTTTCTCCCTTTTGTCCCGTATCACGATGTCAGGTTTAACAGCTCCGTTATCTAGATATGTAGTTGTAGGGATTGCAGAGTCATAGTGAATGGTGTATAAATTATTTCCAACTGTTCTTTCTGGTATATGCTCCCAGGACTTGCTGCTACACTGGATATTCAACTTTTTACAAATAGTCCAGTGGAGATATTTACACACTCAGTTGTGTCGCATTGTATAATAGCCATCCCCCAGGAGAACCGTAATTCCTGAATGTCAGGTGGCTCACACTCTCTACTTCTGTGTGGCAGAACCTGCACTTGTTATTGTTGCTGAGACCACTCATCTTTTTAAAGGCATTGGTCATCAAGCCTTGATCTTGAGCAGCCTTTATCATTCTCTTATAATCATAGTGGAGATATCCTCTTTTCAGCCAGTCTGTGTGTGCATGTGTCCACATAAAAGTCAGAAACTACACAAGATACACACAAAGCTGATGTATTTATTTTAAGCATTGCCTTGAACAGCATATAGACATTTTTCTTGCAAAGTTTTTTTTTTTTTTTTTTTTTTTTTTTTTTTGTAATGTTCATTTTTTGAGGGTTAACAGGAACAAAATTAGTTGGAAGGGGATGTCTACATTAAGTACGTGTTTTTTTTTTGTTTTTTTTTTCTTCTCCACTTTCCATCAACCTTTGGTGTGAAATGGAACTTTTTTGTCCTGAGATTTGAAAATGTAATATATTTTTTAACGTATATGTGATCTTTTGTCATTGAGAGAAGGGGTAGGAACAGGGTATGAGGCATAAAGAAACGTAGAGAGAGGGTGAAGTTTTAAAAGAAGTGTTACACATACTTTTAAACTTCGTAATTTTTTTCCCAAGTAGGGGTCGGGAGACGATTTAATTTCTTGGGGATCACAAATACATAAAGATAATCATCTAATTACTGTAGGTCTATTTAAAACGATATTTTTCCCATCGACCTTTGGTGTGATATGGCGCTTTTTGTCCTGACATTTGAAAATGTAATATATTTTTTAATGTGTATAAATGTGATCCTTTTTGCCATCGACTTTGTTACAATAAACTAAACAAGTTATGAAAGTGCTCGAACGTCAGGGTAAACCAATTATGGTCTAAGGGGAGACGTTGGGAGAGGATGCGAATATGGTGACATGCTATCCCAACGCTCGGAGACCATATTTATTTGGGGGTCTTATGTGGGTTGGTTCGTTTATAATAGAAGGGCCTTGATTAATTAAAGGTTTTTAATCCTAATATTATATATTATTGAGATAAATATTACTATTCGGATCACAAATTATTTTAAGCGGAATGCAATGAAGAACTTATTATTTTTAGTTATGCGCGAAGAATGTCTTTTTTATTTTATTTTTTTTACTTATATTCACCTCAAACAAGATGTCGCATTGCCGGCTGACCGTGGCCCAATTGCTGTTCTCTGCTGTAGCATTGCCGGTTATCAGCAGTCATTGAGTTTCCGTTATTTTCCGGCTCGCGGCTGTAATAGAATCAACACAAGTAGGAACAAGAAACACAGAAAGAAACAATAGAGAGACCAATTGATATTCGCACGCTCCGATGGCTTCCTTCGTAAGAGACCAATCGACACGTCAGCATTTATTATATAGAATGAGAAATATACAAGGGAGATAACTCCAGAATGTCTGATGTAAGGGAGGTAATTAGGATACTATTTAGATTCGTGTCTCTCTTGCCGTTTTCAAATGCACACCCCAAACGAAGAGGACGACACTACATCGACCAACACCTCAATTTTATGTCTCTGCCATGTGTCCTGTTGCAGCGACATTTTTTATGGTTTTGACATGCGACTCGTCGCCCAAAGGGAGAGCTAATTCACAATGTTATCCTCCCTACCCCACTGTCTGGATGGCGCAAGCATATCGGCGGTCAGCTGAGGACTTGGCTGAACTCTCAGGTCTCACATGTGATCGACCTTTGACGATAGAATCGCAAATGGTTAGCACCGTCATGTGTAGGCCGCCGTGATTCGAGATGTACTGCAGGTCATGCAAGAAGCTGGCTCAACCCAACCAGCGTGAACACCGTTGCAACTACAACCACCTCAAACAAGACACATTGCCACTGAGATGTAAGGGCTACTACGGTGAATTAGGGGCCAGATTTATAGGGGCTTCCTAAGTGGGGAGTTGTGCAGCAAGATGTTTGTTCACCTTACATTTAAATTTTTGTATGTTGGTACAGTCGAGTAAATGGAGCAGAGATGGAATTCCAATGATGGAGCACAAGTGGAACAAGTTCGTTGGAGCACATTCTATTGAAGTACTTGTAAAACAAGCACAGGGATGCTACATTACGGCGATGGGGTAGTAGCTTGGTAGACCGTGTGGGTCCTATGAGATCTTTATTGGACGTTGTCTAAGAAGGAGAGACTAGTGGTTGGTGCACCAGTCCAGATGTGACAACAATACTCCATGCATAGGCAAATGGTGGCTTTGTAGAGATATAGGATACTGTCTGAAAAGATGTCACAGTTTATGAATTTTTGTAATGGAATCAAAGTTGAATAAATAATGGTAGTGGTTGTTACCCAACGGGTCATGGGTCAAGGGTCATGTCTAGTTTGGTATTAAAATGGATTTTGTTCGTTTATAAAACTTTTCTGCAATGAACTCGAAATTATTCCTCAGTTTATGGAAAGGAAGTTGGGAGCAACCGAATTTTTTGTTGTATTTGTAAGAATTGGGTAAAGAAGAAGTGCAGTGGAAGTACCAGTAGGTTGAGGGAGGATGACCAGTTTGTGCGCAAGAAATTTAAGACTATGGAGACGGATGAGAACTAAGATCTGGGGAAAGTCTATTTGGTTGGTGAGGGTATCGAGGTTGTCCACAAGTTTTGTTACCTTGGTTGGCTTTGCATGAATTAGGGGGCAGCCTAAATTGGGATCTGCGCAGCGAGATGTCTGTTTACATTAGTTTTAAATTTCTGCATGTCGGTACTGTCGGGGAAACAGGGGGCAGGGAGGGAGTTCTAGAGACCAGCAGCACGAGGAAAGAAGCTATTTGAGTAGAAGGCTCTCCGGCATCTGGGGACCTCTACAGTGAATGAATGAGATTTAGTTGATTGTCGAGTTAGTCTAGTGAATTTACATCGAGGGGGCACCAGAGTAGCCAATTCATCGGAGTAAAGACAGGCTTAGATTTGATAAACATAGAGGAAGATTAAATCTGGACAGTATATAGAAATGTGTGTAAAACAGGAGACTTTATTGGTTTGGTCACATTGAAGAATAAATGCGTGTGTATGGGTTAGTAGATGCAGAAGAGTTAGTTGGCTGCGGAAAACATGGGAGAAGTGATAAGGATGGATTTGTGAGAAGAAGGGTTAAATAAAGACCTGGTCAGAGCTAGTTAGTTTAGAAGTCAATTTGTAACGGTTACCCAAAAACAGACATTAAATCGAATTTGATGCTTATAGTGACGACTTCTTTCATTCTTCTTTCTTTAACTTTTCACAATGTTTTGGTGTTAAATGTTTTAATTTTTTCTTTTATTTATTATTTTTTCCTCCCTCCGAAGCTTGAATTGGAGAATGCTAACCGACAGTTGGTTGAAAGAGATTTGACGATTACGAAACTGCGAGAGACAATCCAACATCATGAGGCCACAATTGATGAGGATAGGCAACGCATGAGAGAACACGAGACGGTCCGTCGGAAACTCCATAACACCATTCAGGAATTAAAGGTAACCGTGCAAAAACGGGGGAAAAAAATGTGTACGTCTGGGGGATGGGGGTGAGGGTCATTTGTGTTGTGGCAATCATTTGCACCATTTCGTTTTAAACCTGCCCATAAATGTTTAAACGGAGCTGCGATAATGGAGTCTTTTACTGGAGGTAATGTGAATTTTCTAAGATAATCGATGTAGCAGTTAAAAACGAAGTAAAAATTCCCCCGTGAGATTAGTTTAATATTTGCTATCTAAAATGCATAAAAACAAGAAAGCACAATGAGCTAATGTATAAATTTGATAATTATTGACAAATTCCTTTAAATGTTCTGGTGCTACCAGATCAGGCTGTCTGAAGATATCGGCTTTCCTGACCCTAAAATGCACCAAACATTGATGTTTTTTTTATTTTTTAATTTATTTGCAAAACTCAATCATGTTCTACAAAACCCAAAACAAAAAACAATTTCCCTCCCTTTCCCCCCCCCTCCCCCCTCCCTTCACTCAACCAAACACCATGAATAAATACTTGAACATATAAAGAACTTGAAGCATAAAAACTTTCACCAAAATCACCTGATTCGGCATTAAATAACCTGAAAAGGGTTGATATGCCGTAAAACAACCAAACAAACCAAATCCTATAAATGAAGAGACGGGAAACTTTGAATAAACAAAGGCAAGTGCATATTTCAATGAGTGATTTTGATTTTAATGTGTTTTTTTTGTAGAGAATTTTTACTTAATCATGGCCATGTTAGAATCGTTTCAGAATGAAATTTTCTAGGAACAACGACGGCGAAATGTTAACATCTAAAAACATCTGTCGACTGATTATAAGACTTGTCTCCAGTCAGAGACTCAAAATGTTAGATCTCTCGGCCTCTTATAGGGATGGCCATGACTGCGGTGCAAAGCACACAAGATTAAACTCCTTCATTGGCATAGGTACAAATACGTACACTGCCTCATTAACTCTCCGATATACTCGAAAGTACAAGTGATGTGCGTATATGCACCCACGTACATACGATGGTAGCTAACTCGTCTTAGACCGATTGCTAAACTTTGATTAGTCAACCAAGTGCAATCCGTTTTCCTGACAATTAAACTTTAAATCTCTATATATAAAACTCTGTTTGATGTTCGTGTGTTCCCTATAGAAAGAAAGGTTAGGGAATGTACATAAAATCTAAAAGTGTATTCTTATATAAATTTAATCGGTGGGGTTGAGGGGGGGTGGGGTCCTAAATCTTTAAGTGCATCCCTAAGGGGTCTATGAGGGCATAATCCGCTTAAAACTTCAAATATATTCTATTTTCATGAAATTTAAATCATATGTATGAAATTTTCTGGGGAAGACAATGGAAGTGGTTCCGAATCTCTACATTATCGTCTGTGCCAAATATCTACGTGCTCCCACCTCTAAGTGACCTATGGCAACAGAACTCCCCCCCCCCCCTTAAAACTTCAAATACGTATATCCGATTTGAATGAAATTTAAACTATATGTATAAGACACTAATTCAGAGAGTTTTCCAATATTTCAACTTCTTCCGACTAAATTAGGGCTGTCTGAAGATACCGGCTTCCTGACTTAAAATGCACCAAACATTGATGTTATTTTATTTTTTTCCTTTCTCTTCGCAAAACTCATTCATGTTCAACATTTTTCCTCTACAAATCAACTAAACCAAACAACATGAATAAATATTTGGAGATATAAAGAATCTGAAGCATAAAACTTTTTACCAAAATTACCTGATTCGGCATTAAATAACCCGAAATTGGTTGGTATGTTGTAAAACCAAAAACCATGAATAAATATTTGAAGATATAAAGAACGTGAAGCAAAAGAACTTTTCACCAAAACGACCAAATTCAGCATTAAATAACCTGAAAAGGGTTGATATGCCGTTAAACAAAAACATAGAAAGCAAACAATGCGATATCAAAACAGCAAGCTGAAACAAAAGAAGCAGGGGACACATGCCATAATAGTACTTATAGAAAAGACTGAGACTAGCAACATCATGTAAGTAAGAGAAAGGGTGTAGAGAAGAAGAATTTGTGGGGCTAATCAAATTACAGATACTTTTCTGCACCTTATCGAGAACCCTCAAGTGGGACAGAGATTCACCAGCCCAAATATGACAACAGTACTCCATACATGGTCTGATAGTAGATTTGTAGAGATAGAGAATATCCTAAGGTGCCAGAAAGTGTTTGGAGCGATAGTATTGGTCAATGGTGCAAAGAATGTTTTTGTTCTTTTTTTTTTTTTTTTTAACAAACCATAGTCGTTAGAATTCAAAATGTGTGATGTGTTTATGAAACGGAAAGAGCGTTAAGTTGTTTACATTTTATAACACCCAAGATGAGAACAGTAGTCCGAACAGTTCAAATAATACATATTATCAATCCTCATCTCAAAAATTAAAAAATATTATATCAAATCGGTACGCACCCGAATCAATACGAAAATTGATTGAAACTTGTTGAAAATCAAGTCGGTACTTCTAAATAAATAAACGTTTGAACAAAAATGTTAAATATTTGTTCAGGGAATAAAACAATATTGCGTTACAGAACTATTTGTTATATTATAATCAAAACAATCGTTGAATTAAAAAAAAAAAAAAAAATAATAACAAATATTAAAAAAAAAAAAAAAAAAAATATTAAAAAAAAAAAATATTAAAAAAAAATAATATTAAAAAAAAAAAATGACAAATAAGTTAATGAATAAAATATTCTTTTTTCAAAACCTTACGACTGGTATCCCATATACATAAGCAGTATATAAAAAAGATGGTGCGTCTATTGTGTAAAATTAAATTGATTTAAAATATGACATTTTGACCTTACTGTCAGTGCGAGAAATGTGCTCAACTTTTGCTTTTATTCATTGAGATATCACTAGAAAAATAGGTGCTTGTGCTGTTCAGCGGCCGTATTAAAAAATTATTTTTTATAAAAACAATAATATATACTTATTAAGCATTATATTCTTACTCACTGTACAAAAAAGTAGAAAAAATTATCCACTAGAACTTTAATTACAAGTATTTTTCCATTCTGCGTATCATAACAGCGATTCGTTCACTAAGCGTCCATCTTCTTTCTTAAGAAGATTTCAATTATCAGCCCTTGAAATCTTCTTAAGAAATAAGATGGAGGCTTAGTGACCGAATTGCTGTTATGAGATGAAGAATGGAAAAATACTTGTAATTAAAGTTCTAGTGGGTAAAATTAATTCCTCGAACAGAAAAGTTTTACACCACTTTTATGTCTTCCTTAGGAAGATTAAGATTAAAATCAAGATATGCGGGTACGAAACCTTAGGTTTAGAATCCGTATTGCACTTTTGATTAAAATCCATTGCATGATTTTGATTCTATAAAATACCTAAAACTAAAGGCTTAAGCTTAAGAGGCATTAAAAAGAATTTGAAATTCAGGGAATCTTGCTTGATTGGAGTCTAATGACTATGGATCAAATTTAATGCAAATCTGAAATATTTGATTTTTTTTTTTTGATCTCCCAAGGGTAATATTCGTGTCTTTTGCCGTGTGCGTCCTCTCATTGGTGAAGAAGGGCTGTCTCAGCATGGCGTCATTTCACACATTGCTTTCCCTGATTTGGACTCTAAAGTCTTGGAATTGGACCACGTCACCAACAACGGTCCCAATGAGGTAAGTGAATTTCTTTGCCTGAAGTTATCTGCATTTCTTTTTTGACATTTAAAATTCAATTGAGATTTCTGTGATCCGCATCCTGGATTCGGTGCCAGCGCGCAACCTCTTCCCTGTCCATATCTATGAAGCTTCATCTTGCGTACAAAGGACATGTCTTCATTTTATAATCACCGAAACTCTGAGAATTATCGAATTTTGATGAATTTAATTTCAGTGTTTATTACGTTTATCTAATAAATAAAATAATGTGGGGCAAATTTTCATGGTTGGACCTAAATAGCATTTAAGTTGACAAATCAAATTTTGATTCTGACTCGCCAACTTTCATTTGGTATGGTTATACTATGTTCTTTACTATAAACTAGCATATTTTTCACTATAATTTATTTAAAAATTACTTAATCCGATCTAGCTGTTTTCTAATGTGTAGAAATTCTTAAATAGTCACCTTAAAAGAAAAATTAGCTTATTCTTTCATTTTTTTCTTACGTACCACCATGTTAATTTCAATAGACTAATGTACTTTGCTACAATTTATATTTTTATAAATACTTAATCCAATCTCGCACTTTTCTAATATGAAGACATTTTTAAATAGTCACCTTAATAGAAAGATCAAGTGGAATAACTATTATTCTTTTAGTAAGAGTTATTGTTCCTTCCTTTTTTTTTTTTTTTTCATTCAAGGTTTACTAACAGATATGTTTTCTCGGGGTTCAGAATTAATTACAACCCGGAAGTAATTACAACTTGGACTTAATTTATCAATTTTATTTGTTATTCAACTAATAAATCTTATTTTATTTCTTTCATTTGCAAAATTATATTGTACGATATTATTTCATTTTATCATCAAGAATTTATAAAGTCGTATATTAATCATATTTTTTAAAGAAATGTGTAAAGTCGTATATTAATTATATTTTTAAAGAAATTTGTAGTATATTTTATCATTTAAGAAAATTCGTAAATTATATTTATCATATTTTTTAAAGAAATTTGTAAAGTATATTTATCATATTTTTATAAAGAAATTTGTAAAGTATATTTATCATATTTTTTAAAGAAATTTGTAAAGTATATTTATCATATTTTTTAAAGAAATTTGTAAAGTATATTTATCATATTTTTTAAAGAAATTTGTAAAGTCGTATATTAATCATATTTTATAAAGAAATTTGTAAAGTATATTTATCATATTTTTTAAAGAAATTTGTAAAGTATATTTATCATATTTTTTAAAGAAATTTGTAAAGTATATTTATCATATTTTTTAAAGAAATTTGTAAAGTATATTTATCATATTTTTTAAAGAAATTTGTAAAGTATATTTATCATATTTTTTAAAGAAATTTGTAAAGTATATTTATCATATTTTTTAAAGAAATTTGTAAAGTATATTTATCATATTTTTTAAAGAAATTTGTAAAGTATATTTATCATATTTTTTAAAGAAATTTGTAAAGTATATCTATCATATTTTTTTTAAGAAATTCGTAAAGTATATTTATCATATTTTTTAAAGAAATTTGTAAAGTATATTTAGATTTGTAATTGATTCCAGCTTGTAATTAATTCCGTCACCCGTTTTCTCATTCTTTTCTTTATAAACAAAAGCAAAAATTAATTTATATTTCAGACACTGATTATTGACTTATTCATCCTTTTTTTTCTTTCTTATGTCTTGCTTCGTTCTTATTAAATCAAAACCATTTTTTTTTTGTTTTGACAAAATTTGGATGTAAACAAAATTTAGTCTTTTCTCTTTGTAAATATGCAATTCTTTCTCTTGTCATTCATTTTCGTATGAATCAGATGATGCTATTGTTGGCATTGGTTTCCCCGATATCTTTCTCATTAGGATTCTTTCTATAAAGACATTGGATACTTACTGGAGGGACCACGTGAAGGTTGCCAACATCCTTAGTGAAAGTGTTTCTGTGGAACGAACTGGATTCGAACTTGGCACACCCAGGTTGTCAGTACGTGTCGTTAGCCACCGTCACCTCCTTCTTGTGTCATTAATAGTTTTTATTTGTTTTTGTTTTTTTCAATTAAGCTTACAACTTTTGGTGATTTATTTTTTAATGTTGGTGTTTTTCAAATTTAGTGTCTGCGATATTGTGTATCTCTTTGCATATAAAGATAGTGCCATCTTCAAGAAAAAGAGCCACTCATTAATATGGTGGGCTTAATTATAAAGAGTAGAAAGTGACTAACTTGGTTTTACTTTCGGCAGCCTCGTAACGCTCGCTTCCCTTATTCCTTACTCCTTTAGTCCTCAAATTCCATGAGTGATGTTTCTGACAAAGGGGGAAAGAATTACTGTTTTCCAGGTCGGAATCTATCCATCTCACACTTATCGTTGGCTAGTTGTTGACCTTGAAGTAGTATATTTAAAAAAAAAAATTTTTAAGCTCCTTATATCAAGTGGCTTCATGCCTTGTCTGGAGCGATTTCCATTATATAGGGTTTTACGTTGTCTTTCACAAAAAATAATCCCCAGTTGAAAACTTTACTGTATTAGATTAATTCCCTATTATCAAATTGAGTTTAGGTCTGTTTTACATTGTCCGAAACTGAAGATTTTTTTTTATTATTGATTGATTATTAAACAAAAAAAAAAAATCTAGCTTCATCTCTAACGTGCTATGAATCATATTAAGAAGATTGAATGTGTTAGCTGTTAAAAATTTAATCCGATCTTGCACTTTTCTAATATGAAAAAATTCTCAAATAGAAAGATCAAGGGGAAATAACTTTTGTTCTTTTAATAAGAATTATGGTGCAATTTCGGAAAAGCCTCAATAAAGAAAAACAAATAATAAATACATATCTGTATTATATATGTGACCGTGACGGAACAAAGATATCGTACACCAAAAATTACGTAAATTGATCAAGTAGTTTTTTTTTATCACAGGAAATCAAATTTTGTCATTTTTTTAAATTTTTTTTTTTCAACGCTTGCTTGTCACGACAAGCTGAGCTTGTAACGATGGGCTGATTTACGTCCCTTGTTTTTCTTTTGAAATGGAGACATGACATGTGAGCATGGAAAAAAATGAGAAATTTGATTTTTTTGTGATAAAAAAAAACAAACTACTTGCTCAATTTACGTAATTTTTGGTGTACGATGGCTTTGTTTCGTCACGGTCACATACATAATACCAGTTTGTCTTTATTTTTATTTATTAAATGTTTTTCCTTATTGAGGCTTTTCCGAAGTTGCACCAGAATATCGTTCCTCACTTTTCTTTCTTTTCTTTTTTTTTTCTCTCATTCAAGGTTTACTAATACTTTCTTTTATGTACTAACGAGTCACCGCCTATCAAGGCGCAGAGGCCACTCAAGGATAAGGGTTTATGAGATTGTTAGTTGAATGGTGAGACAACACCGTGATGATTGGTAACGATGGTTGAAACTGGGCCAGATTTAATTATTTAAGAGGGCGACTCAACAAGAATTTGTTAACATTGGACTTGAAACCAACCCTGTTGTAGTCAGCTGGGAAGCAGTCCTGTAGTAATTTGCTCATGGAAGTTCCGTTTAGTTTTCGGTACACAGAGGATGAAAGTAAAGTTATTTAGAGTGATTATAACTAGGATATATGAACAGTCTAAAGTTGCGATTCCATGTCATTTTTGCATGTTTTTTCGAGGAGTAAGGGGATTTTTTTTTTCCAATGTTTAGGCTGGTTTGATCTAATAATTATTGTTTCCATTATGGTTAATTTTTATTTACCATAAGATGACATTATATTTTTAAGGATGTTTCACTTGTTTGAAATCTGCATTTTTAGTTATACATTGTGAAATTTGTCTTCTGTCCCAACAGCAGACAAGACACAACCTTTGTAATTTTGAAGGAACTTTGAACAGTCAATTCGGTGGCTAATTCTGCTACCCAAATAAATTTGCTATCGTTGTTTATGTTTTGCAAAAAGATCTGTGTCCACATTAAAGGTTTTTAGATATAATGAAAATAAAATTTTGGTTTGGGATACCTAATTATATATTCTTTTTTAAAATTTCAGAGTCTGTCGACATCAAATGCTGGCAATAAAAATCGAAAGAAGCACGAATTTACCTTTGATCGTGTTTTTAACCCTAAATCAACACAACAGGATGTGTTCGATGAAATCTCTCAGTTGGTTCAGGTAAGGATCATTGGTAAACGTCAAGTTTACGTGACAGATAATTTTTTTCCGAAAAGGTGGTATGCAGTAGCTAAAAAAAAAGATTGACATGCTGAATATGTTGCCGTTAAAATCAATTTAGTATTATGCATTCATAGAAAAAAAAAAAATTTTTTTTTAAATTAGCGAATATATAAGCTGATTATGACATGCTGAATATGTTGCCGTTAAAATCAATTTAGTATTATGCATTCATAGAAAAAAAATTTTTTTTTTTTAAATTAGCGAATATATAAGCTGATTATGACATGCTGACTATGTTGCCGTTAAAATCAATTTAGTATTACGTATTCATAGAAGAAATTTTTTTTTTTTTTTTTTTTAAATTAGCAAATGTATAAGCTGTTTAATACTTAATCCAATTTTGCGCTTTTCTAATATATAAAGAAATACTTAGTCACCTTAATAGAAAGATCAAGGGCAATAACTCTTCTTCTTTTCGTAGGAGTTATCGTTCCTTAACTCAAATTAAGCTAGTATTATCGGAAAGTTAAAGAGATGTAACAGCCCAACTGGATGTGTTCGATGAAATCTCTCAGCTGGTTCAGGTAAGGATCATTGGTAAACGTCAAGTTTACGTGACAGATAATTTTTTTCCAAAAGGTTGGTATGCAGTAGCTAAAAAAATGTATACTTTGTAAAGATTATGACATGCTGAATATGTTGCCGTTAAAATCAATTTAGTATTACGCATTCATAGAAAAAAAATGTTTTTCTTTTTAAATTCGAATAGGCTATTCTGCCGAGACCGGCAGAATAACGACCCCCTCGTTATTTTGCCGGTCCCGGCAGAATAACGAGGGGGTCGTTATTTTGCCGGCTCATGTTTAGTTAACCTTACTGTTACAGTTACAGCGAAGATTTCACGAGTCAACATTTTAAAGTTTTATTTCACCATTTTTCCAATGAAAAAAATAATAAAACTGAAAAAATAAACAAATCTTTAATGCTATTGTTTCTATCTACTCGACGTAAAAAAGATAATTTTTATTTCAACAATTTTCCAATAAAAAAGAAATATTTTTTTAAATTGGATAAATAATTATTTAATAATGTAACATTTTATAAGATGAATAGTCAACAGTGATTTTTTTTTTTTTTTTTTTTATATAATTTAAAACTTTATAAAAACGAATAGTGAAAAATCAGTTTTAAAATTGTTTATAAAACTGAAATTAAAAAAATTATATCTGATTTAATTTCTTTAGGGACTTATCTGTAATTATTTTAATAATCAGAGTTCTTAACAAGAGTTAATTTTTTTTTATATCAATGAATGAAAACTATTTTTTTTTTCTTAAATAACTAAAACATTTTTTATCCGACGCAAATCTATATAATACTAAAAGTCTATTGTTCTTGTATGTTTGCAATCAGCTTTCCGGTTTTCAACATCCGGTTGCGCATGCGTAAATAGCATCGTCTTCAATCTGTTATTCCAGTTCCGTTATTCTCTATTATGATTAACGAACGCATGAAATTTTTCATTCTGGAAATTTTTAAACAATTTCATTTAATTTCATCAAATAGTTTATTTGTTTTCTTCACGGCTAAAAACATTCAACGGGAGGACTTCGTAAAGTCTGTCGCAGTTTCAAAAAAACTCCTCCCTTTTAAAAAACAAAAACAAACAAACAAAAAAACAACACTCATTATTAATATCAGCCATACTAGCGGTCGGTGAACGAAACCACCTCCCACTTTCCCTCTCATAGATTTCACCACTCCTACTCCCTCTGTTTTCGTTACGTACGCTAGAAAGCCTGCTGTAACCCCCTCCTTTCTCAAATCGCCCTAACCAACCACTTATAATTCAGTAACTGTAATTTAAAAAAAAAACAATTATAATAAACAGAACGACTCATAGAAATCTATCTATATTCTTTTTTCATTTTAATATACTTTCATAGAAATGCTTCTGTTATGTAAAAAAAACCTATTTTCTTTATGCCACAAGTGTCACGCTCATACATGAATTCCATAGCTAATATAACAAACTGACCCAACGGGTCACGGGTGGTCTAGTTACTTCTAAATCCGACTAAAGAATCTAATTGTTGTGTAATATTTTCGTTCATTAAATTAATTTTTACTTTTAATGTTTTTTGTATTAAAAGTAGATATTTCTTTTATATTCAAAAAATTAAAATAACCGACAGAATAACAACTGATTATGACGATGAAAATAAATTGTTATCAAATATTTGTCCTTATTTATTTCATTACCTTTTCTTTCACAAGACGATAACAGTTAGGTTAAAAAAACATAAGCCGGCAGAATAACGAACCCTAATTTTTTTGCTAATTTAAAAGGAAGAGGCTATTTTGCCAGTCCCGGCAAAATAACGACCCCCCTCGTTATTTTGTCGGTCCCGGCAGAATAACGAGGGGGTCGTTATTTTGCCGGGACCGGCAAAAAAGCCTCTTCCTTTTAAATTAGCAAATGTATAAGCTGTTTAATACTTAATCCAATCTTGCACTTTTCTAATACAGGGTGGGCCAAAATAAGGGTCCTATCTTTAAATTTGAATAACTTCCACAAAATAAAAGTTAAACTCACCAAACTTTATGTGTGTGTAGACTGACCCTTCCGAGATTTTTTGAAATAAACAAAACAAATTTTAGCCGAAAAACACTTCTTAAAACTTACAAAAACTAAAGTATTGTTTTTTACACTGTTTTGAGTTTTTTAAGCAAAAATAATGTTTTCTAAATGAGGGTACGTTCCTTAGGGCTAATACGGCTCATGCTTGCTTCGGAAGGGGTCCTTTACTTATTCTAAAAAAAAAAATTTAAAAAATCAATAAATAAAAAAGTTATGAATTTTTAAAAATAGGACCCTTATTTTTGCCCACCCTATATGAAGAAATACTTAGTCACCTTAATAGAAAGATCAAGGGCAATAACTCTTATTCTTTTAGTAGGAGTTATCGTTCTTTAACTCAAATTAAGCTAGTATTAAAGAAAGTTAAAGAGATGCAACAGGCCCCAGTCTGCAACTGTATTATTTGTTTCTCTTTGTTGAATTTATTTGTTTCCGACTTTAGCAATAAGTAATGTTTGTATTGCATTTCTTTATTGATTGTAGAGTGCTCTTGATGGCTACAACGTGTGTATCTTTGCCTATGGCCAAACTGGATCAGGTAAGACGTACACAATGGAAGGCAAGAACATTCATGATACTGACGGCATGGGTATGATCCCCCGGGCAACGATGCAGGTATTTGAGACTGCAGAAATATTGAAAGAAAAAGGATGGACAGTAAGTTGTTGTTGTTGTTATATATCTATATAATAAAGTCAATCCCCCCCATAAAAATAAGCGCTATATAGAATTTGACTATGATCACGCTTTAGGTCGATTCTTGATGTGTGTTTTCGGAAAATATGCCGGTTTCGTTCGCTTTCAGTATTTTCTACATTTTTTCCGACTCTCCTGATTCTCCTAAAATAGTCATACATACAGGAAGTCGGAGTAACTTTTACTGCCACCGCCGCCACCTTACACTAGGAAATAATCTTCATAGGATACTTTTTCTTGATACCACACATCCCAAAAGTTTTTGTTTTTTTTTTATTTTCTGATTGCTGTTTCGCATTAAACTCATGGGGTCTGCGTTCTTTCCAGACAACCATAAGCAGTAAATAATTCAATAGTTCAAGTTTAGAGCATGGAATTTCGTGAGTTAATCTGCTTTTCCGGGCAACACCAGGACACGGGTCAGCTAGTATATATATATATATATATATATATATATATATATATATATACTGTTTTGTTTTTAAATTCCCAAAACAGTTTTTCATGGTAAACAACTGATGATCCCTTAAATAATGTTAAGACAAGTGTAAATTCTTGGAAGGAAACTAATATAGTAACTACAAAAAATAAATTGACTTACATGAGTGATTTTCTGCTGAACGACTTGGGACTAAAATGTTTTTTTGTTTTTGTTTTTCTTTTCTGATATAGTTTTAATTGTTGAGAAACTTCCGAGACTATATATATATATATCTCTATATATATATATAAAAATAGGTTTGAGCGGTTAGACAGATGCAAACGCATTTCAATTTTTATTGTCACTGAAACCTATGTTATTAGAAAGCTCTATTTTTTATTGAGCACTTTGGAAATACTGGAAACAATGAGTCAGAATGTTCATCAGCCATCAAAACGGAGAACGATCTCATCATTATTCTGCTAAGTCTTTGTACGAGTAAGAGAGTTGGTTTCTTGAAACCTGGGTACAGTTCGATGGAATCTTAATTTTATCATATGTAAATAAGACTCTATATATATATATATATATATAGTTAGCTAGATATGAATGGTAACAGCTATGGAATAGCTGTAGAATTATTAAAAATGGTTTAATTATAATTTTGGGATTTAACTTTATATTTTAATGCGTGTATGTGTGTGTTCGTTTTATTTACATATTTCTCCATTCACGTTCTTTGTGCTTTCCTGAACATTTTCTGAAAGCTTCTTTGCATGAATTTTCGTTTTGATATTGTACGGTTTTCATTTGGCAACAGACTCTGAAGATGGATTTTCATGGAGCTACTTGAATTTATTCAAGTATGTTCTGAATTTTCCCAGAAACGCGTGTAACTTTTCTCTGCTCCGAAATAATTGACATTAAATCATAGTATAATATAACTGATCTTTCTCATATATATATATATATATATATATATATATATATATAATGTATTGTATTAGTTTCTGTAAATGTAAATCCGTAGAAACTCAAGTGTTTATAAAAAGTGCTCAATAACAAGTAGAGCTGTTTATAAGTATAAATTTTTATTTATACAAACATTATTGGTTACATATGTGCATACATGTTTCGGTTGCACTTTTCCCAGAAAGTCAACCTCATCAGACCAAGAATTTCAGAGAAATGGATGGATTTGAAGAATTTTCTCTCCTAAATAAATCTTTTTGGGGTTTAGTCATTTTCTATTTCTTATGAATTAGTATCGGATTACCTATTCCACTTGCTGACCTTTTTTGTTAGTGGTTGTCCTTTTTATTACTTTTTATGGCGTCTCCATCACCTTTTCCTTTCTTTATTTTATTGCCCACTTCTTTCTGGGTTTCTTTAAACTCTTTAACCTACCAAGTTTTACAAACTCACTTCAGTATAAATATCTTATCTATATATCAAGAGTCACACCTATATAAACAAACTCTAATAGATACGCAAATACAAATAAATAAACAGACATTGATATACATACACATCTAAACATGGACACACACACAGATCCACTATCAATCAAGCATATATTCAAAATACATACGTGCTTATAAATATATTCTAGATGTATAAAAAAAATTCAATACAAAAATCCATATGTCTACACAAACACACATATATACAGCTATATGCACCTACACACGCATACCTATACACACACACACACATATATATATACACACGCACACACACATATACATGCACATATATACATACATACACACATATATATATATATATATGTATACATACATAAATCATACATGAGCATATTCGTAACATAGATATACACGCATACACACACACATACACTTTTAGTATAAATAGTTCCTAAAAATACGTACATATATGCATATATATATATACATACACACACACTGGAGACGCCATAAAAAGTAATAAAAAGGACAACCACTAACAAAAAAGGTCAGCAAGTGGAATAGGTAATCCGATACTAATTCATAAGAAATAGAAAATGACTAAACCCCAAAAAGATTTATTTAGGAGAGAAAATTCTTCAAATCCATCCATTTCTCTGAAATTCTTGGTCTGATGAGGTTGACTTTCTGGGAAAAGTGCAACCGAAACATGTATGCACATATGTAACCAATAATGTTTGTATAAATAAAAATTTATACTTATATATATATATATATATATATATTCTCTTTTCTTTATTTAATTTTAATTCAGTCGAAGTTCTCAGAAATCAAAGGGGCCCTTACCTGGGGGCTAACACTTGATCTCTATATGAGATACATATATATCCGAATGTCCCATTAAAGTTCTCATTTACCCATCAAATGTTGAGTTGTTAAGAACATTAATTTTCCTCTCCCCAATTGATCCGTGAACTATGTTATAGTATATCTTTCTTTTGGTCACTTGGTCCTACCGGATTCCAGGACAAGAATTCATCTAGTCTGGTGGAGTATCCAGCTAAGTGCTGTTACTTCAGGTAACATCACTAGAAGAAGGTACACTATTTCTCGTATAAGCCAGTCTATAGCCATACCGAAAAAATCTTATATATGCTTCGAATACTATGTTATTTTGAATATTTGGTCAGGGTTTACTCGTAGGGGGAAGTATCCTCATGTCAGGTTGTCCTGACAAACCCTTGTATAGGGAGATCGAAGACACTCGAAAATGTGTCTAGTAGGTAATTCAAACTTTCCTTAGTAGGTAATTCAAACTTTCCTTAGTAGGTAATTCAAACTTTCCTTAGTAGGTAATTCAAACTTTCCTTAGTAGGTAATTCAAACTCTCCTTAATATGGAATTCAAACTCTCCTTGTATATGTGTGTGTGAAAATGTTTTTGCATATATTTTCTATTCTTTATATATACCTTTTTAAAGTGAAAGCTCGATGATTGTGAACATGTAACAACAGAGCATATATAAATAAACAACATTTTGTTACGTTCCAAAGACCAAGATTTTATTCATCTTATCAATCCTTTTTTTTTTTTTCAAAACCAAAAGTTGGTACAATTACGGATCCGTTTCGTTCAACATGCGAGTTGTTAGTGTTTTTTTTTATTTTTGTTTGTTGCATCGCTGTGTATTTTTTCTGATTGAGAACTTTTTCGTTTTCTGATGAGTCCATCAAAGAAAGATCCGGGATTGACATACAAATATACGTTGTTCTTTTGAACGAAACGAATTTGTAATTGTACCAAGGTTTTTTGTTTTGAGAAAATGATTGGTAAGATTAATAAAATCATGGTTTTAGGAATGTAGCAAAATGTCATATACATATATATATATATATATAACATTTTGCTACATTACTAAAACAATGATTTTATTCATCTTATTATATATATATATATATATATATATATATATATATATATATAGTGGCAGCTGAGGGGTAAGATACCGGACTACAGGTCAGTGGTGACTTGGAAACTGGGTTCGAGTCCTCCGGCCAACATAAATTAACATCCCTACACTGAAGAGTGCATAAGCATGAAACATCAGTGTTTTTAGGTAATAATAATTAATATTTATTTAAAAATATTGTGTGTATATATATATATATATATGATTAGATATGAGCCTTTAACTTCCTGTTTTGGATGACTGGAGATTTTTTTGTCGACAAGTAATTTGAACGATGTTTGAATTTTCTGATGGAGTACGAATGAAGTCAAATCAAGTTTGCAAAAGACGCTTATGTTTAATTCGTTTTTTTTTCTGATGAGTCCGTGGAGATGACTATTAATTTTTTGAATTAACATAATGTTTTTGTTTCCACCGCACGAAACAGTTTTAGAATTATCAAAAATGCTTCACTTATAACCTTGGGATTTAATTTTATATTATGCATGCGTGTCTGTTTTATTTGCATAATTAAAATTCTAGTCTTCTCTCACCCGTCACCCGTCTGCAGCGCGATGACGAATCCATGAACAGATGGATGTGCAATGTGAAATTTGACCAAACCCAACACATCAGGTCAGAGGATTTGCTGAAATTACTACACTTGTCCAGCGTGGAGGTTATCCTGGGGATGAATCGATTACGCTAGTATGGTCATGTGGAACGTTCATCCTCCTGGATAAACCGTTGCAGAAGCATGGATGTCATAAATTGCAGGAAGGTTGACCAACCAAGGAAAACTTGGAAGCAAGTGATTGAATAAGACCGCACAGAGTGGAATTTGGAGACTGCTGACTCGCTGAGAAGTGGAGATTGAGCTTGCGTAATATCATTAAACGTCTGACCCCAAGGGAAAAGTGACGTTCAATGAATAGAAGAAATAGGTACCCTGGTTTCACTAAGCCAACCCTCCACTCATCCAACAATGGCCCAGAATGTTCATCAGCCATCGAAATAGAGAACAAATTCCTTGGATGAGTGGAAAGTTAGCTTTGTGAAACCCGGGTACTGTTCGATAGAATCTTAATTGTCTAGTATGTAAATAAAACCCATATATCACTCTCTAGAAAGCAAGGTGTCTGTATTTATTATGTTTTATTATTTGTAGTCAGAGGATTCTAGAATTCTGTATGTGTCCGACCCTGTTCCCAAAATATTAGATGTATGTCCGCTAGTATACTCTAGTTATCTTTTTAATGTTGTTTTATTTTCAGTATCAATTTGAGGCCTCCTATTTGGAAATCTATAATGAAATCATCCGAGATTTGTTGGGGGACAAAGATGACCTGAAACATGAAATTAAAATGGATGCTGATAAATCCAGCTCCGTCCACGTGACCAACCTCACAACCATAAAAGTTGATTCTCGGCTCCAGGTAAGTAACGGTCTCATGTTGCACAGGGGGGAGAGTAAGATCCATCCCCACCTCCACCCCACTGCAAGTGCAAAATATTAAATACTTAAAAGATAATTTCATGCTTGTGCTGATGAGCGGCCGTACGAAAAAATTATTTTTTTATAAAAACAATATCATATACTTATTCAGCGTTATATTCTTACTCACTGTACAAAAAAGTAGAAAAAATTATCCACTAGAACTTTAATTACAAGTATTTTTCCATTCTTCGTATCATAACAACGATTCAGTCAGTAAGCGTCCATCTTTTTTCTTAAAAATAATTCAAGAGCAGATAATTTGCAAGGGAGATAATCGTGCAATTTAGAAAACAAAAAAACAACTACATATATAAAAATTAAATTTATTCCAATAAAGCAAAATGAAATGAAATAAACGAAATTAAATTAATTTATTGCATTATTACGAAATGTTTTATTGGAATAAATTTAATTTTTATATATGTAGTTGTTTTTTTGTTTTTTAAATTGCATGATTATCTCCCTTGCGAATTATCTGCCCTTGAATTATTTTAAGAAAAAAGATGGACGCTTACTGACTGAATCGTTATTATGATACAAAGAATGAAAAAATACTTGTAATTAAAGTTCTAGTGGATAATTTTTTCTACTTTTTTGTACAGTGAGTAAGAATATAACGCTGAATAAGTATATGATATTGTTTTTATAATAAAAATAATTTTTTGTATGGCCGCTTATCAGCACAAGCACCGATAATTTGCTTTTTATGTAAAGTATTTCTGATAATAATGTGGTGTATGTGTATTTATATGTCAGGAATGTGAATTCTTTGCTTTTTAGCAGAATTTCGCTTTTCTTTTTTATCCAGAAAAAGCGGCTTTCCTCATAAGTCGCTAAAGCCTCTCATAGATAAGAGTCCTCAGCTTTTCGATCAAAATCCGCTTTTTTTTTTTTTTTTTTTGTTAAATACAAAAACGCTGGTTTTTCCCTCTTATGAAAGTTCTCTCTGAAAACTAAAATTGTTAATTTTCAAGATATTTATGAAAGGGGTAGGGTAGTTAGATGACTTTTGCTTCATCACAGAATGACCTCCTGTTCCTTTCCCTGACATATGCACTTTGTTTCTTTCTCTTAATTTCGACTTTCTTTGTTGAAACTAATTTGAGTTGTTTAGGAAAAAAGTTGTTGTTTTTTTTGTGTTGCCCTCTCTCTTCACACACACTCAAGTGGCCGTGACCCCCAAATTGGGGAATTCATCTTGATTTCAACTTTTTTTGCCATATCTCTCATGTATTTATATTTTGTCGAACAATTAAAAGAAAAATTATCTGTTTAGAATTGAACCCTGACTGATTTTATTAGCTGGACCTTTTCATCATTTAACCATTAAAAAGAACTAAAAACCATTACCTTTTCATCATTTAACCATTAAAAATAACTAAAAACCATTACCTTTTCATCATTTAACCATTAAAAAGAACTAAAAACCATTACCTTTTCATCATTTAACCATTAAAAATAACTAAAAACCATTACCTTTTCATCATTTAACCATTAAAAAGAACTAAAAACCATTACCTTTTCATCATTTAACCATTAAAAAGAACTAAAAACCATTACCTTTTCATCATTTAACCATTAAAAAGAACTAAAAACCATTACCTTTTCATCATTTAACCATTAAAAATAACTAAAAACCATTACCTTTTCATCATTTAACCATTAAAAAAAACTAAAAACCATTAAAAGAACTTTTCATCATTTAACCATTAAAAGAACTTTTCATCATTTAACCATTTAGCTTGAGTAAATTGCAAAAAGAATCAAATAATTTAAATACAAACTTGAATCTTAATTGTACTGTTCGCTGAATGTCTATTTTGTAAAAAGCATGCACATCTCGGACAGTCAGCAAAACACCTTTTTTCCAATCAAAACTTTGAGGCGACTTTAAATTTTACTAGCCGGGCTATCCAGCATTTCCCTTCATCCTGAATCAGAATTTTTATCTATCTCACTACAAGGCATCACTCGCATTGCTTTCGAACACACCTCTCCCTCTGACAGACTATCATTATTATCCCTTCCCCAACTTCTGAGTTTGCCTTCTATGACATTGTTGCTTGCTGCCATGTACCCGTCCTCTGCCGCTCTTTACGCGTGTTTTGCTAATTCTTGTTTGTTTTCTTAAATGCAGATTCACAATCTTCTTAAAAAGGCCTCCCATCGAAGGGCCGTTGGAGAAACGAAGTTGAACTTGAACTCGTCTCGAAGTCATAGTGTATTCTCCTTGGTTTTGGCAGGAAACAACAATGAGACGGGAGAAACTTGCCATGGTACGTTGAAACTTTACGTTTGGAGGTCAGAAGTTAACATAAATAAATCGAAATGAAAAAACTTTAATTACGTTTGGAGGTCAGAAGTTAACATAAATAAATCGAAATGAAAAAACTTTAATTACGTTTGGAGGTCAGAAGTTAACATAAATAAATCGAAATGAAAAAACTTTAATTACGTTTGGAGGTCAGAAGTTAACATAAATAAATCGAAATGAAAAAACTTTAATTACGTTTGGAGGTCAGAAGTTAACATAAATAAATCGAAATGAAAAAACTTTAATTACGTTTGGAGGTCAGAAATTAACATAAATAAATCGAAATGAAAAAACTTTAATTACGTTCGGAGGTCAGAAGTTAACAATAATAAATCGAAATGAAAAAAACTTTAATTACGTTCGGAGGTCAGAAGTTAACATAAATAAATCGAAATGAAAAAACTTTAATTACGTTCGGAGGTCAGAAGTTGACATAAATAAATCGAAATGAAAAAACTTTAATTACGTTCGGAGGTCAGAAGTTAACAAATAAATCGAAATGAAAAAACTTTAATTACGTTCGGAGGTCAGAAGTTAACATAAATAAATCGAAATGAAAATTAATATCGCCTGTGAAAGAGTTTTAAATCTCGGGTACAAATGAGTACCTTAAAGGAATTTAAAAATATTGGGTACAAAATTGATTTCACATCGGTAAAAGGAGACAATACAGAACAGAATATTGATTTACTCCTCTCCAGGAGTTAGGCACAAAGCCAGTTTTTATCTTACTCCCACAAGTAAGATGTGACCCAAGGTCGGGTCGGGAAAGTGGGGTTTAAAAATTGCCTGGGCAGCCCCGTCGGCATTCCCCGGTAGGGGCGCCTCAGGCAGTAAGCAATAAACTTACTCCTCCCCAAAGAGGGGAGGCGAAGCCTGAGAAGGTGAACCTCCTAGAACTGCACAGGACAGACCCATAGACCGGTGTAAATCAAGCCACGAAGGCCAAGACAATACCAGTCTATGGGGTGCAGTATCCATCGGAACAGATACTACACTTTGATCTTAGCCAAAAGGCCAAGAACAAGAACAGAATAGCTGAAACGGAATTGATCTCGTCAAGAAAGTTCAAAAGTACCCACAACTGTTAACTTGTTATACATGTAAGAAAAGGTTTGTTGTGCCCGACTTCAGCGCAATGACAGATCCATGAGTCAATATGTTCTAATGTGTCAAAATGTGAACTACTAAAAATCGGCACATAATTTCTGAACAACCTGATAATTATTTTGTAAAATTTAGGTTACAGTCTATCGGCCATGTGTACGCAGTGTGATATATGGGCGTGGAGCGTGGCCAGGATATGTGTTGCTTGGAGAGAAATGATACGAAAATAATACGATGGATGTGTAATATGAGTTATAAAGACTGGCTTAGATTTAATGACCTCAGAGGAAGATATTAAATCTAGACAGTGTAGGGAGATGTGTTCACAACAAGAGACTTAATCATCTTAAAATCATAACTTGCTTTCTGGCTGGCATTGTTATTTGTGCAAGTGTGTTGTTTCCTCCAAGGACTAAGATCAATTCTGTTAGGTGTAATAAAAGATCGCCAATATCTCGCATTAATTATCATTTAATTAATTCAACAACACGATCTTAGATGAACGATTGGTGCTTATGCAGATGAGCGGACCATTAAAAAAAATTTTTCAATTATTTTTTTATAAAAACAATATTATATACTTATTCAGTGTTATCTTCTTACTGTGCAAAAAAGTAGAAAAAATTATCCACTAGAACTTTAATTAAAAGTATTTTTCCATTCTGCGTATCGTAACAGCGATTCGTTCACAGAGACTTCAGTTTGTTTCTAAAGAAAGAAGATTTCATAGGGGAGATAATCAACTTGCGAAATCATAATAAAAAACAACATGGCGTCTCTGTGAACGAGTCGCTGTTACGATACACAGAATGGAAAAATACTTGTAATTAAAGTTCTAGTGGATAATTTTTTCTACTTTTTTGCACAGTGAGTAAGAAGATAACACTGAATAAGTATATAATATTGTTTTTATAAAAAAATAATTAAAAAATTTTTTTAATGGTCCGCTCATCTGCATAAGCACCGAATGATTTATTTGGTTATGATTGTCCAGTGAGCTGCAAGATAAAAGGAGAGGAGACAGTCAATTATTTTTGATCCCATTGCTTAATTATATTCTCATTTAATTAACAGCATAATTAGTACTTCTCAGCCCGGTTGCTTCCTCTGGATTTTGTTGAGAATTATGCTCGCTACTGTCTGTTGTATGTCTAACAGCATATTTGACTAAATATTATTGACTTCTTTTCTGACAAATTCTAGCTTATACAGAAAGTCAAACGTTTTAACCCTTCGTGATTCATTGTCGGAAATGTTTCCAGTTTTCAACATATTGCTTCAATAAATCTGGCGTTTGTATTTTAGCTAATATTTATACGAGCTAATGTACCTACCGATATTTAACAAAAGAAAAAGGAGTCTGTTTAAAAACTTTTACATAATGTTAAAAATCGGTATTTTCCATCGGAGGTTAAAATTAAATCGAGAGTGGAAGATTCCATTAAAAGGTAAGTTAGGGGTACATGTCAGGATTAGTGATCGGACGATTCCAAATGTTTTCCCGATTCCGATACAATTACTGATTCTGTTCTAAATTTCTGATTCTGATTGCCGAAATCCGCCTCCCATGGAAAGAGCCGTTGTTGCAGGTGTCGAAAGAGTCAATAAATTCATCTACCTACGTGACACAATTGATTCCAATGGACGAACCGACACAACTATAAGACGACGTATATGTGCTAAATGGAGTCTTCAGACAGCTGTTAACAATTTTACCAATTGCAAGGATCGCATTATATGCAAGAATGGCGACACACATTCCCAGACCTGTACTCTTTTATGGTTGCGAAACATGGTCAACGACGAAACATCTGAATGATGCGATCCTGATTGCAGTGCATCGGATGGAGAAAATTGCACGTCTTGCTCTACCGGCCTCCATGAGAAAGTATGTCGCACGACGTCTCAACGGGTATTGCCACGTTGCCCATCATCAGTCAGCCGGAACGCTTCAAAGTGTGTCCCACATTGATGTCAATGGTCCAAAACCACGTGGTAGGCCGCTTAAGATATGGAGGGGATCACAAGCGAAATGGGATCAATTGATGACGATCGGATCTTGGTGGGCAACACAAGCGAAATGGGATCAATTGATGACGATCGGATCTTGGTGGGCGGCACAAGCGAAATGGGATCAATTGATGACGATCGGATCTTGGTGGGCGGCACAAGCGAAATGGGATCAATTGATGACGATCGGATCTTGGTGGGCGGCACAAGCGAAATGGGATCAATTGATGACGATCGGATCTTGGTGGGCAACACAAGCGAAATGGGATCAATTGATGACGATCAGATCTTGGTGGGCGGCACAAGCGAAATGGGATCAATTGATGACGATCGGATCTTGGTGGGCGGCACAAGCGAAATGAGATCAATTGATGACGATCGGATCTTGGTGGGCGGCACAAGCGAAATGGGATCAATTGATGACGATCGGATCTTGGTGGGCGGCACAAGCGAAATGGGATCAATTGATGACGATCGGATCTTGGTGGGCAACACAAGCGAAATGGGATCAATTGATGACGATCGGATCTTGGTGGGCGGCACAAGCGAAATGGGATCAATTGATGACGATTGGATCTTGGTGGGCGGCACAAGCGAAATGGGATCAATTGATGACGATTGGATCTTGGTGGGCGGCACAAGCGAAATGGGATCAATTGATGACGATCGGATCTTGGTGGGCGGCACAAGCGAAATGGGATCAATTGATGACGATCGGATCTTGGTGGGCGGCACAAGCGAAATGGGATCAATTGATGACGATCGGATCTTGGTGGGCAACACAAGCGAAATGGGATCAATTGATGACGATCGGATCTTGGTGGGCAACACAAGCGAAATGGGATCAATTGATGACGATCGGATCTTGGTGGGCAACACAAGCGAAATGGGATCAATTGATGACGATCGGATCTTGGTGGGCGGCACAAGCGAAATGGGATCAATTGATGACGATCGGATCTTGGTGGGCGGCACAAGCGAAATGGGATCAATTGATGACGATCGGATCTTGGTGGGCGGCACAAGCGAAATGGGATCAATTGATGACGATCGGATCTTGGTGGGCGGCACAAGCGAAATGGGATCAATTGATGACGATCGGATCTTGGTGGGCAACACAAGCGAAATGGGATCAATTGATGACGATCGGATCTTGGTGGGCAACACAAGCGAAATGGGATCAATTGATGACGATCGGATCTTGGTGGGCGGCACAAGCGAAATGGGATCAATTGATGACGATCGGATCTTGGTGGGCGGCACAAGCGAAATGGGATCAATTGATGACGATCGGATCTTGGTGGGCGGCACAAGCGAAATGGGATCAATTGATGACGATCGGATCTTGGTGGGAAACACAAGCGAAATGGGATCAATTGATGACGATCGGATCTTAGTGGGCGGCACAAGCGAAATGGGATCAATTGATGACGATCGGATCTTGGTGGGCGGCACAAGCGAAATGGGATCAATTGATGACGATCGGATCTTGGTGGGCGGCACAAGCGAAATGGGATCAATTGATGACGATCGGATCTTGGTGGGCGGCACAAGCGAAATGGGATCAATTGATGACGATCGGATCTTGGTGGGCAACACAAGCGAAATGGGATCAATTGATGACGATCGGATCTTGGTGGGCGGCACAAGCGAAATGGGATCAATTGATGACGATCGGATCTTGGTGGGCGGCACAAGCGAAATGGGATCAATTGATGACGATCGGATCTTGGTGGGCGGCACAAGCGAAATGGGATCAATTGATGACGATCAGATCTTGGTGGGCGGCACAAGCGAAATGGGATCAATTGATGACGATCGGATCTTGGTGGGCAACACAAGCGAAATGGGATCAATTGATGACGATCGGATCTTGGTGGGCGGCACAAGCGAAATGGGATCAATTGATGACGATCGGATCTTGGTGGGCGGCACAAGCGAAATGGGATCAATTGATGACGATCGGATCTTGGTGGGCGGCACAAGCGAAATGGGATCAATTGATGACGATCGGATCTTGGTGGGCGGCACAAGCGAAATGGGATCAATTGATGACGATCGGATCTTGGTGGGCAACACAAGCGAAATGGGATCAATTGATGACGATCGGATCTTGGTGGGCAACACAAGCGAAATGGGATCAATTGATGACGATCGGATCTTGGTGGGCAACACAAGCGAAATGGGATCAATTGATGACGATCGGATCTTGGTGGGCAACACAAGCGAAATGGGATCAATTGATGACGATCGGATCTTGGTGGGCAACACAAGCGAAATGGGATCAATTGATGACGATCGGATCTTGGTGGGCGGCACAAGCGAAATGGGATCAATTGATGACGATCGGATCTTGGTGGGCGGCACAAGCGAAATGAGATCAATTGATGACGATCGGATCTTGGTGGGCGGCACAAGCGAAATGGGATCAATTGATGACGATCAGATCTTGGTGGGCAACACAAGCGAAATGGGATCAATTGATGACGATCGGATCTTGGTGGGCAACACAAGCGAAATGGGATCAATTGATGACGATCGGATCTTGGTGGGCGGCACAAGCGAAATGGGATCAATTGATGACGATCGGATCTTGGTGGGCGGCACAAGCGAAATGGGATCAATTGATGACGATCGGATCTTGGTGGGCGGCACAAGCGAAATGGGATCAATTGATGACGATCGGATCTTGGTGGGCAACACAAGCGAAATGGGATCAATTGATGACGATCGGATCTTGGTGGGCGGCACAAGCGAAATGGGATCAATTGATGACGATCGGATCTTGGTGGGCGGCACAAGCGAAATGGGATCAATTGATGACGATCGGATCTTGGTGGGCGCCACAAGCGAAATGGGATCAATTGATGACGATCGGATCTTGGTGGGCGGCACAAGCGAAATGGGATCAATTGATGACGATCGGATCTTGGTGGGCGCCACAAGCGAAATGGGATCAATTGATGACGATCGGATCTTGGTGGGCGGCACAAGCGAAATGGGATCAATTGATGACGATCGGATCTTGGTGGGCGGCACAAGCGAAATGGGATCAATTGATGACGATCAGATCTTGGTGGGCGGCACAAGCGAAATGGGATCAATTGATGACGATCGGATCTTGGTGGGCGGCACAAGCGAAATGGGATCAATTGATGACGATCGGATCTTGGTGGGCGGCACAAGCGAAATGGGATCAATTGATGACGATCGGATCTTGGTGGGCGGCACAAGCGAAATGGGATCAATTGATGACGATCGGATCTTGGTGGGCGGCACAAGCGAAATGGGATCAATTGATGACGATCGGATCTTGGTGGGTGGCACAAGCGAAATGGGATCAATTGATGACGATCGGATCTTGGTGGGCGGCACAAGCGAAATGGGATCAATTGATGACGATCGGATCTTGGTGGGCGGCACAAGCGAAATGGCAACAAACAGGAAAAGTTGGAAGTCATTCACGAAACGTCTAACTTCAAGCTTGAGACAAGATGACAAAAAATGAAAATAAAAATAATGTTTTCAAGAAATCGATGTAGACGTTACCAACAGCATGTTCTTCCCAACTCGCGTGTTTGGTGAACGGCTTCAAGACGTTCACATGTCATGAAAACTGATTTCTTTTTAAAAATTTATTTTTTTATTTTTTCTTAGGTTCTCTGAACTTGGTTGATTTGGCTGGTAGCGAACGACTGAAAGACTCTGGCAGTGAAGGGAAACGTTTGAAAGAAACTCAAGCCATTAACAAGTCGCTCTCCAACCTCGGAGCTGTCTTCAAATCGCTTGCCAACAAGGTTTGTCTACTGATTCTTATTCTTCACGTTCTGTTCGTTATTATCGCATGCAAAGTTTGATTTTATTCATATCATTCGTGGCATCAGTAAATCTAATAATAAACATTATTTTTAAATAATCGCTCTCTCTATATGTCTATCCATCTCTGTCTCGCGATATCTCTCTCTAGATATCTATCTTTCTATATCTATATCCACAGCTTTATGTGCATCCCTACTTTTGGAGCTGCTCCTGCTCACGAGTATTTATTTTTCACTTGTGCCATTTTTTTTAATATTTATCCACTCGTGCCATTTTTTACTATTTATCCACTCGTGCCATTTTTTACTATTTATCTACTCATGCCATTTGTTACTATTTATCCACTCGTGCCATTTGTTACTATTTATCCACTCGTGCCATTTGTTACTATCTATCCACTCGTGCCATTTGTTACTATCTATCCACTCGTGCCATTTGTTACTATCTATCCACTCGTGCCATTTGTTACTATTTATCCACTCGTGCCATTTGTTACTATTTATCCATTCGTGCCATTTTTTACTATTTATCCACTCGTGCCATTTTTTACTATTTATCCATTCGTGCCATTTGTTACTATTTATCCACTCGTGCCATTTGTTACTATTTATCCACTCGTACCATTTGTTACTATCTATCCACTCGTGCCATTTGTTACTATCTATCCACTCGTGCCATTTGTTACTATCTATCCACTCGTGCCATTTGTTACTATTTATCCACTCGTGCCATTTGTTACTATTTATCCATTCGTGCCATTTTTTACTATTTATCCACTCGTGCCATTTTTTACTATTTATCCACTCGTGCCATTTGTTACTATCTATCCACTCGTGCCATTTGTTACTATCTATCCACTCGTGCCATTTGTTACTATTTATCCACTCGTGCCATTTGTTACTATCTATCCACTCGTGCCATTTGTTACTATCTATCCACTCGTGCCATTTGTTACTATTTATCCACTCGTGCCATTTGTTACTATTTATCCATTCGTGCCATTTGTTACTATTTATCCACTCGTGCCATTTGTTACTATTTATCCACTCGTGCCATTTGTTACTATCTATCCACTCGTGCCATTTGTTACTATCTATCCACTCGTGCCATTTTTACTATTTATCCACTCGTGCCATTTTTTTACTATTTATCCACTCGTGCCATTTTTTTTACTATTTATCCACTCGTGCCATTTGTTACTATTTATCCACTCGTGCCATTTTTTACTATTTATCTACTCGTGCCATTTTTACCGTAATTCATCATGATCTATAGATTTTATTTTTACTGTTAGTTTAAAAAAAAAAAATATTTATCATTAGTACAAGCAATGGTGAATTAGGTTTTAAAAAAATAATTAAAAGAATCGTTTTTGGAAGCAAAATTAGGGTCAAATTTTTCCGATTTCGATACTGATTACAATACCCCCTACCCCCCATATTCTGATTTTTCCGATTCCGATTAATTTTCCCAACACCTAGTTGCGATCCAGTTCTAGATTCTAAATTTTTAAAAACTATGCCCCCCCCCCCCCCCCACTGCATCCAAACACACACACTGACCAAGAAGAAAACAAGTTAGTGAGTATCCCCTCCCTCCCCTACATTAATTTTGTTACAAAATTAAATTCCACCGTAATGCATTTCGGTTGATTGGTAAACAAGTCAGCCATTTCATTCTTTTGTTAAATTGTAAATTAAAAACAAAGCCGTTCTCCCAAAACACATACACCATGACCAAACCAGTGAGTATGCACGCATAGACACACACACACATTAATTCCATTACAAAATTAAATTCCACCGTAATGCATTTCGGTTGATTTGCAAAAAAGTCTGCCATTTTATTTCTTAGTTAAGTTGTAAATCAAAAACACTCCCTCCTCCAAAAAAACACAATGCATCTAAGCAAACAAGTCGTGAGTACCTCCCCCGCCCCCTCCCCATTAATTATGTTACGAAATTAAATTCTCCTATAATGCATTTTGGTTCATTCGTAGACAAGTTCTTTCTAGTCAATTAGCATCTGGCGGTTGCGATTCTTGGTTTCCTCAATTTTCTAGTTTTTAATAATTTAATGAATTATTTTATTATATTTTTTTAGGTTATGCAAACAAAAAGTTGTAGTAAAAGAAAAACAGTTTACTTGATGACGGCTTCTCGTTCGGAAATCGGAAATTGACTGCCGGTGTTTATCAAAAAACAGTCCCTCATCATTTTCAATCTCTTAGATGTTGGCGGAATTAAAATAAAATAAAGTATTTAAAAAATAATTTCAATATTTAAAAGTATTTTCAAACAAAAAAAAAAAAACATTCTAATTATGAAAAATACTAAATAAAATATTATTAAAAAAATATTCACACCCCAAAAAAGCAAATTCTAATCATGAAAAAAAAAGTTTGATTTTATTATTCGTAATAAATTTTTTTTTTTTATTCCGATTATAAAAACCAGTTTGATCTTATGTGTTAATAATTTAAAATAAGGGTTAAAACGGATTATTAAGCCATCATCAAGTAGATTGTTTCTCTTTTACCAAATGATGCATATATTTTCAAATAACATTTTTATCATTTTTGTCGTAAAAATATTTTTTTAACCGTGTGATTCTTTTTTTCTTAATTTGCGTCTTCAAGGAAACTATTTTTTGCCCGATAGTAATTCAAAGATTTTTTTTATTATTATTCTGAAAAATCGAAGAACAGAATAATTTGATACAGAACCGGTGCCATTTAATGGCGCTATTCTTTTTTTCCCCTGCATTGGTTTTTTTCTTTGTTGTTTTTTTAATTTATTTTTTTATTTATTTTTTTTTATTTATTTATTTATTTTTTTTACTTTAAAAAAAAAATTTTTTTTTTTTAATATTTTTTTTGTTGTTTTATTTTTTAAATTTTTTATTTATTTATTTTTTTTTTTTTTTTACTTTAAAAAAAAAATTTTTTATTTTTTTTTTAAATATTTGTTTTTTTATTTTTTTATTTAATATTTTTTTTTTGGGTTTCTTTTTAATGTTTTTTTTTTTTTTTTTAATTTTTATTTTTTAAATATTTTTTTTTTTTTTTTATCCCTTGTTTTGCAGGAGAACCATATTCCATACCGCAACAGCAAATTGACATACTTGCTCCAAAATTCTTTAGGTGGAAATAGTAAAACGCTAATGTTCGTCAATGTCTCACCAAAGGAAGACAACTACAACGAGACGCTCAACTCGTTACGATTTGCCACAGCGGTAATTACCTTTCATCGTATTGTAACTCTATTATCTCACGAGTTGTATCTACCCAGTGAAATTCTTTTAGTTCTTAAGTTTTCTATTGTTTAAACATAAGGTAGACAAGTTCTATTAGATTCTTCAATCTAAAATTAGTTTTACATCTCTTCCCCCCCCTCTCTCTCTCTCTGCTTGCTGATTTTTATTTTCAGGTGATTATTTAAAAGTTGTCTGCGCAAAATTAAGTGATTTGTTACATAATCGAGACATTTTGACGGTTGATTCTAGGCCAGATCTGTTCTTAACTCTAGAAATAGAAGAAAGCATACTGTCCGATGTCTTTTTCTTATCCTAACCCTCGACTGCTTGTATGTGATTACCATCTGGGAATGCCGGATGTTGGATGTAAAATGCGGTCCTTGTAAGCCGAGGATTGGTACCAATCCACAAATACAGGTTGCTGTTGACTTATTACCGCAACTGGTTATGACCAACTAGTCATAATGCGATTTGGATGTAATGTGAAATTACCGTACGAATATTAGACTGTAATAATATTGTAGTCATCTTACAATCATAATTTATCAACATTTTGTTATTATTTTTATAATCAGATTTAATTAATATTTTATTACTATTGTCTTTTAAAACCATTTTAACGTAATTATATTTACCCGTCTTATGTAACGTAATACTGAAATTGGAACCCCAGTCTGATATTTTACAATCATATAAGAAAATAGAAAGTATCATTGAGCGAAAATGTATTTTCTCCTATTTTTGTCTCAACATGAAATACAGTGTTGTCGACTTACGACCGCATTGGACGTAAGTTGGACCATATTAAATTTCCGTAAGACTGTTAGATTGTGTAATGATATTGTAATCATGTTAAAGTCATAATTTATCAACATTTTCTCAGCTCAGTATTTTTATAGCAGATTTAATATTTTATTACTATTTTCTTTTCATTACTTTTAAAACCATTGCATTCCACTATCCTTATATAACGTAATATCGAAATTAGAACCGCAACCTAATATTTTACAAGCATATAAGAAAATCATCATCATCATCATCAACAACCGGTTTATTTGTTGAATCAGGCCACAATTAATCCTCTCATTAGGGAGGGGCCTGATTGTCTAGTTTAGATCTACGTCTTCCCCACCATTCTTGTCTTTGATGAGGCCTGACGGAATCCATACCCATGGCTTTCTATCACGTTTGACCACGTCCTCCCAAGACAACTTGGGTCTGCCAGTGGTGTTCTTCTCTGCTGGCACATTCAACTGTCGAACTTTAGCAATCCAACCATTGCTGCACTCAACGTGCCCCAACCAACGCAATCTGCTCTTTTGCATGATGTCCGTGCGGCTTTTCAAGTTGACTTGTGCGAGTAGAGACCCAAAAGGTATGCTCTGTTCAGGCTTCATCAAACAGATCCTTGTCATTACGGTACAGTTTCTTTAGTATGCCGGCAGAGACAGCCCAAGTTTCGGAGCCATACATTAGCATGTTTCTGACACATGAGGAATATACACGACCTCTCGTAGCTGTTTGTTTATTAGGATTGGTAGCAGCTCTCGGAACTCTCTCCAGGCAGACTTGCAACGTGTAGCTGCCGCGAGTTCACAGCCTCCACCTTATGGCAGCATGTCTCCAAGGTAACAAAATTCCGTCAGTACTTCAAGCTTGTCGTCGCCAATATCCAATTCTGTCACTGGTCTGCCATCTCTTGGGAGGCATCTTGGGGGATATTTTGAAGAAAGTAAATTCAAAACGCAAGATACAAACAGACACAGAGACTGTTCACTGTAATGGCTACTGAGTGATTGATAGTGGCATCACCAGCGTGTATGTAAAGGCGGGAGGGTGACATGCTGAGTGAAATATATATATATATATATATATATATATATGTATATATATATATATATACTAGTGTGTAGTGTACACAAATGACAGAGGAAAATAAATTATGCTTCACCCAGGGATGTGAGTTCTCCACTTTTTACAAATCTAATAAAGGCGGATTTCCGCTTAAATCGCTAGAGCCTCTCATAGATGTGAGTTTTCAGCTTTTTGATCGAGATCCGCTTTTTTTTTTTCTTTTTTTTTTTTTTAAATACTTTTAGTATTTATCACAATCTCTCTGAAAACTGAAAATGTTAATTTTGCCTAGAAGACTAAGACTTCAAGCAATTTATGAATGGGGTAGGGGAGTTAGATGACTTGTGTTTCATTAAAGAATAATTTCCCGTTCCTTCCTCCCACATACGCACTCAGTGTCTCTCTTGATTTTGACTTTCTTAGTTGAAATTGATTGGAGTTGTTTAGGAAAAAAGTTGTTTTATGTGCTGCCCTCTCTCTCTCTCCACACACACACACACACACACACACACACACACATAGGGGGCCTTGGCCCTCAAGTTGGGAAATTCATCTCAATTTCAGCTTGTTTTGCCATTGCCTACTCACATCCCTGTTCGCCAGTGTTCACACTCGCTATTTATCTAGATATATTACTAAAATATTCATATCAATTCATAAAGTGACATCATTTCTGATGACCTAAAGAATAAAAACGCTCACCATTATCTTTTTATTATAGAGTGGAGGATTTCTGTCCGAATACATTTCACGCAGCTATTTGTTTTCTCGCTCCCCCTCACCACTTGAAATGGTTTTGTCTGGAGTCTAGAAAAAGACACATGTTTTACTCGCTAACTTTTATGTGACGGAATGGTAGTACATATATTTATTTATATACAAATAAATACACATTGGTCTTTATTATAGAGTGATGGATGATCATAAACTTAGTCGGTCATAAATTGAATAGTCTGTCGGGTCATAAATTGAATAGTCTGTCGGGTCATAAATTGAATAGTCTGTCGGGTCATAAATTGAATAGTCTGTCGGGTCATAAATTGAATAGTCCGTCGGGTCATAAATTGAATAGTCCGTCGGGTCATAAATTGAATAGTCCGTCGGGTCATAAATTGAATAGTCCGTCGGGTCATAAATTGAATAGTCCGTCGGGTCATAAATTGAATAGTCCGTCGGGTCATAAATTGAATAGTCCGTCGGGTCATAAATTGAATAGTCCTTAAGTCAACAATGACCATAATATTTTTTTCTCACAATCCTTTTAATAAATGTTTTGTATTTTAATTTCTTTTCTTAGGTCAACAACTGCAACATTGGGACGGCCCAGAAGAAGCTCAAGTGAAATCATCTATTGAGAAACTTTTATTGACGAAAACCCAGTGAACCTCATCCGGCCGCCATCAAAGTTTTTTAGTACAGACGTCTTTTTTTTTTTTTTTTTTAGTCTTTTAAAATTATTTGCATGAAAATGCATATATATGTATTTGTATATGTATTGTATATTATTTTATATATATGAGAGAGAAAATACCTATATATATATATATATATATCACAGTGAGAAAAATAAAATATGTGTGTCTGTGTATATATTCTCTCTCTCCCTCAAATGGGTGTGTGTATACAGGGTGTTTGGGAAATCGATGGCATTACTTCAAAATTATGTAAATACTCCTTGATCTTTTTTTCCTGTAGTTGGTCAACAGAAGAGAAATCTTTCTAGACTGAAACAATTTTTATTTTTATCCCAATCTAGTATCCCTTTTTGGGAGATGGATTTTCTCCACATTAAAAAAAAAAAAAACGAGTTTGTCTTACTCTGCCATCGCGGGGAGGCGAGTAAATAAGAACTTTTGGATTATGTTCTCTATAAAAGAGCCATTTTGAGTAGGGGCATGCTCTCTGGACCTATATTTATGGTGACTTTTTTAATTATGTACACATATAGAACATAATCCTGAAATTATGCCATCAATTTTCCAAACACCCTATATAATATACAGGGTGTTTCAAAAGTCTTGGGAACATTACAAATGCGTTATACAACGTTATGTTCCCAAGACTTTTGAAACACCCTGTATATATATATATATATATATATTGTAGTTAGGCAGCAATTATTATTTTAAGCATATTTAATTAAATACGATACTCATTCTGTCTATTTGATCTGTTGATCAGCATTTTAAAAATTCTGACAAATTTCATGCAAGTCAGATTACATTTTCCAGAAGTCATCTCGAAATTTATTACTGATTTCAATAAATTTTAATCATTTTTTTTAGTTTTTAATCATTTTAAAGTATATAGTTTCATAAGTAAACAAAAAAAATCAATTCACGTAAAAAAACGTATCAAAAGAGCTCACAGTTAAATTTATTACTGATTTCAATAAATTTGAATAATTTTTTTAGTTTTTAATCATTTTAAAGTATATAGTTTCATAAGTAAACAAAAAAACATAACAATTCACGTAAAAAAACGTATCAAAAGAGCTCACAGTTAAATTTACTTCCAAGTCTGAATTACTTGCCAATTGCTTTTGTTGTTTTCTACTGTTTAGGTATGACCCTTCCCCACATGCAGACGCAATAAAAGCATGCCAAAACAAGAACATAGGTCAATCGTGAGAATGCATACCACCACCTGACAGCATAAGGATTGGCCAAAGTCTTATCTGGGCCTTACTTATTCATGTTGTGTGAAGTATTCCCGAAGTTATGGCATGAAAATATTATTGACTCAAAAATTATTTATCTGATCAGGTTGAAATTTAACACGATGGTTACTGTTGTCAAAGAGCATCAGATTTATACGTCAAATTTTGAAAAAGTCGAGATGTGAAATTTTGACCAAAATTTCGACCTTGACTTAACTTTTCAAATATCAAGATCATATAAGCTGTGGGATTTCATTGGCTACAATATGGGCCAATCAGCAAGTCTCTACAATGAACAGAATCAAAGTTATCGCCAGAAGTGTGACCTTTCACCTTTTCCATGACCTTGACATCCTAAAATCAAATCAGTTCTAAGTTAGACCATGGAAGATATTTTGACCAAGTTTGGTGACGATTGGTCAAGTGATGTAGATGTTAGACTGTATACAAACAAACCGAAAAGATAATCTTCGCCTTAGCCGAGGTAAGAAGAGAGTTAAAGAATTAGGAACAGGACGAAGATGCAAAGGTTTATTCCTCATGAAATTCTCTCATCACCGTCGGGTTAGGGTTAGGGTTAGTTAGGGTTAGGGTTAGTTGTTTTAAGAAGTCAACTGTCAAAAATGAAATAAATGAATCGTAGAAAGTTGTATTTCAACAGTTACCTTCTTAAATAAGAGAATGATCGAGTCACAAATTGAGCCACTCTTTATCGAAATGGTGACGTAGTAACTCCTCCTCCTCATCATCATCATCACTATCATCATCATCATCATCATCACAAGAGAATGAATGGTTTCCTTAGAAAAACAAAAATACTAAATCAAAAACTGAAACCGAACCAAAAATCGAAGGAAACCATAAAACTACAATTGTGATACAGGTTAACTCTAATTGGGTGCTTTCAGATGAGATCTTTTTTTTTTTTTTGAGGAATCTGAACTGACTAGAAGTTATACTCAAATAGAATAGACTTTTAAGCCTTGTTAGGGCAACTAATCTAAGAGAAGAAAAACTAAAATAATTTTGTATATATATATATTTTTTTCTACTTAGGATTTTACCAAGATCTCTATGGCGGCATAAATCGTTTTATTGAAGATTGGCTGATGATCAGTCGTACCCAGAAATCAAAAGGCTTGATCACTCCTTCATGTTACTAAATATTTATTTTTGAGGTACTTTTTATTTTTTGCATAAAGATTTAAATGCTAAGTTTTCTGTCTTGACTGATCGTCATTAAACAAGAGATTGAATGGTTTCATTTGAAAGACAAAATCAAAAAACGGTGCCGCTGTTCATGATATATATATATATATATATATATATATATATATACAGGGTGGGCCAAAATAAGGGTCCTATCTTTAAATTTGAATAACTTCCACAAAATAAAAGTTAAACTCACCAAACTTTATGTGTGTGTAGACTGACCCTTCCGAGATTTTTTGAAATAAACAAAACAAATTTTAGCCGAAAAACACTTAAAACTTACAAAAACTAAAGTATTGTTTTTTACACTGTTTTGAGTTTTTTAAGCACAAATAATGTTTTCTAAATGAGGGTACGTTCCTTAGGGCTAATACGGCTCATGCTTGCTTCGGAAGGGGTCCTTTACTTATTCTAAAAAAAAAAAAAAAAAAAAAAAATCAATAAATAAAAAAGTTATGAATTTTTAAAAATAGGACCCTTATTTTTGCCCACCCTGTATATATATATTTATATGCAAGCATTGTTAAAAATAACAGAATTTGTCTGTTTAATTATACCTTTTTCAATTTTTCTGATGGTCTTTTTCTTTTTTTTTTTGTATTAAAATAAAAAAAATATAATAATAGTTCTGTAAGTTTCACGAACGTTTTCGATTTTTTGTCGAATCATCTTTTCGAAAACGTTTGTGAAACCTATGGAACATTTATTCATTTTTTTTATTTTAATACAAAAAGGACCATCAGAAAAATTGAACAAATAAAAAAAGGTATAATTAAACAGACAAATTCTGTTAGTTTTAACAATGTTTGCATAAATAAGAAAATGCTGCCTAAATACACACTATATATATATAGTAAGTAGTAAACTATGAAAATATATTTATGGCAATTAAGCTACACAGAGGCTCCCACGTTTCATCCCCGGGGGAATCTTCAGGCTTACTATCTAGCTCTACTTACATATCGAGCACTGTTGAAGTAAATACTGAAAATTGATACATAAAAAATTATATCTCCTTATAAAATTTTATGTGGATACATGAAATAGTAATATATATATATATATAGCATACATACATACACAACACATACTATGGGAATATCCATCCCAGGACGTGTACAAGCTATAATATAACATTAGTTTTAAATTTTAATGTTTGTTCTTTCTTTGAGGGAATTATACGGTTTCGATGGCACTCCCCTAAATGGCAAAGTTTACAAAAAAAATAATGTGCTCACGTTATTAACCCTGTTGACTAGAATACATATTTCATAATAAGTTCAATAGTTTAGGATTTTAATAAGCACATACATATTATTGATGTTCATGTGCGCACACAAATCTTTAAAAAAATGTATTGTTTAATATGATTCAAAATTTGATGTAGAGCCATTTCTTTTCTCTATTAACTTTTTCGTATCTAATTTATTTAAAAGATTTTGAGGGAGGGTGCGAGTTTGGGTAAATGGTAAAGTTTGCAAAAAAATAATGTGCCCATATTACTCACCATTTTGCTGAAAATTTATATTCCAAAATTCATAATGATCGGTCGATTAGTTTAAGAGTTTATCTTGTACAATGAAATATATATGTATAAACATATATGCATGCCTAACTTTATATATATATATATATGCACCCCTTAAATGTTGAAGTTTACAAAAACAAATAATGTGCCCATGTTACTCATTATGTTGACAAGAATATATATTCCAAATTTCATAATGATCCGTTGATTAGTTTAGGAGATTATCCTGTACATAGAAATATATATTTATATTAATATATACATATACCTCAGTTTATACATATATATATAAGAGGGTAGTGCAGTTCCAACGAGAGAAAAATATATATGTAAAGGAGTAAGGCTACCAACATTTGTAAAAAGTTTTTTTCAACATTTATTTATTATTTTGTTATCATTTTATAATTTTATTTAACGCGTTTCAAGCGGTGGTCCGCTCTCATCAGATATGTAAATCCATTTGAAGAAATGTCTTTCGATTTGAGGAAAATGAAACAACACTCTTTCAAATCGAAAGACATTTCTTCAAATGGATTTACAGATCTGATGATAGCGGACCACCGCTTGAAACGCGTTATATAAAATTATAAAATGATAAAATAATAAATAAATGTTGAAAAAAAACTTTTTACAAATGTTGGTAAAGGAGTAATCCTCTACATATATATATATATATATATATATGTGTGTAAATATATTACACATACAGAGAGAGAGAGGTTAGTATAAAAATATACTTTACAAAATCCAATACTTGTCATAAATTGTTCTCATAAGTAATCCAATTTTGTTCAGCCATTCATCATTTTCAATCCTCTCATAATATTCTTCATCATTTTCAATCCTCTCATAATATTCTTCACCATTCAACTGACAATCCACCCATCTCATTAATCCTTATCCTTAAGTGGATTTTGGCCTTGATAAGTGGCGATTCACTAGTTAGAAAAAAAAGTCAAAGCTGTACTGAACATACCCAGTCAGTCACACGGTATCGTCTATTCATATTTAGTTTCCCGTTCAAACTCTGGTCTCAGCACTTTATTCATACGTGACAATTATGTGAGCCGCTATATGCATATCTTTACAATTCCTGTGCCGGGAGATGACTAATGGAAAGTCCGAGAAATAATGATTTTTTGGAAAACTTTTATTTACTTTGCAGTCTGACTTGCATAAGTCAAATTTTGAAAAGAAAATGGAAAAACTTCTGCGGTTTTTATTCATTTTCAGTTTGGAATTTGATATTTGAATGACTGTTTTGAAAAGTATATTTCTGTGGATATGAATTCCTTCTATGCATGTACCGCTATCTCTCTCTCTCTTATGTGTACCTCTCTTTGTTCCTCGCGTGTGTGCCTTCTTTCTCTCGTTCTTGCGTGTGTACCTCTTTCTGTCTCTTGTATGTGGTGTGTACCTCTCTCTCTCTTTGTTCCTCTTTCTGTCCCTCTCTCCTTACGTGTGTGCCTTCTTCTTTCTCTCATTCTCGCATGTATGCCTCCTTTCTCTCTCATTTTCAAGTGTGTACCTCCTTATTTCTCTTGAATGTGGTTTATATTTCTCTTTTCCTCTTTCATGTGCGTACCTCTCTTTGTCTCTCTCATTCTCGTGTGTGCCTTTTTTCTCTCGTTCTCGCATGTGTGTACCTTCATTCTTTTGTATGTGTGTACCTTCATTCTTTTGTATGTGTGTACCTTCATTCTTTTGTATGTGTGTACCTTCATTCTTTTGTATGTGTGTACTTTCATTCTTTTGTATGTGTGTACCGTCTTTCTTACTCGTATGTACTGTTCACTCTCTCATGTATATACTTTTTTCCTTCTCTTGCGTGTGGTGTGTATTCCTTGTACATATTTCCTCTCTGATGTATACACAAAATCCTTTGATGAAAATGTCGATACATGTGTACGTGTATCTTCTCTTATACGTCATTTCTTCTTCAATTAATGATATATAATGAGTTGTTTACAATGGCCAATGTGCTTTGACATTAAATAACCCCTAAAAAGGGGTTGCTATGCCGTTAAAAAGACGAACCAAACTATCAAATATCGTTTGGGCTGTTGTCTTTTCCGGCATTATTATTTGCCATTCAAAGAACTTCAAACTGAACCCTTTATTTAATCAACGTCATTAAAAAAAAAAACTAAAACAAAAAACTTGTATCGATGTTATTAAACGAAAAAATAAAATATATTCAAGTTGTTACATGTTCTTTATTGTCTCATAGAACAGATGTTTTGGTGAATTTGTTTGTTTTTTTTGTTTTTTAAAACTTTTTTCACGACGGATTGAACTCACAAACTATATGTAAAATTAATTTTATATATATATATATACTAGCAAAAACTGCCCGCCTTCCGGCCAGCGATTACTGAGGCTGTAGTTTTTATAGAAACCAAAGAAATAATTTTGTTTGACATTTTGATAATTTGGAGGAAAACAACAAAATGATGATTGTCATAGTGTTATTTGATATATTCCAATGTGGGGGAAATGTACTGTGTGTGAACATCGTCAAATTGTGTTTTTTTAGGAAAAAAACAACAAAAAGATTGATATGATCTTTAAGATATTCAACGTCAATGAATTTTATTTTGTTTCAGCATAAAAATGAAAATGAATTCCCCATTAAAACTGAGTATATAATGAAATGAATAAACATAAGGGTGGAAGGTCGATTGGTCAAATAAACCAATTTTATATTACTGAGTAATTCGAAATGGGTACTTTGTACTTTTCGCCTTTATTATAAAAGACAGGGAAAAGACTTAATGAATATTAAAAAAAGAAGACTTTTCTTTTGTAATTTAGAAAGATTAGAGGAGGTTTTTTTTTCTTTTCTATGACAAATTTTTAAGTCGTCATCATCATCATCATCATCATCATCATCATCATCATCATCATCATCACCATCATCATCACCATCATCATCATCATCACTACCAACATGTTAACTCCTTGGCCTTTTGGCTAGGAGCCAAATCTAGTATCTCTACTGAATCTGCACTTAGTTTTTATGTCCTCTGTCAGTGAAGGAGAAATCCTAGACCGAGGCAATTCAAATTTTTGGTCCCATTCAGTGCCCATTTTGGGGAGCTGGATTTTCCCCATGTTAAATATTGACATTGTGCTTAACTCTGCTCTCGTGGGAGGAAGTAAATAGGAATAGCAACAACAACAACAACAAATTTTTTTTTTTAAATAAACGCATGTACAGGGTGGGCCAAAATAAAGGTCCTATCTTTAAATTTGAATAACTTGAATTTGAATAACTTCCACAAAATAAAAGTTAAACTCACCAAACTTTATGTGTGTGTAGACTGACCCTTCCGAGATTTTTTGAAATAAACAAAACAAATTTTAGCCGAAAAACACTTCTTAAAACTTACAAAAACTAAAGTATTGTTTTTTACACTGTTTTGAGTTTTTTAAGCAAAAATAATGTTTTCTAAATGAGGGTACGTTCCTTAGGGCTAATACGGCTCATGCTTGCTTCGGAAGGGGTCCTTTACTTATTCTAAAAAAAAAAAATAAATAAATAAATAAATAAAAAAGTTATGAATTTTTAAAAATAGGACCCTTATTTTTGCCCACCCTGTATTTAATTATTGACAAAACCTTTAGTAATTATTGCATTTAATGCAAATTTTATTTTAAAAAAGTAATTATTCCAAAGTTATCAAGGTTGTTGCTATGTGTAAATATACGCGTGCCAAAGTGTAACCGAAAAAAAAGAAATAATGAAACTTAAGTTATGATTTTATACTTAATTCATTAAATCGGTTAAAATAATATTACTACGCATAATAATTAAGAAATTAATATCAAGAAAAGTGTTTTCGTATATATAATAAAATAGAATCAAATTATAAGTGAATAGTACTGAATATAAATTTATTTGACAACGTTTAAAAAATAAATATGCAAATAATTTATAGCCTTGAGAGTGTTTAGTCAGGTTTTCTGTGACTATATATATGGTATGTGAAAATATTTTAGTGTAATTGAATTAGGAAGAGGTAAGTTGTCTTGATATGAATATAGTTCAGATAAACGGAAAAAACTTTTGCATTTATTCATTTAGATATATATATATATAACAAAAAAAACTTCCCGCCCTCCGGCCAGCAATTAATCTAGCTGTAGCCTTATTTATAGAAAAACAAAGAAACAATTTTCACGTTTTGGTAATTTATTTGGTAAAAAACAAGAAAAAGATGATTGTCATGGTGTTATTTGATATATTCCAATGTTAAGGAAATTTACTGTGCAATAAATTTTGTGCGTTTTTTTTTCCTGGGAGGCGGGGAGGTCATACTAAAAAGATAGTAAAAAAACATAATTAGTAAAAAAAAAATTAAAAAAAAAAAAAAAACAACAAAAAGGTTGTTAAATGGTCTTTTTGATATTCAAAGTCAAGGGATATGATTTTAATTTATTAGAGAGTGTTTCTAAAATTATTATGCAAATGCAGCATCTGGATAAGTGTGTTTTGGTAGTGTTCCGTTCGGTGTATATATATATATATATTATATTGTATTTGAAAATATTTCAATGTAAAATTGAATTAAATAAGCCGAGCGTGTTTTGATATAAATATAGATTGGATAAATGGAAAAAACTTGCATTTATTCATTTAGATAATTAAAATTATTTTTATTAATAAATATTTATTTTCCACAGACATATGGGTTAAATAGTAGCAGACGTGTTTTTCGAATTAAACTTGTTAACCGAAACAAATGTCGGCATGGTTTGTATCAATAAATGAACAAAGCAACCGGGGTGATGGAGGCGACAAGAAGATCAACTCGTGTGCATAAAGGACGTTATACACCCACCATGACAGCCATAGTAAATGTGAGAGAAATAAACCCTGTATTTTATTTGCGAACATAGTCTCAGAGACTGTTTGATCTGCCAAGGGAGAGAACTTTTGCAATATTGCTTTATTAGAAACTTTTTAAATTTCTCTTAGTCTTAGCATTTTCCCCCTCCCCCGATCCTCTTAATAAAGAATTGAATCTATTGAACTCCCTAGATAGGATGGCGACCTGATCATTGGTTGTCATTTTCTGGGTAGTCGGATAACAATAAGCTAAGATAAACGGATGTAGCCAGTTCCTGAGAAAGACGGGACATCTAGAATTTCCGATTGAAACAAGCCGTGCGAGCGTGGTCCCCCTCTGTATGTGACTCGATGTGGCGAGTGTAAAATACAATAAATTTGGGCAATTTGGGGGCATTTTTGACCCCCTGGGGGTGCAAAGCAAAATTTTTCTGAGGTCAAAGATGCTCATTTTATATCCAGAACAATTGCCTCTACATTTTGGCCAAGTTTCAGAAAAATTGAATGGATGGATCAAATGTTATGGGAGAAAAGGGTCATCTTTTTGCCATTTTGGGGGCTTTTGACCCCCTGGGGGCGCGAACCAGATTTTTTCCAAGTTCAGCGATACTTATTTTCTATTAGGAACAATTGCCTCCACATTTTGGCCAAGTTTCAGAGAAATTGAATGGATGGATGAAAAGTTATGGGGCAAAAAATATCATTTTTTGCCATTTCGGGGCCTTTTGACCCCCTGGGGGGGCTAACCAGATTTTTTTTCAAAAATCGGAGAATGTCACTTTGTAACCTGACCAAAGTTACAACTTCATGCAAAATTTCAGAGAAATTCAATGGATGGTTGCGGAGAAAAATCCGGACGGACGGACATGCCTCAAAACATAAGTCCCCCGATTTTATAAATCGGGGGACCAATTAGATATATTGAGGAGATAAAAGAGATGAGAGGCGGTCAGTTTGGTTTGCCGAGAGTCAATGACTCTGCGTCTAACAAAGAAGACTGTCACTGGAGCCAACATAACCGGACAGCAGACAGCGTTGGGAGTCCTTAGCTACAACGATGGTATCACAACTGACTTATACCAACGTCTTCAGCACGTTTCCATCATACCCTGTACTCATACCTTTCTTGCATCGAATGTAATCTATATATCTTATATATTGTAATTTTTACAAATTCAAAAAGGACTCTTAAAATAAGCTAAAAAAATAGAGATTTTCATTTGAAATTCAAGAAAGATTATTGAAGAAAAAAAGGGGTTGAAATATTGTCAAAAGGGGCTGCAAAAATCGGGTTAGAAATACAAAAAAGAATATTACAAGAAACACCAAACGGTACATCATTACGCAAGTGATCAGGAATGTGAGTTCTCTGCATTTTAGCAGAATTTGACTTCTTTTTTCTTTTGTCATTCAGTAAAAGCGGAATTCCGTTTATTTTTTTTTAATTCAGAGAAGGCAGAAGTCTGCTTCTTTTTTTTTTTCTCTTTTAATTCAGAAACGGTAAAATTCTGCTTATTTTAAAATAAAAAATTTTAATTCGGAAAAGCCGAAATTTAGCTTATTTAAAAAAAAAAAAATTTCAATTCACAAACGACGGAATTCCGCTTTTTTTTCTTTTTTTTTTATTCAGTAAAAGCAGATTTTTGACAAATCGCCATATATTTTTTGTTCTATTTTGCTGGATTTTATTTCTTCCCCCCCCCCCCCTCCTGAAAAAAAAAAAAACGCACAAAAGTTATCTCCTCTTAGCAAAAAATTGTTTTTGGTTAACTGGTCTAAAAAGCTTGTATGGTCTTGGAATGGGTGATCATTCTACATTAAATTTCACGGGAGGGACAGGGACACTAGATAAGGGGAAATTTATCTCGATTGCCAGTGGCCACTAACATTCCGTGAGCAATAGGGTAAGTCCACGCTTTTCACACAGCAAATACAAAAAGTGTTAAATACATTTCTTTATCTTTTTTTTTAATACCTTGTCGTAACTTTTTTCACTTCAAACCGCAATAACATATATTTTTATTTTTCTCTTTCGTCGGTAGTGTAAATCCAGGAAGAAAAGAGAAATTGTTCTCAAAGAGTCTTAATACATTTTTTTTTTCTCATGTGAACACCACAGGAATGGTTCTTCACACAAAGTTAAGCAACATGTTCTGTTTTCTGACGAAACTTGTTCTTCCAACGACTTGACTTTCTTTTAGGGCTAATATTTCCTGCTCAGCAAAGTTTGCTTTTCACACAAATAACAGACAGAAAAGAACTATACTTGACAGTTCAGACAGAACTTGAATGCCAGGAGAAAACTTGACGCCTACTAGACACTGTCCTCGAGTGTCTAAGGTCTCTCTGTACAGGGGTTTGTCAGGACAACTTACATGAGAATACTTCCTCCTACAAGTAAACCCTGATCAAATATTCAAAATAACATAGTATTCGAAGCCCAAATAAGATCCCTCGACGCGTCTATACACTGGCTCATGCGAGGAATGGTGCATCTTCTACAAGTTATGTTACCTCGTGTAACAGGACTAAGATGGATACTCCACCAGACTAGATGAATTCTTGTCCTCGAATCCAGTAAGACCAAGAGACTACAAGAAAGATATACTATGACAAAGTTAACTGGTCAATTGGTGAGAGGAAAATTAATGTTATTAACTTTTCTTTACTAAATGTTTGAGAGGTAAATGAGGAACTTTAATGGAATATTCGAATATCTATGTATCTCATATAGAGATCAAGTGTTAGCTCAGGGAAGGGGCCAATTGATTTCTGGGAACTTCGACTGAAGTAAAATGAAACAAAAAAGGTATATATATGTTATGTTTTTGTTATTGTTTTTACTGGCTATATTAACAGCGTTTGTATTTTGACCACTTCCTAAGTTATAAAGAGTTTCCTCCCTTGCATGCAGAAGTCTGCATTACGTCTCTCTTAACAGGACGTATTTTTATTTATATATATTTTTTTTAGAATAAGTAAAGGACCCCTTCCGAAGCAAGCATGAGCCGTATTAGCCCTAAGGAACGTACCCTCATTTAGAAAACATTATTTTTGCTTAAAAAACTCAAAACAGTGTAAAAAACAATACTTTAGTTTTTGTAAGTTTTAAGAAGTGTTTTTCGGCTAAAATTTGTTTTGTTTATTTCAAAAAATCTCGGAAGGGTCAGTCTACACACACATAAAGTTTGGTGAGTTTAACTTTTATTTTGTGGAAGTTATTCAAATTCAAGTTATTCAAATTTAAAGATAGGACCCTTATTTTGGCCCACCCTGTATATATATATATATATATATGTATAGATATACTAGAATACCCGTCCCAGGTCGGGTAAAATTAATTCCCTGGAAAGAACAGTTTTGTACCACACTTATTTCTCCCTATGAAGATTAAAATCAAGATATAATGCTACTAAACCTTATGTCTAGAATTCTTATTCTAAAATTGATCAAAATCTATTACATGATTTTGATTTCTATAAAGTGTTTAATATTTGAGGCTTAAGCTTAAGGGGGTCTTAAGAAAAAATTGAAATTCATAGAATCTTGCTCATTTGGTGTCTAATTACTATTTAATGTAAATCTGAAATATTTAAACTTTCAAATAGGAGGTTGTGCCCATATTATGCCCCTATAAAAAACCTTTAAAGTACTCCAAACAAACTGATATTTGGGGAATATTTATTAATTGATCAGGGATATGAGTTCTCAACATTTTAGCGAAAACACGCCTTTTTTTTTTTAAATCCAGGGAAAATGGATTTCCGCTTAAATCGCTCAAGTTTCCCATGGATGTGAGTTCTCTGCTTTTTGAGCGAAATCCACTTTATTTTTAATAAGAAAAAAAAAAACTGATTTTCCCTCTTATGACAGTTCTCTTTGAAAACTGAAAATGTTAATTTAGCTGTGAAGGCTAAAACTTCAAGCAATTCATGAAGGGAGTAGGGGAGTTAGCTGACTTTTGTTTCATCAAAGAATGACTTCCTGTCTCCTTCCCCCACATGCACACTCATTAACTTTCTTTCAATTTTTGCTTTTTTAGTTGAAACTGATTGAAGTTGTTTAGGGAAAAAGTTGTTATTTTATTGTGCTGCCTACTCTCCAAACACACAAGGGGTTTCATGGCCTCCAAATTATGAAATTTATGTCGATTTCAGCTTTTTTCGCGATCAGATACTCACATTCCGTGATAGATGCTTAACGTCTATTGTTAAAATTTCACAAAAATCAGAGGTATCTGAATTTTCACTCCCTTTGCATAAAACTAAATATAGCCCACATTAAGACTCTTAAGCCTAGCAGCTGTGTTGTAAAATTCAAAATGATCAGTTAATTAGTTTAGGAGTGAATCCTGTACATACAAATGTATAAACATACCTAACTTGATATAAATAGAGATTTTTAATAAAAATATTGGGTGCTTCTATAATAAAAAACCGAAAAAAAGTTTTTCTTGTCTTTTAGTGTTGGAGAGGTAAATAAGGGGCAGGTAAATCTTCACAACAGCTCTAGCTTTCGAACAATATTTTTCTAACCCTAACCTTAAACCCTAACCCTAACCCTTTTATGTCTAATCGACGTTCTCCTTGCACAGTAGCCACATGTGCAACGCCAATTAAAGCCATCAGTTTTGATTACTGATGGCACAAGTCGCATCTCATGGCCACAGTTGCAGGTTTCTGCACCGGAAATTAGTCTGTGTGCTTGCAAAAAATCAATTTGTTTTGCACTGTCTGATGTAAAATACAGTATATCTTCGAACTTGAAAGAGTTAAGATCCATGATCCTAATTTCAGAGAAAATCGTGTTTAAAATTCGTTGTGAAGAGTTACCTGCCCCTTATTTACCTCTCCAACACTAAAAGACAAGAAAAACTTTTTTCCGGCTTTTTATTATAGAAGCACCAAATATTGTTTCAAACAGATGAGCACATTCATCCAATTTCGTATAAATCAGATGATTCTATTGTTGACATTGTTTCCCCAGTATCTTTTTAGTTAGAACTCTTTCTAGAAAGACATCGGATACCTACAGGAGGGACCACATGAAGGTTGCCAACATCCGAAATGGAAGCGTTTTTGTGGATTGAACTGGATTCGAACTTGGCACACCCACGTCTTCAGTCCGTGTCGTTAACCACTTCGCCACCGTCACCTCCCAACAGATGAGCTGAATCAAGACAATTTCTCTTATCTTCGTTTATTCAGGAGAATATTAAAAATCCATACTCTGCCATTATCCTGACAGCGGAGAAAGAAATCATGACCGTTCTATCTTCGCCGACCGATTTCTAAGTTAATTAAAATATTCCTTTGTGGTAGATGGGCGACCTTCGAATAAAAGTAGAAGTTCAAAATGTCTCCACCAATCAAATCACTTCACCTTTACAACTTCTTTTTTTCTTTCTTTTCTTTTTTTCTTTCTTTTCTTTTTTTCTTTCTTTTCTTTCTTTTCTTTCTTCTTCTATTCATTTAACGTCACTTTTCCGTTGTTCAGGGGTCAGGCGTTTTCTGATATCATGCAAGCTCACTCTCTACTTCTCACAGTGCAGCAGGTCAGCAGTCTCCAAATTCCACTCTGTGCAGGCTTGTCCAATCACTTGCTTCCAAGTTTTCCTTGGCTGGCCAACCTTCCTGCGATTTAGGACATCCATGCTTCTGCAATGGTTTTTCCAAGAGGATGAACGTTCCACATGACCATACCAACGTAATCGATTCATCCGTCGGACAACCTCCATTCTGGGCAAGTGTAGTGCTTTCAGCAAATCCTCTGACCTGATGTGTTGGGTTTGGTCAGATTTCACATTGCAGATCCATCTGTTCATGGATTCGTCATCGCGCTGCAGACTAGTTGAAGAGGGCTGGGTAAGGGCCCAGCATTCACTGCCGTATAACATGACGCTCCTGACACAGCAGCTATACAACTTATCCCAGATGTAGAGAGGAACAACACGTGACGTTATCAGAGGCAACAACTTGCGAAATTTCGCCCCATTTCGAAAACATCTGATGTAGCGGTAAGCAACAAATTTCTTTCGATAAATATCATCATCATCATATTCGGTTTAACTCTGGCCAGGTGTGTATTTATCCCTCTTTCTTGCAAGTCCATATTATCACTTCCTTCCATGTTTGCCTTGCCAGCTAACCCTGCTACTTCCATTGTTCCACATCTACTAATCCAAGACTTTTTATCCATTCTTTCAACGTGACCAAACCATCAAAGTCTACTCTTCTGCACACATCTTCCCAATACTGTTCAGATTCAATCTTCCTCTGAGGTCATTAGAACTAAGCCTGTCTTTAAGACTCACATCATCTATCTATTGTATCATTCTTATATCATTTCTCTCCATGCAACGCATATCTTCAACTCTCAATGGCCAGGTTTCACTTCCATAGATCATCACACTGCATACACATGCCTGATAGACTCTTCCCTTGGTTGACAATGGTAACGCTCTGCTGGTTAGTAATGGCAGAAGTTCCCTGAACTTACTCCATTCACTTCTAACTTACAATCACACTAGCACCTGCTCCTACCTGTGCTCCAATGATATTACCAAGGTTATAAAAAGTTCTGAACACCGGCAATAGTTTCGTCATCTAAATATAATTTTTCCACATCTGAGTTCTCATCCGTCTATATTGTCTTACACTTTTTGCACAAAAAAATGGTTATTATCTCTTAACTTACGGTTTTCCTCTCTCCGAAAGAAGTGAGAAGAGCAAATGCGTGAAAACTATTAAGCGGTTCGCAGGCAGGGGTAGTACAGAATGAGAGGAAAGACATAAATGGCGCTGCACGCCTCAGTTGTACCCTTTAAGGAAAGTTTCCTCCGAATCCAAGTCCCCACAGACGATCTGACCATTGACTGTATTTCTGACCAATTCTTATCCAGCTGGAGACCCAGTGCAAAACAAATACCAAAGATCCAAATTGGGCCATCTGACCAGCTGAAAATACCTGGAAGTACGGACTCTCTGCTTCAGGCTCCCAACCGCAACCCATTAGACTTGCTACGGTAATGACGGCCCCTGTAACTTCTTCATACCAAGCGGACACCATTAATCACGATTGCAATGTCAGTATGACTCGACATGAAAAACGAGAACATTGGCGAACATGGAAGCCCTGACTCGTGCTCGACACGAACAGCAATTCTACGCAGGCAGGACTGGTCTCGCCACCATGTACACTTACTTTGCGAAGGAAGTGCTCCAACGCCAGGACATAAAGCAGGTGCGACAGCGGACAACCCTGATGTACTAACCGAGAAACCTACCATTTACTCCGAAAGCCTACCATTTACTTGTACTGCTACCGTCGGCAAACGATATAGAATTGAGATCCATTTGCGGAAGTCTGGATTAAAACCGTCGGCGTCTAGAACAGATCCTAGGAAACGATGGTTGACCCTATCTAAAGCTTAGGACTGATCTAAATTGATCAGCACGGCTTCAGTGTTGTCTTCTATTCCCTCTATTTTATTTATCTTCCTCCCACAAGGTAAGATGTGACACAAGGTCGGGAAAGTAGGATTTGAAAAGCCAGCGCCCGAGAAGGTGAGCACTCTGGCCTAGCAAAAATAGCCTGGGCAGCCCCGTCGGCATTCCCCGGTAGTGGCGCCTCAGGCAGTAGGCAATAAACTTACTCCTCTCCAAAGAGGGGAGGCAAAGCCTGGGAGGGTGGACTACCTAGAACTGCACAGGAGATACCCATAGACCAGCGGAATCAAGCCCCGAAGGCCAAGACGATACCAGTTTATGGGGTGCAGTATCCATCAGAACAGATACTACACTTTGATCTTGGCCAAAAGGCCAAGAACAATGGTGTTATGTATCTACCTCCCACAAGGTAAGATGTGACACAAGGTCGGGAAAGTGGGATTAGATAAGCCAGCACTCGAGAGGTGAGCACTCTGGCCATTTAAAAATTGCCTGGGCAGCCCCATCGGCATTCCCCGGTAGGGGCGCCTCAGACAGTAAGCAATAAACTTACTCCTCCCCAAAGAGGGGAGGCAAAGCCTGGGAGGGTGGACCTCCTAGAACTGCACAGGACAGACCCATAGACCGGCGTAAATCAAGCCCCGAAAGCCAAGACAATACCAGTCTATGGGGTGCAGTATTCATCGGAACAGATACTACACTTTGATCTTGGCCAAAAGGCCGAGAACGTACAAATCAGATGCAAATTCTGCTTTGGTTTGAGCAAGAACTTTTGCCAAAATCTTTAACTCTGTATTTAGCAGTTATGGGCCTATAATCATCTAAATCCTCCCCAGCAATGTGGTAACCTGTCCAGGCCAAGAAACCATAAAAAATAATGTTTTTATGACTAGGCATTTTCGAACGAATAAAAAAAAAAAAAACCTCACTTAATCTATTATTGTATTATCTTTTAATGGGGATAGGGGGTAGTGTAGTATCGGTTCTGTTGTCATAAGACCGTCCTCCCAGGAATTACGGCCTCCGTTTTTATGAAAGTAATGTTAATACTCCCAGGTATGACATCCTCCTTTGGGGGAGGGGATAATGTAATATCTGTTCTGTTATGATAAGACCATATTCCCAGGAATTACTTTCTCCTTTTATGGGGAAGGGGTGGTGTACTATCTATTCCAACAATATTTTATTTATTGAAAAAAAAAATAATAATGAAACTGGTCACATTTTATGAAGCATAATGAGTGACAACAAGTCTCCCCAGATTCTCCACCTCTTTCGATAACTATTGCAAATGACTTTTCATTATCACTATTATTATTTTTATTATTTATACTTTTTTGATGGAAAAATTTTTTTTAAAAACAAAACAAAAGTGCAGGTGTAGGCAATCACCTCGAGATGACTCAGACTCAGGAACTCCCGCGTCCTGCGACGCATGAGGCAGTCAAAGTAAACCATTGTTTTCGATTTGAAGCCAGATCCACAGCGTCCCTCCAGCTTTTTCCCGTTGCGATCAAAACTCTCTCGATTATTTGTTTCCAGTTCATTTTTGGTCTTCCTTTTCTTCCTTTTCTTCTTTTTCTTCCTTTTCTTCTTTTTCTTCTTTTTCTTCCTTTTCTTCTTTTTCTTCCTTTTCTTCTTTTTCTTCCTTTTCTTCCTTTTCTTCTTTTTCTTCCTTTTCTTCTTTTTCTTCCTTTTCTTCCTTTTCTTCTTTTTCTTCCTTTTCTTCCTTTTCTTCTTTTTCTTCCGTTTCTTCTTTTTATTCCTTTTCTTCTTTTTCTTCCTTTTCTTCTTTTTCTTCCTTTTCTTCCTTTTCTTCTTTTTCTTCCTTTTCTTCTTTTTCTTCTTTTTCTTCCTTTTCTTCCTTTTTCTTCCTTTTCTTCCTTTTCTTCTTTTTCCGTCATAGTTCCACTGAAGCACTTGGTTTGCAAATCTCTCTGAGGTCAATCTTAAGCCATGTCCGAGCCAGCCTAGACATCGTTTGCATATTATTGATGATGCCACCTGTTGGTTAGTGCGGTCTCTGACTTCTTGGTTGGTAATTCTATCGCTTCATTTGATCCCTGGAATCTTTCTAAGACATTTGGAATCAAACGGGTGTAGTTTTCATCTCTTGGCTGATTTTGAAATGCTAAGTTTCACTTCCATATAGCAGTGTGGACAAAATGTTGTTGTTATAAAATCTTAATTCAGATCTGAGGGTGAATTATTTTTTTTATTTTTCCAGATCTTGCAGTACTGATTAAATGTTGCTGAGGCTTTTCCTATCTTGCACAGCAATTCGTGGTCCATTATTGCCTTCCGTGTTTGATGTCTCAATAAAACCACTGGTCCCCATCACATCACCGGGTAGGCATCAGGAAGGGCATCCGGCTTATAAAAATCTTGCCTCCAATATGGAAATGACTTCCAAAGAAAATCGGTTAAATTTCAGGCGATGTCGTTTAAATGTTGGAAGCTTATGCGGAAGGTTTGGTGAGATTTTTTAGGTTCTTGAGAGAAGATATATTTACCCGCGTCGTATAACTGAAACAGATTTTTATAAAATTTTGGAAATTTCTAAAAATTATTTAAATTTAATGAAGAAGAAATGAAGGTTTTACCGATTGGAAGACAAATTAACTTGTTGAGTTCTTTCAGAGCTGATTCTATTTATCTTTCTCCCACAACGGTAAGATGTGACACAAGGTCGGGAAAGTGGGAAAAAACCAGCGCTCGAGAATTTGAGCACTCTGGCCATTTAAAAATTGCCTGGGCAGCCTCGTCGGCATTCCCCGGTAGGGGCACCTCAGGCGATTAGCAATAAACTAACCCCCTCTCAAAGGGTGAGAAGGTAAAGCCTGGGAGGGTGCACCTCCTAGAACTGCACAGGACGGACAACCGATAGACCGGCGTGAATCCAGACCCGAAGGCCCGGACAATACCGGTCTATTCACTAATACTGCTGATGGGATGATTCCAATATTTTTCCTGCTTCAAACACAATTACCGATTCTGTTCTAAATTCCTGATTCTGATACAATCACCGATTCCGATTCTTTTAAAATCTCTAAATATTTACCTATAGAGTTTTTTTTTGTGTTTTTTTTAATTTTTGGATTACTGTAAAACCCATGTAATATGTGCATGTATTTTCACCAACGTACAAATACACTTGTGCGCGTGGGTGGGGTGGGGGGGGGGGGTATATGATCTGTAGAGTTTAGTTTTACTGGTAGTTTTAAATCAATAAATATTTATCATTTTATAATTAGTACCAGCAATGGAAAATTACGTTTGAAACAAAAACACAAAAAAAAATATTACAAGAATCGTTTTTGGCATCGGAAAATGGGCACAAATTTTTCCGATTTCGCTACTGATTCTGATACCCCAAAAAGTTCTGAGTTTTCTGATTCCCGATTCCGATTAATCGTCCCAACACTAACTAATACCCTCGGTAAAGTCATGAACCCCCCCCCTCAATTATAAATGAAATACTACAGAGTAAAAAAAAACTAACCTGCACGCCTTGAACCCTAACTCAACTCTTCCATTATTTATGAGGTGTCTTTTCTTCTTCATTAAATTAAAAAAAAGTTTTTAGAAATTTACAAAATCTTATAAGAATCTGTTACATTTAAAACCGACGTACGATAAAATGTCCAAAATGGTCTACGAGCGATTCCTCGTCTCACATTCCAAGACTGTCAAACCTTTTATAGGGATATTTCTAATCTGTTACTAAAGTTGTTCGAAAAATGGTCAGATTTTTCTACGGCTGCAACCGGAAATATCTGATTCCTGATGTACTCCTTTACCTGTACAAGAGTCGGATACATCCTTAGATGGAGTACTGCTGCCACATCTAGGGAGGTGCCGCTCAGGACGTTTCTTTGTTTCTTTGTTTCTTTGACAGAGCACAAAATCAACTTGGCAATCTAGTGGGTGATGCTATCTTTTCTTTCCCCTCTGACAACTTGCCCTGAATAGTGCACATCTACTGTCCTGTCTCCCCTCTGGGATTCTCGGACCATCCATGTGTCTCAATTAAGATCAAAACTAAGCTCACCAAGTCGTCTGATTTCCCTATTCCATCGCAAAGTTTATCGATATTCAAGCGCCAATTGGGACAGCTTAAGATTCTTCAGATCTGAAATCCATCTTAACCCCATTTTCAAAAAGAATGTGTCCTCCTGCATCGCAGCTCAAATATCTGAATGCTTATATAATAACTCAACTTCAACTCCCACCATCCACATAATGAAAAGAAAGGAATTGTCCATTGCCTACAACATCGAGCAAAGGCAATATGTGGTAACACCAATACATATCAAGAGCAGATGGGCAGCCTGGAAGAAACATTCCACAGAGATCAGGACCGGCGGGACAGTTATAAAAGTGGGGGGGCTCTCCTAAAAAGTGGGGGGGGGGGCGGTTAAACACATGCATATATAACTTCATTATTGATGACCGTAAAGTGGGGGGGCCAAGTTAAAAAGTGGGGGGGGGGCGGCTTGAGCCCCCCCTCCCCCCCCCCCCCGGTGCCGCCGTCCATGTAGATAACTGTCAAGATAAATTAACATCAGCTCTGAAGAGATTTCTCAACATCGCAGGATATTACCCGAAAACCTGCCACAGTATGTCTAACCCTAACCCTATATGAAGAAACTCCAGCTCCCTTGTGCCTGTTTTACAAGTACTTCAACGGATTGTGCTCTGATGAGCTTGCTGCTCTGGTGCCCCCACGACGTAAATTCACTAGACCAACCCTGCAATCTGCCAAATCCCATCCATACACTGTGGATGTCCCCAGATGCCGTAGAGCTTTCTACTCCAAAAGCTTCTTTCCTCGTGCTGCTGGACTCTGGAACTCCCTCCCTGCTTTCCTGACGCTACTGACATACAGAAATTTAAAACCAACGTAAACAGACATCTCGCTGCGCAGCTCCTAATTTAGGTTGAATCCCCCCCCTTTTTTCTTTCTCAGTAGCCCCCTACACCTACAGTGGCGGCCTGCCTTGTTTGGGGTGAACTGTGATAAAAAAAAAAATTTTTTAAATATGTAATTTGTATGATATCAGAACAGTATTTAAGAGCGACTTAACTCTCCGAAAACATCTCGTGCAAGTCAAGCCTCCTACAGAAAACATGTTCACAATATTGAGTGCCTAGTCCACTCAAACAAGACTGACAATGAATGGAGGTTTTGTCACGAATTCTTCCTTGCATACGAGTTACTCAAATTGTTAAGCAGCCAACACGCGTACTCGATGCCGATGAACATTTCGCAAGCCTCATCGCTCTCTTTCTGACAACTTTACCTGAACAGTTCACATCTACTATGTTATGTCCTCTATGATTGCCTGACCACTCAGTTTTCTCAATTAAGATCAAAACGAAACTCAGGAAGTTTTTTGATGTTCTTTTCCATCGCAAAGTTTATCGATATTCAAGAGCCGGTTGGGACAGCTAAAGATCCTTCAGATCTGAAATCCATTTTCAAAAAAGAATGTGTCCTGCATCGCATCTGAAATATCTGAGTAGTTTACAGCTTTACACCTTAACCCTAACCCTTAACCCCAACCCTAACCCTTAACCTAACCCTTAACCCTAACCCTAACCCTAAACCTAACCCTTAACCCTAACCCTAACCTTAACCCTAACCCTTAATCCTAACCCTTAATCCTAACCCTTAACCTAACCCCAACCCTAACCCTTAACCCTAACCTTAACCCTTAACCCTAACCCTTAACCCTAAACCTAACCCTTAACCCTAACCCTAACCCTAAACCTAACCCTTAACCCTAACCCTAACCTTAACCCTAACCCTTAATCCTAACCCTTAATCCTAACCCTTAACCTAACCCCAACCCTAACCCTTAACCCTAACCTTAACCCTTAACCCTAACCCTTAACCCTAAACCTAACCCTTAACCCTAACCCTAACCTTAACCCTAACCCTTAATCCTAACCCTTAATCCTAACCCTTAACCTAACCCCAACCCTAACCCTTAACCCTAACCTTAACCCTTAACCCTAACCCTTAACCCTAAACCTAACCCTTAACCCTAACCCTAACCTTAACCCTAACCCTTAATCCTAACCCTTAATCCTAACCCTTAACCTAACCCCAACCCTAACCCTTAACCCTAACCTTAACCCTTAACCCTAAACCTAACCCTTAACCCTAACCCTAACCTTAACCCTAACCCTTAATCCTAACCCTTAATCCTAACCCTTAACCTAACCCCAACCCTAACCCTTAACCCTAACCTTAACCCTTAACCCTAACCCTTAACCCTAAACCTAACCCTTAACCCTAACCCTAACCTTAACCCTAACCCTTAATCCTAACCCTTAATCCTAACCCTTAACCTAACCCCAACCCTAACCCTTAACCCTAACCTTAACCCTTAACCCTAACCCTTAACCCTAACCCTAACCTTAACCCTAACCTTAACCTTAACCCTAACCCTTAATCCTAACCCTAACCCTTAACCCTTAACCTAACCCCAACCCTTAACCCTAACCTTAACCCTTAACCCTAACCCTTAACCCTTAATCCTAACCCTTAACCCTAACCCTTAACCCCAACCCTAACCCTTAACCCTAACCTTAACCCTTAACCCTAACCCTTAACCCTAAACCTAACCCTTAACCCTAACCCTAACCCTAAACCTAACCCTTAACCCTAACCCTAACCTTAACCCTAACCCTTAATCCTAACCCTTAATCCTAACCCTTAACCTAACCCCAACCCTAACCCTTAACCCTAACCTTAACCCTTAACCCTTAACCCTAAACCTAACCCTTAACCCTAACCCTAACCTTAACCCTAACCCTTAATCCTAACCCTTAATCCTAACCCTTAACCTAACCCCAACCCTAACCCTTAACCCTAACCTTAACCCTTAACCCTAACCCTTAACCCTAAACCTAACCCTTAACCCTAACCCTAACCTTAACCCTAACCCTTAATCCTAACCCTTAATCCTAACCCTTAACCTAACCCCAACCCTAACCCTTAACCCTAACCTTAACCCTTAACCCTAACCCTTAACCCTAAACCTAACCCTTAACCCTAACCCTAACCTTAACCCTAACCCTTAATCCTAACCCTTAATCCTAACCCTTAACCTAACCCCAACCCTAACCCTTAACCCTAACCTTAACCCTTAACCCTAACCCTTAACCCTAAACCTAACCCTTAACCCTAACCCTAACCTTAACCCTAACCCTTAATCCTAACCCTTAATCCTAACCCTTAACCTAACCCCAACCCTAACCCTTAACCCTAACCTTAACCCTTAACCCTAACCCTTAACCCTAACCCTAACCTTAACCCTAACCCTAACCTTAACCCTAACCCTTAATCCTAACCCTAACCCTTAACCTTAACCCTAACCCTAACCCTAACCCTTAACCTAACCCCAACCCTAACCCTTAACCCTAACCCTTAACCTTAACCCTAACCCTTAATCCTAACCCTTAACCCTTAACCCTAACCCTTAACCCTAACCCTAACCTTAACCCTAACCCTTAATCCTAACCCTTAACCTAACCCCAACCCTAACCCTTAACCCTAACCCTTAACCTTAACCCTAACCTTAACCCTAACCCTTAATCCTAACCCTTAACCCTAACCCTTAACCCTAACCCTAACCTTAACCCTAACCCTTAATCCTAACCCTTAATCCTAACCCTTAACCCTAACCCTAACCTTAACCCTAACCCTTAATCCTAACCCTTAACCTAACCCCAACCCTAACCCTTAACCCTAACCCTTAACCTTAACCCTAACCCTTAACCTTAACCCCAACCCCTGAAGGTGTTGCTGCTATTGTCCACAGAAACCACCATTTCAATTACTTTCAAACAAATAGTTGCTCTGTAACCAAAGCCTCCTCTAAAACTGCCCGAAACCACTGCAAAAGGGTCATAGAAAAATGCTAAAGAGCCCTATGCTCAATCAGTTAAATCTAGAGTGGCCGATCTGAGGTTTGGCTCCCATGAGTTTTAGATAATAACAAACAAGTTCTTGAACAGATGTAAGGCCTCTATAGGAACCATCAGTAATGGACCAGAGGTGATCTCCTCAGCATCTGATAAAGCCTAAATTTTCACAAAGAACTTTGCAGAAAATTTCACCCTTTACGATCAGGGCCATCTACCCCCAGAATTCCTAAACTTTAAGCGGCATCCAAATAACTGTCCTTGATGTCATCAAACTTGACAAGAATCTCGATGCCAACAAGGCAACTGGTTCCGACAACATTTTGGTGATAGTACTCAAGAAACTGCAACCGGAAATAGCTCCTATCCTTACAAAGCTGTTCAATCGTTGCTTAAAGGAGAAATGATTTCCATCACCTTGGAAGCCATTGTTGCTCTACCTGGTATTTAAAAATACTGGAGATCGGTACATCCCAGTACAGACCGATAAGTCTCATGTGCGACCCCCACTATCTAACAATATGTTTATGGTAGGTGCTTGACTGAGCTCAAATTCCTGGTTCCCCCCTGTAAAACATTCACAGCAAGAACTCTTCTAGCTACGACCACAGCAAAAAACTTTCTTTTCTCTTTCTCTTCACCAAAAACCAAACGAAACTTCCATGAACAAAGTTTCTTTCCTTTCTCCCTTCACCAAAAACCAAACGAAACTTCCATGAACAAAGTTTCTTTCCTTTCTCCCTTCACCAAAAACCAAACGAAACTTCCATGAACAAAGTTTCTTTCCTTTCTCCCTTCACCAAAAACCAAACGAAACTTCCATGAACAAAGTTTCTTTCCTTTCTCCCTTCACCAAAAACCAAACGAAACTTCCATGAACAAAGTTTCTTTCCTTTCTCCCTTCACCAAAAACCAAACGAAACTTCCATGAACAAAGTTTCTTTCCTTTCTCCCTTCACCAAAAACCAAACGAAACTTCCATGAACAAAGTTTCTTTCCTTTCTCCCTTCACCAAAAACCAAACGAAACTTCCATGAACAAAGTTTCTTTCCTTTCTCCCTTCACCAAAAACCAAACGAAACTTCCATGAACAAAGTTTCTTTCCTTTCTCCCTTCACCAAAAACCAAACGAAACTTCCATGAACAAAGTTTGTTTCCTTTCTCCCTTCACCAAAAACCAAACGAAACTTCCATGAACAAAGTTTCTTTCCTTTCTCCCGTCACCAAAAACCAAACGAAACTTCCATGAACAAAGTTTCTTTCCTTTCTCCCGTCACCAAAAACCAAACGAAACTTCCATGAACAAAGTTTCTTCCCTAGAACATCCCATTTGTGGAACCAAATACCACGAGTCTGCTTCCCAACTGACTACAGCATGGTCGTCTTCAAGTCAACAAATACTTGTTGAGCCAACCTTTTGGATAATCAGCTCCTCTTAAGTAATCTTCTGTCCATCCCACCCATTGTTTCCGGTCCTTTCGTGGTGGCGATCATTGTCCAACTGATGATCTCTTTGACCCCTATCTTCGAGTGGCTCCGGACCTTGATAAATAGTGACCCATTAGTAAAAAAAAAGCCTCTTTCATACATTCCATGAAAGTTGCTCGACTGAGCTCCTCCAATCTCTGGTTTCTCCCTTTAAAACATTCACAGCAAGAACTCGTCTAGCTACCACAAATAACTTTCCTTTCTTCCTTTGTGTACCTAAAACCAAACGGAATTTCGATGAGCAGAGTTTCTTTCCAAGAACGTCCCATCTGTGGAACACAATACAATATACTGCTTCCCTACTGACTACAACATAGCTGTCTTCAAATCCAATGTCAAATACTTGCTGAGTCGTCCTTTTAAGTAATCAAAATTTTGTCCATCGTTTTCAATCCTCTCATACTATTGTTCATCAATTTATTTACAATCTCATTAATCCTTATCCTCGAGTATTTTTCGCCTTGGTAAGTGATGACATTGGTTGGATAAAGCCACACTGTTGAGTCTTTGAAAGACGAAACATGCATCTGTGAATGTTGATAGTTATAATATATAAAAAAAAAATTTTTTATACTATCATAGTATAAATAATTTTTTGGCAGACGCGCATAACAGGTAGGAACGCTGGCTTCCGGTGGAAAAAGCTTGAAGAAAGTGTCCACGGATGCCTGAAAGTGATACAACAATTTTTTTTATTCATATTAATTCTAGACTTTCCTTTTTGTCATATTAATTTCAGACTTTTCTTTCATCATAATCTAATATTTAACATAATACAGACTATTTGAAAAAGAATTTATTTGTTTTTATTTGATTGTTTTCAAAACATTTTTTTTAATAATAGTGAAAACCTTTTTTCTTGGAAATAGAAATGCCCTAACCCTAAACTCTAACCCTAAACCCAACCCTAAATCTTAACCCTAAACCCTAACCCTCCCAAAAACATTATTTTTACTAAATATTAAAAGAAAAACATTAAATAAAAAAAAACACTAATAATTTTCACTAAATATTAAAAGAAAAACATTAAATGAAAAAAAAACACTAATAATTTATTTGATTGTTTTCAAAACTTAAAAAAAATTTTCATTGAAGAAAATAAACAAAATAGAATAATCTTTTTTTTCAAGAAATAATGTTTTTGAGCAACATTCCGTTACTCAAAAACATTATTTCTTGAAAAAAGAAGATTATTCTATTTTGTTTATTTTCTTCAATGAAAATTTTTTTTAAGTTTTGAAAATAATCAAATAAATTATTTTTCAAATAGTCTGTATTATGTTAATTATTAGAATATGATGAAAGAAAAGTCTGAAATTAATATGAAAAAAAGAAAAGTCTGAAATTAATATGAATAAAAAAAATTGTTGTATCACTTTCAGGCATCCGTAGACACTTTCTTCAACCTTTTTCCACCGGAAGCCAGCGTTCCTTCTTGTTATGCGCATCTGCCAAATTTTTTTATACTATGATAGTATAAAATTTTTTTTAGATATTATAAATATCAACATTCACAGATGCATGTTTCGTCTTTTAAAAGACTCAACAGTGTGGCTTTATCCAACCAATGTATCAACCTTGAAGCTCGAACCTCAAACCTTCACTCACCACTGACTGTGAAAGTCCAACGTCTTAGCCGTCGACTGGCTTGCTGACTTGCTAGTTGTTATAATGTAGGACAGATTTACCGTATTTACTCACGCTAATCGGTTTCCGTAGAGGATTCAATACAGTTTAGGGAAGAATCTTGCATATTAGCTATGTATGAACAGACTGGAATAGATAGATATGAACAAACTGGAATAGATAGATATGAACAGACTGTCACCATATTCGGTTTAACGTCTGTGTTACATGCTGGCATGCGTGTGTTGGACAGCTTTTAGAAATTGACTTCTAAACTAACCTATCTCTGGACAGGTCTTCATTTACCCCTCTTTCTTTCAAGTCAATCCTCATCACTTCCTCCCGTGTTTCCCTTGACCTTCCACAGTGAACTAAACCTGCTACTTCAACTGTTCTACATCTACTAACTCAAAACTCTCATCCATTGTTTCAACACGGCCATACACATCTCACTATACTGTCTCGATTTAGTCTTCCTCTGAGGTCATCAGATCTAAGTCTGTCTTTAAGACTCGCATTACACATCCATCGTACGATTCTCATATCATTTCTTTCCATGCAATGCATATCTTCAACCCTCACTGGCCAGGTTTTCTTTTTCTTTTCTTTTTTATGGAAATCGCTCCAGACAAAGCATGAAGCCACTTGATGTAAGGAGCTAAAAAAATACTACTTCAAGGTCAAAAACTAGCCAACGATATATGTTATATGGATAGATTCCGACCCAGAAAACAGCAATTCTTCCCCCTTTGTCAGAAACATCGCTCATGGAATGTGAGAGCTAAAGGACAAAATAAGGGAAGCGAGAGTTAGGAGGCTGCTGAAAGTCAACCCAAGATCCACTTTCGCTTCCATACACTGCGTACACATGCCTGCGGTAGATAGATCAGACAGAGATAGATAGACAGAAACATAGATAGATAGATAGAGAGAGATAGACAGATAGATGGATGGATAGATAGATAGATGGATAGATAGATATATAGATAGATAGATAGATAGAGACTGGCGTGATAGATAGATAGATAGACGGATAGATAGATAGATAAATAGATGGATGGACAGATAGATAGATAGATAGATAGATAAGGACTGGCTAGATAGATAGATAGATAGATAGATAGATAGATAGACGGATAGATGGATGGATAGATAGATGGCGAGATAGATAGATAGATAGAGACTGGCTAGATAGATGGCGAGATAGATAGATAGATAGAGACTGGCGTGATAGATAGATAGATAGATAAATAGATGGATGGATAGATAGATAGATAGATAGACGGATAGATGGATAGATAGATAGACGGATGGATGGATAGATAGATAGATGGATGGATAGATAGATAGATAGATAGATAGAGACTGGCTAGATAGATAGATAGATAGATAGATAGATAGATAGAGACTGGCTAGATAGATAGATAGATAGATAGATAGATAGAGACTGGCTAGATAGATAGATAGATAGATAGATAGATAGAGACTGGCTAGATAGATAGATAGATAGATAGATAGATAGAAAGGATGGGAACGAAAAGAAAGAAAAGCAATAATGAAATAGCGCCAACCAGATAACCTTAACCCTAACCTTGTAAGAGATCCGCCCATCAAAAACCTGTTTAACTAAGGGCAGGTGTTCAATAGCAAAACTAAAACGTTCTAAGTGAGAAAACCTTCTCTAATTTGGAACGAGGGATTAAATGCTTGGCCTCCAGTCCAAAAATCTAACTACTTTTAAAAAGTCTATTAAGAAATTTAAAAAAAAAAGGAAAACGTGTGTGTGTGTTCGGGGGGTGGGGTGGGGGGATAGAATTTTTATAAAGCAGGTGCAGCTAAGACAAAAACCTTTTTTTGCTAGGCCGCCCCCACACTTTCACCGGGGTAGTGGTGGGTGGGTGGGGCGGATTAACTCGGATTAAAGGCAACGAAAAAAAAGACACATTTGAAATGCCTTTTGTCTTAAAGGCAGTGCCGAATTTACGTATAGGATAGTAAAGGATGCAGCCTAGGGGTCCTAATACTAGAACAGCCCCTCTAAAGACGTCAAGTTGTAACAAAAGTATTGTCCGATTTTAAGGCTCAATAAAACCACAAAAAACGCTATCAGATGTATTAAATCTTTAAACATCATCATCATCATCATCATCATCATCATCATCATGATGATCATCATCATCATTATGATGATGATCATCATCATTATGATGATCATCATGAGCATCATTATGATCATCATCATGATCATCATCATTATGATCATCATCATGAGCATCATCATGATAATCATCATGAGCATCATCATGATAATCATCATGAGCATCATGATGATGATGATGATCATCATCATCATGATAATCATCATGAGCATCATTATGATCATCATCATGATGATCATCATGAGCATCATTATGATGATGATGATCATCATCATGAGCATCATCATGAGCATCATTATGATGATGATGATGATGATGATCATCATCATCATGAGCATCATTATGATGATGATGATGATCATCATCATTATGATAATCATCATGAGCATCATTATGATGATGATGATAATGATCATCATCATCATCATTATGATAATCATCATGAGCATCATTATGATCATGATCATCATCATCCTCATCGTCATATTCGGCTTAACATCTGTTTTACATGTTGGCATGTGTTGGATGGCTTTTAGAAATTGACTTACAAACTAATCTATCTCTAGCCAGGTCTTTATTTATTAGTCTTTTTCTCAAATCCATCCTTATCATATACTAGCAAATATATGCTCCGTCCGGGCGCATTTTTTTGCTAGCCTTGAAAGATATCATGGTGAACGAACATATACTACACTGACCCCCAAAGGTTGCTCCTGAACATCGACGGCATTGTGCGCAGCAGCCAGGATACCAAAGAATTCGCCACATTGAGCATGGCGCATAGCGTAGGCATTCTTTCGCCTGCAGACTTCAGAATCGGGTACAACACTGCTTAAGGTATGTCCATGACTCAGTGCTTGGCTAGTTTGAATGCAAGGGGCATGAAGTTTTCAAACCAAGCGGTTTGTGTCTGGAGAGATCTCTTGTCCCTGAGAGTGGATGTAGCTGTGATCAAAGAGACGCACTTGATTTCGTCTACAAATTGTCAGGTGCTGACTAGAGACTTTGACGTCTTTTCAGCATATGGGAATCACTCGAGGGAAGAGCGTCTTCTTGCTTGTGAAACGTACCATGTCCATGACGGTCGACGTTGTCCCTAGGGATGCGGGGGGCAGGCTGGCCGTGGCCGATATTACCATAAAAGATTTTGTGTTTCAGGTCATTGCGGTTCATGCGCCAAGCACCACTCGAGAGAGGGTCTCCTTTTTTCGGGATCTGGAAGCGATCTTGCGACACGCTCGATTTTAAATAAGTTTTAATGAGCTTTAGTTTTGAGAAGCTTCTTTCTGCGGTGGCAACCGAAATTGTAAGAGTCAAAAACAGCCGCAGAGCAATAACAATATTTGGAAATGTTTCTTGCACTTGTCACCGATAGATCCGCTTAGTCATTCAATAGCTGATGATTTGGTCATAACTGTTAGGCCCATACCACTTTCCTCCTTGAAAGCTGCCGCTAAGAAGTCCCGAATACGAAGAACTTCCGAAGGCAACATAGAAACATCTAAGTCCTTAGCGTATTCTTTGCCGAGACTATTAAATTTGTTTTGCAACTCCTCCTCAGTGTCTTCTAGGATTGCTGGCGACAATAATCCAGCGAAGACAGTTCGCAGTTAAAATGTGGAGTCAAATCTTGCTTCACGTTCAGTCATAATCCGATCATGACATTCGTATAGATCTTTTTTAACTTCTTGCTCAAGCGTGTGATCATCTTCAGTTCACCAAGGCAACTTTCTCTTTCTTTTAATCCGCTTTTCAACTGAAATTCCCATTTCTTTGCATTGAGTTTTACTTAGATTAATCGATTCAAACACCAGAGTATCCCTGTTTCGATTAAAGAAAATTTGTGCTGCTTTCATGTGAGTTACACAGACATCCAAACCAATGCTCGGTTCTTAGACTTGTTTTTGGATCAGATTTATTTCTTGGGGGGGGGGGGGGGGGTAGCTGAGGGTCTTCATCTACTTTTAAATGTAGATATAATTTTCTTTTTAATTTGACAAACTTCTTAACGTTTCCCCTTTCTATATTGTATCCAAGATTTTAATAAAATCATTGTGAGATTTTCATCTATATCTTTTTTTGCGCCACTTGTTTCTATTTATCCACTTGTGCCATTCTTACGTAAATTCATTTATATATATATATATATATATATATATATATATATATATATATATATATTTATATTTATATATATATATATATATAAATTCTGAGTGTTACAAAATTTTATTAAGGCAAGGAATATAGACATTTGTGACATTTTTTTTGGGGGGGGGGGGGGAATGAAATTGAAAAGTGTTAAAAACGAGAGCAAAGGTATAATTACATAAATTTACTAAGCCAGCTTTCGTCCACACGTATCAGAGTAAATATGTGGAAGTAAAATCCATGCACTACGATTAAAACTTAAAATATCGAATAAAATGAAGATAAGTGACAGTTTGGGGCAAAAAAAAAAAGCGGATCACATTAAGTCCTAGAAGCTACTCCTTTTGTTTACAAAGGGAGGTAATCTGAGGTACGTCAGACATTTTGGTGGACCAAAAAGTTTAGGCTTATGAAAATAGGTGATCTTGGCAGCGATATTTGAAATAGGATAACGTCATATATCAGCAAACTGACAGTATTTCTATGGTGTCACTTCTTGGTCCTGCATGGGTCAATACCTTTGTGGGTTTTCGTGAGCATAATCTTTTGGCTCGTATCAATAAGCATCTTACCTATTTCCGATACGTCGATGATACATTTTGCATATTCAGCAATTAGTCAGATTCCGTAGTATTTCTTAATGCACTCAATCAATTGCACCCAGCCTTACAGTTCACCTGTGAGAGGGAACACAATTCCACCCTTCCTTTCTTGGATGTATTAGTGCATAAATTTGATTCGTTATTTTTTACATCTGTTTACCGCAAACCAACCTTTACTGGTTTACACTTGGACTCTTTGTTTTCCCAAACAAAGAAAAATAAATCCGATAAAATGTTTGGTTCATCGTGCCTTAATGATTTGCTTTGAATCCCTGATTGATTTGGAGAATCAATTTATCAAAGAAGTTCTCATCGATAATGGTAACCCTCTCGATATTGTTAATTCAAATATTGCTTTTTGGTCCTCTAAAATGTGTGACATACCTCAGATTAACTTCATCGGGTAATGTTAACATAAAATTTGCTAACCAAATTTCTGTAGCTCTACGTCGCCGTTATCAGCCTTCGAACCATAGAATCGTTTTTTTTTCTGCTCGACCTTTGTTAAAATCCATGCATAAGGATGTTCTCCCACCCACACCATATTAGTAATATTATTTATAAATTTAAATGTTGTGGGATGTTGTATACGTGGCAATAATAGTGCAAAAATTAAAAATAAAACAACACATGACCCTGCAATATGCCAGCTCTGGCTAAATAATTTAAATAATTTAGTCAACACATCCGGGTCAGCTATTGCTCAACATCTTATAAATAACGCTGAATGTGCGTCGGCTTACACTAGCGACAGTTTCTCTGTCATAAGTAGATCACATTCGCTATTCCATCTTAAAGTCCTGGAAACAATCTATATTAAGTCATTTAAACCCTCCCTATGTAAACAGAAGGAGTGGCTTCTAGGATTTAATGTGATCCACTTGTGCCGCCCCCCCCTCCATTTTCTTTTCACCCGATATTTTAAGTTTTAATCGTTGTGCCTGAATTTTACTTCCACGCATTTACTCTGATGAGTGTGGACGAAAGCCGGCTTAGTAGATTTATGTATTGATTTTTTCCCCTCTCGTTTTTACAATTTTCAATTTCATTCCCCCCCCCCCCCCCCCCCCCCCCCCCAAAAAAAAAATGTCACAAACGTCTATATTCCTTGCCTTAATAAAATTATTTGGTGGCTGTCTATTTGATTTCGAATATGACCACTTTTGGCGTGTTGATGTGATATTAGTGTGAAGGTTCCCAGTGAGAGGCGCAGATGTGGCTCTTCAAGCCTGCCAGACTTTTACAGACTTTTACAGACCCGACAGATATGGCAGGTGTTGTGATGATCTGATGGATGCCATAAATGAAGCCACCTCTTAGCCGTGCTTGATTAAATTTATGTAATTATACTTTTTCTCTCGTCTTTAACACTTTTCAATTTCATCCCCTTCAAAATGTCACAAATGTCTACATTCCAGTTTTTCATCGTAAACAACTGATGATCCCTTAAAATAGTGTTAGAAATAAACTAATATAATAACTGTAAAAAAATAAATTGACTGACATGAGTGATTTTCCACTGGAAGACTTGGGACTATAAGTTTGTTTGTTTTTTGTTTTTTTTAATTTTTAATTTTTATTTTAATATAGTTTTAATGGTTGAGAAACTTCCGAGACTATATATATATATAATTATATTATTTGTAGCTCCTAGAAAAACCCGTCTAGTAGAGCACTGTAAGTGTAGTACTAACACAGCATGATGTCGCTAGCTTTAAATGCATCGTTCCTTTCATTAAAAAAAAAAGTCGAACGCTGTAGACGTCAAGCCGCCGTATAAAGTGTTAAAATTATCACCGTTTATTCGCTGTTCAAAATAGGTCGAGTGGTTAAGGCGTCGGATTTGAGTTGCAAAATACTCGTAATCCGGGGTTTCGAATCGCATGACCGGTAGTGAATAGTCATATCTCTATGCTGATGAGTCCCGATTATTTAAGGCCGAAACGTATACGTACATAGATAATAAACAATAACAAATATTTATTATATATATATATATATATATATATATATATATACAGGGTGGGCAAAAATAAGGGTCCTATTTTTAAAAATTCATAACTTTTTTATTTATTGATTTTTAAAATTTTTTTTTTTAGAATAAGTAAAGGACCCCTTCCGAAGCAAGCATGAGCCGTATTAGCCCTAAGGAACGTACCCTCATTTAGAAAACATTATTTTTGCTTAAAAAACTCAAAACAGTGTAAAAAAACAATACTTTAGTTTTTGTAAGTTTTAAGAAGTGTTTTTCGGCTAAAATTTGTTTTGTTTATTTCAAAAAATCTCGGAAGGGTCAGTCTACACACACATAAAGTTTGGTGAGTTTAACTTTTATTTTGTGGAAGTTATTCAAATTTAAAGATAGGACCCTTATTTTGGCCCACCCTGTATATATATATATATCGGAATGAATTAAAAAACAATCACACAAAACTAAATAACCAATTAGATCTCATTTCCATCTCTTCTCACACATACATTTTCTATGCTTATAATTATACTAATGGTATTTAGTTGATCAAGTACACACTAATAATTAAATAAATGGGAATAAATAAACACTTTCACATAATTTAAAACACTGAATATTATAGCCTCACCTTTCTACTTACATTAACATATTATATATACATACATGTATAGTAATAAACACTGTTAATAATTACCGATCAATTAATAATACACAAATAAAGGACTAAATAAATAAAAAATAAACACATTTGCACATAAATAAGTTAACGAGTTATATTATTTCCAACCGACTTTTGTACATATTTCTCCAAATAATGCAAAAAATTTATAAATTAAATAATGAGACACATGTAAAATAATCAAATAAATAGAAATAAATTAATACACTCACTAATAGATATGATACCCCCCTTTTCTCCTTATGCCAAAATTTTTTATCTTTAATCCAAATTTGCATTTCAAAATAGTAAAAATCTCCACGCCTTTACATTCAAATAAAAAATTATGCTCATACTTATATTAATAGTATTTGTTTGATTAGTAATACACTAACAATAAAGCAAACGGGAATAAATAAACACATTCACACATAATTCAAATCACTATGAATATTATATCCTCACGTTTTTACTTATATTCACATATTAAATATACAGACACTTGTATCATCATAAATATGTCTAAATAATTACGTATCAATTAATAACACACAAATAATGAACTAAATAAATATAAATAAACAGATTCACACATAAATAAACTGGAGAGCTATATTATTTCCAACCCACTTTTATACATACTCCCACACATTACAATAAATTCATTAATTAATTAACAAAACAAAAATGAAGTAATCAAATAAATAGAAATAAATTAATACACCCAGTTTGAATATTTAAACTAATAAATATGATGCCAAAACTTTATGCCAAAACTTTTATTTTCAATCATATTTTGCATTTTAAAATAAGTTTATAAAATCTCCACGTCCCTACTTTCTTATTATATTTGTTTTTCTTCCCCTCCTTTTCTCTTTCTCTTTCCTCTTCCCCTCCCAGTTTAGAATAGATTCATACTTCCGCCCTCCCCCCGTCCTCCACATCTACTTGCCAGCCAAGCTTGGCTGTAACATATTTTGACCCCCCCCACCCGACAAACTCCCTAGCTAAAAAAGCAATAAACTAACAAGCCAAAGCCATCAATCCCATTCATCTTGTGTCCTTTGAAGGAGACAGGCCACTGCTGATAACGCTACAACCAAAATCATGATTTTCATTCTCTGCTTGTTCACGCCAACAACCATGCCGAAGTCTGGACACTTTCTGCCAAATCAAAATTAATATACTGTATGATTTTTCTACATTGCTTTCTTCACCTGAGGAAGTCTTTCAATAAAGACGAAACGTTAATGAATACATAAATCACATAGATTTGGCTTTCCTTTTTTCAATTTACATATATATATATATATATATATATATATATATATATATATATATACCGGGTGACACAAAAAAAAAACGGTCATCACCAAAAGTCGAATAATTTCTGAAATTTTATTTAGATCAACACAAAATTTCAGCCACATTAGGTCAAGCCTATGTAGCAAACATCCCCAAAGTTTCAAGTCTGTACTACAAAATCTCTTTTTGCTTCACTGGAGCTCCAAAATGTGCTCCAAATGAGCTCCCTAGCGCTGCAGGCAAACTTGGATCCGGCGGGCAAAGTTCTTGATGACCCTCCCGCATTCCTCCCTTGAGATCGCTCTTATGGATGCTGTGATTGCTGCCTTCAGGTCAGAGATGATTGCCATACACCCTGTCCTTAAGGTATCCCCACAGATAAAAATCTGGGGGGTTCAAGTATGGTGAATGCTGCGACCACTCCGGGTCACACCTGCGACTGATCAGTCGGTCAGGGAAACGCTGCCATAGCCCTGACAACCCCTCTTGGTCGACCAAGTGCTGCCCAGAACTTGCCAAGCACCTGGACATACCGCCTGGTGTTGATTGTCACAGACTGCTCGTTGTTGTCCTCGAACCAGAATGGCCCAATGACGCCATGCTTGGATATGGCGACCCAGGCTGTGCACTTCACAGAGTGCAATGGCCTTTAGATACAGAACTAAGGGGGTGTGCTACCCCAGAAAATGTTATTCTTAGAGGTAACGTGACCTGACAACAGAAAATGTGCCTTGTCCGAAAACCAGACATTGTCAAGGAAGTCTGGCACACCGTCAATCTTGTCGCAAAACCACTGGCACATGATCACTCGCTTCCTCATGTCGTCAGGTGTAAGCTTTTGTTTAATCTGTATCCTGTAAGGATACAAATGGAGATATGTGGTCAACATTTTCCTCACAGACTCTCGGTTGATTCCAAGCTCTTGACTTCGCCGACGCACAGACTTGCTTAGGCTGCGGACAACAGTCTCTGACTGCAGATAACGTTGTGTGGTGTCCTTGATGATTTCGGTCATCCAGAGTATGATTGTCTGTTAGTGTCTTTACCATTGAAGTTATGCACAGTCCAATGGGTTCTGAACTTGTTGACCCATCTGTAGATCATTGAGTGGACAGGAAATTCACGACATCCGAACCGTTCTTTGAATTGCAATTGATCTGCATGGATAGAATTCAGCCGAAAATATGCTTCAACTATAAATGTCTTTTCCTCAGTCCATGGCATCTCAAAGCTCAAATTTGGTAGGCTCTTAGAACATTGATTTTACTTGGTAAATCTGAAAAATTAAAAGAATTGATTAATTATTTCAAAAGTTATTCAAGTTTAGGTGATGACCGTTTTTTTTTTGTGTCACCCTATATATATATATATATATATATATATATATATATATATATATATATATATAACATTCAATGAATTAAAACATTACAATTGTTCCAAGAATTAGAACATCAAGTCGAGTATGGCGTATGATCGTTTCCAAAACAGTTTGAAAATACTTTATTTTATAAATTAATAAAGCTAATCCAAAACGTCTCTTCATCAGTGCCTTTAGCAAAACATCTTACAGAAAATCAAAGAAAAAATTAAAAAGCTTGTCGTACAGAAACATCTACTGACAGAAAGAGCCACCGGTTGATATGTTAGCAGCATAGGAGGGGAAGAATACAATGGCACCCACAAACCAAAACACTGGTATATATAGAAGAAACAGTCCAATATTTTCCATATATATATATATATATATATATAATTTTAACAATTTCATTGGAATACTACATTTTGGATTATTTATTAGCAAAAAATATAAAATATACATTTTGATAAATTAGGAACAAGGCCATCAAAAGTGTGGGGTGATATAGGCATCGTTGGTCATCCCTCTGTCTACTCTATTTGTCTGACTCTTAGAGGAGAATTATTGCAGTCACCATAATACCACATTTACTTAAGGGTCATACTATTTAAAATATCCCTAAAATGTTAATAAATTTAATTTTATTCATAACTCTAAAGCTACACTTAGATTCCAGCTCAAAGACCAAGAACCATCTTTGTATCATTATTAAGACAAATGTTTCTATTAACCGGAGATATTTGGAAAATCTTTAAAAAATATCAGGTATAATTATCAAATTTTAATGAAACTTTAGGGACTCATTCAGAAAAAAGAATATAATTTTTTTCAAACATATTTCCAAATACAACTGGGTAATTTTATCTCACCAAACCAGCATGCCTAGTAAAAACAGCTATTTGAGAGATAGTTGAGAAGTCATAAGTTTTGAAATTTTCCATAAATTGAAAATTGATTCAATTAATTTCAAAGCACTAGGTTTAAAGAAGTTCAAACCGAAAAAATACAAAGATTAATTATTTCTGAGGAGATATATGCAGTGACCGGGTAACCTGAATGGAACAAGGCCAAGGCGCCAGCAAGAAAAAAACTGTCTCCTAGCTGTTAAATATTTAGCCGGGAACTCTCTGAGAGGTGCCATATAAACATTTAGCAAATAGGTGCGAAAAAGATTTTGAATATTTCAAATGTGTCCGAGCGGAGGGCATTTTGCCGCTCCTATCATTGGCACCCAGGGTTGGGCCTCTGGTCCGTTACTGGCTCTAATTATCCAATATAATCAAGTAAATCTTTGAATGTAATCAGGCTCAAATATAATATTGTATTTACAAAAGAAAAAGATTGGGGCACTAATGGGTTAAAAAAAATTTTTTTGAATGTAATCCTTATCCTTATTTATACCCTCTTCACATCTGTTTGATGACACATTCATGATATTACTTTGGAAACTGTTGTGGACCTGGGTAAGGCTGAATGAAGACACAGGAACACATGGTTTAAATGAACAAAGGTATATATTATATAATAGAAAGAAAGATATTACAAGGAGATGTGCTCTCAACCGCCATTGCCGGTTTGCCTGGGAAGAAGAGAACAAGTGTCACGTGCTTCCCGTATTTATAAGGTGGACGAGTCCATTAGTTCTCTGTAGGTAGGTACAGCACCATAACAGAAACAAACTCATTTTCGATTTCTTTTCAAGTAAATCCTAATTCAATCAAATAATTTTGAAAACTTCAAAAAAATATGGTAATCTGTTGGTGTGAGGTACAGAGAATATGGCGGGTGATACATCATCATCATATTCGGTTTAATGTCTGTTTTACATGCTGGCATCTCTTGGACGACTTTTAAAAATTGATTTCCAAATTAACCTATCTCTTATCAAATCTTTATTTATTTCATTTTCTCTCAAATTCATCCTCATCACTTCCTCCCATTTGTTTTTCTTGACCTTTCCCTGCCAAACTGACCCCGCTACCTCAGCTGTTCTAACCCTAACCCAAGCACTCTCATCCATTCTTTCAATGTGACCAAACCAACAAAGTCTCCTGTTTTGCACACATTCCTCAATACTGTCAAGATTAGATCTTTCTTTGAGGTCATCAGATCTAAGTAAATCTTAATCCACTCAAATGATTTTGAAAAGTTAGAAAACGATCGTAATCTGTTGGTGTAAGGTTCAAAGAATATGGTGGGTGATGCATAATTTCCCAGCTATTTTATATAACACATCACTCAATATATAGTTGGCGCCACTAAAAAAAAATCCATATGATTTTTTTAATAAAGTACTAACCTTCAAATGGCGTCAAAATTTGAGCCCAAGCGATTTATTAGTTTACAAATTAGTTATTTAAATGAAGTTACTGTTGGAAATTTTCAGAAGAACAGAAAAATCTGAATTTCGTGTGTTGATAAAGCATTGCTTTCTGATGGGGAAAAATACTGTTCAACCAAAACAATGACTTGATAAGTGTTATTCAGACTCTGAGAAAATTATGCAAATCAACAGAAGCAGCGTAAAGATACAGTCATGACAGCGAGATAAATATCCGCTTCATCAGCAGGCATATCAGACATCGCGGAAGTTCCGGCGCTAGAAGTTCCTGGATTTACGCTCTTTGTAAATAAATAAACATGTAAATTTCTTTAAAAAGTTCATGTTCCATGGTCATCGTTTTTAGAAGGTAATTTATTTCATCCACACATTCTTTCAACGGCAAGTGCAATCCTGGAATGACCGGTTCACAGGGTTGTGGATTTAGAAGGTATAAGCTCCGACTCCTAGGAATCCTAAAGATTTCGACTCCAACTCATAGAACTCCAAAATATCTGACTCCTAGAATTCCAAAACATCCGACTCCTAGAATTCCAAAACATCCGACTCCTAGAATTCCAAAATATCCGACTTTGACTCCTTATTTTAAAGTCTTCAAATATTCCAAGTGTTTGCTGATTCTTCAAATATTCCAAGTGTTTACTGATTTTTCAAATATTCCAAGTGTTTACTGATTCTTCAAATATCCCAAGTGTTTGCTGATTCTTCAAATATCCCAAGTGTTTGCTGATTCTTCAAATATTCCAAGTGTTTGCTGATTCTTCAAATATTCCAAGTGTTTGCTGATTCTTCAAATATTCCAAGTGTTTGCTGATTCTTCAAATATTCCAAGTGTTTGCTGATTCTTCAAATATTCCAAGTGTTTGCTGATTCTTCAAATATTCCAAGTGTTTGCTGATTCTTCAAATATTCCAAGTGTTTACTGATTCTTCAAATATTCCAAGTGTTTGCTGATTCTTCAAATATTCCAAGTGTTTGCTGATTCTTCAAATATTCCAAGTGTTTGCTGATTCTTCAAATATTCCAAGTGTTTGCTGATTCTTCAAATATTCCAAGTGTTTGCTGATTCTTCAAATATTCCAAGTGTTTGCTGATTCTTCAAATATTCCAAGTGTTTGCTGATTCTTCAAATATTCCAAGTGTTTGCTGATTCTTCAAATATTCCAAGTGTTTGCTGATTCTTCAAATATTCCAAGTGTTTGCTGATTCTTCAAATATTCCAAGTGTTTGCTGATTCTTCAAATATTCCAAGTGTTTGCTGATTCTTCAAATATTCCAAGTGTTTGCTGATTCTTCAAATATTCCAAGTGTTTGCTGATTCTTCAAATATTCCAAGTGTTTGCTGATTCTTCAAATATTCCAAGTGTTTGCTGATTCTTCAAATATTCCAAGTGTTTGCTGATTCTTCAAATATTCCAAGTGTTTGCTGATTCTTCAAATATTAAAAAATCTGACTCTGACTCTTAACATTCGTATGAGTCCGAATTCAACTCCTTCCAAAACCTCCGACTTCCTTCGATTTTTCAACCTTGCTGGTTCGCACATTTAGCTTCAGACCAAACACCAGGAAGTACTTGACCATCAATAAAAATGAGTGAGTCACTATCCAGGTAAAAGGGCAGTCCCTTCACATATCCCCATAAAAAGAAATCACCCGGGAAGCAGATCCAATGACCGTGGCGGCCATTTTATCAGAACATTGTCTTCATCTTCACCAAAGAATAAGAGAATTGTCCAAGTTTGTTTCGGAATGTCTGAGATGAGGATTGATAATTTGTATTATTTATATTGTACTCATCTTCGTTGTTATTCTCACAACGTTTCGGCCGATGTAACTTCCGACCTTCTTCAGTTGCGTCTTGTCGAACTTGGGAATCTGTATGGAATATCGTACGGAACCCTTTAGTTATTTCACGGGGGTAGTTTGCTCTCGTTCTGTCAGCCATTTGAAGGTTAGTACTCTATAAAAATCATATGGATTTTTTATAGTTTATTATTTTTTTATGGTACTTGTAAGCATTGGGTACACAAGAAGTGCAGTGGATATTACTGGTAGGTTGAGAAAGGATAACCAGTTTGTGTGCAAGAAGTGTAAGATAATGGAGGTGGATGAGAACTCAGATGTGGAGAAAGTATATCTGGATGTCGAAGCTATTATCAAAGTTTTATTACCTTGGTGATACCATTGGAGCACAGGGTGGAGCAGGTGTTAGTGTGATTGCAAGAATTAGGAGTAGATAGAGTAAGTTCAGGGAACTTTTGCCATTACTAACCAGCAGAGAGTTACCACTGTCGACCAAGGGAAGAGTCTATCAGGCATGTGTACACAGTGTGATGGTGTATGAAAGTGAAATTTGACCAGTGCGGGTTGAGGACATGTGTTGCATGGAGAGGAATGATATGAGAATGATCTGATGGATGCGTAATGTGAGTCTTAAAGATAGGCTTAGATCTGATGACCTCAGAGGAAGATTAAATCTGGACAGTATTGGGATATGTGTGCAGAAGTGTAGACTTTGATGGTATGGCTACGTTGAAAGAATGGGTGAGAGTTATTGGGTTAGTAGATGTAGAACAGTTGAGGTAGCAGGTTCAGTTCACAGGGGAAGGCCCAAGAAAACCATGAGAAGAACTAATAAAAATGGACCCGAGAAAAAGAGGGATAAGTAAAGACTTGGCCAGAGATAGGATAGTTTTGGAGTCAGTTTCTTAAAGCCGTCCAACATGTGCCAACATGTAAAATGAACATTAGACCAGATATGATACTGATTAGCATTACCATCTATATGTCAGGTCTGGGACATAGTGACTGATGTGTATTGATTTACTCCTCTCCAGGAGTTAGGCACAAGGCCAGTTTTTATCTTACTCCCACAAGTAAGATGTGACCCAAGGTCGGGTCGGGAAAGTGGGGTTTAAAAATTGCCTGGGCAGCCCCGTCGGCATTCCCCGGTAGGGGCGCCTCAGACAGTAAGCAATAAACTTACTCCTCCCCAAAGAGGGGAGGCGAAGCCTGGACCTCCTAGAACTGCACAGGACAGACCCATACACCGGCGTAAATCAAGCCCCGAAGGCCAAGACAATACCAGTCTACGGGGTGCAGTATCCATCGGAACAGATACTACACTTTGATCTTAGCCAAAAGGCTAAGAACGTATTGACTGATGTGTAGATTGAATGAACATATCTGAAGAATATCTGCTCTAACGAGTCACTGTTCATCAAGGCCGAAAGGCAACTCGAGGATAGGGGTCAATGAGTTTATTAGGTGGATGGTGAGACAACACCGAGAGGATTAGTAATGGTGGTTGAAACTGGGAAGGATTCTATCATTTAAGGACAGCTCAACAAGAATTTACTAACATTGGACTTGAAAACGACCACGTTGTAGCTAGCTGGGAAGCAGCCCCATGGTATTGTGTTCCACAGATGGGTTGTTCTTGGAAATAAACTTTGTTCATGGAAGTTCTGTTTAATTTTAGGCACACAGAGGAAGGAAGGAAGGCAAAATTATTTACAGCGGTTGTAGCTAGACGAGTTCTTGTTATTCTATCTATTATTATATTAAAGTTAATCAACGTTTGCTTCGCGAAGGGTTTTTCCCTGTATATTTTAATCACGCAAAATACATGCTAAAATATTCCTCGGTTTTGGGATTAAGTTGTGTTTGTAAAAAACACTTTAATTTTAATGGTTCTAATTAACCGCAATTTTCCATAAAGTCACCAAGTGACGCATCTCTTATTAAATTTCTATCTATCATTCTCACCCTCTCTCACCGTATTTTTGTTTGCTCACTGCTTTTATTTTATATGATATCAAATCAAATTTATTCGCAAAAAATTAGCAAGGTGCAACAAGCCATGTAAATGGACAGTTAGAAGATGTGTACATCAATATACCATCTGAATGTTTATCCAAGGCGACTTTGAACGTGGATATGGTAGGCATCATCAGTACCTCCTTTGGCAGGCTGTACCACAGAGCAGAAACACAGACAGAGAATTCTGCCTTTTGTATATTTAGATAAAAGCGCCTAAGACTGATTGGCATGGCAAATAACACCCTACCTGAGAGTTCATCATTCAAACTCCTCGACCTAACCTTCACAGGTAACATGAATTGGAGCAAATACATTGAAGACATTGCCAGGGCTGCTGCAAAGGAGGTTGGCTCCCTCTACCGTGCTAGTAAACTCCTCACACCTGACATCATCCTGTATCTCTACAAAGCCACCATCCGCCCATGCATGGAGTATTGTTGCCACATCTGGGCTGGTGCATCATCTACTACTCTCTCCCTCCTTGACAACGTCCGAAAAAGAGTCGCCAACCTAATAGGTCCCTCACTGTCAACCAAGCTCCAGTCCCTGTCCCATCGCCGCAATGTAGCATCCTTATGTTTGTTTTACAAATACTTCAATGGATTATGCTCCGATGAATTGGCTACTCTGGTGCTCCCTCGACGTAAATTCACTAGACCAACTCGACAATCAACTAAATCCCATTCATTCACTGTGGAGGTCCCCAGATGCTGGAGAGCCTTCTACTCAAATAGTTTCTTTGTATGTTAAGAAAAAGAGAGAGAGAGAGAGAGAGAGTGAGAGAGAGAAAGAGAGTGTGTTAAGAAAGAAAGAGAGAAAGAGTGTTAAGAAAGAGAGAGAGAGAGAGAGAGAGAGATAGTGTTAAGAAAGAGACTCATTTTGGATTCTATCTTTTTATTTTTTACATTTAACTGGCTTTACAACCTCACTTTTCCCTAATTTACATAATCTAACCAGACCTCAATAGGTGACCCAACGGTTCACATTTCTTTTTCTAGTAACTAACAAATATATGTTCCCTCTGGTCGCATATTTTTGCTCGGCTATCGCGTCATCCCCTTCTCTCTCGCTGTCTGTGAGAGGGTGTTCCTATTTACTTGTCGAGAATTATATTATTGTAAAAAAAAAAATACATATTTAAAGCTAAATAAATTGTTTTGGACTATTTTTTTTTTAACATAGTTCACCTCAAACAAGGCAGGCCACCACTGTAGACGTAAGGGGCCACTGAGAAAAAAGAAAAGGGAGAAGGTTTGGTGGGGGGGGGGGGTCAACCTAAATTGGGATCTGCGCAGCGAGATGTCTGTTTACATTAGTTTTAAATTTCTGCATGTCAGTACTATCGGGGAAACAGGGGGCAGGAAGGGAGTTCCAGAGGCCAGCAGTACGAGGAAAGAAGCTATTTGAGTAGAAGGCTCTCCGACATCTGGGGACCTTCACAGTGAATGAATGGGATTTAGTTGATTGTCGAGTTGGTCTAGTGAATTTACGTCGAGGGGGCACCAGAGTAGACAATTCATCGGAGCATAATCCATTGAAGTATTTGTAAAACAAGCAGAAGGATGCTACATTGCGGCGATGGGACAGAGGCTGGAGCTTGGCTGACAGTGAGGGACCTAAATAATTTAAGTTTACCCATTTATTTTTTTTATCGCTTATGTTTGAATTCATGTTTTGAAACATGGTGTTGCATTAGGATTTACACCAAAGCTATAATTATTTTGTCAAGGGAATGTTTTAAGATCTATTCATTAGAAAGTGAAAATAGCTCAGTTGGTAGAACGTCTGGCTGTAAATCTCAAGGTTTCAGTTTCGATTCTCGGTCATGGCATCTGCTTTATTTGTTGGGAATTTATTATTTACTATTAATGCAATCTTTTACTTTTCTCAAAGTAGTTAAGGTCTCTGATATTTCGAAATTAGACAAATTCCGAAATGTATTTATTACGTTTAAAAAAAATTGTGACGGACGGACAAAATCTCTATTTATATAAGATTATTTAAAAACATTTAATTCATTTCATATTTTTTTAAATTCTATCTTCTAGTTTATCTATGCAAACTACTTTTAGTAGGGCTGAATATTTTTTAAATTCTTTGTAGAACTTGTCATATATGGGCTGATGAATCTCTGTCCTATTTGAGGGTTCTTGATAAGGTTCAGAAGCATATCTGTAATTTGATTAGCCCCCACCCTTTCTTCTCTGCATCCTCTTTCTCACAGACGTGATGTTGCTAGTCTCAGTCTTTTCTATAAATACTATTATGGCATGTGTTCTTCAGAATTGTCTGATCTATTCCCTGCTTCCTTTGTTACAGCTCCTTTGACTCGTTGGTCTAGTGGTCTTCACCAATTTGCTGTTTTTATACCTCATTATAATACAGCTTCCTATTCTAGTAGCTTCTTTACAAGAACTGCAGACTTGTGGAACTCTCTTCTTGCTGACTGTTTTCCTCCTACCTATAACCTTGGTCTTTTCAAGACTAAGGCCAATAGGCATCTCCTGTCTTTGCAATAATCATCTTTTGTTCTTTTTAGCTTCTTACATCAAGTGGCTTCATGCCTTGTCTGGAGCGATTTCCATAAAAAAACTATTAAATTTGATGAAAATATTACTTGTTCAATCGTAAGTTGGTTGTTTTTATCATCATCCGATTTATTTTTAACAACCCTTTGATTAGTCCTCTATAAGAGGGTGGGGTCTATCTGTCAGTCTTGATCGAAGTCTTCCTCTCCAGGCTTGGCGGTCGCGAGGATCAAAGTTTGCAATCCCAAGGGCTGCACGGTAGCATTTACACAGCTCATCCCAAGAGAGCTTCGGTCTTCCAGCCTGCCAACTTGATGCGATGGACATGTCTCTGACCCGCTGGAGCCCCGCTTGACATTGAAAAGCCATCTCATCCTGCCCAGCTTAATGACATCAGATATTTCTTTTATACGAAACTTAGAGAGAAGAGTTTCGAGGAGAGTGTCGTCTTCTGGCTTGACATGGCAGATCCATATAATCATGGCTCTTTCGTTGCGCTGCAGTCGCTTGATAGTGCTCGCCGATGCAGCCCATGTCTCGGGCCATAAAGCATAACATTCCTCACACAGCTGGTGTACACCTGTCCTCTAGTCATGACGGCCAGATGCTTATTTGTTAAGATGGGCAGTTCTCTAAAGCCATTTGATTGAAGTCCTTCTCCTCAGGCTCGGCGATCACGTTTACACCGCTCATCCCAAGAGAGCTTTGGTTGGTCTTCCAGCCTGCCAACTTTGTGATGAATATGTCTCTCACTCGGGAGATCCAGCTGGACCGTAGTTCGACATGGTGAAGCCATCTCATCCTGCCCAGCTTAAGGACATCAACTATTTCTTTTTATACGAAACTTAGAGAGAAGAGTCTCGACGAAAGTGTCGTCTTCTGGCCTGACATGGCAGATCCATCTAATTATGGCTCTTTTCGTTGTGCTGTATAATATTTTTTTATGTATGTAAATTGTAGACTATGGCTTTGCGTTCTACCCCCCTCGGATGCCAACTACACTAGAATCCCGACGCAGCCAATAAGAAGATGCCGAAGAAAACCCACAGCACATACGCTTTGGGTAGGGCTGGCGGTGCAGAGACTCTGGCATAGCTTAGCACACTTCTGATAATCGGATTTATCATGAAACTAAAAATAAAGTGTTAAGATAAGTCCCTTTTTTTATATTATCGTTATAAAGCTCTCTCCGAATGGATATCGAGCTCTTTTTGTGTGCAATATCTGTTGTGTTAGATTGGATTTGTTCTGACTCCAGGTTTATTAAATAATCTGAAAAGGGTTGATATGCCATAGAACAAAACAAGAAGTTTATTTATGGCTTGTTACAGCCATTTTTGGAGTAGTCCTACGCAATTTGAAACGAAAAGTATTTGTTTTTGTTTATTCAGAATTAAGAATCTCGAAGAGAGTGCTGTCTTCTGGCTTGACATGGCAGATCCATATAATCATGGCTCTTTCGTTGCGCTGCAGTCTCTTTAGAGTGCATGCCGATGCAGCCCATGTCTCGGAGCCATAAAGCATGATACTCCTCACACAGGTGGTGTACACCTGTCCTCTCGTCGTGACTGCCAGATGCTGATTTTACGTTTGTTTAACGAAAATGACACCCACTACTTGATTATTCCTCTTTTCTAAACACGGAACCGTAAGTTTTTCGACAATTTCCTTTCAATGATCTGCCAATTTGGTATTCAAATGCTTTAATTACGATGTCTGGTATCTCATGCTTTGCATGGTGAACGGTAATATAACAGGTGAAAATGGCACAAGTGAATAAATTTTTTTAAATGGCACAAGTGAATAAATTTTTTTAAATGGCACAAGTGAATAAATTTTTTTAAATGGCACAAGTGAATAAATTTTTTTGAATGGCACAAGTGAATAAATTTTTTTAAATGGCACAAGTGAATAAATTTTTTAAAATGGCACAAGTGAATAAATTTTTTTAAATGGCACAAGTGAATAAATTTTTTTAAATGGCACAAGTGAATAAATTTTTTTAAAATGGCACAAGTGAATAAATTTTTTTGAATGGCACAAGTGAATAAATTTTTTTAAATGGCACAAGTGAATAAATTTTTTTAAATGGCACAAGTGAATAAATTTTTTTAAATGGCACAAGTGAATAAATTTTTTTAAATGGCACAAGTGAATAAATTTTTTTAAATGGCACAAGTGAATAAATTTTTTTGAATGGCACAAGTGAATAAATTTTTTTAAATGGCACAAGTGAATAAATTTTTTTAAATGGCACAAGTGAATAAATTTTTTTAAATGGCACAAAGCAAGAATATAGAGCAGTGGTTCCCAACCTTTTTCTCAGGCGACTCCCCAATCATGCACCTCCAGACATGACTGCGACCTCCACTAGTTTTAATTGTATATGTGTTCTTTTTTTGTTTTTCTTTCTTAACGTAGTTCATCCCAAACAAGGCAGGCCGCCACTGTAGACGTAAGGGGCTACTGAGAAGAAAGAAAAGGGGAGAAGGTTGGGGGGGGGGGGGTCAACCTAAATTGGGATCTGCGCAGCGAAATGTCTGTTTACATTAATTTAAAATTTTTGCATGTCAGTACTATCGGGGAAACAGGAGGCAGGGGAGGGAGTTCCAGAGGCCAGCAGCACGAGGAAAGAAGCTATTTGAGTAGAAAGCTCTCCGGCATCTGGGGACCGCCACAGTGAATGGATGGGATTTAGTTGATTGTCGAGTTGGTCTAGTGAATTTACGTCATGTTATTATATGACAAGAATACCTGTCCCAGGACGGGTAAAATTAATTCCCAGAACAGAACAGTTTGCACCACTTTTATGTCCCCTTATGAAGATTAAAATCAAGATATAATGATACTACAACTTATATCTAGAATCCTTATTCCAATTTTGATCAAAATCTATTACATAATTTTGATTCGAGAAAAATGTCAAAAAGCTTAAGAAGCTTAAGAAGTATTAAAGAGCAATTGAAATTTAGGGAATCTTGCTTAATTAGTGTCTTTTTTTTTTTTTACTAAAAAGGGATCACCACTTATCAAGGCGAAAAGCCACTCGAGGATAAGGGTTAATTAGATGGAATGATTGTCAGAAGAAAGTCCGAAGGTTTGTCGGGACGGTTCAGATAGGAATCTGTTGACATTGGCTTTGAAGAAGACCAAGTTGTAATCTATGGGGAAGCAGTCCTGCAGCAATGTGTTCAATAAACGGGAAGCCCTTGCGAAGATGCCCTGTTCGTAGAAATTTTGCCGGACGCTGGGCAGACTAAGGTAGAAAAGAAAAGTTTTTCTTTATGGTAGAGAGACGAGTTCTTGCTGCGAATGTCTTAGAAGGACGAGGAACCAGAGGTTAGAGCTCAGTCGAACACCTTCCATGGAAATTACGATAGAGTAGAGAGAGACTAGCAACGTCCCTTCTGTGAGAAACGGGCCGTAAGGAATGGAAGAGATCATTGCTAACTAGATTTCGAAGTCAATTCTGAATTCTGTCATGGCAACGAAGAGAGCTTGGAGCGCCACCTCCCCAGATGTGGCAGCAGTACTCCGTCTTGGGACGTATCTGACTCTTATACAGGTAGAAGATTACATCAGGAGTCAGGTACTTTCTGGAGCGATAGAATGATCCAACCATTTTTCCAGTGGTCCTAACAACAGATTGGATGTAAACCTTCCATTTTAGGTCTGGAGTGAAAGTCAATCCGAGGATCTTATCAAAGTAAGGAGCTTCATCAAGGAGAAAGCCATTCATTCGACTGGGGCAAAACAAAGATCTGAGCGTTGGTGGTGAAAGGAGAGAAGCTTCGTTTTAGAAGTGTTGAAAGTAATAAACCACTTATTTCCCTATTGTTCCAGATCGGAAGAGAGGGAATCAGTGAGAGCTGGATCACCAGTGCTCTTCGATGTGCTGCCATAGACAGTTGTGTTGTTTGCGTAGATGTCAACAAATGATCCCAGAACGTGACTAGGAAGATCGTTAATATAGATTAAGAAGATCGTTAATAAAGATTAGGAAGATCGTTAATATAGATTAGGAAGATCGTTAATATAGATTAAGAAGATCGTTAATATAGATTAAGAAGATCGTTAATAAAGATTAGGAAGATCGTTAATATAGATTAGGAAGATCGTTAATATAGATTAAGAAGATCGTTAATATAGATTAGGAAGATCGTTAATAAAGATTAGGAAGATCGTTAATATAGATTAAGAAGATCGTTAATAAAGATTAGGAAGATCGTTAATAAAGATTAGGAAGATCGTTAATCTAGATTAAGAAGATCGTTAATATAGATTAAGAAGATCGTTAATAAAGATTAGGAAGATCGTTAATAAAGATTAGGAAGATCGTTAATCTAGATTAAGAAGATCGTTAATATAGATTAAGAAGATCGTTAATAAAGATTAAGAAGATCGTTAATAAAGATTAGGAAGATCGTTAATATAGATTAGGAAGATCGTTAATATAGATTAAGAAGATCGTTAATAAAGATTAGGAAGATCGTTAATATAGA
>OY744552.1:41038999-41080532 GCA_963556195.1 Sepiola atlantica
TATATCACTAAGAGTGTTCGCAGTCATAGAGAGAAATTCCAGAAGTTAATGGCGCTAATCACAGAGGGTAGAATTTGTAGCAAAATCCTTTGTAAAAACATTTGGCTTCATCAGATGCTAATAAAATCATCCCAGGACCGTTAATGATTCTTCTTCTTCTTCTTCTTCTTCTTTTCCTTTTTCTTCTTCTTCTTTTCCTTTTTCTTCTTCTTTTTCTTCTTTCGTGTGAATCAGATGATTCTGGTGTTGGCATTAGTTTCCCCGATATTTTTCTAGTTAGAAATCTTTCTGGAAAGACATCGGGTACTTATGGGAAGGACCACGAGGAGGTTGCAAACATCCCTAAGTGAAAGTGGTACTATGGAATCGACTGGATTCGAACTTGGAACACTCAGGTCTTCAGTCCGTGTCGTTATCCACTTAACTACCGTCACCTCCCACCGTTAAGGATTAACGGGTCTAGTAGGGCATAACCCCCTTAAAACTTCAAATATATCCTATTTTGATTAAATTTATATCATATGTATAAAATTTTCCGGGGAAGACAATGGAAGTGGCCCCAGATCTCTACGTTACCCTCTATGTGCAGAATATCTACATGGGCCCACCTCTAAGTGACCCATGAGGACAGAACCCCTTTAAAACTTTGAATATGTATATCCGATTTTAATGAAACTTAAACCATATGTAGGAGACCCTAATTTAGAGAGTGTTTCAACATTTCATCTTCTGACTATATTAGGGGGTCCAACGGGAGGAGGGGGCCAGTAAACATTGTACCCTGTTTGTTATTCACCAAAACTCACGGGAAGCGAGCCTCTGCTGGTGGTTGTATAATAAAAAGCCGAAAAAAAGTTTTTTTTGTCATTTAGTGTTGGAGAGGTAAATAAAGGGCAGGTAACTCTTACAACGAATTTTAAGCAAGATTTTCCAGTAATTAAAACTGATGGCTTTAATTGGCGTTGCACATGTGGCTACTGTGCAAAGAGAACGTCGATTAGACATAAAAGGGTTTAGGGTTAGAAAAATATTGTTCGAAAGCTAGAGCTGTTGTGAAGAGTTACCTACCCTTTATTTACCTCTCCAACACTAAAAGACAAAAAAACTTTTTTTCGGCTTTTTATTATACAAGCACCCCTCTGCTCAGCAATTCGGGCGTGAACAGAATTGGCATATGACTCTTTCGCGCTCACTATAACCCGTTTTTAAAGGCGGCTTTGGTTTTGCGACATCTATTCCATTGACCCAAGTTAAAAAAGGGATTTCTATGAGCAATGGCAGCAGCACACGCAGGAGTGAACTATGGCTGGCTATTTGGTCTCTGTCGGAATGTTTTAGAGGGTATAAAACTCTCGAAACCAAGTGTTAAGCAATCGGATATATCTGAGGCGATACAGGACACATTCTGTTTGAAAACAGAATGTAGAGGGATTTACAGAATGAAAGATCTAAAACTATCCCAATCGACCTCTAAGTATCGGTACATTCTGCGATAGAAAGGGACATCAGGGGTCTCCCAGAGGTTAGATTTGATCTTGATAGAGACAACTGAGTGATCAGAAGATCCCAGAGGGGGGACAGAACAGATATGCACTGTTCAGGAAAAGATAAAGAAGGCTTTCAAAATGTCTAATGAGTATAGTTCAAATTCAATGCAAATCTGAAATATTTGAATTTTTAGGTTATGCCACCTAAAACACCTTTAAAATACCCCAAAGAAACTGAAAATCGGTGAATATTTATTAATTGATGTCTAATACATATTGTTGAAATTTTACAAAAATTGGAGATATCTGAATTTTCACAAAGGGCTCCCTCCACCTTTTACCCTCTTTGCATAAAAGTTAAACTAAATATAGCCCACATTACTACTCCTTATGCTTAGAAGCTGTGTTCAAAAATTCATAATGATCGGTTAATTAGTTTAGGAGTGAATTCTGTACATACAAATATATAAACATACCTAACTTTATATAAATAGAGACTAGTTGCTGGTTGTGTTAGTAAGAGACAAGCATCATAAATCAAGGGAGGCGCGATGCTGGAAATCTCATTTCTTTGATCAATCATTACTCAAAAACCAATAAACCAAATTAGTTAAAACTTTGCACACAATTTTTATTTGATAGGTTCTATAAGTGTGTAGAATTTCAGCATCATTAGTCAAGGCAACCCAGAGATCCAGAAAGGTCAATCATGAAATCATGTTATCTGTGTGTCCGTACGTATGTGCCACCCTGTATCTCAACTATTTGATGGATTCAGCTGATTTTTGGCAGAGATAGAGGTTCTAGGGTCTAGTTGATGGCATTTTAATTTCAGTTTACCATATACCTTAGTTTTCCAGAAAATTCCAAAAAACCTTAAAAATGACCATTGTATTGAGGCATAGCCTTTACAAAAGTAGTGACATTCCATGAAAAATGCCAGTATACTGAAATTATATGCCCTTAATAGGGTTAAGATGAAAATTCATATATACTAAATGTACAAAAGCAAGGAAATTCTCAAATTTTTACACTTTTATTGTCATTAAGGGTATGCGAGCACAACAGGGCTATGTATTTTACTGGTAAGAATTTTTCTTCAGCGCACCTCACACACTTCATCCACTTATGCATAGAGATTTATACTGTAGTGATGTGATAATGAAATGACAATAAAAGTGTACACATTTGGGAATTTCCTTGCTTTTGTACATTTAGTGTATATGAATTTTCATCTTAACCCTATTAAGGGCATATGATTTCAGTATACTGGCATTTATCATGGAATATATATATATAGAGATTTCCCTGTAAAAGTCTATTACAACGATTTTCTTGGAGAAGAAAATCGTTGTAATAGACTTTTCAATTGCCAGCAAATACGAATAAACTACATCGTCATCTTAAGCTGGGTTATTATTCCTATTAAAACACGAGACCACCATTTTGGTAGCATGGTGCCAAGTATTTTAATATAATAATTGGTTCTTCGATATGACACGCGAGAAAATTATTGTCTTCCTTAAGAACCCCCGCCCCCATAATAGGTGACATTTGGGTGCTCCTATCGCCCGTCATACATATCGGTCCGAATATGTCCGATTGCGATTTACGGAACAAACCGGAAATGGCCGAAGCAGTTTACGATTTTAAAACTGCGAAAAAAAAAAAAAAAGTATAAAAAAGAAAGAGCATACGACGACTGCAAAAGCAAAATAAACGGTGACTGCAGCTGTTCCGTCTTCCGAATAAATAATGCTATTATGCCCCCCCCCCCCCAAAAAAAAAAACTGTAAACAGAAATGCAGCTTTTTGGTTAGGTTAGGGTTAAAATTTCTTTTAACCCCTTCCAAAAAAATAAAGTTGAAGAACCTTTCCCCCAAAATAAAACAAAGTTGATTAACTTAATAATTAGAAGAAAATTATTAACACGGAGGAGGAGTGGGGGGATATAATTAAGATAGGGGAAAAAAACTGTTTCATTTAATGTCTGCACGAATTGACTGTTCGGCCATTTCCGGTATTTCCGTGAATCGCAATCCGAAACATTCGGGCCGATACGGATCCTCAGCTTTATAGAAGTAACCATACGCGTACGACATTTGAAACTAATTCAAGCCAGAAATTACTTTGTCAATGTCACAGTTTCAAAATTACTTTAAATGGTTCGCGATAGTAGCACAAGCAAGCCGGCCATTTTTATCTATTATTAATCGATACAAAAAAAAAACAAAAAAAAACGATCAGCGTGTGTTTTATTTCGTGACGCATCGATATTCGAAAGTGATTTTTAAGCCTTTAAACTGACGAATAGAAGATAATTTATATATTGAATTAGCCAAGTATTAAAACTATTTTCGCAACTATTGTATCATTGAACCAGTTTTTATAAAAAACTTTAAAAATCTAATTTAAAATTCGAAATACCGGAAATTAAAGATTTTTGATTACTTTTTAAAATTTATTGCGTTAAATATGTGCGGCATTCTAATCGAAAACTAATTATTTAAATATTTAATTATGAAAATGTAAATGTTTTCTTTTTTAGAAGAGGGAATCCTCCGAGAACTATTCTGTTTAGGAAAAAAAAAAAAAGTTTGTGCGAAATTCGAAAATGATTTTGGAAACCGTTCGAAATTTCTGGATAAAATAAAAGTTTATGGACACAAATCAAGTATTTTTAGGGGGGGGGGGGGTTCTAAACCAAAAGAAAAACGGTATTTCTCTGGGGAGTCATTTATCTGGCAAATGACTGTTCTTATTTAAGGATTGAACGAATAAATTATGAATTACATATAGAAACGCCAACGGAAAAACGACTTGGTACTTGTAAGGAATGGGCAACCCAGATGCGTTCAGTACTTAGGAAGCAAGAATTTAAAAAAAAAAAAAAAAAAGCAGACACTCAGATATGGTTAGAGTTAGTTGAGATTTAGAGTTAAAAAAAAAAAGAAAAAAAAAAGAAAAATAAAGTTTAGCCCTTAAGAAAAAGTTGCGAAAACTCCCTAAGAAAAAAAAAAAAATACCTCGAATCGTAAACTGCTTCGACCATTTCCGAGACAGACTCTAGATTATCCGTCAATACTCGGAACTGACTGTATAAGTACTGAAATCCTCTCTGGATGCCAATTAATTACAAGCACCAAAGATTTTAATAATTTAAAAAAAAAAAAAAAAAAAAAAAAAAATCGATAACATTCAATCAATACCTTCGATTATTAAAAGTTATTTTTAGTAAAATGGCCACATAAAGGAAATTTAACAGCTATTAGAAAAAGAAAAAAAAAAGCTGATACGAGTAACCAAGAACAAAGACTTATATTCCCATTTAAACTTTGTCGGCTTCTTAAACTCAACTAACCCCCAAAAACACGTGTTTGTTTCGGACGAAAACAACTTTTCCCAAAATCAAAACAAATATACGCAAGAAGAAAAAAAAAATTCAACCCGAAAAAGAAAGTTTTAGACGAAAAAGCAGAAAGAAAGTCGAAGTCACGAGATGCGATTCGAGTTTGGCTCGCTTTCGGCGAACAAAGGAAGAAGCCATCGCCGACATATTTGTGGCCTTTGCTGCTACACTTGATGATTGAACTATAAACAATTCGTTAAAACGATAACAAAACGCTTAAACATAAGACTAACACTCCGTCTATTGTACATGGTGCTTTGCGGCACACCAGAAACCATAAATAGACCACGCGTTTTGTATTTACTCAAACAGACACAATTCGATAGAAAAATCGAGAAGGTCTTAGTTTGAATTCAAAGAAGCATATACCGGCTCTATATTCCGGTCCCTTGTACCGGTTGAATACTATTCGATACTATACTGCAGCTGGAAGGCCGCAAGGGAGACAACTTCATTGCGCTCTCTTGTAAAAAGAGGTGCGAAAGCGATCGGCTTTTGCCCATACATTTGCATAACTGTCAATCATCTCGCAGATCAGCCAATCAGCGACCGTGTAACGTTCGTGAAACTCCGCCCCTTTCGGCTCCAGTCGGAATGGTAGATGACATGTGCAGGAAATGGAAATAAATCTGCAAAATTCAAAATGAAACGAAAATCGTTTCAGATCATCGTCGAAAGGTAGAATGATGCTTCGATTATCTGGATCGATATTGGTTCATCAACCTGGTGGAGGGGCTGAGCGATCGAAGGCTCTAAACGAAGCCCTCCCCTAAGATTTTGGCTCGAAAGAAAAACAGCATTGTGTGATGACCTATACTTCTTCCTTGTAAAAACCGCGACGACATTAAAGCTTGGTAGAAAGAAGATCGCCTTCAGGTCGACAGTTAAAACAAAAACGGAAAGGATTTTTTTCTTGGCAGAAAATAAATCTGCATTTCCGCTCGTTTACTTACCAAAACCTGCCGGACAGGAATATATAAACAAAAACAAAACTGACGAAAAGTTAACGACCGGAGAGTTGGTCGGCCTTTTTCCGCTTTTTTTTTTTTTCTTTAAAGAGAATCTTTTTTTTGTTGTTTTTTTGAGGAAAAGTTGACTTCGTTTTTCCCTCCAAAAATCCATCTTTTCCTTTTTTTTTTTTTTTTTTTAATTATTTATTAGTTTTTTTTTCTTCTAATTATTAATATTAGAAAATCAGGAGGGAAACAATAACAAAAAAAAATACAAAAAAAAAAAAAAAATTATTTTTTATTTTTTGGGGTAATCAAAAAAAAAAAAAAAATTAAATAAAAATGCCGCTTTTAAGACGACAACCTTTTCAAAAACAAAAACCTCCTCCAGATTTGAATCCGAACGAAGAAGTTTTTCATTGTAAATTAACAAATGAAATATTTCGGGATTATGAGTAAGTATTTTGGTTTCTTTCTTTCTTTATATATATAAAAAAAAACTTTATAAAGCATTTTATTTTTTCGAATCGTAAAATTAATTCACAAACATAAACAAAAAAATTATTTTTTTTTATTTTAAGAAAAAAAGCATTTTTTTTTTTAAATTCCGAAACTATATATAAAAAAATATATTGGTTTAACATGTAATATTGAATCAGATTATAATATCTTAAAGATTATGAAGAAAAAGAATCATTAAATTAAAAAGAATAATAATTTGTTGTAAAATAAATATTAGATATGTTTTAAGTTAGTTTTAAAGAATAAAAAAATCATTTTCACTTTTAAAAACGGTAAACTTACAAAACTTAAAATAACCCTTTTTTTTATTAATTCGGAATTTTTTTATTTTAAACGAACTTTTTAGAATTTAAAAGGATTAAAAGTTGAATGTTTTAATTAAAACTTTCAGCTTAAAAAAATTGTTTTAATTTCTAAAAAAAATATATAAAATACCGAAATCCGTTTTACTTTAATTAATTACAGATTAAACTCGTTTTTGTTATAACAATTTAAATTTAAAAGTACTTTTCATTTTTGTTTTTAATCCCATAAACTAATATAAATTGAAAAAAAAAATATTGAATGGAATTTAATTAAAATTTAATCGCTTTATGGAATCTATATTTAATAATTTACTAGAAACTATTAAAAAAAAATTAATCTTCCTTTTTATCTTGCTAATAATGATGATTCAATACTGTGTTGACCCATATAGATTTTTTGTGTGTGTTACCCCTCTCTAAAAATTATATTTTTATTAAAAAATATAAACGACTTTTTATATAGAAGAAAAAATGTTTTACTGCTTTCATATATTATCGTCTTTATTTTATATTCGTTTTTTATGCAAAACTTTAGAAATCCCAATATGAAACCGGGTAAAAAAAAAAGAAATCGACTATTATACATCGTATAGTTACTTACAGAGAGGCTTTTTACATGAGTTTGCGTATGTTAAAAATGCCATTTGACCACTACAGATGTTTGTGTATCATTATTTAATAAATAAAAAGAATGATTTAGGCTACTTTTCACTTAAAAAAATTTAAAAAATCACCCCCCTCCTTTCCTTTTTTATAATTTTAGTTTCTGATTCAAAGTGGGAGTCGCGGCTCCCCTCATGGCTTTTTGGATTTCTTCTTCCTTTTACAAGACTGAAACTGAGAGCTTTATTCTCCTTCAGATCCGTTCGATCTGAAAACTCATACAAACCTCACCCAACCTTTATTTTATTTGTCTTTGTTTATGTAAACTTTAAAATAAATAAATAAAAAAATAGTTATTTTCTTTTAAGAAATTAAATAAAATAACAAAAAAATCCGAAATATTTAATTTTTATTGTTGGTTCAATGGCGGCCGCTCAGGTTTTCTTTCTTTTCTTTTTGTGCCATGAACAGAAAATATTTTGACATAATTTAATAAAAAAACAAACTTTTAACCAAAAACTTTTTAGATTTTGTGAATTCAAATAAATACTGTTTTTGAATTGATAATTTAATTAAAATCTTTAAAATTTGCAATTTTCGAATAAGTAATATCGTTTTTAACGTTAAATTAGGAACCAAGCAATTTAGAATTTTTAAATAATAAAAAAAATGGATTTTATTTTCTTATTAACTTATTTATTTTTATTTTTTAGTGGAATATTTTAAATAATCTTGAAATATTAAAATTAATCTGTATCTAGTATTTTTAAAAATATATATAGATTTAAAAAAAAAGATGTTGCCTAATGTCTTTAAAATATTATTTTAACTGATTTTATTTGAATTGATTTATTTATTTATCACGTATGCTTTAAATTTTTAAAGGAATCCAAAGAAATAGACACAATCCATATTTTTAGGCAAGGAGAACCCAGGTTCGATCCCACATCGCAATTTCGACACTTTTTAGTTTACAATTGAGAAATATTTTGTTAACCCTATTTTTTTACTTAAATTCTATTTTAATTATACATTTCTCTTAGTCCGATTCGAAGACCGGTTAGCGATCTGCAACTACTGGTTTGTTTTAAGCCGTTGTGATCTGCACCGATTAGACACTGTCCGGCGATAACAAATCGATTTTAGATTTCTCTTTATTTTTTTAATTAAGAGCCCTCCTTTCAATCTGTTGAGACAATGGATACACTCTGTACCGGTGTCTGTGCGGAGAGTCCCTAAAGGCCAAATAATTTGGGAATCTGTAGTGGAGCAAGGGTTGCGCAATTACAACCGGCATTGTTTTTAGTGCAGTGTGAAGGAAAAGTCTAGAACTACTGGAAACAATGTCGAGATAAGCAGAGAAAGACTGGTGTTATTTCGTTTTTTTTTCTTTCTTTCACGCAGACTAGTTGCACAACAAAGGCTATTTAAATTCGTAGCTGGAGGAAGAAAAGATAGATCAATACGGGTATTCGTGCAAAGTGAGACAGTGGCCCTCACAATTCAAACTCGGCACGCCGGGGCCGAGTTATTTAATTAACAAGGGTCAATATTTTTGGGGGGATCGATCAATGGCTTTAATTTAAACTTTGGAATTTCATTTCAACAGTTGTAAAACAATGTTTCTATTTATTTGCATCTACACGAGGATAGTTAAACACAAGGCCGGGTTTTAATGGGGGGGGGGGGAATCCAGCTTCATTAAAAAAAAAAAGGTCACTGGATTGGAACAAAAATTTAAATTACCTCAGTCTAGAAGGATTTCTCCTTCATTGATACTACACTTTGTTCCTAGCCAAAAGGCCAAGGACAATATCAACTATTTTGGTATTTGTTATGTCTATGTGAAAATAATTCCGGTTTGAATTTTCTGTGGGATGAAAAAAAAAAAATGCCCCCCCCCTCCCCTTCAAGAAAAATAACTTTTTCTCCTGTTTTTATTATTTATTTATTTATTTATAATTCCCTAAACTTTTAACGGCTGAAAAAAAAAAAGATTTCATTTTGTAAATGTAAACGAGTAATGAGACAGTCTGTCCTAATCTGACCATCCTTTACAAAAAGAAAAAGAAAAGAAAAAGGTTTATCGCGTGTGGAAATTAGTTTTCCTTTGGCACAGGAGCAAAATGAATCTTAATACATGGATTTCATTAAAAGCCAGAAATCACTTTTCGGGTATCTTTCAGAATGATCAGTACGCTGAAAACGCTCAAAAAAAACAAATATACAACAAATAAAAGTAACTGTCGTCGATAAAAGTTAATTTAAAACTGACCTGTGATATTTGTTTGTATTTTTAAACCGTTCCAACTGCTATTTAGTAGAAATCAATAGTTTTATCACGCGAACTTGCAAAAAAAAAAAAAATGGCGCTTGCTCGTAAGACGCCATAATGTCTAAAGAAAAAGAGTAAAAAATGAACAAGAAATTTTTTTTACATCTAATAAAACCCCATTTATAGTACGTAAAAATACAAACAAATATCATAGGTAAGTAGACAAATATCTCTTCTCGACGTAGGTTAAACTCACTTGTTGCATATTTATTTTTATAACCCCGTTCTCGTTAGTTTTTTGGACCCCGTCCGCGACTGTACTGATCATTCTGAAAGATACCCCACTTTTCTTTAAAGACTTTCACAGACATGAATCAAACTTTTTTTTCTTTTCTCCATAACTAACCCATTAGTTCGGCAAAAGTCAGTTTGGTTCGGTTCAAATTCTGTAGAAGCCCCCAAAGATTTTAAAATATAGTTTCGAAAGGAATACGAAGAAAAGCACGTGCCAAACATTTCTTTTAATGGCAAACCAGAAGAATGTGCGACTCTAAGTCCACAATAAACGGTGTACGAGCAAAATGGTTCCTCATGTTACAGACTTCCTGTGTTGGTGAAAAATAAGGAATCAGATAGGTGTTACAGAAAATCAGGGAAAGTTTTGGTAATTGTGCAGATTAGAATCCAAGCTAAAATCGTCTTGGCCTGGATTAGGGTTAGCTTGGGTCCTAATCTGCATAAGTACCAAAGTTTTTATTTTAAATATTGTCTTTTTACAAAAATAAGTATTCACGTAGGTGGTTTGATGTTTTTAAGTAAAAACTTATATATTTTTCCCCGAAAAATTTAAATCATATTTATTATGATTGGTTAAAAAATTCATATTTCAATGTTTCAAAAAGAAAAAGAAAAAAAGTCTTATAAATTTCCCACCCAAAATTAAATCACATTTTATTACTTATTTTTCAAAAAAAAATATATTTAAAATCAAAACATTTTATATTCTCCAAAAATGCATCAAACCACTTATGTGAGTACTTATTTTAGTTTTTTAATTATTTAAAATAAAAACTTTGGGTATCTTTTACAATAATCCGCAGAGTCGCCAACGGGGTCCAAAAAACGAAAGAGAACGGGGTAAAAAAAAATAAATATGCAACAAGTGACGGTGACCTACGTCGAGAATAGATATTTTCCTACTTACCTATGACATTTGTTTGTATTTTTACGTACTATAAATGGGTTTTTATTAGATGTAAGAAAAAAATTATTTTTTTTTGGCACGTATTTTTACTAAAACAAAATGGCCGCCCAGCCTTACCTCATTACGATACCCCCCCCCCCCATCGCTTGTCCAATGTTCGTGTGACAAAAATATTGATTTCTAATAAATAGCAGTTGAAACGGCTTAAAAATACAAACAAATGTCACAGATAAGTTGGAAAATAACTTTTATCGCCTACACTTACTTTTATTTGTTGTATATTTGTTTTTATAGCGTTTTCACTCTGCGGATTATTGTAAAAGATACCCAAAACTTTTTCTGATTTTCTTTAACATCTATTTGATTTACTTATTTTTTACCAAAACAGGAAGTATTTAATATGAGGAACCAATTTTGACTGTACACCGTTTATTGCGGACTTCGAGTCGGACGTTCTTCTGGTTTGCTCTTTTAATCTATTAATAATACCAGATTACATTTTGACTAAGATCAAAGTGTAGTATTTGTTCTGATACTGCATTTAATCTTTCCTGTCCTCCGTCAGTGGGGGAGAAATCCGTTCTAGATTGGAACAAAAGTAGAAATAGTCTTAATCTAGAGCGACCCTTTTTGGGAACTGGATTTCCCCCTCACATTAAAAAAAATCGACCTTATGTCTGACTCTGCCCTCGTAGGGAGTTAATTAAATAGGGACCTGTTTACTATATCGTGAGTCTTCAACATTCGATAATTGTGACTATCGAAAAGTTAGTAAGTAAATTTTTGGCTTTAAAGTTAAGTATTATTAGCTAACATTTTATTTTCATTATATCTAAACACTTTGGTGTGCTATTTGCAAAACAATGATACCAAGTTTATTCCATGATAAATGCCAGTATACTAAAATCATATGTTCTTAATAGGGTTAAGATGAAAATTCATATACACTATATGTACAAAAGCAAGGAAATTCCCAAATTTTTACACTTTTATTGTCATTAAGGGTATGACTACATATCAACCAAACCATTTCATTATCACATCACTACAGTATAAATCTCTATGCATGAGTGGATGAAGTGTGTGAGGTGCGCTGAAGAAAAATTCCTACCAGTAAAATACATAGCCCTGTTGTGCTCGCATACCCTTAATGACAATAAAAGTGTAAAAATTTAGGAATTTCCTTGCTTTTGTACATTTAGTGTATATGAATTTTCATCTTAACCCTATTAAGGGCATATAATTTCAGTATACTGGCATTTATCATGGAATGTCACTACTTTTGTAAAGGCTATGCCTCAATACAATGCCTTCTCATAATGTTTTTTGTACAAAAGCAAGGAAATTCCCAAATTTTTACACTTTTATTTTCATTAAGGGTATGCGAGCACAACAGGGCTATGTATTTTACTGGTAGGAATTTTTCTTCAGCGCATCTCACACACTTCATCCAATCATGCATAGAGATTTATACTGTAGTGATGTGATAATGAAATGGTTTGGTTGATATGTAGTCATGCCCTTAATGACAATAAAAGTGTAAAAATTTGAGAATTTCCTTGCTTTTGTACATTTAGTGTATATGAATTTTCATCTTAACCCTATTAAGGGCATATGATTTCAGTATACTGCCATTTTTCATGGAATGTCACTACTTTTGTAAAGGCAATGCCTTCTCATAAGTTTTTTTTTGAATTTCTGGAAAACTAAGGTATATGGTAAACTGAAATTAAAATGCCATCAAGTAGAACCTCTATATCTGCCAAAAATCAGCTGAATCCATCAAATAGTTGATGAGATACAGGGTGGCACATACGTACGTGCACACAGATAACATGATTTCATGATTGAACTTTCTGGATCTCTGGGTTGCCTTGACTAATGATGCTGAAATTCTACACACTTATAGAACCTATCAAATAAAAATTTTGTGCAAAGTTTTAACTAATTTATTGGTTTTTGAGTTATGATTGATCAAAGAAATGAGATGTCCAGCATAGGCCATTCGTGAAGGGATAGAGCGCTCTCGCGCCTCCCTTGATTTTGGTAGCACAATTAGTCACCGAATTTAAGTTTGTTGGAAGTTAGAAAATTTGCTGTCTTTTGATTCGGAAGCCAATTTTTACGGTGTTTAACTAAAAATGCGGTTTCAAACAAGTGAAAAATCCTCATCAAATGTAAATGAAAATTAATCACAATGAAAGCAATAATTATTAGATCAAGCCAAAAGGAAAAACCCTGTTTACCTCTCTAAAAAAAAATGAAAAAAAAGTACAATGGACCCCTCCCCCTCCAGACAGCTAACTGCACGCATGGCAATCCTCACAGCAAATCTCTACTTTTGTCCATCTTGAGGGTCAGCATTTAAGAGCCTTAAGTTTCTGCGGTTTCTCTCTGTCAGCTCCCTCCAAGACAACTTTGGCCGGCCAACTCAGCGTCTACCCGAAACTTGTAAGTTTAGTGCACTGCTGGATCTGTCCATGTGACCATACCAGCGGAGTCTTCTCTCCCGCAAGATGGAATCGAGGTCTGCAATACCAAGTTTCTCCAGCAACTCACTTGTCCGCACGGTGGAAGTATATTTTGGCTTGATGTTAGAAATCCGTCTAACCATTACGCTGCAGACGTTGGAGGTCTGGCCTTGTCAGTGTCCAAGTTTCACTGCCAATGGAGTACAGTGCTCCGTACACAAGTCCTATACATTTGACCACACTTTTAATGTTGGCACATAGATATTTGTAAAAAAAACAAACTATTAGTCACCAAATTCTTAATGTTCAAAGTTTGTTGGAAATTCAAAACTTTACCATCTTGTGTGCTATTGGTCCATAAGCCAATTTTCAATGTATAACTAAAAATGCAGACTTGAAACAAGTGAAAAATCCTTACAAATGTAATTTCAACTTGTGATAAATGAAAATGAATCATAATGGAAGCAATAATTATTAGATCAAACCAGCCGTACACATTGGGCAAAATCCAATTACCCTTCTAAAAAAACTATTCATATATGATTCATTTAACGCGTTGGATCTGAATGATTCATAGCACATTAGAGATGACGTTTGATTTTTCGGTGCGTCTGCAGTTTCACAATGGCATTAAAATATTTAAAGAAATGTATAAATTTTGTTATATACTTACGTGTTAGCTGAAAAAAAAAAAGATTGTACAGAAAAAATTACGCAAATTAATCCAGTATTTATTAAGAAAAAGAAGAAAACGATTTTATGTATCGGTAGACATTTCGGCTTACGAAGCAGGCAAGGGAGATAACATTCGGAAAAGGTCAAAATATAAGAAAAATGGCGACTGATAAATCGTTTTTTTTTTTAATTTAATAAATACTGGATGAATTTGCATAATTTTTGGTGTACATTATTTTCAGCTATCACGCAAGTAAATAACAAAGTTTATACATTTCTTTAGATTTTTTATTTTTTTTTTAAGAAAGGTCTAAGATGTCATTTTGAAACAGCAGAAGCACCGATTTTTCTTTTTTAAAATCAATAATAATAATAATAATAAATAAATAAAAAAAAAACGCTCCAGTTCGGATGATGCTAAAACACAATTAGGGTAAACCGAGTGAAATGGGTCACTTTTTGGCGTTTTCTTTCTTTGACGTCTGATAACCTCGGCTCGGCCTTTTGGCCAAGATCAAAGTGTAGTATCTGTTCCGATGGATATTGCACCCCACAGACCGGTATTGTCTTGGCCTTCGAGCCTTGATTTACGCCGGTCTGTCGGTTTGTCCTGTGCAGTTCTAGGAGGTCCACCCTCCCAGGCTTTGCCTCTCCTCTTTGGGGAGGAGTAAGTTTATTGCTTACTGCCTGAGACGCCCCTACCGGGGAATGCCGACAGGGCTGCCCAGGCATTTTTTGTAGGCCAGAGTGCTCACCTTCTCGGACGCTGGCTTTTCAAATCCAACTTTCCCGACCTTGTGTCACATCTTACCGCTGTGGGAGGAAGATAAATAAAAACTTCCCCAAAACTGCATGCATGAAAGTGGAAATGTGCCCAGGGTAGCAAATGGAGTCTCAACATTAAGTCAAATAATCAGAATGCATTGTAATGTTCTCTATAAATGTACCACGTTTTATGAGGTACTTTACATATCTTGAAAAAAATTACTGGGGTGAATAGGGCCACCTATATTAAGAGTTTAAAATTTCACTCTAAAAAAGATCATTAAGAATGTTTTCATCAACACATCACGTATATTAAATGAAGTTATTTTACTCTTGCATACATTTTTGTTTACAAATAAAGTCCTGTTAAAAATCAGTATCACTTGGTAACACACACACAGGGCACACATACTCGTCACAGATGTCACATATCAACCAACTCCTATCATAAGGTCACAACTGTGAAACAAACATAAAATGAACTAATACAATGTTTAGACGCAGTCACACCTGGAATATTCAAAAACAATGCGGAATTTTGGTTGGAAATGGGAATGATTATGCAGATTTGAAGTCGTATATCACTCTCCAGCTAGATTGGATAAATGTGTCAAAATGCAGGGTGGCCCACTTAATTTTTAAAGAAAATCTTGCTTCCTATCAAAAGATTTTAAAGGGACTTTGCAATTATACTTATCTGACCATTTCACTTCAAAACTATCATACACTAGAATTCTCCAGCGATAAAAGTTTTATTAGATGGTGAAAAAGGTGCGTACGTTGGCATTCACACTTCTTTCTTCATCAGAGTGCAGAGCAGAAAGGGTGATATAGTTTCAATGGCCATGTCATAAAGACAATGTCTGATGCAAGCCATAATGGAAGCATCACATTTTGGGAGGAAATTGGGATAATCATTCGTGGCCCATTTCGCCCCGGTGGCCCATTTCGCCTCAGGTGAACTCTATTTTTAAAAAAATCTTAGATTAAGCCCACCATATTGACGAGTGGCCCTTTTTCTTTAAGATGGGATTATCTCTATCTGTTAGTGTTCTGATACTGCACTTCATCGTTTCTGTTCACGGTTAGTAAAAAAAGAAATCCTTCTAGACTGAGGCAATTAAAATTTATGTCCCAATCCAGGGTGCTGGATTTTTTTCACATTTAAAAACGACCCAATTTGAAAAATGGCAATTTTTTTTTTTTTTTTTTTTTTTTTTTTTAACGTAAAAAAAAAAAAAATCGCCCGTCACCAAAAATAGCAACCTAAACTTGAAGTATCCTGAAAAAAAACAAAAAACTATTAATGAACACTGGAGAAAGAGAAAATGTTAAATTTTGTTTAATTCCAAATTTTATTCCCCCCCCATCCAGTAACCGATATATCGCAAATTAAAGGAAATTTCACTCTATTACCCATATTTTCCGCACTGATTTATGTCTAGTATTCTGGTTCGTTTGTCATTTTAAATTTAAGGAGAACAGTAATTTCCGATAGCGCCTCTGTCACATCAAAGAATCCTTTATATAATTAATAGATTTAAAAAACCCTCAATTTTACGTCAACATAGTTTTTAATAAATTCTGTAGTAAGTGGATCTTATTGAATGAAAACTGCACCCCCTCATTTCATTCATTCATTCATTCATTCATTCACCCGTTCATTCATTCCCTCGTTCATTCATTCGTGATTGGGTGTTGTAAAAAAAAAAAAGTGACTCTTTCTTTAAAGTTGAAGGAAGCAAATCTCCGAGATGTAAATAACAAAAATGCCCGTCATTTTTGTTACATATTAATAATAATGGGTTAAAATAGCAAGCACAGTGTTTACTTTGTGAATGTTCGCAAGTGATTTTGAAGCCTTTAAACTGTCAGAAAACGATTTCTGTCTTAAATTAAGTTTAAAGGCAAAAAAAAAGTCTAGCATTATGTTTTACTTGTGCTCCTAAACCGAGGTGGGTTAGGGTTAAGTGTACTTTTATATTAAAGACGTGCGTGGAGGGAACGTATTTTGCATTGCATTAAATACATCCCAAAATATTAAAGAATGAAAAAGGAATTGGTAATTTTAATTTTACTATAAAAAAACGTCTTTATTTCTAAAACGTATTTCATATGAAAATCTGACACTGGCATTTAAAAAGGGTCTTTTTTTCTTCCCAAGTAATCCACAAAAAAAAACGTAATTATCGAAATAATTTATCGTTTTGTAGGATAAAAAAAATCAGATAAATTGTTTAAATACGGAAATTTCGTTTTTTTGTTTTTTTTTAATCGACTCAATAGTCAATGTTTAGTCACGTGTTTTTTTTTTTTTTTTTTTTTTTCGGGGGCAGGTGAAGGGTCCTTATCTGCGGGGGGGGGGGGGGGGGTGTGTGTGATAATTGCCCTATTTGCCGGCATAACCCATAACCACCTCTTTATGAAAAATTCATTTTTCTCACTTTTGATCTCTATATTGGGTTAATAATATTATGCGATAATTTGTCGTGTTTTCCTCGCGACTACATAAATTGATTTCGTATTTTAAAAATTTATTATTGATCGAATATTTATTGAAATCAAAAATCCAATGGCATAAAATAGAATGAACTTTTTTTAGAATCCTGTTAAGAAATGGATCTAATTACAGAATAAAATTCACCAGAATGCATTTCAGCTTCTTCGTAAACAAGTCAGCCAAATCGATACCGTAATAATTAAATTTAACTTTCAAAATTCTATAAAAAAAAAAAAACGTAGCAAAAATGAAAGTGAAAACTCCCGGGCAACACCGGTGGGTTTATAATATTCCAGCATCCCGCAAACATGCTGTAAAATAAAGACATGCAATATGTTGCATATTGAAGATTAGCGCCTTACAATTATATATATATATTACAGAACATCGGTACCGTCGGTTTCAAATTCTAATAAAGGGAACCTATAATAGACCTCTCTTCCGCCTCAATCAATTTGGGGTTTTGCTTTATATATATATATATATATATATATTTCTAAATAAATAAATAAGCAAAACTCCAAATTGATTTTTTTTTAAATAAGCGTATGCTATAAGAGCTCCTAACCTTATTTTTGGTCCCCCGATTTTATGTTTTGAGACATGTCGGTCCGGATTTTTCTCCGCAACCATCCATTGAATTTCTCTGAAATTTTGCATGAAGTTGTAATCTTGGTCAGGTTAGAAAGTGACATTCTCCGATTTTTGGAAAAAAATCTGGTTAGCCCCCCCAGGGGGTCAAAAGGCCCCAAAATAACAAAAAATGACATTTTTTTTTACCCCATAACTTTTCATCCATCCATTCAATTTCTCTGAAAATTGGCCAAAATGTAGAGGCAATTGTTCTGGATATAAAATGAGCATCCTTGACCCCAGAAAAATTCTGGTTCGCGCCCCCAGGGGGTCAGAAATGCCCCCAAATTGCCCAAATTTATTGCATTTTACACTCGCCACATCGAGTCACATACGCGCGGCTTGTTTTACGTAGGATTTTGAGGTAACTTTTCCTTTCATCCCTGGCCTCTTCTGCACATGGGCCGAAAAGAAAAAGAAAGAAAACTTAGCCTTTTTATTTTGTAAAATGTAATTTTATTTTAGATTCAATAATTGAAAAATAAATTTTAATTCGTTTTTGTCAAATATTGAATCCAGAGATTTTTTTCTTCTTTCATAAATGAATTTTTTATTTTTTTATATTTTCATTCTTTTTCATAATTCTAGTTCCCTTGTGTTTGGTCGTGGCCATCGTAATAGTAAACTAGTATAGTTGGTCACGGCTTGGTCCAATTAAAACAAAAAATATACGGAAGGCCGAACTTTCAAAAGAGACGAAATTCCACTATTACATAATAGTGGAATTTCGTCTCTTTTGAAAGTTGAACCTTTTCTATTTCTTTTTTTCTTTTTCTTTTTTAATACGAAACGTTTTTTTTTCTTCGCGAGAGCAAGGTAGTATAAAGAACCTGTTATCTGATGGTCAATGTAAAATTAATGTTTTATTTTTGTAGCTCGATCGTGCATCCATAGTTTAAAAAAACAACAATTTATTCAGTGATATGCTGTACCCACCCGGCGTTGACCGGGAGTCTTGTACTTTCACTTTTATTTCAGTTTATTGTTTTTTTAAATAGGATTTTGAAAATTAAATTTAATCATTACTGTATCGTTTAACCATTAAGTTATTAATCGAATCAATTGTATATTAATTCTTTTTAAGGTAGTGTTTTAATATATAAAATTAAGTATAAATAGCTTCCGAAACTTTCAATATTTTAATTCATGAGGATTTTAAATCCTGGATTGACAAAAATAAAAAAATTTAAATTTTTTTTTTTTTTTTTTTTTTCTATTTAAAAGATTAATCTTTTAATAGCAAAAAAAAAAAAAAAATGCTTTAAATTTTTTGACTTGTTTACGAAAAAATCTAAATGTATCCTGGTGGATTTGATATCGTAATTATTTTTAAATGGGATTTTTTAATAGTAAAAAAAATAAATGTGTTAATCACAGGCGAGAAAGTAACACTTTTTTTTTTATTATTATTATTATAGGATTAATATTAATGGCATTAAATTGGCTGATAGGAAATCCGAAAGTGATTTTGAAGCCTTGAAAGTATCGAATGGGAATCTAAATTTTGGCTGGAATGAAAGTTCTTTTAAGACAAAACTCAAGTACCATGGTTCGTTTTTATGCGCTGAAACAAAAGGAAAACGTTACATGCAGCTTCGCAAGCGAATGTGTCGTACCAAAGAACCAGGATTTGAAAATCTTTTTTTAAAAAAACAACTTCAGTCCTCTCCCCCCTCCCCCTTAGTTTTTAGGGGAGTGTAATAACAGTCGTTCTTTTTTTGTGTGTTTGCTTCGAGATCTGATGTCACCATTTAAAAATTTCTAATTTTCTTTTAATCATTACACCCCCCCCCTACACACACCACCACCACCACCATCATCATCATCATCATGTACTTGATTCAATGGTTATGAGGGAGTCCAATCCCCCCCCCCCTCCCATCAAAAAAATAATTTTAGCATTCAAACACAAAAACTAGACACTCGGAGATACTACCAGGATCAAAGCGTAGTATCTGTTCTGTCCATGTGGGAGAATTATTATGTAATTTAGACTGTGCCCCCCCCCCCATCCCAAGGGGTTAGAGATAATCTAAATTATATAAGTGACTCTCCCCCCCCCCTCAGCATACCCACTTCAGCTAAATAGGGGGATCGTGTGTGTGTGTGTGTTTCTCGGATCAACATAACTTTGATAATTTCACATTGCATTTACTGAAATTTATTGAAATAAAATAAAATACGAACTTAATCACGAAATAAAGTCCGCCAGAATGCATTTCTGTTTCTTCATGAACAAGTCAGCCATTTTAATCTTTTGTTAATAGTTGAAAAAAAATAAACTGAATGGCTTTGAAATTTGAAAGCATTTAAACTGTTTGAATGGAAAATCATTTAAACTGACTTGAAATTCGTAGCAAATTCTCGTGTCTTGAAAGTTTATGAAGCTATTTTTGCATTCAGTCATTTTAGAGATTAAAACCGCAATTAGTTCTAGTTTAAAAACAATTTGGTTTAATTAGAAGTGAAGTGTAGTATCTGTTCTGATACTACACTTCATCTTTTCTATCCTCGGTCAATAAAAAAAAAATCCTTCTAGACTGGCGCAGTGTTTATTTTGTCCCAATCAAGGATGCCCCTCTTGCGGGAGCTAGATTTTCCCACATTAAAAACTGACCTTGTGTCTAACTCTGTCCTCGTGGGAAGGCAAGTAAATAGGGCTCCTTTTTTTTTATTTTTTTATATTAAACTTCAAGAATTTGAATGTCTTTGTTTTGGCGTACCGGACCCCTCCCCTCCTACGCAAAAAAAAACAAACAAAAAAAACCACCTAATGTGAGGGAACCGTATTAAGGGTAGATATTTTTATTTGGCAATGGTCTCTCTCTTTTTAAAAAAAATTATTTGTTCCTGTCATCCAAATTATTGATGAGTTTCGGCATTATTCCGAAACAAGTTTTATTTTACTTGGACCCTGTGTTAGTTAAAAAAAAAAATACATTGGAAGCAGTAATTTATTGCAAGTTTCACGTGAAACGCCCCCAAAATATAGTTGCCATCTTTATAAACAAGTTGAAAGAAACCAAGGAAGAGCGATAACTCGAGTTCTGTATAAACCTTATCCTTGAACTCATGTTCATAGGTATTAGGCATCAATTAATAAATATTCCTCAAATTTCAGTTTCTTTCGAGAATTTCAAAAAGGGTTTTAGGGGGCATAATTTGGACTCGACTCCCATTTGAAAATTCAAATATTTCAGATTTGCATTAAATTTGATTCATAGTCATTAGACACCAATTAAGCAAGATTCCCTGAATTTCAATTTCTTCCTAAGATCCCTTAAGCTTACGTCTTGAATTTTAGACATTTTCTACAATCAAAATCATGTAATGGATTTTGATGAAAATTAGAATATTAATCTTAGACATAAGGTTTTCTAGCATTATATTTTAAAGGATTTCTAGAAGATTAAAATATAGGTACAACCTCTCATTTGAAAATTCAAATATTTCAGATTTACATTAAATTTGATCCATAGTCATTAGACACCAATTAAACAAGATGCCTTGAATTCAAATTCCTTAAGCTTAAGCCTTAAATTCTAAACAAAATGTTTAGTATCATGATATCTTGATTTTAATTTTTGTAATGTAAAACTGTTCTGTTCAGGGAATTCATTTTACCTGCCCTGGTATGGGTATTTTTCTCGTCTGTATGGAGTATGTTATGTATATATATATATTTCTTATACACGCGTCGTTAAAGACCACAGTTTTCTCTCTTCACTATCTTAATTTCTCGACGCGGCGAGTGATTCGTCGGTTGTTAATTGGTGGAGTATTGCACCTAACGTATTGTCGAGGACCGAAAGCGCTAGAGGAATGGCCCACGATACGTTAGGTGCTATACTCCACCAGAAAACCGAATCGCTTGTGAAGAGAGAAAACTCTGTGTTCTTTAACGACGTGTGTATGAGAAATGACTTGCTGCCGAAATATACATATGTGTATGTATGTATATATATATAAACTTTTTTGTAATATGGTAGGAAAAATCCCAGCAGAGTGCTCGATTAATTAAGAATTAAAATAAAAAATTAAGAGCGTAATATTTATTTATATTGGTACAGAAAAATGAGTACAACATTCGTACCGTCGGTTTCAAGCACGGAAAGACTTAGCCATCCGACTCTCTTCAACTTCTGTTGTCATCTGTTTCGGAAATGTGAAGTTATGTGACTTCACATTTCCGAAACAGATGACAACAGAAGCTGAAGAGAGCCGTGTTTGAAACCGACGGTACGAATGTTGTACTAATTTTTCTGTACCAAAATAAATAAATATATATATATATATATATATATATATAATGACAGATCAAAGTTATATAATACTGTGATTTTACTGAATTCCGAAGCAAAAAGAAAATTCACAGCATATTTGAACAAAATGCAACTTGTAATATGCACAAAACTGTTGGTGTTACATGCTTCATTTAAAGTTATTTTTTGTAACTTAATTATTTTGATTGAGTTTGCCTTCATTTTTGAACGGTCTTTTTGATGTGCATCCAAGTTTTTTTTGGACATTTGACTTTTTATTTATTTAATTTATTTTTTCAAGTTTTGGCTCTATATCGCCATTGACGGTTCTGATATACTTATCTGAAGGCTTTTTTACCTGGATATTGTAAAGTTTTCAACTGACAGCTATCTCTGAAGGATAACTTGGATTTTGTTCAATTATTCTCTGAATAATTGTAAGACTTTTTTTTTCTCTGAAATTGACATGAAATCACAGTATGATATAACTCTGATCTGTAACTTTCTTTATTTCTAGCTCAATTGCAATTTTAAAAATAACTCCTTTTTTTTTTTTTTAAAGGTTTGCATATTGAGCTTCATTTTGCTTTTGGAATTTGATTCCCATAAAAATCTATCTGAACAAAATAAAGTAATTTTTTTATATATATTATCACGTATGTGTGTGTCTGGTGCATATTTTACCTATGTGCATGTCTAACTATGGTGTCACGCACAAACAATAAGACCTTTTCTTTTCTTTTAGGGAATTCTTTGAGCGAATCATCCTTTGCAACAGTCTCCTCTGGTCCTGCGAAATCACAGGGAAATGGGGCCTCACCTATCAAGAAGCTGTGGAAAACGAGGAGAGGGCCCGCAGGAACTTGGCTACATTCCCAGACTATCTACAGCGGCCAATACTCTACTTGGCTACCCTCACTTTTCGCAGTCGGATGGCTACCATGAATGATGACGTCTTTGTTTTTGCCAAAGACCGATATTTCATTGGAGAAATTGTTGACGTGGTGCACGATGGAATTAGGTAAGTCTTTTGTGATGGTGAAAGTTTTTTTTTTTTTTTTTTTTTTTTTTCTTTCATTTATTACCAAAAATTCTTTTGTTGCATACCTTAGATTCCTCCCTCGCTTGTAGAGGGCGGTCGGGTCGTCTAGTGGATGAATTCTTTCTTCTCTGCCGTGAACCACGCCGTCCGTTGTCTGCAACAAAAGCCATGACGCACTCCGAAGACAAACTCTTTTAGATTTAATTCATTTTATTACAAGAGTTGTTATTTCAACTGGGAGTCATTCACCGCGTCGAGAGAGAGGGAGAGAGCAAATCCTACTTTATCGTAGTTAGTTAACAATGTTTCTTAACCATTCGTAGAGAGAGAGGGGGGGGGTTTCGCGCTTGTCTTCCCTTAAGGGAAATATTTCCCTTAGTTTTACATCGTGAATCGCACGTCCTGCTCGGTTCGCCTTCCGAATCAAACTGACTAAAACTCGCTTCTCGCAAGAACGAGTGACGTCACAGAGCCTCTCGCAGGTGTAGACTGACCCTTGATCTGGGGTCTTGTCACACGGTAACCTTGTCACGTCTGTTAGCTCTGACTGTGAGAACAAGCCCTGTTCTGCACTCGACTGCACCCGCGTTAACTCACGCAAGTCAAACCCGACTTCCAACAGATACGTCCATTCCCATAGGGCCATTATCCAACACTTTTATGAATACAATATTATATTTGAGCCAGATTACTTTAAATAATTTACTTTTCTTTATAGGATAGAGCATTTATCTATCTCTATATAGAAAACTCAATGTCTGATGTGTGTGTTCTTTATAGAATGAAAGGTTAGGGAATCTACATAAAATCTAAGTGTATTCTTATGTAAAATTTGCTGGGGAAGACGATGGCCGTGATCCCAAATATCTAAGTGCCCTCTGTGGGGGCCGAACGTTATTAAAAACACAAGTTCAGTTTATAAACAAGTAACAGGTTTATTTGGTGTTGGTCTCAGCATGATTCCCTGTTTTTATGAGGTACTTATTTAATTTCAAAGATAAATTAAGCAATACCCACGGACCATAAAACAGTTTGGATAATCACGGATTTCAAGGTAGTTCTACTAAAATAGTAATATTTTAAAAACCAAAGCACTTTAAGTCGTCAAAATACCACCATTTTGGTCGGAAATGAATATCCTTTCACATGCATTAATAAATAATAATCTACATTATATATTTGAAGAGTTTTCAGTAAATAAAGTCATGAAAATGTTAACGTTATTTTCGGTCATTTACATATCTTTTTGTGCTTAAAAAAGTTAAAACTTCAAGAAATACTAGTTTTCAAATATACTCAACTTTCGAGCTTCTAGTTGCCAATTAAAAAAAAAAAAAAAAAAAGATTCTACTTTTTTTAGGCGATTACGTGTGAACACCCTAAAAGTCTTGCCGGAAAAAAGACACCAAAAAAATAATTTAGAATTTAGAGGGGGATCAGTTTCGCATATAAATTCAACATAAAATGATCTCCCTATTTCTCATCCATTCTTGCCTTTTAGTGTACTTTTAAAAATGTTTTTTTCAAGCTGAAAACTTGATATAAAATAAATAATTACTCTACCACTAACTCGAGGTTCGAGTGACAAGCCCACATCCTAAAAATGCCTTCTCTTGAACGTGTTGTACCAGTAACCTTAAATCTGAGTGACAAGCTACCCCCTAAAAAAACTCCCTTAACTCTAACACCAAGTCCGAATGGCAAACTCCATCCAAAACAAAACCCCATAACCTTTTCACTAACCCCAAGTCCGAGTGGCAAGCCTCCAATCCTACAAAAAGCCCATTAAAACCACACATAATCGTCTAAAAGAAAAAAAAGCAGGCCTTTATAAAAAATGCACCGGATTTATTTCCTTCTAGTCCTAAAAAAAAAGGATCATGGGTGCTAATAGGTCAAACCGATTTAAAAATCATTTCAGGTTGTGAACTTGTTTGGGCGTTTACTGCAAAGGCCGTGATCATCCATTTGTTGTCTTCGTCTGATTTCGGTGCTTAATTTCGGCATTGAATGTGATCTGTCACTGCTGCAACAAAATGATCATTCAGTCCTTATACAGATGAAGGCACATGAAAAACGTAATTCCAAATAAAAACTCTTGTTTATACTTACTTATTGGGCAAAAAGAATTAGGAAAAATTATCAAGTATATTTTTAATAAACATAAAAATCAAATTTACCGTATTTTGCATTGGGCAGATCGTTCGCATCAATTTTCGGGGAAGCTGTGCCCTATGCCGAAATGACAAGACAGATTCCCTTGTATTACTTTATTTTTCAATATTACCTGCGTTGCGTCACGCTAGGATTCAGAAAATTACGGAAAAATTGACTTTTACGTTTATTAAAAATCGACTCGATAATTTTTCCGAATTATTTGTGAGGATACTTATTTTCGCCTGATACATAAGTATACAAGAGGTTTTATTTGGAAATGCGTTTTTCATATGTGCCCTCATCTGTATAAGCAGTATATATATATATATATATATATATATATATATATATATATATATATATATACTTAGGCAGCATTTCTTCATTGATGCATGTTTGATTAAACAACAGGGACAATTCCTGTTTGTTTCTTTTTTGATCCATCTTTTCATGTTGACGAGGGAGGCGGTATACTGAAATGCCTTTAATATATTTTTTTTTTAAAAGTATTAATCGAGTTTCTCAATAAATCCACCAGTTTTCGTTTGAATAACTCTTCACGTGCCTGATTAAGACTCATGGGAATCGAAGACGTTAGCAGTTTTGGCGAGTTCCTGTTCACACTCAGACAGATCATTAGTCCGTCAACATGAAAAAATGGATCACAAAAGAAACAAACAGGAATTGTCCCTGTTGTTCAATCAAACATGCATCAATGAAGAAATGCTGCCTAAGTATATATATATATATATATATTATAATTAGCAAGGGGGAGACATCAATTGAGAGTCCTGTTCGAACCGCACAAAGACCACTTAAGAATTATCGCGTGTTTAATCATTAGACATAAAAACTGACTAACTAGGGAGTCAAGTTGAAGTGGTCATAACTTTGGTAGAATTTCAAGTAGCGCGCGATCTCAGATTGAACCTCATCTTTTTAAGAAGCGCTTAATATTTTCCAAGTGGAGAAACCCATTTTGTGGGTGGTCTCCACTCTTGGCTAAATATTTCTCCCATTGCAGGCCTGCTGTTTGGAGCATGCACCTATGCCCCCCACTAAACATGCAGCATGCACCTATGCAATCCACTGAGCATGCACTGATGCACGCCACTAAACATGCAGCATGCACCTATGCCCTCCACTGAGCATGCACCTATGCCCTCCACTGAGCATGCACTGATGCACCCCACTAAACATGCATCATGCCCTGATGCACCCCACTAAACATGCAGCATGCACCTATGCCCTCCACTGAGCATGCACTGATGCACCCCACTAAACATGCATCATGCACTGATGCACCCCACTAAACATGCATCATGCCCTGATGCACCCCACTAAACATGCAGCATGCACCCCACTAAACATGCAGCATGCACTGATGCACCCCACTAAACATGCAGCATGCACTGATGCACCCCACTAAACATGCAGTGTGCACTGATGCCCCCACTAAACGTGCACTGGTGCATCTCACTGAACATGCAGCGTGCACTGGTGCACCCCACTGAACATGCAGCATGCACTGATGCACCCCACTAAACATGCAGCGTGCACTGATGCCCCCACTAAACGTGCACTGGTGCATCCCACTGAACATGCAGCATGCACTGGTGCATCCCACTGAACATGCAGCATGCACTGGTGCATCCCACTGAACATGCAGCGTGCACTGGTGCATCCCACTGAACATGCAGCGTGCACTGGTGCATCCCACCGAACATGCAGCGTGCACTGGTGCATCCCACTGAACATGCAGCGTGCACTGGTGCATCCCACCGAACATGCAGCGTGCACTGGTGCATCCCACCGAACATGCACTGGTGCACCCCACTGAACATGTACCTATGCACTGGTGCACCCCCACTGAACATGCAGCATAGCACATGTTTATAAGGTTGCGAGTTAAGATTTGATTGTTTTTGAAAGCTAACTTGTACGATATATTTATTATAGCTGAGTGTCTTGTAATTCACATAAAGATTTGCTCCCACCTATAAAAGTCACCGCGGCCGAGTTCCCTTGTGTTGAAGTGTAAAAATGCTGTGATGTTCACAGATCGTCTTCCTGATAATCTTCTGTCCGACAGTTATCTCTAGTTGAAATCTCAAGTGGCGAATGCCTAGGTGGTCCGGTGATGACCGGTCAAGATGAAAGAGATGGGAGGGGGATGCCTGGTCCTCTCGGCATGACAGGAAGTTGGGTTTTCTGAGACCAAGCTGGGATAGTTGAAGCTGGGATGCCTGCCCAGGCAGGATGGGCCCATCTATTACAATACACTCACAGATGCTCAAAATGTCGTCTGTGCACTTCATAGCAGCGTCTTAACTTAGAAATCTAAGCTCGCGTGGCTTTTATAAAAAACTTTTTATGGAAATTGCTCCAGACAAGGCATGAAGCCACTTGTGTAAGGAACTTAAAAACAATATTACTTCAAGGTCAAAAAACTAGCCAACGATAACTGTTAGGTGGATAGATTCCGACCCAGAAAACATCAATTCTTCTCCCTTTGTCATGAAATGTGAGAACTACAGGACAAAATAAGGGAAACGAGAGTTACGAGGCTGCCGAAAGTAAACCCAAGGTCCACTTTCTACTCTCCTTTCTTGAAGGGTAGCGGATGTGTTCTGATATTAATAATGATCGGTTAATTAGTTTAGAAGTGTATCATTTATGTACATAAACATATAAACATAACTTTGTTAGATATATATATATATATATCTCTTTGATCTTTGAAAAGATTGTTTTTATATATAAGATGTAGTTGAAATAAATATCATTATTTATATATATATATATATATATATATATATATATATATAATTTATTTAGATACTGTATATTACATAATTCAGCAATGTACCGCGGTTTCATCCAAAAGGGTAGATTTAGACATCTTTACTAAAGATGTCTAAATCTGCCCTTTTGGATGAAACCACGGTACATTGCTGAATTATGTAATATACAGTATCTAAATAAATTATATTAGCTCTCTTATATGATCGAGCACTTTATTTGATTTCTTTTCATATACAACCTGACACACTATATATATATATATATATATATATATATATGCACGCACAGAGTGGTCGCTAGAAAAGCGTGAAATTTGTCAAACGGTAATTTATTTTTGCAAAGAATAACTTTTATGAAGTTTTTCAAAGACTAATATTATAATACACTCACATATGCTCAAAATGTTGTGCGTGCAATTCATAGCAGCGTCCTAATCTAAAAATCCAAGCTCGCGTGGGGTATTGCAGAGTAACCTGTGAGATATTATTCCAAGCTCTCGCTAAGCACGTTTTTAAATTATCAATAGAGTTAATGTCGCGTCGACATTTCTGAGTTTCTGCTAATAATAAGCTCCACACACAATAATCCATGACATTTAAGTCTGAGATTTTTGGGGGCCAATTCTCCGGTGCATTGAAATCAGGAGTAGATTGCTGAAGAAATTGAATCGAAGCTCTTGCTTAAATTTTCTAGTAACCACCCTGTAATAATCCTACCTATAGAATTATATTTGACAACTTTATTCGACATTAAATAATCCAGAGATGGTTGATATGCCGTAAATCAAACTAAACAAATCACTACTATAAAGTCACTATACTCGCCAATATTTAACACTCATAGCTGAATGACACAAGTTGATTTTTATTTCTTATATTGCTTTTTTTTTAATTTTTTTATTATTTTAGTCTATAGTTTTTAACTATTAACGACTATACAGGGATGTGAGTTTTCCACATTTTAGCAGAATTCAGATTTTTTTTTTTCTTTTAATCCAGAAAAAAGCAGATTTCTGCTTAAATTGCTAGTTTCTCATAGATATGAGTCTACAACTTTTTGGGGAAAAAAAATAAAATTTTAAGAAAAATCTGTTTTCCCCTCTTATAAGTCTTCTCTTAAAACTGATAATAGGTATCGCAAACTGATTGATTTTTTTTTTTTTTTTTTTTTTTTTTTTAATATACCAAAAAACTTTGTAGGTATCCATATATAGTGCTGCAAAATTTTTTTTTTTTTTTTTTTTTTTTTTTTAAATATACCAGAAAAAACAAACTTTGTAGGTATGCATACATAGTACTGCAAGATATTTAAAATAAAAAAAATAAAAAAATTATCTTTGTATCTCAATTGGTAACTGAGTTATGACCATTTCAAAGTTAGGACATTGCGTTTTGTGTGATACTGAATACAAAGCGAACTTAAGCCGTGTATAACTGAAGATAAAAGCTTCAAATAAGTGAAAAATCTTTATAAATATAATGCCATAGTTCATTAAAAGAAAGATGATATAGATGGAATTAATAATTTTTAGATATACCTAGTCTTAAACATCGGTGAATATCACATGCGGCCACAAAAATTGTGCGGAAACGATACAGAAGAGCAACTTTGACTGTTCATAGAAGTTTTATTTTAACAGCTAACACATTGAAACTTCTTATTATGATTCATGACATCATACAGATTAAGCTAAAAAAAATGTTCATAAAAACCTTATTGCTAACATGTAAACACGCCCCGAACCTCAATTTGGCAGTTGGGCAGAAAAATGGGTCAAATGTGCACTTTTTCCGAACCTTTTGTAAAAAGCGATATAGTTTGGGGTCAGCGTTTGCGCTCGATTTTTTTTTTTTTTTTTTTTTTTTTTTTTTTTTTTTTTTTTTTTTTTTTTCCTCTCTCTCCAAGCTATATCGAAGAACCAGTTTTCATACATAGCCTCGTTTTAAGATCATTCATAGCTAAGTAAAAAAAAAAAATGAAAAAGTCATTTTTCTACCGTAAGTAGTTAAATTAAAATCGTTTTTTTTTTTTTTTTTTAACTCGTCTTTGTGGTTCAGATGGTAGTGTATCGGACAAATTCGTCCTAATTACTCTGACGTTAAGGTTACGAGTTCGAATCACGACCTCGGCGTCGAAATTATTTATTGTTTATTTAGTTGTTAAGATGTGCCCTAATGTATTTCTTATGTTTCTGACTTGGAAATTACCCATTTTCGCAGCATAAACAGGCCAGTTTGACATACCTACCGATAATGTTGATTTTGCAAAGTTTTCTGGTAATTCATGAAGGGGGGTAGGGAAGTTGGATGGATTTTGTTACATTAAAGAATGACTTCTGGTTTTGTTCACACACACATGCACTTCGTAACTTTTCTCTTAATTATGACTTTCTCAGTTAAAACTGATTGGAATTGTTTTGGAAAAGTTATTTTTGTGCTGCCCTCTCTACACGCGCCCCTCCCCCCCTCTATATCGAAAACACTAAAATGGACTATAAATAAAACAACTCTCGGATCCATACTCTACCAATTCTTCTATTCACTTGAGTAGCAGAGGTTGCGAGGAGACTTGATTCTGGCATAGGATATCATCAACAGGGATATAAATTTACATTCCTGTAGATGACTACCATATCCACGTTTAAAGCGACCAGACTGTATGTGGATGTAAATAGCTTCCACCTGTCGCTTTACATGGCTTGTTGCACTTTGATATTTTTTATTTTTATTTATTTATTTTTGCCAATTGAATAAATTTGATTTCACGTCACTTTTCCATTGTTCAGGGGTCAGACGACATTTTCTGATATTACACCAGCTCACTCTCCAGTTCTGACGGTTCAGTGGGTCAACTGTTTCCAAATTCCATTCTGTACGGTCTTGTCCAACCACTTGCTTCCACGTTTTCCTTAGACGGACAATCATACTGCGATTCAAGATCCCCATGCGTCTGCAATGGTTTATCCAGGAAGATGAGCAATCCACATGACCGTACCAGCTTAACCAATTCGTCTTAAGATAACCGATTTGAAAGATAATTTTGTCTTATATAACTACTTATAAATGATTTTGTTATAATTTTTGATATCGAAGGATATATCATTTTCGATATTTTCATTTCGGGGTATATCATTTTCGTTATAATTTTCGTCTTAATATAACCTCTGTTCTGTAGTAGTGCTTTCAGCAAATCCACCGATCTAACGTGTTGAGTTTGATCAGATGTTAAAGACAGCCAAAGCCGTGTTAAAAAAGGACATTTTTGGGACACTATAACGTTGACCCACCACCACCACGTTGAGAAAGGGTTCGGCTATAGGGAGATTGTGTTGCAGCCGTACGGTTGATGTCTGACTCCACTGTGCCCCACACAAAATAAACCATGTGGTTGCAATCAACTCGCAAAATTGCCGCAACATATTTGAATTCTACCACCGCATTCTTTACTAAATTCCAAGCTGAACCTAAATTCTGTTCAGCGTGTTTTTCATAACCACGGCGCTCCCCACCCCACAGGTTTAATTTTGTTTCAATCTAAATGTATAAATGCGAAAGTTGGGTCCGTTTCTCGTACTAATGGTAAATTCAAAACTCCCTATTTCAAGTTAATTCAACTTCTTCAAAAGACGCACCATCTTTTTTATATACATAAGTATATGCATATATATATATATATATATATATATATACACACACACCATCTTTTTTTATATACATAAGTATATGCATATATATATATATACCATCTTTTTTATATGCATATATATATACACCGTCTTTTTTATATGCATATATATACACCGTCTTTTTTATATGCATATATATACACCGTCTTTTTTATATGCATATATATACACCGTCTTTTTTATATGCATATATATACACCGTCTTTTTTATATGCATATATATACACCGTCTTTTTTATATGCATATATATACACCGTCTTTTTTATATGCATATATATACACCGTCTTTTTATATATATATATACACCGTCTTTTTTTATATATATATATATATATACACCATCTTTTTATATACATAAGTATATGCATATATATACACCATCTTTTTTTATATACATATATATACATATATATATACACCATCTTTTTTGTATACATAAGTATATGCGATATCAATCGCAAAATTAACTAATTTGCATATTAATGTGTTATTGCTTTTTTAATTCGATGATTTTTTAGATTTTAATATAACAAGTAGTTCTATTTTGCAATATTGTTTTATTTCCTGGATAAATATTAAGCATTTGCGTTCACACGTTCTTTTCTTTAGAGCAGGGGCGGGCAACCTCCAGCCCGCCACCCTGCTATGCTTTATTATTGCAATCCGGTCCGCGGATCTTCCAGTAAAACTCATTTTGTGACATAGACGTAAAAGAAGGTTTCAAGTAAGATTTACAGTGGGATAAAAATGTATAAATATCAGCGAACGATGATGCATGTATATTTCATTTTTCTTTAAATATTAACTTCAAATCCTTGGCCTGAGATAAAAATAGAAAAAGAGAAAGAGAGAGGCAAAGAGGAAAGGAGAGGCGAGGAAAGGGCATGAAACATAGAACTTATGTGAGGTGTGTCAAAACAAATGCTGGATCAACTTGCTACTTCCCCCGTCATTATTTTTAATGATTCCAAAATGGCTCTTCGTCGGCACCTTTTATAAAATCACATACAGAAGTCTCTTAAGAAAAAATATCAGATTTGTAGAGTGTTCAATGCAATTTTTGTACAATTTATTCATGTAAACAAAATATAGTAATTCTAAGATTTCGTTTTTCACTGCGGTCCGCGATCTCCTTCCAAAAGTCTCATCTGGCCCTCACTCTGAAAAGGTTTGCCGCCCCTGCTTTAGAAGAACCGACTTGATTTTCAACAAGTTGAAATCTATTTCTAAATTGCAAGTTAAAAGGCAAATTGATTTAAAAAAAAAATTTTTAATTTTTTTTTTTTTTTTATATAACTTTGTTCACATTCGAAAGATAAATAAATTTGTATTGCAATTACCAAAATGTTAATGTTTACCTATAATAATAAACGAGAAAGATTTTGTATCATGTTTACAACACTTATGAATAAAAGTGTTTATTATTTTTAGATTAATGTTTCCAGTAGATAATTTTGCGGAGCGATAGCAAGTCGTCAATGCTGGCTAGTAGTATATACATGTACACATGAATAAATTTAAATTGCTTAAAATATCTGAATAATGGAATATATAGAAAGAGCTTGATGATCTAAGAAAGAATCTTTTTAAATTTTTTAAATATGACTAAAAATAAGGAAGTTATGACTATTTTTGTGCCTCACACGATTGGATATTTTCCCCTCTTTAAGACCATATGCGTTTCGTCCAATTTTTTACACTAATTTTTCAGTAAAAATGTTATATCTTTGTTAAAACACAAGATTAAGCAATGAAATTTACCATATAAGTGTATTTTTGTACAAGGAATCAGAATGTGCCACTGAAAATCTCCAGAAATTAATGGTTTCCAAGTAATCTGCACTAAGTGCACATAAACATTTCAGGGCCATTCTATCGTTTTAATCATTTTTTCCTATGGGAAATAAATCCTGTGCATTTTTCTTTATGGGTGTCTGCTTTTTTCATGAAAAAATTTTTTTTTTTTAAATGATTGTGTGGTTTCAATGGGCTTTTTGTAGGATTGGGGGCTTGCCACTCGGACTTAGTGATGATGTTAAGGAAGGGGTTTTGTTTTGGATGAAGGTTGCCATTCGGACTCGAGGTTAAGGGACTTTTTTTTTTTTTTAGGTGGTGGCTTGGCACTCGAACCTAGAGTTAGTGTAGAGTAATTATTTATTTTTATCAAGTTTTCAGTTTGAAAAATTTTTTTAAAAGGCAAGAATGGACAGGAAATGGGAGATCATTTTACATTGAATTTATATGCGAAACTGATCCCCCTCTAAATTCTAAAGATATTTTTGTCTTTTTCCGCCAAGACATGTAATCGCCTAAAAAAGTAGAATCTTGTTTAATTGGCAACTAGAAAGTCATTATTAATAGAAGTTCAAAAGTTGAGTATATTTGAAAATCAATATTTATTGAAGTATTTTTTATAAAAGAACCAGAAACTGCATTAACTTTTTTAAGACAAAAAAAATTTTTTTTTTTCTTTTCAAAAGTCTGTAAACGAATTTTACAAAGCTTTATAAGTTTTACAAAACTAGTTTATAACTAGCTACTGCTGCTGCTTGATTGTTATATCAGCAGCACTAATCGTAATTGTTGACTTTTGTTCAAAAGGGGGACAATATTCTTTTGGATAGGGTAATTTAAAATTACTACTACCGAAAGACAAAACAACATAAAATTATAATTTTAATGCATAAAAATAAATAAAAGATTGATATTTACTAGTTGGGGTACAAAAAAAAAATGTTTAATGTTCGATACATGTCATGTTGAAGGTTTATTTTTAAGATTACAAAAAAAATAATGTAAATTTTGTACCCTGACAATAATTGAAATTGATATTTTTCCCCGATTGTTTTCCAAATTTCATGACTTAATTCCCCAAAGCCGAATGGTATGATATCTTTAAAAGAGGAGGGGGGGTTAAAAATGTGACGTAAATGGCCGAAAATGGTGTTAACATTTTTATCACTTTCTTTGCTCAAAACTCTTAAAATATACAATGTAGATAATTATTTATTAATGCATGTGAAAGGATATTCATTTCCGAACAAAATGGTGGTATTTTGAGGACTTAAAGTGCTTTGGTTTTTAAAATATGACTATTTTAGTAGAACTACCTTGAAATTTGTGATTATCCAAACTGTTTTATGGTCGGTGGGTATTGCTAATACTTGCGCTCTGGTTTGATTTGTCTGTTTTATTGCATATCAACCCTTGTTTTTTTGTTTTTGTTTTTTTGATTACTTTAATGTTGAAATACAATATCAATTGCTAACGATTTATTGGATACACTTAGTTTCCCCAACAGAATAAGTGCCTAAATAGATCCGGAGCAAGATTTAGAAGTTAAGATGAGAATTGAGATGCGTGTTCAGGAAGTTGCGTCACAGATGGGAAGTCTGCAGTGACAAGTAGCGGATAAGCTGGTAAAATCTCTCTTGTTGCTGAACTACAAGGAAAACGGTCGTGTTTGGAACAACACTCCCTCCCCCTATGGGGGGGGGGATAAGTTGGGAGGGAGGTGGGGCGCATGCAGGTTACTCTAAAAGAAAACATGAAAGATTGTTAAACCCCAAAGAATATAATACTATAAATAAGTGGCAGCAATATTCGAATGAAAGAAAAATTATATCCAATAAAACTTAGACTGAGGAAACTCAAGCGGCAAGTATTTGATGGATGGTTAAATATTATTATGTGTCGGAAAATTGGGGTTACAAAGTGTGTGTTTTTTTTTTTGTTTTTTAAATTTTTATTTATTTTTTAATTTATATTTATTTTTTTAATTTTTATTCATTTATTTATTTTTTTACTTCTAAATTTTGGTCCCCCGATTTATAAAATCGGAGGATTTTTTGAGGCATGTCCGTCCATCCGGATTTTTCTCCGCAACCATCCATTGAATTTCTCTGAAATTTTGCATGAAGTTGTAACTTTGGTCAGGTTAGAAAGTGACATTCTCCGATTTTTTAAAAAAAATCTGGCCCCCCACCCGGGGTCCAAAAGGCCCCGAATGGCAAAAAATGACATTTTTGTCCCATAACTTTTCATCCATCCATTCCAATTTCTCTGAAACTTGGCCAAAATGTGGAGGCAATTGTTCCTAATAGAAAATAAGTATCGCTGACCTTGGAAAATATCTGGTTCGCGCCCCCAGGGGTCAAAAGACCCCAAAATGGCAAAAATTTACCCTTTTCTCCCATAACGTTTGATCCATCCATTCAATTTTTCTGAAACTTGGCCAAAATGTAGAGGCAATTGTTCTGGATATAAAATGAGCATCCTTGACCTCAGAAAATTCTGGTTCGCGCCCCCACAGGGTCAAAGGGGGGTAAAAAATGCCCCAAATTGCCCAAATTTATTGCATTTTACACTCGCCACATCGAGTCACATACAGAGAGGGACCACGCACGTGCGGCTTGTTTTTTAAAATTTTTATTTATTTATTTTTTAAAAATTTTAATTTTATTTATTATGGTGCTTTGGTAGCAGCACGGTACCAAATTGAAAGGTGAATTTGGGACGCTAAAACCTACACAATTGAAAAATGGTCTCAAATCTACGGCTATCTTAGTCTTTCTTCATGAAAATTAATTATTAATTATAATTAATTTTTAAAACAATTTTCATTTAAAGTCAACAAGAGTGGAAACAATTTTTTTAATTTATTGTTTAACTCTTTAACATTAAAAGACTCAAGTTAAAGTGATTATATTATTACAAGGAAATGATATTAATTACTACAATGCACAGATCTAAAGAAGAAAGAAAGATAAGATTAGTCGAATTTAAATGTCATTTTAATTAAATGATCTCAAATCCACGCTCAACTTTCTTTTATTATAATAATCATTTTATAGTTTTGTTTTGTTAAAAAAAATTTTTTTTTTTTTTTTTTTTCAGGAAACCTTATAAAATTATCAAGGTTACGCCTCCGACAGAAGAAGAAATCCAAGAACATGCGCTCAATGGTGATGCTGAAGAGGTACACGAGGAAGGAACTGGGTGAGTCTCCGTCTTTTTAGTCAGGCTAGAATTTTTTTTTTTTTTTTTTTTTCCTAAATGGTACTGATGTACTGATTTTTTTTACTGATATATATATATATATATTAAAAAATTTTTTTTTTTTTTTTTTTTTTTTTTTTTTTTTTCCTAAATGGTACTGATGTACTGATTTTTTACTGATTTTTTTTTTTTTTTTTTTTTTTTTTTCTTGTAGTGAAAAGAGCCGCAATTTTGGTGTGGCTGCTTCTTGTACAGCTATAAAGTCCAAGACACCATGAACGGAGACATCCTTCATGTCAAACCTGTACAGATAAGGTAAGAGTTGCCCTCTTTATTTTTGTTCATCAGATGGCAAGATGAAAGTTAATTGGCTCACAATAATTGTATATGCACAATGGGTGGATGGCACTTTTTTTTTTTTTCTTTTTTTTTTTTCCTCTTTTCTTTTTTCTTTTTTTTCTCCCCCCCCCCCCCCACATAATTTTTTCTATCCCCCCCCCCCCTCTTCACAAGCTTTGTTGTAAAATTATACCCCCCATTCTTCCTCTTGGTGATCTTCTACCCCGTATTGATTTTTATAACCGACAAACTTCCTCTTATATATATTGATCTATGGTTTTACAGTAAAACTCCTACGCTATGAACTTTTGATCTGTTCATAGTGTAGGATTGGCCATAACGTAGGATAAATTAGATGACCATGAACAAATTTTCTTCATTAAAAGATATAGAAAATGAGTAAAGGTTTGGCCAACTATAGTAATATTTTATAAGGATAATTACAGAAACTATATGTAAACAAAATGGATTTATTAGGAAAATGACTATTGATCAATATAAATAGATATTAAATGCCTAAATATTTTTAGAAAATTGTTAATAGATACTGCATGTATATCATTGCATTAAAATTATTGAATATCCTCATTATTTTCAAAATCATTCTCGTTCAATGATTTCATTGTGTCTTTTATGTTTTGTCGAAATTTGGAAACTTTGTTCCATTTTCTTAATGAATATTTTTTTTTAATTTGTAGAGCACGAACCATTTCTATAGCGTAGTTATTCAAGCAACTCTGTTCTTCCAATAATGTTAGAAGTGATTCTGTATTTCTTTCTGTGACTTTAAAAAAAGTGTACGTTCGTTAGTATATCGACAAAAATATCTTTAAATATATTAATTTATAGAAATATATCAATTAACTTAATAATTTGATTTTTAATTTTTTTATTTTTTAATTGCTAAATTTATTTTATAGTGTGGGAAGTCCATATTTAATTTTGTTTATAGCGTAGAAGTTTTATTGCATTTTGACTATTTATAGAAGAGATAGTCATGTTTCTAAATTTTTGAGATGAGGATTGATAATTTGGATTATTCGTACTACTGTTCTCATCTTGGATGTTATTCTGAAAACGTTTGGGCCGATGTAACCTACCTTCTTCAGGTGTATCTTATTGAACTCTGGAAATCTTTCTGTTGAACTCTGGAAATCTTTCTGTTGAACTCTGGAAATCTTTCTGTTGAACTCTGGAAATCTTTCTGTTGAACTCTGGAAATCTCTCTGTTGAACTCTGGAAATCTTTCTGTTGAACTCTGGAAATCTTTCTGTTGAACTCTGAAATCTGTACGGAATTTCGGACAGAACCTTTTAATCCACATGGGTAGCTTGCTCTCATTCTGTCAACCAGGTAAGTAAGTAATTTGTATTCTTAGTATCGTCCGCACTGAGGATTGAACCTTCACTTAGAACTGATTATAACTTAGCACTTTATCCGTTACGCCACGAGTCTGTGCGTACTATACTAGTAATACAATTACGTATTACTTAAGACTTCTACCCAGCTGACGGAGCGAGAGCAAGCTACCCCTGTGGATTAAATAAAGGGTTCTGTTCGAAATTCCGTGCAGATTCCTGAGTTCGACAAGATACACCTAAAGAAGGCCGGAGGTTATATCGGCCGAAATGTTGTGAGAATATCATTGAAGATAAGAACAATAGTCTGAATGATACAAGAAATAGTCATGGTCAAAGAAATTGACAATTTTAAAAGGCATGGATACATTGGGGGGGGGGGGGGTGTTATCGAAAAAGAACTTACCTTTTTATCATTCCGTAAGTCTGCTATTCCGTTAGGCGGCATCAAATGACAATTTCTTGCAAATATCTCAAATTTCATTGATTAGATTTTGCTCAAGCTGTTACATTCTCGTTTCGTTGTGAGGTGTGTGTATAACTTCATATATCTTGTAACCATGCACTAGATGGCATGTTTAGTGGGGTGCATGTTTGTAATGCATGCAAATAATAACGGACTTAATGCGAGATGAGAAACATTTAACTAAGAAAAGAGAAACCAACCAAGAAATTGGAAAAATGTCTGGTTTGGGGTTTTGGACTACCCAGAATTCGATTTGTCAACTTGAAAAAAAAGTAGTGTCTCTTTAAACAGAAGTTCATGCTGAGAGATAAAGCCACACAAAAAATAATGGTTCTACAGATACGAGGTTTCCTGCCGTGGTTATGACCCACTTGAGCTTTTCCAAAAATAATGTCCGGCTAGGTATGGGACCCCCTAGGCAGTAGGTTTTTTTTAATGTTCATATATTGGCAGCTGATTATCTCAAGTGGTATATTCTGATATGGTTTCATAATATCTATATATGTTCCAGCTGATGGGAAGTGGGGTTAGTTGGTCATCTGACGGTCAATTTGGTCTGGTGCCCCTCTGAGAGCGGTGGGCCCTTGGGCTTTAAGTTATTGGACTTGTTTTGTGTTGGTCAGACTAAGATTTCTCATTTAACAGTTTGTTGTTCAGTAGCAGAAAATGAGTAACGTTGTGACCTCCGCAGAAAATAAATCTTTGTTACTTGTTTTAAACTCTAGTCGTGGCCTTTTGGCTAAGATCAAAGTGTAGTATCTGTTCCGATAGATACTGCACGCTGTCCTGTGCAGTTCTAGGAGGTGCACTCTCCCAGGCTTGTCCTCCCCTCTTTGGGGAGAGTAAGTTTATTGCTTACTGCCTGAGGCGCCCCTACCGGGGAATGCCGACGGGGCTGTCCAGGTAATTTTTAAACCCCACTTTCCTGACCCGACATTGGGTCACATTTTACTTGTGTGAGTAAGATAAAAACTGGCCGTGTGCCTAACTCCTGAGAGGAGGAAATCAATACTCACATCCTGAAGTACCGATGACCTCAGGAACCTAGTCTTCTCCCTTGGAGGACTGAAACATGCACCCAAATTGGCAAAAACTGATTTTGTTTCATTAATATATAAAAATGTTTAAGTTTTCCCCAAAAAATCTAACAAAAGTTGTGATTAATAGTTGCTTATGTTGTTGAAGTAGTAGCAGGGGAAGACAACTCTTGCTTTATTTATTCATGTAGTAGCAGTCACAGGGGAGATGACTTTTGCTTTACTTATTCAAGTAGTAGCAGTCACAGGGGGAAGACAATTCTTGCTTTACTTATTCAAGTAGTAGCAGTCACAGGGGGAGACGACTCTTGCTTTATTTATTCAAGTAGTAGCAGTCACAGGGGGAGACAATTCATGCTTTGCTTGTTTTTAATTGCTTTTTGAAAAGATTTTGGAACCTTTGACTGATTCTATCACTTCGGAGCAGAAGATCGTCCTCCAAATCAAATGTTGTTTCTAATATTCTTATTTTTTGTTTTTTCTTTTTCAGCCGAAAGAAAGGCTTGTACAACTCGAGACAAAAGTAATTGTTTTTAAAACACAATTGTTATGTTGCGGATGGCGTCTGGAGAGTAAAGGTTGGTTGAATTTTCATTTTGTCTAAAAGAAAACTGTTTCCACGGATTTTTTTAATATAGAATAGGGTTACACGTCACTGGGTCGTAGTGTACCATTCGAAGTTTACAAGTCCCCATGTGCTGTATACGGTATACTACTTCGATATGAGTATTTATTTACTCCTCTCCAGGAGTTAGGCACAAGGCCAGTTTTATCTTACTCCCACAAGTTAGCTGTGACCCAGGGTCGGAAAGTGGGGTTTGAAGAGCTAAGGTGAGCACTCTGGCCATTAAAAATTGTCTTGGCAGCCCCGTCGGCATTCCCGGTAGGGGCACCTTAGGCAGTAAGCAATAAACTTACTCCTCCCCAAAGAGGGGAGGTGAAGCCTGGAAAGGTGGACCTCCTAGAACTGCACAGGACAGACCCATAGACCGGCGTAAATCAAGCCTCGAAGGCCAAGACAATACCAGTTTATGGGGTGCAGTAGCCATCGGAACAGATACTACACTTTGATCTTAGCCAAAAGGCCAAGAACCTTATCTGTGCTTTGATATGAGTAGATAGTGGATTGGTTAATTTGATCATGTGATAGATGAAAAGATTTGAAGTGTGATTTCAGTTTCTGATTAGATTTAAAAAAATTATTTAATTTTTTATGGAAATCGCTCCAAACAAGGCATGAAGCCACTTGATGTAAGGAGCTAACAAGAACGAAAGATGATTATTGCAAAGCGAGAAGATGTCTATTAACCTCAGTCTTGAAAAGACCAAGGCTATAGGTAGGAGGAAAACAGTCAGCAGAAGAGAGTTTTACAAGCTTGTAGTTGTTAGAAAGAAGCTACTGTAATAGGAAGCTGTATCGTATCGAGGTATAAAAACAGCGAATTGGTGAAGACCACTAGACCAACGAGTCAAACGAGCTGGAACAAAGAAGCAGGGAATAAATCAGACAATTCTGAAGAACACATGCCATAATAGTATTTATAGAAAAGACTGAGACTAGTCTGTGAGAGAGAGAGTGCAGA
>OY744552.1:41083232-41133232 GCA_963556195.1 Sepiola atlantica
GTCGATCTTTTTAACTTTTATCCTCAAATTTTGACTTTTTAGTTGAAACTGATTATAGGTGGGGCTTTTTGTTTTTATTTATAGAAAAATGTTAAAAATAATTGATTCGAATATAAATTTTTTAAAACGTGTTTTTACTATTTATCATTTGCACATCATCCAAGTTTTCAGTTTTTTGGCACTGCCCTATCTATCTATCTATCTATATATATATATATATATATATATATAATCTTAGTTGGAAATTCATTTTGATTTCAACTTTTTTTGCCATTGGCTACACATATCCCTGAATGAGAGAGGGAAGAGGCAGATGATATGTAATATTAAGTTTGGGAATGTCTGCTTTAACTGAATCTTAAATAAAATATGAGATGATGATAATAGTTTCTGGAGAAGATTTTCAGTTTGTTTTTTTTTTCAGAATTTCTGCCAAAACTTTTGTATTCCCCAAAAAAAAAAACACCAAAAAAAAACAACAAAAAAACAAAACAAAAAAAAAAACATATTCTTATGATGCCTTCGTTCAATCTCCGTGTTTACCTTTGAAAACCTTAAATGTGACTGGCTGACAAAGCCCATTCGGCCTCCAGGCTATAATCAAAGTGTAGTAACTGTTCTGTCCTTAGTCGGATGAGAAATCCTTCTAGATTGAGGTAGTTTTTATTGTCCCAATCCACTGCTCCCCTTTTTTAAGAGTTTGTTTTTATCCACATTGAAAATTGACCTTGTGTCTAACTTTGTCCTTGTTGAGGGAAGCAAATAGTTTGTGGGAAATCCTTTGACATATCTAAAAAAAATTGATAATCTATATATAAGAAAATGTTTGTGTGGCTGTTATAAAAATCTAGTAGAAAATTCAAATAAGTTTAAAATAAAGTTTAAACTTTTCAACGAATTGTATGGCACCGTTCAAATTTTTCAACGAATTGTATGGCACCGTTCAAACTTTTCAACGAATTGTATGGCGCCGTTCAAACTTTTCAACGAATTGTATGGCGCCGTTCAAACTTTTCAACGAATTGTATGGCGCCGTTCAAATTTTCCTCTGGTTCTATATAGCTTCACTAGGATCCAATAAACAATTCTAATTATTGCCTACCTGGATTCAATTGAAAACAAAATTGACTTGTGACTGCATCACCCCCGGGTCGGTTGAGTCGGCCCCTTCCAATTAATTCACCGTATCCCAAATGAAGGCCGGCCAATTACAGTCAAGTTTGAAAGGACATTTTCATCTGTCTGTCGAGCTGAAGTTTGAAAAAGAAATTTTAATTGATTGAATGAACATCTTTTAAGAATATATCCGTTCTTGTTTAAACTGAAATGTTTTTAATGGATTTCATCAATTGTTTATTTTTTTTCTTCCCCAGGAAAGCATCGTGAGGTCCTTACGGCTGTATGACATGAAATTTGAAAGTTTCTTTGCCGGTGCGAAACCCCTGTTTGAAAAAACGCAAGTGAAAAGCAAAAAGAATTCATCGTTTGCCACTCCGAATATGAGTCTTCTCTCGCATCAGAGTGCTTCATCAGATACTGATTACTCGCCTTACAGGGGGCTGAAGAATAACCAACGATGTGAGTCTCTCTATCTCTATCTCTATCTATCTCTATCTCTCTCTGTCTATCTATCTCTCTCTCTATATCTATCTATAATCTCTATCTATCTATATATAATCTCTATCTATATATAATCTCTCTATATCTATATATAATCTCTCTATATCTATATATAATCTCTCTCTATATCTATATATAATCTCTCTCTATATCTATATATAATCTCTCTCTATATCTATATATAATCTCTCTCTATATCTATATATAATCTCTATCTATCTATATATATATCTGTTTGCACTGACCAAAATACTTATTAGATCAAGCCAAAATCCCATCACGCTCTAAAAAAAACGTACAAAAATGACAGAAGTGTATCTTTGAATGTTAATCATTTCAACAGCTAACAGATTGAATCTCCATAATATAGTTCATAGCACACTAGAGATCAAGATAGATTTTTTATTTTAAGAGTAAATCAATGAAAAAAAAAAAAAATCCTCAGATTTGGACCATACAGAAACACAATTTGATAACAGGGCAAACATTTCATTTACTAAAGTTTTTTAACTTATATTTAAAAAAAATTTTTTGTTGTGAAAGACAACTTAAAATCCTATATTTAAGCTCGCCCATGGCCATCCCTACTACAGGCCAGGCAATCGTGTAACTGGGGTCTTTTACTTGAATTTTCTTAAATATTCGATATAGAAGTTGCAAACAAAGGTAAAATTCCTCTGTGAGATTAGTTTGATGTTTTTATGTGTTTTACATACCAAATAATAAGAACCACAATGAGCTAATGATAAATTTTACAATTATTGACAAATACCTAGAAATGAAGAGACCGGTAATTTTGAATAAACAAAGGCAAATGCATATTTCAATGAAGAATTTTTATTTCAATGTTGGATTTTTTTTAGAGAATTTGTACTTATGTCAAAAGATCATTACTTGTATATTGTGGTTAAAAAGAAAAAAAGGATCCGCACCAGTTGATGATATAGTTTGCAACTTCTATATCGAATATTTAAGAAAATTCACATGGCCCCCAGTAAAAGACCCCAGTTGCACGATTGCCTGGCCTGTAGTAGGGATGGCCATGAGCTCACCATATTGACTAGTGACCTTTTTCTTTAAGATTGGACTGTTTTTATATAGATAATAACACAACAAAGTTGAAACACACTAACATTTAAAAATAGTAACCGCACTTGAAGTAACCGGGGGGGGGGGGGGGGTGACACCAGAGAAAGAATTGTACATTTATACATCCTAATTTTATCAAAATAACGGCAAAAAAATAAACTAGTTACCAAAAGTTGTAATTGAAGGGAATTTCACTGTATTTCCAAATTTTTTTTCATGCTAAACTGGTTTGTGATACGTACTATAAGAGTCTGTTTTCATTGGTTGGCATGGTTACGCTTAAGTTTGAAATCCGTTTTAATCATGGAATCTTTAGATTAAATAGATGCATCCTGAGAATTAATCCATTCTTTTATTTTAAATTCAGTCGAAAGAATCATGATAGCTTTTAATTTGATTTGGTTTTTATATTTAAAAGAAAAAAAGTTTTATATTAAAAAAAATTTAAATTTAAAAAATATTTTTTTAAATATTTTAAAAAATATTTAAAAAAATATTTTTTAAATATAAATTTTTTTTTTTTTTAATATAAAACTTTTTTTCTTTAAAATATAAAAACCAAATCAATGGTTTTTAATTTGATTTGGTTTTTATATTTTAAAGAAAAAGTTTTATATAAAAAAAAAAAAAAAATTTATATTTCAAAAAAAAAAAAATTTTATAATTAAAAAAATATTTTTTAAATATAAATTTTTTTTTTTTTTAATATAAAACTTTTTTTCTTTAAAATATAAAAACCAAATCAATGGTTTTTAATTTGATTTGGTTTTTATATTTTAAAGAAAAAGTTTTATATAAAAAAAAAAAAATTTATATTTCAAAAAAAACAAAACATTTATAATTAAAAAATATTTAAAAAAATATTTTTTTTAAAATATTAAAAAAAAAAAAAAAAAAATTTCTCTGTAGATCTGAAACCAGATGACATGAATCTGACGCCTGAAGAACGTGAGGCTCTGAGGGAACGTCTGAAGCTAGAGAAGATTGCTGAACGAAATGCAAAACGAGAAGAATTGAAGAGACGGCTTGACGAGGAGAAAGAGAAGAGAAAACAAGAACGAGAAAAGGTGATTTTCACAATATTTGATGGATCGTTGCTACCCAGTCTGTGAAGTCAGAGGTGGATGAAATTATCCAACCCTAAATTGAAAGTAATTTTTTTTATGTGAAATGAAACATGTCCCGAACAAAGTGTGTGTGTGTTTATTTATATATACTTATATATATATATATATATATATATAAGTGGTGTACTAAAAGCGAACTTTTAGGAAAAGTGAAACCTATTGTGAAGAGTATATAGTTCAATATCCAGGATAGAGCAGGTAGAAAGAAGAAGAATGGAAAGGAATTAGAGAAGCAAAAGTCAATTATGATTTGACTTTTGCTTCTCTAATTCCTTTCCATTCTTCTTCATTATATATATATATATATATATATATATAAAAGGGTTTAATCAGTCGATGGAAAATCAGTAACGGGAGGGGAGATAATGAAAAAACAAATAAACATGTAACTCACTGTTTCATGCTGAGTGTATCGGACGATTTTAGAAGCCAGGTAAATCCCTTTTTCTTTTTTCTTTTTATTCTGTAGGTAATTTTCGGAAACCTTTCCCTTTTTCAAGCCTTCAATGAACTGTAGACAGTTCTTGAAAATGGTGATATCATTTTTTTTTTTTACCCACTTGTGTGCTTGTGATTTTCAATCAACTGATTACACCCTTGTACATATAAATGCACATCTGTCCATGAAGCGAATGTGGACACATACTCTAATATATATATATATATATATATATTTGTTATTGTTATTGTTATATAAATATATATATATATACAGGGTGGGCCAAAATAAGGGTCCTATCTTTAAATTTGAATAACTTGAATTTGAATAACTTCCACAAAATAAAAGTTAAACTCACCAAACTTTATGTGTGTGTAGACTGACCCTTCCGAGATTTTTTGAAATAAACAAAACAAATTTTAGCCGAAAAACACTTCTTAAAACTTACAAAAACTAAAGTATTGTTTTTTACACTGTTTTTAGTTTTTTAAGCAAAAATAATGTTTTCTAAATGAGGGTACGTTCCTTAGGGCTAATACGGCTCATGCTTGCTTCGGAAGGGGTCCTTTACTTATTCTAAAAAAAAAATTAAAAAAAAATCAATAAATAAAAAAGTTATGAATTTTTAAAAATAGGACCCTTATTTTTGCCCACCCTGTATATATATATAATGTAATCTTATCGTTATTGATAGTTTTATTACAAGTTTCACTTTCGGGCTTCTGCTAAAACTTGAAACATACACACACACAGACATTCGCTCTTTATATAATAGAAGATAACACATGTTTAAAAACGATTGGGTGATTTCTTTTTATTTCTAACATTGATTTTAACTTTATTTGCTGCAACATTTCTATGTGTTTATTAGTCTATTTGGAAAAATGTTTGTTTACTTGGATTAACGTTTTATTTTAACTAGGTGTTTTATACACGTTATTATTCACACGGATGTGAGTTCCGCGCTTTTTAGTGGAATGCTGATTTTCTTGTCGTTCAGAAAAAGCGGAATTCTGATATAGGAAAAAACCGAATCGCTAGGGCTTTACATCCTTATTTTTTTTTTTTTTCTCCATTTTTAGCTAGATTTTATTTCTCTTTCTTTCTTTATCTTTCTCTTTTCCTTTGTTTTTCTCTCTTCCTCTCTCTGTCACGTTTTGTCTTGCTTGCTTCGCTTCCCGTTCCCCTCTCGCTCTCTCATCATCATCATCATCAACCGGTTTATTTGTTGAATCAGGCCACAATTAATCCTCTGATGAGGGTGGAGCCTGATTGTCTAGTCTCGAAATCTAAGTCTCCACTCCTGTCTTTGGCAAGGTTTGATGGAATCCATACCCATGGCCTTCCTATCACATTTGACTACGTCCTCCCAAGTCAACTTGGGTCTGCCAGTGGTGATGTTCTCTGCTGGCACATTCAACTGTCGGACTTTAGGAATCCAGCCATTGCTACGCTCAATGTGACCCAACCAATGCAGTCTGTTCTTCCGCATGATGTCCGTAAGGCTTTTCAAGTCGACCTGTGAGAGCAGGGATTCAAAAGAAACGTACTGTTCAGGCCTCACCAAACAGATCCATCTGACCATTGCCCTGCCATTACGGTGCAGCTTCTTTAGTATGCCAGCAGAGACAGCCCAAGTTTCTGAGCCATACAAAATGTTAATTTTGCCTTGCTTCAAACGATTCATGTGCAGTGGAGGCAGGAGACTTTTGTTTCATCAATAAATGTCTCATCTTCTTGAAAACATGTCTGTCTATACTTTCAGTATGAAAAAAAAAAACGTATTGTAGATTAAGATTAACACCTATTAAGCCTAACCCGCCCCCTCCACTCTTCCCCCCCCCCTCCCCCAGACATTGTTCTACCTTTTTTTTTTTTTTTTTAGGCGATTATGAGTAAACACCCTCGCTTTCTAGGTTGATAATTTTTTGGGGGGGCGGGGTTAAAAAAATTCATCTCAATTTCAGATTTTTTGCCACTCACATCCCTGTTTTTAAAATAACTTAATTTATTTATTTTTTTAAAATTTATATATATATATATTTTATCTTTCAGGAACGGGACAAAAAACGAGAAGAGAAACGCCTTCAAGCAGAATATTTGAAGGAGTGGAGTCGGCCTCGTGATGACTTGGAGTGCGAAGATCTCCAGGTTTGTATTCTTTCTGTCTGGCTGAGCATTAAATATGGTGGGGATGATAAGGGAGTTTAAAAAAGAAAAAAGAAAAATGTGTTTCTCTGTCGTGCATGGTTGTGTGTGGGGGTGATTATTTTATGTAATTTGGGGGGTAACAAGACTTGCTAGAACCTTTTGAAGGAAGGAAGCTTGATCAGGCCAGACATATTCAGCCGCCCCCACCAAACCTTGTATAAAGGTGTCCGGTAGCGGCAATTACTATCAATGCTCAAAACTCTTAAGGAAGTAAACATTTGAATCTTCTGTCATATATTTGTCCCTCAAGAGATTCCGGTCATGTGCGACCGACATTAGTGATTGTGGCTGAAGTCAGCGAGATGTGAGAACACCGTTACTTTTTGGAAGGTGAATGTTAAGATTTTTAATCTTGTTCAGATTTAGTTAAAATTTGGATAAAAGAATGTTTCCCAAATTTGTCGTGTTTATAACCGCCACAATTTCTTAATGGGGTTTGGGAGTCGTATGAAAGGAATAAACCTGTGCATTGTATTTCTTATGAATCTCGTGTATGTGTTTTTTGTTTTTGAGTTGTCGACCTTTTGGCCAAGATCAAAGTGTAGTATCTGTTCCGGTGGATACTGCACTGATGGATACTGCGCCCCATAGACTGGTATTGTTTTGGCCTTCGGGGCTTGATTTACGCCGCTCTGTGGGTTTGTCCTGTGCAGTTCTAGGTCCACCCTCCCAGGCTTTGCCTCTCCTCTTTGGGGAGGAGTAAGTTTATTGCTTACTGCCTGAGGCGCCCCTACCGGGAATGCCGACGGGGCTGCCCAGGCAATTTTTAATGGCCAGAGTGCTCACCTCTCGGGTGCTGGCTTTTCGGAGGGGGCATCCCGAGCTACGGATATTTGACCCCTTAATTTGTCATCGCTCTGAAGTCATATCTACCCGTCTTGCTCGCTCCAAGACTTCTAACATACCCCCACTTCTCTCAACCCTTCCTCTTTGAGCCATGTGACGTAATGTGCGTTTCTGGCTACCAGGTTGAGGTGACATTTAAGTACATACTAGCTGACTCAATGTAGCAAGAATATTTGACAGCGACGGGTTGCTAGCCTAAAGCCAAACCACTAAAATTTATAAAGAAAACTGCAAGTGGAAAAGTCTCCGGTAGATATTTACTTCCGTGTTCTCAATGTGAAGCGAAAATTTCAAACACGTCTCCACATCGTTATTGTTATTTGTTTTTTTGTTTTTAAGTCATGAAGCCAAGACTTTTGGCTGTTCAGAACCACGAAAAGATCAACTTGCTTGTCTTTAGAAAAATTATTTTATAGAACTGCAAAATAAATGCTTTTCTTTTCATTTTTTAAATCTTTATTTTTTTTATTATAGGACATGCCGGAATTGCTTCCTGTTCAAACCCGTATTCCCCAAGAAGATTTTGGGGATGCTTTGATGGTGCTAGAATTTATTCATACATTCCAAAGCCTTTTTGATGTCACAGAATATTTCCCATCTGGCCTGACGCTAGGTAACTTATTAGTGTGTGTGTGTGTGTTTTTTTTTGTTTTTTTTTTGTGTTTTTGTTTTTGGTATGTGTTTTTTGTTTTTTTTTTGGTGTGTTTTTTTGTTTGTTTTTTTTTTGTGTTTTTGTGTGTGTGTTTTTTTTTTTTTGTGTGTGTGTTTTTTTGTTTTTTTTGGTGTGTTTTGTTTGTTTTTTGGTGTGTTTTTTTTTGTTTTTTTTTTTTGGTGTGTTTTTTTGTATTTTGGTGTTTTGTTTTTATGTGTTTTTTTTTTTTTAATCAGTCAAAGCCTCTCGGAGACTCTCTCTGTTAGTCAATCAAGTTAAATAACTTTTTCATTGTCTCAGATTTAATGAACATATTTTAAGAATTCCCTTTTTCTTATTTTTTTTCTTTAGTTTTTTTTTTTTTTTGTAGTTGTATGAATTGCATGCCATTTCCAAGTTTCATGTCTGGGTTGTTTGTCTCCTTGAGAATTTTTTTTTTAAATTTTTTTTTTTTTTTTTTTTTTGTAACTTCATCCCAAACAATGCCACTGAGAATTAGGAGCCAGATTTATACGGTCATCCTAAGTGGGGTGTTGTGCAGCAACATGTTTGTTCGCATTAAATTTAAATTTCTGCATGTTGGTATAGTCGGGAGCAGGAAGGGGATTCCAAACGCTAGCAGTTTGAAGAAAAAAGCTATTAAAGTAGTCTTCCTGCATCTGGGGGGTCTCTACAGTGAAAGGGTGGGATTTAGCTGATTGTCGAGGTATTTAAATTGAGGTGGCACCAGTGCCGAATCTATATATCTGGCTATGGGTGAAATAGTAGGGTAGGTAGTACTCTTAATCCTTAAAAAGGCTTCTAGTCTTTGAGATGAGAGTTCTTGGGTTAGTAGATGTAGAACAGTTATGGTAGTAGGTTCTGTTCCTATTTACTTGCCTCCCCAAGAGGGCAAAATTAGACACAAGGTCGGTTTTTAATGTGGAGAAAATCCAGCTCCCCAAAAGGGGTACGCTAAATTGAAACAAAAATTAAAATTGCCCCAATCTAGAAGGATTTCTTCTTCACTGGCCGAGGACAGAATAAACTAGTGTAGCATCAGAACAGATACTACACTTTTTTCCTAGACAAAATGGTCAATGAAAGGTTCGGTTTAATTCACTCCAAACAAGGCACATTGCCATTGAGAATTAGGATGCCCCTACAAATCTGGCCCCCTTAGTGGGGAGTTGTGAAGCGATATGTTTGTTCACATTACATTTAAATTTCTGCATGTTGGAACAGTCAGGGAGCAGGAATGGAATTCCAGATGCTAGAAGTTTTGAAGAAAGAACCTCTACAATGAAGGGGTGGGATTTATCTGATTGTCGGGTTAGTCAGGTGTATTTACTTGAGGTAGCACCAGTGCAGCAAGTATTAAAGAATCAATCACTTTTTCTTTTTTTTTTTCATTTTATTTCAGTGGAAGTTCTCAGAAATCAAGGGGGCCTTTCTGATCTTTATATGAGATACGTAGATATCCGAGTGTTCAATTAAGTTTCTCCTTTGTCTCGGATGGTGAGCTAGTAATGAAGCGAAGAACATTAATTTTTCTCTCCTAAATTGACCAGTTAAATATCTTATAGTCTATCTTTCTTGTAGTTTCTTGGTCTTGCCAGATTCCAGGAAAAGAATTGGTGCTTGTGCATATCAACCCTGACATTGAAATATTTAAAGAATGTATAAACTTAATTATGTACTTACGTGTTAGCTGAAAATAAGATTGTGCAGAAAAAATTACGCAAATTCATCCAGTAGTTATTAAATTATAAGAAAAAAAGAAAGAAAATGATTTTACGTACATTTTGACATTTTTGTAAACAATGGAGACCCCAAACCCCGAAATCGTGAAAATATGAGTTATCGTCCTTGACCACTGGAAAATCTAAGATACAAAATGGTGGAAATATCTACCGAGTGATAAAATCGTTTTTTTATTTATAATTAAATAAATACTGGATGAATTTGCATAATTTTTGGTGTACAGTCTTTTTTTCATCTACCACGTAAGTACATAACAAAGTTTATGAATTTCTTTAGCTATTTTATTTTTAAGAGCGGTCTAACATGTCAGGGTTGATATGCACAAGCACCAAATAATTCATCTAGTCTGGTAGAGTATCCAGCTTAGTGCTGGTAACATCACTTGGAGTAGGGGCACCATTCCTCGTATGGGCCAGTATGTACCCATTTTGAGCTGGTCTTTGAATACTGTTATTTTGTATATTTGGTCAGGATTTACTTGTCGGGTGAAATATCCTCATGCCAGGTTGTCCTGACAAACCCTTGTGCAGAGAGAGAGAGAGAGAGCAAAGACACTCTGGGATGGTGTCTGGTAGGCATTCAAATTCTCTCCTGTCACTAATATAGACTAATTGATGAACTGTAAAACTAATTTTTCTCGTCTTTTCATTTGTGATTGTAATAACTTTTCTTGTCTCGCTTTTAATCCTTCCAGAAGTGTTAGAGGAAGCTTTATTGGATAATGACGTGAACGGGCCTTTGACAGACCTGCTGCTGATGTTGATGGTTGCTATCTTTTATTTGCAAGAATCTGAAGAAGAGGAGGATGACCCTGATATTAGTAAAGGGAATAAAGGTACGTAGTAGCTAGTGTTGGGACGATTAATCGGAATCGGAAAAATTGAAGCCTAATTTTCGATTTCAAAACCGATTCTTTCAATATTTTTTTTTTTTTTTTTTTTTTAATTTATTTTTAAAAAAATTTATTTTTTTAATTTATTTATATTTTTCTTATTTAAAATAATTTTTTTTTAATTTATTTAATTTCAAAAAAAAATTTTTAATTTTTTTTAAAATTTTTTTTTTAGATTTAATTTTTTTTAAATTTTCTATTGCTTGTATTAATTATAAATATTTATTGTTTTTTAAACTACCAGTAAAACTAAAATCTATATCTATCATAATAACGAATTTGGTAAAAATGGCACAGGTAAAATAGCACGAGTGGATAGATAGGAAAAATAAAGGCACAAGTGAAAAATCTAGATGAAAATCTCACAATGAGTTTATCAAATCACTATTTTCAATCGATTACAAGGAAAAGATTTGAGAAAAAATAGTTTAAATGATGATTCATTGCTATGTGTCAAAACTGGTTCTTTGATATAGTTAGGGTCTGTGTTCGCGCTCTTTTTTTTTTTTTTTTTAGGGAGGGGGGATTCTCTCCCCCCCCCCCCTTTTTTTGTTTGTTCCTTTTAAAACAAAAAATATGGTAATTACTATTGAATTAATTTCAAAGTCAGAAACATAACAAATACATTAGCGCACATCTTAACAACTAAATAAATAATAAATAATTTTGACAGCGAGGTCGTGATTTGAACTTGCAACTTTAACGTCACAAGGTAATTTGTCCGACGCCCTACCATCTGAGCAAACGTAACCAGTTAAAAGAACCATTTTGATTTAACTACTTACGCAAGAGAAATGATTGTTTCATTTTTTTTTTTTTTTACTTAGCAATGAATCATCTTAAAACGAGGCTACGTAACAAAACGGGGGGAGAAAGAAAATCAATGTCTCGCCACCCAAGAACGTGGCAGCCTAGCAAAAATAAACGACCGTTAGGAGTCTATTTTCGCTAGTCTATATAATAATAATACACTAAGGTTTGGAGCAGCTATCCCCTATTCACCGGGTCCCCTGGTGACAGAAAGAGGAACGGTCTTCAGATATGGAGGTTAGCTGTAAATACCCAAAAAGCACTCCTGGACCACCTGGCAGTCTACTCAGAGGGTGTCTGTCGTATATATTCTAGTCATATCTCTATATGAAATGTATACAGATGCCCGATATAAAGTTTAGACTTGCCGGGTGTCAACTGCCATAGAAGCTGACTTATTTGACTTGGTCGAGTACAGGATGTTGATCTTGGTTGGTGATGTACTTAGTGTCAATCACAAAAATGATTTTGGCAAGGAAAGGCATCCTCCGTAAAACTTTTGTTTCAAATAAATCTTCATGGTTATTTCCATGCATACAGCTAGCCAACAACCTGGACGGGGTCCCACCAGTGCAGATGATGCCCATCAACTTGCACGTTAATAAAAAAAGAACTGATGAAGAAGGAAGTAAAACATTTCATGTTTGCATGTACGTTATCACCTTTCACACACTTTAAAAAAAAAAAAAAAAAGAAAAAAGTTCTCTGATTAACAAAGATGGTGATTAATCTGATGTAGCTAAGGTAAACAATTCCGACTTTACCCGTTTTAAAATAAATTGTTCCCAAAATCAAATCATGTTATCCCGTCGACTAAAAAAAAGAGTACAATTTTAAATAAATGCATTTCAAAAAGTGAGATTCGTTTTATTGATTCGAAGAATATTTAGCTGAGAATTATTTTTTACGGTAAGAAGACGGAGAATATAGTTTTAAAAAGAATTAAATTACTACAATTTTAAAGAAAGAAGAAACATTTTATTTATTTTGCTGACAATGACAATCATTTTTATGGAAGAAAAAAGTAATTTTGTTCTTAATAGTATTGACCTTGACAGACATTTATTATTTCAAAAGGAATATTACTATTATTAACACTAAATTATACGGATCGATGTATTAAAAACCGTGGAATTTCCACAGGGCTCTTCTAGTGCTCATTAATTCTCTTGACAGCGATTAGCAGTTCGTTCATGTTAATTTATTAAAAATCATACCCTGTTTCCTTACAAGTAGCTCCCCATGCTGTTATCCTGCTGGACTGAGGACAAACTCGTAGTAGCTCCAATCAGTCATCTCATACTTCTCATTTATGATGGCACAGTAGCTAACGAGGCGGACCGAGAACCTGGGTGTGCCGGGTTCGAATCCAGTTCGTTCCACGGAAACATTTTCATCAAACCCCACATTTGACCTTGCGTCAAACCTCCTGGAAAGGAGGGAAATAAAATACTTCTCATTTATTCACTTAATTAATACAACACAAGATCTTTTCGAAGAGGAATTATTTATTCAATCAGCCGCGACTTTGTCTAGTGCTGCAAGGTTGAAAATGAGTGTGACAGAAGAGAACAGACACATGGAGACTTAGTATATAGTAGACCAGGAAATACTTATGTCAGCCTATAGCTTAGGTATTTCCCAACCTGCTTAGAGCATTTTAACATATTTCGTGTCGGTCCAAAATCATCCATGCCAAATGGCCCGATGTTAACCTCCACCTTTTCAAACCGTCATCTGACATTTTCCCATAGCTTATGATTCCCATGACAAAGCCCATTTCCTAAAAGATCACTTGCTTCATCTTTGCTAACCCCCTGTCTACAACGCATCCTGTTTATGAATTGCATCTGCACAGTATATTTTTAACTAATTATATCTACTAACTCGTATAACCACTATAATCCAACATTTAGAGTTAAATATTACGCTTGTTGAAATCCTAGTAAACTTTTCTTTTTTTTTTTCTGTTTTCAGATTTCAGTGAAGAAATCAGCTGCTCAGATCGTTCGATGAGAACTTTGATTAAGACAGCAACTATCACATCACAGTATCCACTAAAAACCCATGGTAAGACAACGCCACCTCATGAACCACTGCATTCACATTTTAAAAACAAAGATATTGATTATCCCGCTCTGTCAGCTTAATTGTTGTCCCCCTCCCCTTTGCCCTTTTTCTCTTTTTTGCCCCTTTTCTCTTTTTTTTCTCCCCCTTTTCTCTTTTTTTTATGCCCCTTTCTTTTCTCTTTTTTTTATGCCCCTTTCTTTTTTCTTTTTTTTGCCCCTTTCTCTTCTTTTTTTTGCCCCTTTCTCTTTTTTTTTTTTCCCTTTTCTCTTTTTTTTTGGCCCGTTTTTTTTTGCCCCTTTCTTTTTTTTTTTGCCCCTTCCTTTTTTTTTTTTTTGCCCCTTTCCCCCCCCCCCCCTTCTTTTTTTTTTTTTGCCCCTTTCTTTTTTTTGCCCCTTTTCTCTTTTTTTTTGCCCCTTTCTTTTTTTTTTGTCCTTTTTTTTTTTTTGTACCTTTTTTTTTTTGCACCTTTCTCTCCCCCCCCCCTTTTTTCTTCCCTTTTCTTTTCGTTTTTTCCTTCAGTTTTTTTTGTTTTTTGTTTTTGATTTATTTTTTAACCAACAAAAGCGCATTTCTTAAAATGAAGCTGATTGGTGGAAATATTCAACTGTGCAAATTCAAATTTCTCATGCTTCTGGATTCTCTACTTTGCACAACAAAATGACTTGGATTTTTTTCTATAAAAATCTACTGGATTACTACTTCTAATTATTATTAGTCTATCCCTCCTCCCCTTTTTCCCCCCTCCTCCCCTTTTCCCCTCCTCCCCTTTTTTTCCTTCCTAAGTTGGTCAATAACTTCACCTCAATCTATTATTTCACCTGCCTCTTCCTAAGCCTGTTGCATTATCTTTAATAAAAGAATCCATTATTTTCATTGCAATTGCTACTAAAAGAAAAGCCTATCGGTTGCCTTAATGGATATTGTAGCAGACTATAGAATCGGCTATTCTAATGTTCAAATCTTATTGAATCTATTGTCATTTACTCCCTAATATTGTTGTATAAACTTGTGATTTCCACCTAACTATGGCTAACAATACTAAATTTAATTTATGTAATCTAATGTTTACAACAGGTATTGTGCTTTGACATTAAAGAACCAAAAGGGGTTGATATTCCGTAAAGGTAGAAAAACCAATCAAAGAAATGATTCGGTAAAAAAGAAACTGTCTACTTGATAATGGCTTCCGGTTTTGAAATCTGAAAATGACGAGCGGTATTTATCAAAAAAAAAACAGTCCCTCGTCGTTTTGGACTACTTAGATTTTGTCGAAATTAAAATAAAGTATTTCAAAAATATTTTGAATATAAACTATTTAAAATATATTTTCAAACAAAAAAAAACAAAACATTCTAATTATGAAAAATATTTAAAATATATTTTCAAACAAAAAAAAAACAAAACATTCTAATTATGAAATATTTAAAAAAAAAAAAAAAAAAAAAAAAAAAAAATCCATTACTTTGAATTTAAAAATATAAAACGTTCATGTTTCGCGATTTTTGAGATGTGGATTATTTGAGCTACTATTCTCATCTTGGATACATGGTGCAACGGATAACGGTGTTAAGTAACGAGAACAATCTAGCCCACCCCCATGGATTAAATAAACTGTTCAATTTGAAATTCCGTATAGATTCCCGAGTTTGACAATATGCACCTTTTTCTTCATTTTTAAAAATTTTTATTTTTATTTTTTTAGGAACCCCTCTAAGGAATTTGCAGCTGGATAGTTTCACTTTGACGGAAATTCTCCGTCTTCATTTAGTCTCATCTGGTGCCCGCGCTAATCCAAGTAACGTGAAATTCCGTTACCAACAAAGAGGAGGTTACACATCCATGGATGATGCTGGTCTGCATCTTTGTAAAGATGATCCAGACTTAATGCAACGACTCGGACAAGACAATATCTTCGACATGAAACCTGGTCAGTGGTTTTTCTATTTTAAAAAAAAATTTTTTTTAATTATTTTAAAAAAAAATTTTCAGTGGATTTTTTTTTTTTTTTTTTTTTAAATTTCCGGTCGATTGCTTTGTATGTAGGATACCCAACAAAAATTAGTTTTCGATCTAAGTACCTTTTTATTGTATAATTTAGGGATGTAAGTTCTTTGCTTTTTTAAAAAAAAAATTTTATTATTATTATTTAAAAAAAACAAAACAATTTTTATGCAGAAAAAGCGGATTTCCACTTAAATTGTTAGTCTCCCATGCTTTTGGTTCTTTGCTTATTGAAAAAGAAAAACAAAAAAACCCCTGATTTCTGCCAAATCACTATTTTCTGACTGGATTTTTATTTCTCTTTCTCTTTTTGCCTTTCTCTCACTTTGTTTTTTTTTTTTTTGTTTTTTTTTTTCTCCTTTTTTCTGTTAATCCAGAAAAATCAAAATTTCTCCTTAAATCGCTGCAGTTTGGTCGAAACCCGACTTTTAAAAAAAAAAAAAAAAAAAAGCTGATTTCTGTCAAATCGCTAAAGCTTTACCTCCTTATTTTTTATTTTTATTTTTTTTTGCTCTTTCCCACCTATTTGTCTTGCTTTTCTTTTCCGTGGCTTTTCTTTTTTACTGTTAACTTCCAGTTCGCTGCTTTATATGTATCATACCCAACAAAAGGTTGAGTTTTCAATTCAAAAACACCGTAAAAGCATCGCTCACACCTTTGTATTGTAGAATTAATTTAATATATTATCTATTTTACTAAAGCTTGGTTAATCAATGTTTATTTCTCTAAGACTCCCCCCCCCCCCCCCCCCATATATTTTAATCACACAAAATACACGGAAATATTCCCCAGGTTCAACTCTCGCTCTCTCTCTCTCGCGCGCTCTCTCTCTCTTTCTATATATATATATATATATAATAAATATTTGTTATTATCTATGTACGTATACGTTTCGTCCTTTTTAATAATCGGAACTCATCAGCATAGAGATATGACTATTCACTACCGGTCATGCGATTCGAAACCCCGGATTACAAGTGTTTTGCAACTTAAATCCGACACCTTAACCACACGGCCAATTTTAAATAGCAAATAAACGGTGATAATTTTAACACTTTATCGGCGGGCTTAACGTCTAGAGCATTCTACTTCTTTAATGGAAGGAACAGTGCATTTAAAGCTAGTGACGTCATGCTGTGTTAATACTACACTTACAGTGCTCTACTTTTTCGAGGAGCGACAAATATATATAAATATTGTATTTTTATGTAATTATTTTTATTGATGATTGCCGCGTTCGTTGTTTTTGCTTACTATTTCGATTGTCTCACTTCCTAAGTGATTAAGATGCAGAAAATTGCATTATTAATCGCCCTTAAATTTATAGGACATATTTTTCGTTAATTTATATTTTTTTATTTATTTTATACGTGCATAAAAGTAATCCATGGACACGTGTTTCTGGCTCACAGCCATCATCAGCATGACTAACCTAGACAAGGATCGAACCTTCGATATTGATGTCTATAGTCCAGCATTTTACCATCAGTCCAGACGCCCTGTCTAGAAATATGTACGATTTTTATCACCTAAATATTTAATGTATTTTTATGTAATTATTTTTATTGGTGATTGCAGCGTTCGTTGTTGTTTTTTTGTTTTTTTGCTTACTATTATTTCGATTGTTTCACTTCCTAAGTGATTAAAATGCAGAAAATTGCATTATTAGTCGCCCTTAACTTTATAGGACATATTTTTCGTTAATATGTATATTTTTTATTAATTTTATACATACATAAAAGTAATCCATGTATATATATATATATATATATATCCAAACATCAAGTCACTAGAATAAATATTTTTGCGATTTTTATTTACTTTTGTTCCAGAAAAAATTTTTTTAACATGTTAGCTTATTATAAATATGTAAAATATATCATATTCGGTTAACGTCTATTTTATATGCTGGCATGTGTTGCACGGCTTTAAGAAATTGACTTCCAGACTAACCTATCTCTGGCCAGGTCTTTGTTTATACCTCATTTCCTTCAAATCCATGGAAAAAGATTCTCATTAGCTTACAATGGAAGTGGGTGGGGACTGTAATTTGTTACAATATTTCCTCAAAAAATTTTCCCCCAAAAAAAACAAAACTTAATAAAAAATGCATTTGAATAAATACTTAAAATATTTTCTGATTTTTTTTTTTTTTTTTTTTTTTATTTATTTATTTTTTTTTTTATTGTTGATTTTTTAAGAACTGGAGGTATCGAAAAGTGCGGCTTTATTTGACGCTGTTTTATCCCTGAGTCACTTTTTACCTTGATAAGTGGGACTCCATCGTTAAAAAAAAAAAATTTCACTCACTCAAAAATGAACTGGATGACCTTGTTTAATTTTTTTTTTTTTTTTTTTTTTTTTTAAATTTATTTATTTTAATTTATTTAGGTGACAAACTTAAAGTGCTGTCCACTTTGGTTCACCAGTTCCTTGTATATGCGGCTTCTCGTGATATGGTTGAAGACAATTTTGAAAAATTACGCCAGTTGAAAATGGATCTTAAGCAATTACAATGGTCAGAACTGCGCCGTGAGCGGGAAGAAGCAACAGCCAGGTACTTTTTAAAAAAAATTTTTTTTTTTTTGTGGAATAAGCTATTAATTCTTGCTGTGATTGTGATGGCGTAAATCTCCATCTGCTCCAAGATTTTTGATACCTTCTCAAAGATGTTTATAGTGAAACAAGTATTGCGCAATCTGACTTTGGTTTCAGGGTTGGACTGTTTAAGAGTGACTTTTGTCTAATGTTTTTTTTTTTTTAATCTTTTAAAGGTACAAACGAGGTATGGAAGAGAAACTCAGGGAACGAAAACAACTTGAAAAGAAAATTGCCACTGCAGCTCTTAAAGAAGCTGGGGTTGAAATAACAGATGACAATATCGAGTAAGTGTTTTTTGGTTTTATATATATATATATATACTAGCGAGACCCGTTGCACGGGAGAAAGTACTACTTATTGCATGACGTCGAATAAAAAAAGAAACGGCCTCTTGTTTTTCTGCCCCGTCTACCGTGTTGGCGAATGTTTTAAATTTAAAAAAAGAAAAGAAAAAAGTGGTAAAGTGGAATGGGATCGAACGCTAAAACTGGCGATAATGAAACCTACTTTCTTGCCGTCTGCGCCACACTTCCGGGTTAAAAACACATGGGGAAATAGGCCAATTAACCTAAGCTTGATTATTGGCATGCGTGTTAAATCAATACCAGGCAAATAATAAATAACAACCGGTGTTTTGTGAAAATTAAACTGTGTATTAGTTCTCGGTGTCAATGAGTAAAGTGACAGTACAGAATTGTTAGGGAGAAAAGTTTTTGCTACCACCTATATGGAGTTGGTTTTTCGGAGAGACGTTGATGGTGGGCTAAATATTTAGTGTTAGGTGAGAAAAAATAATAACAAATTTACTAAAACACGCTCGAGTGAATATATGTAGTATAGTGGTGAGTTTAGTAGCCTGTGATGCATGTGGCTATTTTCCTATACTCCGAGAAGGTACAGGGGAAAAATCGTCTCTACTTTATATATTAGATATATATATATATATCTAAATGAATAAATGCGAAAATTTCCTCTTGATATGTATCGTTGTTACTACATATTGTCTTTGCTCGATGTTGTAGGCACCGGACAATTTCTTTCTTTACATTATATGGATGGTGGGAGTTGAAATTTAGATATTGTAGAGTGAAAGTTGGCTTTCGATATCCAGATGACCTAAACCCCTGGTCAGTGCGAGTTATCAGCACATCTAGGAAGGATAATTTGTTATGTTCTTTTTCCATCGTGAACTGTATAGATGGGTGGAGAGAGTTCACATGGTCCAGTAATATTTGAACGTTTTCCTGGTGAGGCCAGAGTATGAATGTGTCATCTACATATCGTAGCCACATTGTTGGCTGTAGTGGTGTTGATCCTAACGGCATTTCCTCGAAGTATTCCATGTATACATTAGCCAGTACTGGGGACAATGGTGAATCCATAGCTAGACCTTCTTCCTGTCGGTATATATTAGATCCCATCACGAAGTATGTGGTTTCTATGCAGAAGGTCAACATCTCCATTAGATTATCAATTTGGATACAAGTGCGTTCCTTCAGTGAAGCATCTGAAGTCAACCTATCTCGTACCACCATCAGGGTCTCATCAGTGGGTACTTTTGCGAACAGATTCACTACATCTAGACTCTTCATCTGGTTGGAACGAATGGGAGCATTGTTGATTTCTTGTACGAAATGAGCTGAATTCTTGACATACGATGGAGATTTTCCTGTGAGTGGAGTGATTATATCTACCAGGAATCGGCTCATTGGATGGCATGCTGAACCTCGGGCGCTGACAATGGGCCTAAATGGATTCCGGAGTTCGACAGAAAGATTCCCAAGTTCGACAAAGTACACGTGAAGAAGGTCGGAGGGTACATCGGCTGAAACGTTGTGATAAAAATACCCAAGATGAGAACAGTAGTCGGAATATACCAAATCCTACGAACTATCAACCTTCATCTAAAAAATTCTGAAGCATAATAAATATTTATACGGATAAATGCAAAAGTTTTGCAAGAAACTTATGAAATGTTTATTTAAAATTTTGAAGTCGTTCACTTTGCGAAGCGATAGCGAACTTGTATATATTTATAAAACATGATTTGTACACATCCGGGGTTGGGTGAATGAAATATGTTTTCTGTAGGGAAAAATCAGAATATTTGGTTGTTTCTGTCCGCAGTGTGTCTGGTCTTTTAGAGATTTTAGATTTTAGCATATGGGAGATATAATCAAAGGCTTAAAATTGAAAGAGAAAAGAAGCTACAGAAAGCTTTAAGATTAAAAAGACGTCCAGAAAGTCAACTTAAATAACAATTCACCACTATCGACCAAGGGAAGAGTCTATAAGGCATGTGTACGTAGTGTGATGATACATGGAAATGAAACCGGCGAATAAAGGTTGAGGACATATGTTGCATGGAGAGAAATAATGAGAATCATACGATGTATGTGTAATGCTTCTCTTAAAGACGAGCTTAGATCTGATGAGCTCAAAGGAAGATTGGATTTGATCACTGTAGGTATCTGTGTGCAAAAGAGTAGACTTTGATGGTATGGGCATATTGAAAGAATGAATAATAGTTTTTGGGTGTGTAGATGTAGAACAGTTGAGGTAGCAGGTTCTGTTCACAGTGGAAAGCCAAGTTACACATAAGTGATAAAAATTGAACTGATGGATAAATAAAGACCTGGACAGAGATGGGTTGTAAAATAAAAGTTAAACCGAATATGATGATGATCTGATCGTTTGATAGAGTTCCGTAGTGTGATAGAGTGATCCCTGACTAGATGTTTATGGTTAGTGTTTGTTGAATGTATAGTTGCTCCGTTAGTTTGCTGTGAGGAGTGACGACAGATTTGATGGACAAAGAGCAAATGTCATTTATTTTAATGGGGGTGAAATCAGTTATAATCAAAATGTTTGTTGCATTCTTCTTGCACTAATTATCGTTTGATTATACGACATGTATTCCAGAAAAAAGATCGTCTGTTGAGCTGAAAGGCAAAAAGGAAGAACAGAGAGAGAGAGACTTATTTATAAGTGCATGGCTTAAGTATTCGAAGTTGTTATGCTATCTTTGAAATATGTTTGCTCGATCCAAAGCTTTCATGCCGACTGCCCGATTGCTACTCTTATGCTCTCAATCTTTCTTTCTTGGCCTTTTGGCTAAGATCAAAGTGTAGTATCTGTTCCGATGGATACTGCACCCCATAGACTGGTATTGTCTTGGCCTTTGGGGCTTGATTTACGCCGGTCTATGGGTCTGTCCTGTGCAGTTCTAGGAGGTCCACCTTCCCAGGCTTTGCCTCCCCTCTTTGGGGAGGAGTAAGTTTATTGCTTACTGTCTGAGGCTCCCCTACCAGGGAATACCAACGGGGCTGCCCAGGCAATTTTTAATGGCCAGAGTGCTCACCTCTCGGGCGCTGGTTTTTCCACCCCCACTTTCCCAACCCGACCTTGGATCACATCTTACTTGTGGGAGTAAGATAAAAACTGGCCTTGTGCCTAACTCCTGGAGAGGAGTAAATCAATACTCTTATGCTCTCAATTGCTCATCTGATGTAACTCTCGCTAAACTTGTCAGCAATTCAATTCTCATGGCAGGGTCTTTTTTCTCAAAAAGATCACCTGCTAGATCGTTGCTGACCCCTTGTCTACGATACATCCTGTTTATGGCTCACATCTGTACAATATATTTTTAACTATTAGCTTATATACCTACTAATATCCAACGACTAACCTTTTATTTTTATTTTTTTCCCTTTTAGTGAAAGGGACAAAGCGGACAAAAAAGCCTCGAGAAATCGGCTTCTTCAGATCGACAAATTCAACAAGCTCGAAGATTTGGAAAAAATCAACGAGCAAGAATTGACACCTGACGAAAAGGACGCCTACTGGACGAAAAGAGAACAATTGGATGCCAAGAAGAAATTGGAGAACCAGGAGAAAGAAAAGGAGTTGTTTAATACGATCATGAAATTGCAGCAGGGCAATGCTGTGCATCCCATAGGACGTGATCGGATGTATCGACGTTACTGGACCTTCAGTTCTCTGCCGGGTTTGTTTGTCGAAGACAATGACGATACTGTGGCAGATGAACTGAAGCCTGGTTATAATGAGAAAGAGGAAACCCCTGATGAGGAGATGAAGGAGGAGGGTGATGAGGTCAAGGAGGAGGAGGAGGGTGATGAGGAGATGAAGAAGGAGGAGGGTGATGAGGAGATGAAGAAGGAGGAAGGTGATGAGGAGATGAAGAAGGAGGAAGGTGATGAGGAGATGAAGAAGGAGGAGGGTGATGAGGTGAAGAAGGAGGAGAGTGATGAGGTGAAGAAGGAGGAGAGTGATGGGGTGAAGGAGGATGGGGTTAAAATTGACGGAATTAAAGAGACAGAAGAGGACGGACCTAAAATTGACGGGGCTAAAGAGGGCGGTGCGAAAAAAGACGGGCCTAAAATTGACGGTGCGAAAAAAGACGGGCCTAAAATTGACGGTGCGAAAAAAGACGGGCCTAAAATTGACGGTGCGAAAAAAGACGGGCCTAAGATTGACGGTGCGAAAAAAGACGGGCCTAAGATTGACGGTGCGAAAAAAGACGGGCCTAAAATTGACGGTGCGAAAAAAGACGGGCCTAAAATTGACGGTGCAAAGGAGGACGGGCCTAAAATTGACGGGGTGAAGGAGGATGGGAAGAAAAAAGACGGTTCTAAAAATGACGAGGTGAAAGAGGAAGACGGCACTAAAAGTGACGGAGAAAAGATGGAGGTGGACTCTGTTGGGAAAGATTCAAAAAAGTCTTCTGTGAACGGTTCAGACAAGAAAAGCAGTAACGGTGTTATCGATCTGACCGACATGACAGATGACAGTATGGACAAGTCGGAAGACGATGACTATGACGACGATTATGATGATGATGACGACGATGATGAGGAAGACGATAGACCGTCGTATTTGGATAACGAAATTGTTCAGACTATTATCAACCGGACAAAGGTGAAATGGGCCTATGTTAAGTCACCCGAGCAATTTAATAGACTTGTTGAATCGCTGAACTCGCGTGGCTTCCGGGAGGGTCATCTGAAGCAAATTCTCCTTGAGAACGGAAATCGGATCCAGGATTCCATTGGAAATTGTCCATTTGAGGATCCCGAAGATGTCGAAGAAAAACCAAAGAAAGATAAAATGAAGAATGGTCATAAAGATACGGAAGAGAACAGCACGGCTCAAGAGATTCTGGAGTTGAATTTACGGGATTTACTCTTGGATTTAGAAGAACGTATTTACGTTGGAGGCCTTGGATGCGCAAAGGTAATTTTGGAATTTTATTTGTTTATTATTTTTAATTTACTAAAAAAAAAAATTTTATTTATTTAAATTTTGTTTATTTATTTTTTATATTAATTTATTTTTTTTGTGTTTTATTTTTAAATAAATTGTAAAATATTTTTTTTTTAATTATTTTTTTTAATTATTTTTTTTTAATTATTTTTTTATATTATATTATTTAATTTTATATTTATTTTTTATATTTTTTTTTTATGTTTTATTTTTAAAAAAATTGTAAAATATTTATTTATTTTTTTATTTATTTTTTTTTTTTTTTAATTATTTTTTTATTATTTTTTTTAATTATTTTTTTATTTTTTATATTTATTTATTTTTGGAATCCTTTTTTTTTTTAATAAACCCAAATTAGATTAATTTAAACATGGGTCGGTTTACCAGTATTCAGAATGACTAGTTTGGCGTTTGGTTTCATACCAGCGGGTTGCACATCCTGCACATCCTTGACATTATTCTGGCAAAGAGAGATTACTTTTCTGGTGAGCAGATCTTTTTGTTGGAATGAAGTATGGTTCGGTTTGGTCCATTACCTGTGGCGTAACGGATAAAATGCTAAGTAATAATCAGTAAGGTTCAATCAATCAGTGCGGGGCGATACTAAAAATACACTTACTAATTACTTAATACTTCTATCCCGTCATGGCTGCCGGAACAAGAGCAAGTTACCCCCGTGGATTAAATAAGGGGTTCCGTACAGATTCCCGAGTTCGACAAGATACACCTAAAGAAGGGCGGGCGTTACATCAGCCGAATAAGAATAACATCCAAGATGAGAACAGTAATCCGAATAATCCCAATAATACATTTCAACATGTGATTCGTATTTGTGAGGGTTAGGGTTGGGAAGGATGTTAAATAATAGCTTCCCCCCCCCCCCACACACACACACACCCTAAGAATTGCTATATTTTTTTTGTTTTATTTTCTGAAGAGTTGAGGTGAGCTTAGATAATAATTTTTTTTTTAATTGCTCTGCAAGGTTAGGTGTGGAAGAGACATCACATTTATAAATAACTAGCTTGCTCTACCAGCTTTGCAAAGTTTGCTACATAAGATACTTGAAACATTAATTTGAAATAATAAACATTTCATTCATAACTTTGTTGTAAACACGGAACAAAATATTTTTTCCTTTATTCATATAGATAAACGGTAACATTTTGGTAACTTTAAAACAAATTTATTGGTCCCCCGATTTATAAAATCGGGGGACTTATGTTTTGAGGCATGTCCGTCCGTCCGGATTTTTCTCCGCAACCATCCATTGAATTTCTCTGAAATTTTGCATGAAGTTGTAACTTTGGTCAGGTTAGAAAGTGACATTCTCCGATTTTTGAAAAAAAAATCTGGTTAGCCCCCCAGGGGGTCAAAAGACCCCAAAATGGCAAAAAATGACATTTTTTGCCCCATAACTTTTCATCCATCCATTCAATTTCTCTGAAACTTGGCCAAAATGTGGACGCAATTGTTCCTAATAGAAAATAAGTATCGCTGACCTTGGAAAAAATCTGGTTAGCACCCCCAGGGGGTCAAAAGCCCCCAAAATGGCAAAACATGACCCTTTTCTCCCATAACGTTTGATCCATCAATTCAATTTTTCTGAAACTTGGCCAAAATGTAGAGGCAATTGTTCTGGATATAAAATGAGCATCCTTGACCTCCGAAAAATTCTGGTTCGCGCCCAAAGGGGGGTAAAAAAATCCCCAAATTGCCCAAATTTATTGCATTTTACACTCGCCACATCGAGTCACATACATGGGGGGGGGGACCACGCACGCGCGGCTTGTTTATCTTGTAAATGTGACCATACAGAAAGGAAAGTAAAGAAATTAATTTTCATTTTCACTTGCAATTTAGAAATAGATCGGTACTTGTTGAAAATCAAGTCAATCCCTCTAAAGAAAGGATCATTTGAACGCAAATGTTAAATGTTTGGCAATATTGTTTTATTTCCTGGACAAACAGAACTATTTGTTGTATTAAAATCCAAACGATCATTGAATTAAAAAATCAATAACAAATTATAGTTAATTAATAAAATGTCCTTTTAAAAAATCAATATGCAAATTAGTTAACCTTGCAACTGATATCGCATATGCATAAGCAGTATATAAAAAAAAAGATGATTTGTTTATTGTGTAAAAAATTTAACTTTACACAATAGACAAATAATTTTTTTTATATACTGCTTATGTATACGCAATATCAGTTGTACGGTTAACTAATTTGAAATAGAGCGTTTTGACTTTATCGTTAGTGCAAGAAGCGGGCCCAGCTTTTGCATTTATTCATTTTAACACGTGATTGATTTTTTAGAGATGTATAATTGTGACGTTGTCGTTCTCTTAAACACATGTTCTTTATATCAAAGTTCCTTAGTTCAGATGTTCCCGTATACATTTCTCTTTTTGTATACTGACGCCCAACGCGCCATCGTATCATCATCGTCCAGTGCCCTGCCTTTGGCGTCGTCATCGTCGTAGTCTAGGGTCTGTAATTAAAACTTTCATGCAGAGAGGAAAAAGGCGAATCCGCCATAAAATTTAACTGGTCTTTATTTGAAATAAATTTTCTCGTCATACTTATAAAAAGTTCATACCGTTTAGAAAGAGAGGCCAAACTATTATTCCTAACTTAGATCTACTTCGTTACGGGGATAGGAAGGAAGAGGGCATTACCAGTCGCTATCACGCTTTTAGGAATTAAATTCCCATTTTGTGATTTACATGCTGATTTTACGTCTGTTCACCGTGCTTCCAAGACACATACTGACTAACAAAACTTATTTCTTTTTCTCGTTCCCACGATTGTGGTGTAATTGCCTCAAATGGGGACTCTGAGCCTGTCAGCTCGCACCTGTTAGATCAGGGAGGGGTTACTTATTCCGAATGCAAACTTTTTCGCTAGATTTTTGTGTCAATATTTTGCACCGGTCCACCTCCATACCAAATCCATACTAGCTGATGTGATCGTTCTTCACACACATCCATTCATTATGTAACACTAACTTGACACCAAAAACTTTGAAGACAGTAAACTTGCACTGGTCCACCTAGATACCAAATCCATACTAGCTGATGTGATCGTTCTTCACACACATCCATTTATTATGTAACACTAACTTGACACCAAAAACTTTGAAGACAGTAAACTTGCACTGGTCCACCTAGATACCAAATCCATACTAGCTGATGTGATCGTTCTTCACACACATCCATTTATTATGTAACACTTTAACTTGACACCAAAAACTTTGAAGACAGTAAACTTGCACTGGTCCACCTAGATACCAAATCCATACTAGCTGATGTGATCGTTCTTCACACACATCCATTCATTATGTAACACCTTTACTGTCTTCAAAGTTTTTGGTGTCAAGTTAACTTGCACTGGTCCACCTCGATACCAAATACATATTAGCTGATGTAACCGTTCTTCACACATATCCATCCATTATGTAACACATCTAGAAATGCGAAAGTTAAGCAGAAGATGATAAATCAAAATGTGTTGGGTTTTTTATTTTTTTATTTTGCCAAGTTGCACTGGTCCACCTAGATACTAAATCTATACTTGCTGATGTAATCGTTCTTCACACACATACATCCATTATGTAACATAATGATATTATTGCATTTGTTATCAATAAATAATGCTTACATAATGCATTATTTTCTATATAGAAACAGACTTGAAAAATAAGACTTTCCAAATTCACTGCCTTAACATGTGATGTCACACTGTTAAAAAGAAATTTACCTGCTATATTTTTTATTTATTTTTTAAATTTTTTTTTAATAAAAAAAATATTTTTACTTATTCAATTGCAAATAAAAAAAATAAAAAATAAGAAACAAATATATTACACTGATCCATTCGGTGAAAAAGTAAACCATAAGATTAATAATTCAATAAATAATTAATAAATCCCTTATTCGTCACTTGAACATTGTTTAGTTCAGTATCGAGAAATCCTGATTCCTTATATATAATTGTATCACAGTTTTCTTTGAATGTCCGGCTGGCTTGGCAGGCCGAGAGCAGACTCAAGGCGTTTCCACGAATAATAGCGATAGAGAGGCGCTCGTAAAGCCAAGACAATTCGCGATTGTCTCTGGTGTTGCATGTCATTAATAGACCAAGGCTGCCGAGGAAGTCGTGTGTGGCAGAGCCAATCACTCCACTCGTCTCCACAGCGATCGGTTGAAATACAAATCTGTCGAAGATCGACATGTTTTGACCGCTTGCGTCTCTTTGCTGACACTACTGCATACTGCTTCTGTTTGCTTATTTACAAATGGAGTTGTTTCACAACATTTTTTGGTATTTAAACTGAATTTATTTTACACCCCCCCCCTCTTATTTTATGCACATAAAAATTAATCTATATACTATTAAAAAGTTGTTTGTTTTTTGTTTTTTTAGGATAAACATAATAGCTTTTTAATAGTATCTAGATTAATCGAAATATAAACGTTATTGTTTTACAAAAATAGGAATAGGCAGAGTACACATTACTAAAGGAGTAGTTTTTACGATGCTTTTATAACCTCGTAATTTAGGTTATAATAAATAATAACTTGTAAATAAAATGGATGAACTATCAAGATAAACGTTTAACAGATTTATTAAAACTGAACACAGAATGAAATAATGAATTATTTTGCCGCTGGACGCGATTTTGATATTAAGTCTGAGATCGTGATCTTTGTTTATCTTCTCTCTCGGCAGGACTCCATTTCCAAGGGCGATAACTCTTAACTCCCGAAATGGTTCAAGGAAGATAATTCGTTTTCGTTAGTTGTCCTAGCAGATGCCAATACCAGAGTTCTAATTTCATGAAAAATCTAAATGATTTTTTTTTTTTTACTGGATATGTGTTTTATAAATTTTAAGAAGTTAATATAACATAGTAACATTTAAAAAAAAAAAAAATATATATTTCATGAAAATTTTTAAGCTGAGTGATTTGTTTTTATATAAGTAAACATCAATGGTATTCAGCATTAGTTCAAAGTGAATTATTTTAGCTTAAAAACATAATTTCTAATGTCTCCCCCCCCCCCCCTTTTAGGGTTAGGAATAGGCAGAGTACACATTACTAAGACAGTAGTTTTTACGATGTCAATACCTGAATTCAAATTTCATGAAAAATCTAGATGTTTTTTGTTTTTTTAACTGGATATTACATAAATATTTTTAAGCTGAGTGATTTGTTTTTTTTTTATATAAGTAGACATCAATGGTATTCAGCATTAGTTCAAAAGCAAATTATTTTGGTTTAAAAAAACATTTCTAATGTCTTTTTTTTTATTATTAAATTTATGGTAATGGAGATGGTTGGGAGATTTAATCAACAGCAAATAATAGTTAATTAATAAAATGTTCTTTTTCAAAACCAATATGCAAATATCAGGAAGTTTAAACGGATGTCCTGCTGTCTTGGCCAACCGAGAGCCGGCTCAGGGCATTATCTCAGATAGTAATGATGTAAAGGCGATCGTAAAGCAAAGTCAATTCATGATGGTCCCCGTTGTGGCATCTCGTTAACAGTAGCAATACACATAAAAAATTTTTAATTGCTTAAAATATCTCAATAATTGCATATTTAGAAAGAGCTTGATGATCTAAGAAAGAATCCTTTAAAAAAATTTTAATCTGACTAAAAATAAGTTATGACTATTTTTGTGCCTCACACAATTGGATATTTTCCCCTCTTTAAGACCATATGCGTTTTGTCACATTTTTTTATACTAATTTTTCAGTAAAAATGTTTTATCTTTGTTAAAACACAAGATTAAGCAATGAAATTTACCATATAAGTGTATTTTTGTGCAAGGAATCAGAATGTGCCACTGAAAATCGCCAGAAATTAATGGTTTCCAAATAATCTGCAGCAAATACCCATAAATATGCTGCAATACTGTAAAAATACCATATATCCATTAAAAAAAGAAGTTAAAAGAACTCAAAGTTGAATTGTAATACATTTTATGTACAAGAAACTGAAATCTAATACTAGGACTGTTTAAAAATGGATATATTGGAAGATTTCTTTGGCATTATTGTAGATTAACACCTTCTGCTAAATCACCCCCTTGCCTCCTCAAAATATGAGATTCTACATTTTTTTTTTAGGCAATTACATGTTAACACCCTGAAAAACTTGGCAGAAACAAACAATTATTTTAGAATTTAGAGTGGGGATCAGTTTCACATAAATTTAATGCAAAATAATCTCCCATTTCAGAGACATCCTAGTGTTTTAGGGCATTAATCATTTTTTTCTATGGGAAATAAATCCTGTGCGTTTTTCTTCATGGGCGGCTGCTTTTTTATTTATTTATTTATTTTTTTTTTTAATATATATTTTTTTTTAGATGATTGTGTGGTTTTAATGGGCTTTTTGTAGGATTTGGGGGCTTGCCACTCGGACTTAGGGTTAGTGATACGGTTAAGGAAGGGGTTTTGTTTTGAATACTCGAACCTAGAGTTAGTGGTAGAGTAATTATTTATTTTATATCAAGTTTTCATCTGGAAAAAATATTTTTTAAATTGCAAGAATGGCCAGAAAATGGGAGATCATTTTACATTAAATTTATATGCGAAACTGATCCCCCCACTCTAAATTATTTTTTGTTGTCTTTTTTTCTTTTTTCTGCCAAGACTTTTAGGATGTTCACACGTAATCGCCTAAAAAAGTAGAATCTTTTCTTTTTTTTAATTGGCGACTAGAAAGTCATTACTACTAGAAGTTCGAAAGTTGAGTGAAAACCAGTATTTCTTGAAGTATTTTTATAAAAGAACCACAAACAGCATTAACTTTTTTAAGCACTAAAAGTTTTTTTTTTTTTTTTTTTTTCAACAGAAGTTTGTAAACGAATTTTACAAAGCTTAACAAAGTTAGTTTATAGCTAGCTGCTGCTGCTGGTAGATTGTTATATCAGCAATACTAGCAGCCGTTGTTGACTTTCGCTCAAAAATGGACAATATTTTTTCGGATAAGGTAATTTAAAATTACTACTACCGAAAGACAAAACAACATACAATTATAATTTTAATGCATAAAAAAAGATAAGATTGATTTATTTACTAGTTGGGGTACGAAAATAGTTTTTAAAAAATGTTCGATACACGTCATGTTAAAGGTTTATTTTTAAGATTACAAAAAAATTAATGGATCAATTAATTTCAAACCTCAACAATAATTGAAATTGATATTTTTCATGGTTGTTTTCCAAATTTCATGACGAAATTTCCCCGAAGACGAATGGTACGGTATCTTTAAAAGAAGGGGGGGGGGGGGTAAAAAAAAACTTACGGAAATGGCTGAAAAATGACGTTAACATTTTTATGACTTTATTTTCTGAAAACTCTCAAAATAAATAATGTAGATTATTATTTATTAATGCATATGAAAGGATATCCATTTCCGAACAAAATGGTGGTATTTTGACGACTTAAAGTGATTTGGTTTTTAAAATATGACTTTTAGTAGAACTACCTTGAAATCTGTGATTATCCAAACTGTTTTATGGTCGATGGGTATTGCTATTAACAGACCAGGGTTTTTGAGGAAGTCCCGCATGGAGGGACCTATCGCTCAACTCATCTCCACGGTGATCGGCATATTTTGATTGCTTGCGGCCCTCAACTGACACTGCTACATGTCCAAGGTTTGTCACCACCTTTTGGCCGGGATCAAAGTGTAGTATCTGTTCCGATGGATACTACACCCCATAGACTGGTATTGTCTTGGCCTTCGGGGCTTGATTTACGCCGGTCTGTCCTGTGCAGTTCTAGGAGGTCCACCCTCCCAGGCAGTGCCTCCCCTCTTTGGGGAGGAGTAAGTTTATTGCTTACTGCCTGAGGCTCCCCTGCCGGGGAATGCCGACGGGGCTGCCCAGACATTTTTTAATGGCCAGAGTGCTCACCTTCTGGGGCGCTGGCTTTTCAAATCCCACTTTCCCGACCTTGTGTCACATCTTACCTTGTGGGAGGTAGATAAATAACTATTACTGATGAGGTCAACATGGGAATTTTTAGAAAGCCATGTTTTTGGTAGTTTTATTTGATGATTTTTTTTTTTTCTTTTTTAACCAAAAGTAAATGGTTGACAATAGTCAAGGGAGACCCAAAGGCTCCCGTTTCATTAGCAACTACACCGAGATTTAGGGGAGGGCGCCACCCCTTTCCCAGGATTACTCCACTTACCCTTAATCCTCACCTTATAATGTTGAGTATTTAAGCAAGGGCGCATCAAATACCTTTTTTTTTTTTTTCTTTTTTTTTTCTTTCTTTTTTTTTTTTTTTTTTTTTTCTTTTTTTTTTTTGCATTTGGTATGACTGCATAATCACGTTGATCCACCAGTTCTCATTAATTAGATCACCGAAGTTAAGCGACGTAGAGCCTTGTCAATACCAGATAACTGACCATATGGGAATACCGGGCGCTGTATGTGGGAGGACGTCAACACCTCCCTGCAAGAATTGCAAAACCTAACGTTGTCATCTCCTGTGGCTTGCATATATATGTGGCTGGGGACCGCTTGTGAATTTAATATTCCCTAGAAACTTCCTCTTTTGTAGGAAGCCTGTTCAACCCGTCTAGGGTGAATTCTGTGTTGATGACTTGCCTGAGGATTGAACTCTGGTCTTCCAGCCCATTAGCAAACACTCTTACTATTGTGCCAAATGGACGTGTAGAGATAGTGAACGGAAAAATATATATATATGTGTGTGTGATTTATTGAAGACTTACCAAACCCTGGTGATACCAGATCAGGCTGCCCTGTGGCTCCCTGAGACGAAATTCACCTACATTGACTTTTTTTTTTTTTTTTTTTTTTTTGTAAAACTTAATTATGTTCTACAAAACCAAAAACAAAAACAACAGCCCCTCTCCCTTTCTCCCTCCCCTTTTTTATTTTATTTTTAGAACTTGAAGCATAAATCTTTTACTATAATGACCAGATTCGGCATTAAATAACCCAAAAAGGGTTGATATGCCGTAAAACAAAACTACCAAACCAAAAACGATGATTAAACATTTGAAGATATAAAGAACTTGAAGCATAAAAACTTTTACTATAATGACCAGATTCGGCATTAAATAACTCAAAAAGGGTTGATATGCCGTAAAACAAAGCTACCAAACCAAACCTTACCAAACCATTCCGTTCAAGAGATCATTCATCACCACGAAAGACTTTTTCTTTCGAAGTTTATTTATTTATCATATATATCCAAATTAAAGTTTTTTCCTACACGTGTTTCACTACCAAGCAGGTCCTTGCTTGACAGATTATCAGGGGAATTAAGTACCTGGAGTAAGAGTTTCAACAACTGACAATACACAATGTGGTGTTGCCTTCATTGAGATCACTTAAGAAGAGGACAGAAGAAAAAAAATAAAAATAAAAAATGTCTTTAAAAAGTAGCTCGTAAGATTTTCGCAGTATTGTTGCTACTAAGCAAAACAGCAAAGAATTAGTCCCAAATGCATTCAAAAGAAACGGGAACAATGTGCGAGAATACACCTGCTCACATATAAATGCTCTGTACCCTGTAATCGAGTATCATTGAGCTTATTTTTATTGGCCTAATCCCGGTCTTCACTGAATAAACTAAGTGAAAAATCTAAATCTCTATATAGATATATAGATTTATATATATATATATATATTCGCTGACTGAACCATTTTTGTATGGTAAAAGTAAGTAATCCGAAGTTTAAAGAACATGTTAACGCTTAAAAAGATTGAAAAGAGTTTAACCGTTCCATATTATAGTTCTTATTTACTTGCCTTTTCACAAGGGAAGAGTTAGACGCAAAGTCAGTTTTTAATGAGGGGGGGGGGGGGGGTCCAGCTCCCTAAAAACTGGTCCTTTGGATAGAGATAAAAATTCAAATTGCCTCAGTCTAGAAGGATTGCTCTTTACCAACCAAGGAGAGAACAGATACTTCACCTTGATCTCAGCTAAAAGGATTTTTGAAGGTGGATTTGAAAAGATTAAATGTCATTCAAAAAAAAAAAAAAAAATTATGAAAATCGCTCCAGGCAAGGCATGAAACCACTTGATGTAAGAAGCTGCTAACAAGAACGAAAGGGTTATTTCATGTCACATCATCCATGGCTTGAAATTTTCAGCGTCACATCATGTTCCAAACTGAAAATATTCAATTAAAATGCGCCCAGGCGACATTTGCGCAATTTACGCGACACAGAAAATGCTCTCAATCGGAAACCGCTTGGAGTTGCATGCTCAAATTTTCAGGATTTCTTAGTTTTTATGATGTCCATCTGTGGTGCAAGTTACAACAAAATCTGAAGATATGGGTTTCAAAATCCAAAATTTCTGGATGATTTGACATGGAATTACCCGAAAGATGATTATCGCAAAGACAGGAGATGCCTATTGGCCTTAGTCTTGAAAAAAACAAGACTATAGGTAGGAGGAAAAGTCAGCAGGAAAAGAGTTTCACAAGTCTGCGGTTCTTGGAAAGAAGCTACTGGAATGGAAAGCTGTATTACAATGAGGTATCAAAACAGTGACTTGATGGAGACCACTAGACCAACAAGTCAAACGAGCTGGAACAAAGGAAGCGGGGAATAGATCAAACAATTCTGAAGAAGACGTGCCATAATAGTGTTTATAGAAAAGACTGAGACTAGCAACATCATGTCTGTGAAGAGAGAGGGTGCAGAGAAGAAGAAAGGGTGGGGGCCAATCAAATTACAGATACATTTCTACACCTTATCAAGAATCCTCAAATGGGACAGAGATTTTATTTTTATCGCAATATTTTAAAATTAATTTGTTTTACCTCCGTGTTATTTATATAATCGGGGCGTGTAGTATGAAGAAAGTTTATCTCTTTGCAAACGAGGTGTTAATTATTTGGATTAGCCATGTTTTTGTCGATCCGTAAATAAGAAAAAAAATCAAGTCTAACAATAATTAGATTGGTTTGTGATTATAGTTAATGGAATCTGTTCTGAAAGTGATCGAGAGATTTATTGAGCAGTAATGAGAAATCAGATAAGCATAGATGAAATGCAGTTTGGTTTTGTGCCTGGGCAGAGTACCACTGGTGCTATATTTATCCTGAGACAAATGCAAGAGAAGTATCTTGGTAAGAAAAGAAACCTGTATTTTGCTTTTGTGGATCTGGAGAAAGCTTTTGCCAAAGATGTTGTGTGATTGGGCAATGTGTAAACGAGGGGCAAACGGGTGATTAGTAAAGATTGTTCAAAGGGGGTTCGGAATTAATTACAACTTGAACTTAATTTATCAATTTTATTTGTTATTCAATTAATAAATCTCATTTTATTTCTTTCATTTGCAAAATTATATTGTACGACCTAAAAAAAAAGAAGTTTTATTTCATTTTATCATCAAGAATTTAAAAAGTCGTATATTAATTATGTTTTAAAGAAATTTGTAGTATATTTTATCATTTAAGAAAATTCGTAAAGTATATTTATCATTTTTAAAGAAATTTGTAAAGTATATTTAACATATTTTTTAAAGAAATTTGTAAAGTATATTTATCATATTTTTTAAAGAAATTTGTAAAGTATATTTATATTTGTAATTCCGATTTGTAATTAATTCCGTCACCAGTTCAAACAATGTTCAGAAATGCTCGAAGTCGTGTTAGAATTAACAGCACATTTAGTGAAAGCTTTAATGTCAAAGTAGAAATACATCAGGGCTCTGTATTAAGTCCGTTGTTTTTCATTTGTGTCTTAGAAGTATTGTCCAGAGAGTTCGTACGGGTAGTCCAGAAGAGATGCTGATGATTTAGTATTTGCCTGTTGAACAATAGAAGATTTACTTAAGTTAAAGACTTGGAGGAATGCGATGGAAAGTAAAGGTCAGTGTGAATGTCTCCAAGACTAAAGTGTTGATCAATGATTGTAGTGTTGGAAATCCCCCGGAAAGAGGAAAGTTCGGTGCTTGTGCTGTTCAGCGGCCGTATTAAAAAATTATTTTTTTATAAAAACAATATTATATACTTATTCAGCGTTATATTCTTACTCACTGTACAAAAAAGTAGAAAAAAATTATCCACTAGAACTTTAATTACAAGTATTTTTCCATTCTGCGTATCATAACAGCGATTCGTTCACTAGACTTCCATCTTAAGATTTCAAGGGCAGATAATTCGAAATCTTAAGAAACAAGATGGACGCTTACTGAACGAGTCGCTGTTATGATATGCAGAATGGAAAAATACTTGTAATTAAAGTTCTAGTGGATAATTTTTTCTACTTTTTTGTACAGTGAGTAAGAATATAACGCTGAATAAGTATATGATATTGTTTTTATAAAAACATATTTTTTTAATACGGCCGCTGAACAGCACAAGCACCGAAAGTTCTCCTGCTCAGTTTGTAGTACGGGAGTTGTTTGTAACTCAATTTTCTGTGGTACATGCAGGCATTGGGTACACAAGAAGTGCAGTGAAAGTGCTGGTAGGTTGAGAGGACAACCAGTTTGTGTGCAAGAAGTGTAGGACAACAGGGACGAATGCGAACTCAGATATGGATGAAATATATATGTGGATGGCAAAGTTACTGAGGTTGTTCAGAAATGTTATCTTGGTGATGCACAGGGTGGTGCTAGTGTGATAGCAAGAATTAGGAGTGGATGGAGTAAGTTCAGGGAATTCTGCCATTACTAACCAGCAGAGCGTTACCACTGTCAATCAAGGAGTCTATCAGCCATGTGTATGCTGTGTGATGATGTATGGAAGTGAAGGTTGAGGACATGCGTTTCATGGAGAGAAATAATGAGAATGATATGATGGTTGTCTGATGTGAGTCTTAAAGACGGGCTTAGTTCTGATGACCTCAGAGGAATATTAAATCTGGACAGTATAGGGAGATGTGTGCAGAAAAGACGACTTCGACAGTATGGCCACGTTGAAAGAATGTATTAAAGTTCTTGGGTTAGTAGATGGAGAACAGTTGAGGTAGCAAGGTTAGCCTACAGGGGAAGGCCAAGGAAAACATGGGAGGAAATGATGGACTTGAGGAGAAGAAGAGAGATAAATAATGCATGGAAGTGAAATCCGGCGAGTAGGGGTTGAGGACATGTGTTGCTTGATATGCGAATGGTACGATGGATGTGTAAAGCAAGTCTTAAAGACATGCTCAGATCTGACGAGCTTAGAGGAACATCGAGTCTGGACAGTATAGGGTGATGCGAGCAAAATAGAAGGCTTCGATGGTATGGCCACATTGAAAGAACGGATGAGAGTTTCTGCGTTAGTAAATGTAGAAAAATTGAGATGGCAGGGGAAAGCCAAGTGAAAGATGAAAACAAGTGATAAGAATAAATTTGAGAGAAAGAGGGATAAATAAAGACCTGGCCAGAGATCGGTTAGTTTATAAGTCAATTTCTAAAAACCATTCAACACATGTGTAAATGTTAAACTGAATATGATGCTGATGATGATTCTTAAATTCATAAGAAGTGTTGACTGTAAATGATGATAGTTTGATGTTGTGCCGTTTCTGTACTTAAACTGTGCCATTTCTGTAATCAAATAAAGTAGTATTTTGTTTTGAAATATATCTATGTAAATTTCTTTTTCTTTTTCTTTTTTTTAATCACTGGAGCCCCGTTGTTGCAATACGTAATAGAAAAGAAGTATATTTTAGTTTCTAAAAGTAATTTAGAAAAAAAGAGCAAATTAATGGGTATTTTGTAAACAATTGTTTTTTTTGGGGGGGGGGGGGGGTTATGCCAGGTTTGTAAAACTGCCGCTTCTTAAATTAGTTATTGTTATGGTCGGCCATTTTGTGTATTATGTAAACGAAAGAATAGAACTTTCTCATCAAATGTAAATGTGTAAAATAAAAATAAGTGTTTTTTTCTTTTTGTATTTGTTAAATGCAAGATAACAAAGCAGGAATATGACTGAGTATAATTTACGATGAATACTACAAGTTGATGTACTAGGAGGGAAATGAAAAGAATAATAGAATGACTCGCATGCAATGCCGGGTAGGTACAACTAGTTGATAATAGAAATGTTGTACACAAAACTGGTGTGCCGTGTATAGGTAATGGAACCAAAGTGAGTATTGGAAAATATAGGGTATTTTTCTGTAGACACCATTTGTAAAGGGTGTGTCACATGACCAAAATTGATATCGAAATTTAACTTTTTTTTTTCTTAAAGGATGTGTCACATGACCAAAATTGACATCGAAATTTAACTCTTTTTTTTTAAGGATGTGTCACATGACCAAAATTGACATCGAAATTTAACTTTCTTTTTTTTTCTTAAAGGATGTATCACATTACCAAAATTGACATCGAAATTTAACTTTTTTTTTTAAGGATGTGTCACATGACCAAAATTGACATCGAAATTTAACTTTTTTTTTTAAGGATGTGTCACATGACCAAAATTGACATCGAAATTTAACTTTCTTTTTTTTTCTTAAAGGATGTATCACATGCCAAAATTGACATCGAAATTTAACTTTTTTTTTTTCTTTTTTTTTTTTTTCTTTTTTTTTTTCTTTTTTTTTTTTTTTTTTTTTTCTTTTTTTTTTTTCTTTTTTTTTTAGACTAAAATTTGGGCCCATAGTGCCCAAATTCTAGTAAATATTAAATTGTTTTTATGCGAATACGTAGTTAAAGCAAAATAAATTGTTTTGGACTATAAAAATAATTTCCAACACTTTTGATAATGTTTAATCATTCATTTATTTATTTTTTATTATCGCTTATGTTTGAATTCGTGTTTTGAAACATGACGTAAATCATAAATCTGTGACGTTACACCAAAGCTATACATGTTATAGTAATGTTTTAAGCTCTATTTATAAGAAACTCGAAGGAGGTCAGTTGGAGAACCTCAAACTCAAGGTTTCCGTTTCGATTTCCGGTCATGACATCCGCTTTATCTGTTGGGAATTTATTATTTACTATTAATGCAATATTTTCCATTTCTAAAATAAATTGGTCTCATTTTAAAATATCGGATCTTAACGATGTCTGATATTTTGAAATGAGACCAAATCCGCAACGTATTTTTACGTTTAAAAAAATTGTGACTGACTGACAAATTCTTTATTCAAATAAGATATTACCAATTTGTTTCCATGTCGAAGTCTATCAGAATAAAAATATTTTTTTAAATTTCAACTCGTATCTAGTAGTAATAAACGAACGAATGTATATTTTTTTTTTTTAACATGGTTCACCCCAAACAAGGCAGGCCGCCACTGTAGACGTAAGGAGCTACTGAGAAAAAAGAAAAGGGGAGAAGGTTGGGGGGGGGGGGGGGGGTCAGCCTAAATTGGGATCTGCGCAGCGAGATGTCTGTTTACATTAGTTTTAAATTTCTGCATGTCAGTACTGTCGGGGAAACAGGGTGCAGGGAGGGAGTTCCAGAGGCCAGCAGCACAAGGAAAGAAGCTATTTGAGTAGAAGGCTCTCCGGCATCTGAGGACCTCCACAGTGAAAGAATGAGATTCAGCTGATTGTCGAGTTAGTCTAGTGAATTTACGTCAAGGGGGCACCAGAGTAGCCAATTCATCGGAGCATAATCCATTGAAGTATTTGTAAAACAAACATAAGGATGCTACATTGCGGCGATGGGACAGGGACTGGAGCTTGGTTGACAGTGAGGGACCTATTAGGTTGGCGGCTCTTTTTTTGGACGTTGTCAAGGAGGGAAAGACTAGTAGATGACGCACCAGCCCAGATGTGACAACAATACTCCATGCATGGGCGGATGGTGGCTTTGTAGAGATACAGGATAATGTCAGGTGTGAAGAGTTTACTAGCACGGTAGAGGGAGCCAACCTTCTTTGCGGCAGCCTTGGCAATGTCTTCAATGTATTCTGTTTAACGTCCATTTTACATTCTGGCATGTGTCGAGCCGCTTTTAGAAATTGACTTCGAAGCTAAACTATCTTCGTCCATGTCTTTATTTATCCCTCTTTCTCTCAAACCCCTCCTTATCATTTCCTCATGTTTTCTTTGGCCTTCTCCTGCCAACTGGACCTGCTACCTCAACTGTTCTACATCTACTAGCCCAAGAACTCTCATCCATTCTTTCAATGTGACCATACCAACAAAGTCTCCTGTTCTGTACACATCTCCTTATACTGTTCAAATATAATTTTCCTCTGAGATCATCTGTCTTTAAGACTGACATTACACATTCATTGTATCATTCTCATAGCATTTTGGTCTTGGTAACATTACTTCTCAGACCTTTTTCTTTTCATAGTATTCCTCCAGGTCGCCAACTTAACAAGTATGTCTTCAATAGCAATCACTACATCATCAGCATATAGCATCCCCTCCAAGACAACCCGTACGAAACTCCCTGAACAACGCTTCTAAGACACAAATGAAAAGCAACAGACTCGGTACAGCGCCATGATGTACTCCTACTTTAACATTTAAGCTTTCCCTAAATATGCTATTTATTCTAGCACGACTTTGAGCATTTCTGTACATTGCTTGAAAAACCTTTACCAACCACTTGTTTGTCCCTTATTAACGCAAAGCCCACCAGACAACATATTTTGGTTCTCTATCAAAAGCTTTATCAAAATACAGGTTCTTTTTTTTTTTTTACCAAGGTAATTCTCTGCATTTATCTCGAGATACATATCGCATTAGTTGTATTTCGCCAGGCATGAAACCAAATTGCATTTCATCCATGCTTATGTGACTTCTTATTTGTTGCTCAAAAAAAATAAAGAAAGAAAGAAAGAATCCTTGAGGCCAATTACAATCGGAGACACAAAAGCTTGCTCGTCATGTCAGGAAAATAACTGAAAATTACAAAATGTGAAAATTCTGTGGTCTTCAACCACACACACACACACACACACACACATTTGTCCGGGCGGACAGCTAAGAGAAGAAGAATTTAAAATATGTTTACAATATTATGTTAGTCTAATAGTAGAAGTCATTATTCTCAACTGAAAAAGAAAAAAAAAGCCAAAGAAATCATTTTCCTAAACTGGCTGGCAATAATCTAGCTTATTTTGAGTTGGTATAAAATTACAAATTGTTATATATAAAAAAAAAATTGATGGTTGAAAAGACACTGCCAGATATTCCATAGCTGACAAGTTTGTGAACCAGCTCTTTGTGCCAGATCCTATCGAAGGCCCTTGATAGGTTGAGAGCTATTGCCCTAGTAACAAAGCCCACATCGAGGAGCGATTCACTGATCATATGCGATATTACAGCCAGCAATTGATCTTGCAGTACAAAATTCATATTGCTTGTCACTAATAAATGTGATATATAATATAGTAACTACAGTAATAATATCTAATATATAAAGAAAAGTCAGTCGGATTCTCAAACTTTGGTTTGTATAGTATTGCATCTGAAAAATCAATATTTGATTCTGCCTCATGGTTTTCTTTTGTTGAACGTTGGTGCATGTTGTTAAGAGCAATTCGATTTAATTTCTTTGCAAATAAAATTTATTCTCATCGGAATAATTTTCACAAGGATGCCATCTTTCGTTTCAGCAGCAAATGTAAATTACAGATAGAAGGCTATCAGCAGCAAATTTTGCTAATATTATTAAATAGTTATATTAATACATGCCAGCGTGTAAGGCTGATGTTAAGAGACCAAGTGATTGAAAGGAAGAGTGGAAAAAGGGCAAGTTGAAAGATACCCTGTGGATCTTGTCTGTTTTGATAGTAATAAATAAACTTAAAAAAAAAAAATGTGAGATTGAAACAAGAAAAACATAAACTCACATGAAGTTTTCTCCTAATTTTATTTTTTATAATTAGTTAGTAATTTTTTTTTATAATTAGTTAGTAATTTTTTTTATGATTAGTTAGTAATTTTTTACATAGATTTCTAACCCTAACCTTCTTTCCTCGGATCGCTTGCCTTTTGGGATTCCCTTCCTGTTTTCTTGACAGTACCAAAATTTAAATGTAATGTGAACAAACATCTTGTTGTCCAACTCCCCACCCTGGTTGCCACCTATAAATCTGGCCCCTACCACAGTAGCCCCTTAACACTTCAGTGGTAATATTCTTTGTTTAGGATTCATAAAAGTAAAAATTTAAAATATTGCTGACCATCATTCTCTTACACTTTTGCTACGAATCCGAACGAACACTTAATTTTTATTTTTTTATCTCTCTTCAGGTGAAGGATCGTCTTGAATGGCGTGCCGCTGTTGACGGCAGTTCCAACCAGACCAATTCCGAAGACTCTCCAAAAGTAAAGAAAGAAACCGAAAACGGTGAAAGCGCCGTGAAAACTCTGTCCAGGGCTTTACTCCAGATTGCCCATGGAGTTGAGTCCCGTTACATGCGCGAACCGTTTGGAGATGCCGGCAGCAAAGATAGCAAAAAAGATTCCAAGAATAAAAAGAAAGACAGAGACGGAGATCCGAGTGAAGATATGGAAAATGGTACGAATGTCTATTGTCATCATCCGCAACTTTTCTTTCCTTCTCCTTTTTTTCTTCCGGTGAAGAAGACAAAGTTAATTTTAAGCTCTTCCTTGATTATTCCAGGAATATGAGACCTCCGCTTTTTTGTAATTAAGAAAAGGCAGAATTTTTTTTTTTTTTTTTTTTCCCTCTTTCTTTTTTTCTTTTTTTTTTCTTTCTTTTTTTCTTTTTTTTTTCTTTCTTTTTTCTCTTTCTTTTTTCTCTTCTTTTTTTCTTTCTTTTTTTTTTTAATAAGTCTTATTTCTAACTTTCTCTTTTCCTCTTCCTCTCTCTATCTTTAGATTCAAGCAATTAAAAAGTTAAAATATTCATCGCATGTAATCAACAAAGGCAATAGGGTTGACGCGACCAACCCAAAGTGACACCTGTGAGATTCTCTGTCGTTTAATTTGACTTATCCAGCTAGAAAAATTTTTATCTTTGTTTTCACATGGGATCGTATTGAATAGGAATGGTTATTGCAGGTTGACTGACGATAGATGATCCTAAGTCAGCTCCTGACGTCATTGACATTCGATTGGGTGAGATTAGTCGTGACGTGACTGTTTTTTGGGGGTGAAATGAATGATGAAGGATGTAACAATACAGTGTTAGAGAAGAGAATGTTAGTTAGAGGAATCGATCCACAAGATGGCGTGGTTAAATAAGATATATATATATATATTTACATGATTACTTCTTTTAATGAAAGTAATCATGTGATGAATTGTTTCCCTTGACTTGTGAAAATAAACATCTAAAAACACTTTATATTTTTAAACATTAAAAGAAGTGGTGCTTGTTCAGTGTTTAGGCCATACGGAAAAATTATTTATTTATGAAAACAATATTATGTACTTACTCAGTGGTATTTTATTGTCAGAAGTTCAAGAACAACAAACTAGGCGGTATCTTCCAAGAAATTGTGGAAAGATACCCAGTTATAATTTAGTTAGGTTTACTTTTATTTACTTTCATTTTAAATATACTCATTAGAATAAATTATTTTTTATCAATGTAGTTGTTTTTTTGTTTTTCTGTTTTTTAAAAAAATGCGGATTATCTGCCCTTGTAAATTATCTGCCCTAGAATTGTGTCCAACGAAAGATGGAGACATACTCATCGAAGCGATTGCTATAATACGTAAAATGGGAAAATACTTGTAATTGAAGTTCTAGTGGACAATTTTTCCTACTTTTTTCAACATTGAACAATAAAATACCACTGAGTAAGTACATAATATTGTTTTCATAAATAAATAGTTTTTCCGTATGGCCGAAGCACCAAAGAAGTTTCTACATTAATTACATCCGGGCAACACCAGAAAGGTACAGCTAGTTTTTATTATAAAGTTGAATTCGAAGATTTTTGAAAAACAGGTCTAAAAATGCCTTTAAGATCGAAATGCTATAAATAACATCTAGTACTGGCTGTCCCAACCCGGCGTTGCCCGGGATGCACTGAAGTCATTTTAGTTTGGACATTTTATTTTTATTTATTTTTTAAACATAAATAAAAAAATTAAATTTTAGTTGTATGGGGAACAATTCTTGGTAAAACTGCATAACACAGACCTCCTAGCTGTGCGCATGTGCCAACAAACGGAAATGCACAAATTAAAAGTCTATCGATAAAAATAAAAAAAACAAACACTTAAATTTAAACTGGATACAAATTGTTGATTTTATTTACTAATAATTCAGTAAAAACATTTTTGTGTTCTTTTCTAAGCAAATATTCACAAATCTACTCCCATTGATGAGGAATTCTATTCGTAATGAATAAGAGATTAATGTTAACCTCTTCCCTGGTTATCTCAAGTATTCACGAGATGGACATTCTGAACTTTTTTCTTTTTTTTTACAATCCCGAGTATTTGCATTCTATCACTAGAAACTCAATTTACACGTCCGAGATTGAGACGTTTCATTTGCCATGAGTCTTTAGACCTTGTACTTCTTGTGCAGTGTCATAATTCTTGTTTTTTTTGTGTTTATTTCTAAGTACAAATCATTTTTTTAGCAATTGTAGTGGGTTTTTTTTGTGTGTTTATTTCTAAGTACAATTCAGTTTTTAAGCAATTGTAGTGGTTTTTTTTTTGTGTGTTTATTTCTAAGTACAAGTCAGTTTTTTAGCAATCGTAGTATGTTTTTTGTGTGTTTATTTCTAAGTACAAGTCAGTTTTTTAGCAATTGTAGTGTGTTTTTGTGTTTATTCCTAAGTACAATTCAGTTTTTAAGCAATTGTAGTGTTTTTTTGTGTGTTTATTTCTAAGTACAAGTCAGTTTTTTAGCAATTGTGTGTTTTAGTTACTCTTTTCCAAATATATGAATACTTTTTATCTAGTTTATTTCTGAATTGTCATCAAAATTCCTTTTTCAAATCATCTTCCAAATAAAGACTATACATAAAGGTATTAAAGCTGTTTACAGCTGTTTCAAGGCAATGTTTATTTTAACTTGAGATTCAATGTTTTAATAAAAAAATAAAAAGAATTATGTTGCATTATATTACTTAAAACAAACAATGCCTTGAAACATTTGTCAACAATTTTCATACCTTTATTTGAAAAAAAAAAATGATTTGAAAAATGGTTTTAATTGTCAAAAATAAATATATATATATATATATATATATTCCATGAAAAATGGCAGTATACTGAAATCATATGCTCTTGATAGGGTTAAGATGAAAATTCATATACACTAAATGTACAAAAGCAAGGAAATTCCCAAATTTTTACACTTTTATTGTCATTAAGGGTATGCGAGCACAACAGGGCTATGTATTTTACTGGTAGGAATTTTTCTTCAGAGCACCTCACACACTTCATCCACTCATGCATAGAGATTTATACTGTAATGATGTGATTATGAAATAGTTTGGTTGATATGTAGTCCTACACTTCATGACAATAAAAGTGTAAAAATTTGGGAATTTCCTTGCTTTTGTATATTTAGTGTATATGAATTTTCATCTTAACCCTATTAAAGGCACATGATTTCAGTATACTGGCATTTTTCATGGAAAGGCTATGCCTCAATACAATGCCTTCTCATAAGGTTATTTGTAATTTTCTGGAAAACTAAGGTATATGGTAAACTGAAATTAAAATGCCATCAACTAGAACCTCTATCTCTGCCAAAAATCAGCTGAATCCATCAAATAGTTGATGAGATACAGGGTGGCACATACGTACATACACACAGATAACATGATTTCATGATTGAACTTTCTGGATCTCTGGGTTGCCTTGACTAATGATGCTGAAATTCTACACACTTATAGAACCTATCAAATAAAAATTTTGTGCAATGTTTTAACTAATTTGGTTTATTGGTTTTTGAGTTATGATTGATCAAAGAAATGAGATTTCCAGCATAGGCCATTCTTGAAGTCTATTAAGGGATAGAGCGCTCTCGCGCCTCCCTTGATTAATGTTGGAACGATTAATCAGAATCGGGAGTAGAACGATTGAAACTCTTTGGAGCATCGGAATCGGTAAAAAATGTTAGCCTTATTTCCGATTCCGAAAACGATTCTTTTATTTTTTGTTTTTGATATATATATATATATATATTCAACAATAATTCTTTCTCTTTCGCCCTCTTTCTCTACTCTGTAAAGAAAAAAAAAGACTTTATTTTTATTTTCCCCTTTTCTCCTCCGCAGATGATGATAAACCGGTGGTTGTTGTGAGCAGCCAAAAGTCTAAGAAAGCCCGAACCCTGTTTCAACGGTGGGAGGATTCGTTGATAAATTGCACCAGTTTTCCCCAGGTCTTCCTCCACCTTTCCTCATTGGAGAAAAGTATAATTTGGTCCAAGTCCGCCCTCCATGCTCGCTGCCGTATCTGTCGACGGAAGGGAGATGGTGAACACATGCTTCTCTGTGACGAATGTGATAGAGGACATCACATGTATTGTCTGAAGCCCCCTGTCAAAGTACGTAGAAGAAAAAGCGACCCTTTTTACATGTCCTCTATTCTGCTTGAATACGATTCTTTTCTTGCCCACTTGCAAAAATTTGAACAAAATGTTTTACTTGCTTGATATCATGTGAAATTTCTACAACTTTACAAAACTTAATTTAATGAAATTTTTTTTGGGGGGTGGGGGGTATTATAAAGCCAATTTCTGAAGTTTAAAATTTTTTTTTATTAGCTCATTTTTTTTTTATTAGCTCATTTTTTTTTTATTAGCTCATTTTTTTTTTATTAGCTCATTTTTTTTTTTATTAGCTCATTTTTTTTTTTATTAGCTCATTTTTTTTTTATTAGCTCATTTTTTTTTATTAGCTCATTTTTTTTTATTAGCTCATTTTTTTTTATTAGCTCATTTTTTTTTATTAGCTCATTTTTTTTTTTATTAGCTCATTTTTTTTTTATTAGCTCATTTTTTTTTTTTATTAGCTCATTTTTTTTTATTAGCTCATTTTTTTTATTAGCTCATTTTTTTTTATTAGCTCATTTTTTTTTATTAGCTCATTTTTTATTATTAGCTCATTTTTTTTTATTAGCTCATTTTTTTTTTATTAGCTCATTTTTTTTTTATTAGCTCATTTTTTTTTTTTATTAGCTCATTTTTTTTTATTAGCTCATTTTTTTTTATTAGCTCATTTTTTATTATTAGCTCATTTTTTATTATTAGCTCATTTTTTATTATTATTAGCTCTTTTTTATTATTATTAGCTCTTTTTTATTAGCTTTTTTTTTTCTTTCTTTTTATTTATTGAAACCCATTTTTTGTAAATAACTCTTTAACACAAAAGTCCAATTTCTTACAAGGAGAAAAGCGTTTGGTTTTTTTTTTCCCCCAGAAGAGGCAGATTTTTGCTGAAATCTCTAGAGCCTCCCATGGCTGGGAGTTCTCTTTTTGGTCAAAATACATTATTTCAGATGGAGAACAACTTAAACCGCTATTAAGCTTACCATATTGATGAGTGGCCCTTTTTCTTTTTGATGGGACTATCTTTATCTACATAGACACAATATCACGCACATCCAATTTAAAAAGCAGCAACTTTTTTTTTTTTTTTTTTTTTTTTTTTTTTTCTTTTTTACAAAAATCATAAATTGCCCATCACCGAAAATAGTAACTTAACTTACTTGAAGTCACCTGGGGAAAAAAAAAACTGTTAATGACACAAGAGAAAAAATTAAAGAGATTGAATTGCAAGACACAATAAATCCAACATGAAATTGAGAAATTAAACAATAAAAAGACAAACATATCAAATCTACATTTATTAGTATTATAATTCTTCCGTGTACATGTCAAAGACCTTGAATGCGTGAAGATCTTTGTTTTAATATTTTTATTTTATTTTTCACTTTCACACCTACTGAGCTAGGATAGCGGAGGGGGTAAAGGCGATAAGAGTGAAGAAGACAGAAACTAGCCAGGATAAACACACATAGAGTGGAAGATATATATATAAGCATGTATTGTGCGCATAGGCGCTTGATATATCTTCACTTGAGTTTTATCTCTTGTCGAGATCACAATGTACTTTCGAGATGACAGAAGGCTACACGATCGATAAGGATTGCAATGTCATCCTTACCTTCTCCTGTTGCTGTAATGCTTGAATCAAGACCCTTGAACTGCTCGACAATGATGCTGTTGAGGATGATAGGGACTCTGCTGGAAAGGGGTTGGTTGGCTTACGGAACCTTTGTTTTAACATCATTGATCATCATACCCACGCGTTTGGTTGTGATATTGGCATTCAGTGCCTGCTGGATATCGGTGTACGTTTCGCCGAGAATAGTAACATCGTCAGCAAAAGACAACAAGAAGCGCAGAAGCAGCCAACTAAAAACTTTGATAGAAACGGTGAGGACAGACGTGAAAGAGGTGGTAGCTGGTCCCTGCGTTTTTTTTTGTGGAACCGGGAATGGTTGAAGTATGCCAAGGACTCGGCTGCCGACTGGCGGAGGTTGACCGCCTTGACGCGAGATACGGTGAACTCATGTAGGGTAGGCTCAACCCACCCCAGGTGAATGCTGTTACAGTTATTATAATCAAAAGCAAAAATGGAAAGTTATGTTATCACATTATGTAAAAACTGGTTCTAGGTTAGAGTTAAAATGTTGAAATGCAACCCCTTCTATAGTGATCGCTTGTCAATTTTTAAAAATGGCGTTTAAACTCTTCAATTATGCATTTATAGAGAAAAGATTAAATTTAGTTTATATTAAAATTTTATCAAAATAAATCAGATATCGTAAGTTTAAATTTAAGAGAATTTCACTGTTTAAAAGTTTTTTCCCGCACTCCAAACTAGGCTGGGTGCCTTGTCTGCGGAGCCTGGCCATGGGTGGTGCCCTGTGATGCCTTAGGACGGTATCCTGGTGGATAGCCATTTGTCCACTTTGGCCCTTACTTTGGCTAGACGGGAGGTCGGAAGGGTCCGATCCGATCAATCGTCTGGTCACATCATGCCCTAGTATCTATAAGTACATCCTTAACTGTTATTCTGATTCTTCAAAATAATAAAAACCTTATTTCTCCTTTTTATTTTTCTCCCCAAATAGATACTAGAACGCGATGGCTGAGGGTCAATCATGTTGAGAACAAAGATTATCGATGCCAAAGAGCAATGTGTTCTACGAGAAATCTATTCTAAGAATATAAATAATTATCCTACCTATAGAATTATATTTGACAACTTTATTCGGAATTAAATAACCCATAGATGGTTGATATGCCGTAAACCAAACCTATTTTGTCCTCTAAGCCTCACATTCCATAAGCAATGTTTCTGAAATAGGGGAAAGAATTGCTGTTTTCTGTGTCGGCTGTTGTTTTTTGATTAGGTAGTATGTAGACATTTACAATCCTCTCATAGTATTTATCATCATTCAACTGTCAAACTATCCTGAGTACCCCATTTTGGGGAGCTGGATTTCTTACATTACATTAAAACAACCTTGTGTCTATATTTGCCCTTTGAAAAAAAAAATTGATGATATAGAAAGTTTTGTTCGGGACAGATATTGCTAGCTATGTGTGTTATCAAATAATATAAGGCGGCCATACAGTGACAGGAATACGTTTTTTATGTGCTAACGCATCACCGCTTATCAAGGCCAAAAGCCATTCAAGGATAAAGGTTAATGAGTTTGTCATGTGGACGGTGAGACAACACTTGATGATTGGTAACGATGGTTGTATTTTAGGAATATAATTAGGGGTGCGACGTAATGGGTGAAAATTTCATATGGGGTGGGACGTAATGGGTGAAAATTTCATATGGGGTGGGACGTAATGGGTGAAAATTTCATTAGGGGTGGGACGTAATGAGTGAAAATTTCATTAGGGGTGGGACGTAATGGGTGAAAATTTCAGATTCATGCGAGTAGTATTTTTTTGTGTTCATTTATACATAAATAACACTAAACAATCAAACATTTTGAAAACGTTGCAAAATTCAGAAGGTGCAGGCCACTAGTTTTTGGCTATTTTACATTCATGAAAATCCTTTCACAGCCTGAAAATGGTCCTAAATTAAAGTACTATATCAGATTTAACCATCTATATCCATTCATAGCTTTTGAGGATGTTTTAGGACCTGCAATGTCGCATGAAACCACTTTTTCACCGAAAAATGATGGATTTTGAGTCCCGTGGAGCCCTAATGGCTATTTTTGCCTGCGCCTTCTGAATTTTGCAACGTTTTCAAAATGTTTGATTGTTTAGTGTTATTTATGTATAAATGAACACAAAAACATACTACGCGCATGAATCTGAAATGTTCACTCATTACGTCCCACCCCTATTACAAAAAGAAAAAATCGCTTGAGAAAGATCTGTTGTAATCGAAAGCTTGCTCATATCTTTAAAGTAAATAAAAGTTTAGTTTGAAGAAAAAAAATTATCGTTTTTGGCTTTTAAAAGAAATATATATATATATATATGAGAAAGGAAGGATGAGTGTAATCCGACGTAATGGGAAATGAAAAAGGAAAAACCAAAAGATGTTTTTTTGTTTTTTTATGTATTCATCAACGTTTCGTCTTTATTTGTAAGACTTCCTCAGGATGATAATATTAAGAAAAATGTCATGCAAGTACATAGAAATATTGGGTTGACATGATGGGTTGATGGGAAGAAGTAGTAGCCACTATTGATACCTAAAGACGC
>OY744552.1:41138232-41147328 GCA_963556195.1 Sepiola atlantica
AACTTAATTATGTTCTACAAAACCAAAAACAAAAACAACAGCCCCTCTCCCTTTCTCCCTCCCCTTTTTTATTTTATTTTTAGAACTTGAAGCATAAATCTTTTACTATAATGACCAGATTCGGCATTAAATAACCCAAAAAGGGTTGATATGCCGTAAAACAAAACTACCAAACCAAAAACGATGATTAAACATTTGAAGATATAAAGAACTTGAAGCATAAAAACTTTTACTATAATGACCAGATTCGGCATTAAATAACCCAAAAAGGGTTGATATGCCGTAAAACAAAACTACCAAACCAAAAACGATGATTAAACATTTGAAGATATAAAGAACTTGAAGCATAAAAACTTTTACTATAATGACCAGATTCGGCATTAAATAACCCCAAAAGGGTTGATATGCCGTAAAACAAAACTACCAAACCAAAAACGATGATTAAACATTTGAAGATATAAAGAACTTGAAGCATAAAAACTTTTACTATAATGACCAGATTCGGCATTAAATAACCCCAAAAGGGTTGATATGCCGTAAAACAAAACTACCAAACCAAAAACGATGATTAAACATTTGAAGATATAAAGAACTTGAAGCATAAAAACTTTTACTATAATGACCAGATTCGGCATTAAATAACCCCAAAAGGGTTGATATGCCGTAAAACAAAACTACCAAACCAAAAACGATGATTAAACATTTGAAGATATAAAGAACTTGAAGCATAAAAACTTTTACTATAATGACCAGATTCGGCATTAAATAACCCAAAAAGGGTTGATATGCCGTAAAACAAAACTACCAAACCAAAAACGATGATTAAACATTTGAAGATATAAAGAACTTGAAGCATAAAAACTTTTACTATAATGACCAGATTCGGCATTAAATAACCCCAAAAGGGTTGATATGCCGTAAAACAAAACTACCAAACCAAAAACGATGATTAAACATTTGAAGATATAAAGAACTTGAAGCATAAAAACTTTTACTATAATGACCAGATTCGGCATTAAATAACCCCAAAAGGGTTGATATGCCGTAAAACAAAACTACCAAACCAAAAACGATGATTAAACATTTGAAGATATAAAGAACTTGAAGCATAAAAACTTTTACTATAATGACCAGATTCGGCATTAAATAACCCAAAAAGGGTTGATATGCCGTAAAACAAAACTACCAAACCTCAAACTCCGAAGCAATGACGTCTCTTCCTCTAAAAGAAAAAAAAAAAAAATTATTTAATGAAATAAAATATTGACACTTGGAAACATTCTTTTAAATTTGAATTTTAGTACAGAAATGTAGAAAGACGAATAACGATGTATTGTTTTTTTTTGTTTATTCTCTAAAATAAATAACTTATTTACCTTAAAGATAAATAACTTAGGTGCTTGTGCTGTTCAGCGGCCGTATGAAAAAAAATTATTTTTTTATAAAATCAATATTATATACTTATTCAGTGTTATATTCTTACTCACTGTACAAAAAAGTTGAAAAAAATTATCCACTAGAACTTTAATTACAAGTATTTTTCCATTCTGCGTATCATAACAGCGACTCGTTCACTAAGCCTCCATCTTGTTTTTTAATAAGATTTCGAATTATCTGCCCTTGAAATCTTCTTAAGGGATAAATAAAGACTTGTCCAGAGATAGGTTAGTTTAGAGATCAATTTCTTAAAACCATCCAACACATGCCAGCATGTAAACAGAGGTTTGATGATGATATTAATGATTGTAATTAAGACATTTTAGAGTATCTTGCATACAATTATCTTTTGAGATTTTAAAAGTGGACCTAAATAGCATTTAAGCTGACCTTTTTTCTCCTCTCTTTTTCTCTCTTTCTCTCTCTCTTTTTCTTCCTCTCTTTTTCTCTCTCTTTTTCTCTCTCTTTTTCTCTCTCTTTTTCTCTCTCTTTTTCTCTCTTTTTCTCTCTTTTTCTCTCTCTTTTTCTCTCTCTTTTTCTCTCTCTTTTTCTCTCTCTTTTTCTCTCTCTTTTTCTCTCTCTTTCTCTCTTTTTCTCTCTCTTTTTCTCTTTTTTTTCTCTTTTCTCTCTTTCTCTCTCTTTTTCTCTCTTTTACTCTTTTTTCCTATCTTTTTCTTTCTCTTTTTCCCTCTTTTTTTTTCCTCTTTTTTCCTCTTTTTCTCTCTTTTTTCCTCTTTTTCTCTTTTTCCCTCTTTTCTCTCTTTTTTCCTCTTTTTCTCTTTTTTCCTCTTTTTTCCTCTTTTTCTCTTCTTTTTTCCCTCTTTTTCTCTCTTTTTTCCCTCCTTTTCTCTTTTTTTTCTTCTTTTTTTCTTTCTTGTCCCTTATACATAACTATGGTATGGCCCGTTCTTGAGTATGCCATCCAAGCAACAATTCCTTATCTATAAAAGGATATCTTACACCTTGAGCGTGTTCAACGATTGGCAACCAGGAAGGTGACAGGACTCTCCATGCTTATCTACAAAGAAGCGGCTCCAAAGACTAAATCTATTCTCATATGAGCAGCAGGGCACTTGATTCTGGCATACAATATCATCAATCTGACTCCTACTATGGAATAACAATAGAATAGAGTAAAACTAGCAAGATCTCTTCTGTGACAATTAGTCTATAGGGAAGGGAAGTAATCATTTCCCACTAGATTGCAAAGTCGATTTTGTACTCTGTCAATGTAAGAAAGAGTCATGCAGTACCCTTAAGACATATCCGACTCTTCTACAGAATCGGATTGCATCCGGAATCGGATTCTTTCTGGAGCGGTAGAATCTTCTTTCGTGTCAATCAGATGATTCTGGTGTTGGCATTAGTTTCCCCCGGTGTTTTTCTAGTTAGAAATCTTTCTGGAAAGACATCGGGTACTTACGGGAAGGACCACGAGAAGGTTGCCAACATCCCTAAGTGACTGATACTGTGGAACCGACTGGATTCAAACATAGAACACCCAGGTCTTCAGTCCGTGTCGATATCCATTTAACCACCGTCACCTCCCAGCGGTAGAGTTGTGGAATTGCTGGTTTATAACAACACGTTGTAATGTCGGAATCTCTGGTGTTGTAGAACAGTTCGCCTGTTGATCCCGCGAACGGGACGATGTGTCGTTTCTATTCGAGAACCCCAACTGGAGGGAGGAACTATTTGTACTAACCGTGGGTCTCTTCCTTGTTTCACCACCACGCCGCCGGCACCCGATATCTCTGCAGGTTTTTTGTGTCGCTGCTGCTACTTGTATGTCACTTCGCCCGCGTCATAATTTTGCCCTCTTTTTCCATCGTCCTGGCGGTTTCTTCGTAAGCTGAAATCAAGTCTTTTACTCACAAAATATAACAAATCTTCTAATTAGTTTGCGCCATTTATTTTCTATTAGCTTGTCGACACTGAAGCAGTTACGTCGTAGTGTGGAGAGAAGCTTACGCTAGTTAATTTCCTAATTACTTGTAAAGGAAGGAAGAGGGGGACTTCGTCTGGCTCTCATTTTTGGGGATCCGAAATCCCCTAGCTTATGTAATCGCTACATAGCTAAAGCGTGTTGACTCGTCGGCTTCCATGTCCAAACTCAAAATCTCACTGCCGTTTTCCCACCGGAAAAACTGTGACGTCACGAAATCTTGTGATTGACGCATAGGTGTGACCTAATCCCCCAACCCCGAGGTCTCGTCAACTGTCCCCGCGAATCGTGAGAACACATCGCACCAACATTGCACGAGATGACTCCGTTACAAATCGCGCACGTTAAGCGATCTCTCTGTACGTCCATCACCCCTTATATAACAAAATGATCAAACCATTTTTTTATTTCGAAATTTTGTTTCTGTTAATTTTAAAAGTTTCTATTATTTAATATATTTTTTCTCTTAGAATCTGACGTGAAACATTATGTGAGCAGTTACCGTGGCAACAACAAAGTGTACCAGTTAAAGGCCTGCGAAGAGATTCTCAATGACCTTATGAAACATGAAGATTCGTGGCCGTTCTTAAGACCTGTCAACAAAAAAATTGTAAGTACATATTATTACTTTTTTGTCAAGTAACAAAGTGTGCTTTTACAAAACCAATATACAAGTTTCATTGGATGTCCTGCTAGCTTGGCAGGCTCAAGGTGTTTCCACGGAAAGGAGCTCATTAAGCAAAGTCGATTCACGATGGTCCCCGGTGTAGCGCGTCATTAACAAATCTAAGCTGTTAAGGAAGTCATGCATGGCGGAGCCCATCGCTCTACTTGTCTCCACGGCAATCGGTTGGAACACAAATCTGTCGAAGACCGGCATAAGTATTAATTTTGTTGCAGATATCTCTCTTTCATCATCTCTCGTTATTCGCGGACTTTTTTTTTCTATTATTTATTTTTTTTCTTTCAGCGTATTATTTACAATACCAAAATATCTTTGGCTTTAGTTTGTTTAAAAAAAAATTTTTTTTAAATTCCGGTTCGGAAGATTGTTACAATGGCAATTTTAGATTACATCATTTTTTTTTTTTTTTTTTTTTTTTTTTTTTAAATTTTTATTTCAGCGTATTATTTACAATACCAAAATATATTTGGCTTTAGTTAAAAAAAAAAAAAAAAAAAATTCCGGTTTGGAAGATTGTTACAATGGCAATTTTAGATTACATTTTTTTTTAATTTTTTTTTTTATTTATTTCTCTTTTTCCTCTTCTCACAGGTCCCAGATTATTATGAAATCATCAAGGAGCCAATGGATTTCTCTACGATCCGCAACAGAATCCACAAATACCAATACAAGGAAACTGGCTCTCTTTTGCGCGACATTCGTTTGATTTTCAGCAACTGTAAAGAATATAATAAGAAATCTGCCCCAGAATACAAGGCAGGTCTCAACCTGTCTCAGTATTTTGAGAAGCAGGCAAAAGACATGCAACTGGAGGAGGAGAACGCCTCGTCTCCCTCGGGCGGAGGTGGGTCAACTGATTCCTCCGGGAAACCTTCCAAAAAGAAAAGCAAAACTAACTGAAATACTTGTCCCTCTCAAAAAAAACCCAATCCCGCTCCCCTCACTGAACACCTTTTTAGGCACAACATCATCGCCGCCCCCCCCCCCTCTCCAAAACTGGATTCCTTTTTAAACATTGATCATTGATATTCCTTCCCTCACCCATCACAACTCAATACTGCAGCCCTTCCCCCATCACTGAATTGCACACATACATACGCACGGGATAAGTTTGTCATTTGCTTAATAAAAAAAAAAAAATTAAAAAAAAAGACCTGCCAAATATGCACGCATACAAACAAAGGAGAGGAGTTAAGTGCACCCCCCCCCCTTTTTATTTTATTCTATCATTTGCATCACACACACACACTGTCTTATCCGCAGCGAAGACCCTTCCCCCATGTGTGTATCTCTACTTTAAAAGAAAAAAGGCTTGAAATGGGGGTCTCTTCCATTGGACGGGTTACTATGTAACTTGTCCTCACACTGATCAAAAAGTGGCACCCCCTCCCGAGGCATTCGGATTTTTCCAACTGACCCTACCTACCACCACACATATACTTGGATAAATTTTTTTTTTTTTTTTTTTTTTTTCTAGAAGGAAGGAAAGATGATGAAAACAAACTTGTTTTCCAAAATGGGTTCTGTGCTTTGTTTCATGCAAACAAGATGACTGCTTTGATTTTCTTTTTGTTACAGACTTCTTCCCCCCACCCTCACGTTCTTCTGGCATAAGTTAAAACCCCAAATACTTGAGAAAACGGCTCTGACAAAAACTGTGGAAAATTTTTCTTCAAATAAAAAAAAAAAAAAAAAAAAAAAAAAGTTTCAAAATTTCAAATAAAACGGTTCAAATCTATCTATCTATCTATCTATCTATCTCTCTCTCTCTCTCTCTTTGATTAAAAAAAAAAAAATAAAACTACTCTCATTCACATCTGTTTATGCAAAGATTCAACATTTTTTTTTGTTATTTAACTGTATTTATTTTTAATCTATTATTGTAATTCAAGTCACCGGAACAATCTCACTACTCCCCCCCCCCTCTCTCTTAACATTCATTATTCATTTGTTCTAAAAATCCATTGATACCCAGAAGGAAAATGCACAGATTGTTTTCTCTCGTCCCCCAAATTCTAACTATTTTTCAACACAAAATTTTTTTTTTCTTTTTTCTTCAATTGATACAAAAAAAATTTCTTTGTTTTTTTGCATATTTGAGGGGGGGGGGGGGGTTCTAAATTATTTTGTCAATAATAAATCAGAACCCTGCCACCATCTTCCACTTCTCCTTCCAGGAAGGAGTAACATTTGCAAATAATTGTAATTTCTTACGTGGGGGGGGGGGGGGGGGGGGTCGATGCGGGGTGAACACTGCATCCCATCAATATATATATATTACATAAAAAGATAAATTTTTTTATATATATATATATATATATATACCTTCTATAAGTGCTAAATTAATCTGAGTTGAGTCTGATCCCTTAACTTTTTAATTCCATTGATCTTTGTTGCTCTGTAATAGTGGCCTTGTACCTGATTAGGTTAATTTTAGCAACTTTTGTGGGGGGGGGGGATTCTAAATGAATGCAACAAATGATGCCAAGAGCTACAGATTACCTCCACACCCACCTTTGTCATTAAATAAAATAAAAATTTATGATCAAACAAAAATCATTTAAGCAGTTACCGGCTTTATACTAACCCCCCCCCCCCCCCCAAACGCTTACTAAAACAAAACAAAAAATTCTTCTCTCTTTCTCTCTCTCTCTCTCTCTTTCTCGCTCTCTTTCTTTCTCTTTTTCTTTTTTTCTCTTTTTCTTTTATTTTTTCTTTCTCTTTTTTCTTTCTCTTTTTTCTTTCTCTTTTTTCTTTCTCTTTTTCTCTTTCTTGTTCTCTTTTTTTTCTTGTTTTCTTTCTTTCTTTTTCTCTTTTTTTCTTCTTTTTTCTCTTTTTCTCTTTCTTTCTTTTTTCTCTTTCTTTTTTCTCTTTCTTTTTTCTCTTTCTTTTTTCTCTTTTTTCTCTTTCTTTCTTTTTCTTTTTTCTCTTTCTTTCTTTTTCTTTTTTTCTCTTTCTTTCTTTTTCTTTCTTTTTCTTTCTTTCTTTTTCTTTCTTTCTTTTTCTCTTTCTTTTTGTACCCTCTTCTCAAAGGCCAGGGTTATTTGGTTTAGTAAATCAGTCATTTCTTTCTGGACTAAAGCCTCCCCCCCCCCTTTTTTTTGCCTGGGTCTTTTAGATTTTCATTGTTTGGTCAGAGAACAACATCCCTAACTATCTATATCTCTCTCTCTCTTCCCCCCCCCCTTAACTGGTTGGTGTGTGTATGACACATTACTTACTCATGTGAATTGCTAAGAAGTTTATTTTCTCTATCTCTCTCTCTCTCTTACCCAGAAAAGAGATCACACACAGGCTAACACAATATGACTTGATACTTTTAAAAAGGAACTCATACTTTCTTTTTTTTTCTTTTTTTTTTTTACTCTTAATATTTATATAAAAAATATATTTCTGGCAGGAAGCAAACAAAAAGAATATTAATTGCTTTTTTTTTTTTTCTCTTCACTTTATGTTGTGACTCCTAATGGTGATGGTGGGGGGGGGACGCCTCATGCCCTTCCTGACTTGAAACCCAAACTTCAACTTCATTTCTCTTCAAGGGACAAATGTTTTTTGTTTTTTTTGTTTTAAAAAATTTTTTTTTTAATGTTACTTCTCCTTTTGTCCCTAAGGCTCTTCGTTCATCAGTAATTTGAAAGACCAGTTTCTCTCTTGCAAAAGTTTGGAGAGGGGGTGCAAACAAACTCCTACAAAAGATTTTTACAAAATTAAAAAACAAAAAAGGAATTCCTTTCCGCCTTTTGGCACTTTCTTACTTTGTTTGAGTGCCTCATGTAAAAAAAAAAAAAGAAAAAAAAAATTTCAAGAAAGGAAAGAAAAAAAAAAAATACTTCCGTGCCCCCCATCCCCAGTCCCCTTGAATCTCTGCTTAAAAACGGGGAGGAAAAAGAAAAAAAACTGGACAAAAAAAATTTTTTTTTACGTCAGACATTTTTTTAAATATTTTTTTTTTTATTTAGAAACTTTATTTGATTTTTTTTTTTGATTTTTTTTTTTTAAATTTTTTTTTAATTTTTTGTCTTTATTTTTTTTTTATTGTCTTTATTTTGAATTTATTCGAATGTAATAGGAATAAAAACATCTTTTGAACTAATTGTTTTATTTTCTTCTATTCCAACTGAACACCTTTTGAGAGGATGGGGATGGGGGGGGGGGGGGTCGCACGTACATACCTCCCCATTTCTCCCCTTATTTAAAGAAAATGTTGAATGAGTGAAGTATCCAAAACTTGCAGCCTTGTTACCCGTTTTGCTATCGACATAAGTACGACTATAAACTGATACAAATTAATAAACTATATATTCTTTCGAATTTATATATATATATATATAGTAAGCTATGAAAATATATTTATGGCAATTAAGCTACACAGAGGCTCCCGGGGGGGAATCTTCAGGCTAAAATGCATGGAGTTATTTTTGCCGGATATTTTTATATAGCGAGTTCACCAATCAGATTTTTTGTTGTTCTCTCAGCCAATCTTTGGGCTTCCCACGAACAAAGGTCTGGTTAGTGTTACTTCTTATATCCTGTTCTGTTTTCTGTAGATTGGCCTATATCCTGTTTCTTTGTTGTGTCAATGTAATGGGTGAATTTATTTTAACACGTGGTTCCTTGTATTTCTATTTTAGGTTTTAATTTTTAAATAGCTAGGTTTTTGTTTAGTTTAGTTTTTTTTTTACTTTATTTATTTATTAATGTATCGTTAGCCTAAGGTAAATTTATTTCTGTGTAGGCAGCTGTTTGCTATCTCACTTCTACAGTTTAATAGATTTCGGTGTCTTTAAAGTTTAGGATTTCAAATTTTTCATTCAGACGTAATCTACACGGTGGTCTAAATTTCTACATGTACTGGCCTGTCGGATTATTTTCCATTCAATTATTGGTGAGCGTCCATTTTCTTTGAGCTCCCAATAGTGGTTTGCTAATGCTGTTTTAATTCGACGTTCTCTGTTTTTACTGGGGTGAAATGCAGAAGCGTCTGTAGCTTAATTGCCATGAATATATTTTAATAACTTAAGCAGAT
>OY744552.1:41147528-41250028 GCA_963556195.1 Sepiola atlantica
AACTATTTGTACTAACCGTGCGTCTCTTTCTTGTTTCACCACCACGCCGCCGCCACCCGATATCTCTGCAGGTTTTTTGTGTCGCTGCTGCTATCTGTATGTCGCTTCGTCCCGCGTCATAATTTCGCCTTCTTTTTCCATCGTCCTGGCGCTTTCTTCATAAGCTGAAATCAAGTCTTTTACACACAAAATATAACAAATCTTCTAATTAGTTTGAGCCATTTATTTTCTATTAGCTTGTCGACACTGAAGCAGTTACGTCGTAGTGGAGAGAGAAGCTTACGCTAGTTAATTTCCTAATTACTTGTAAAGGAAGGAAGAGGGGGACTTCGTCTGGCTCTCATTTTTGGGGATCCGAAATCCTCTAGCTTATGCAATCGCTACATGGCTAAGGCGTGTTGACTCGTCGGCTTCCAAGTCCAGACTCACATCGACGCACAGGTGTGACCTAACCCCCCCGACCTCGAGGTCTCGTCAACTGTTCCCGCGAATCGTGAGAACACATTGCACCAACATTGTACGAGATGACTCTGTTACAAATCGCGCAAGTTAAGCGATCTCTCTGTACGTCCATCACCCATCCGTCCCATTGTATAACAAAATGATCAAACCATTTTTTATTTCGAAATTTTGTTTCTGTTAATTTTAAAAGTTTCTATTATTTAATATATTTTTTCTCTTAGAATCTGACGTGAAACATTATGTGAGCAGTTACCGTGGCAACAACAAAGTGTACCAGTTAAAGGCCTGCGAAGAGATTCTCAATGACCTTATGAAACATGAAGATTCGTGGCCGTTCTTAAGACCTGTCAACAAAAAAATTGTAAGTACATATTATTGCTTTTTTGTCAAGTAACAAAGTGTCCTTTTACAAAACCAATATACAAGTTTCATTGGATGTCCTGCTAGCTTGGCAGGCTCAAGGTGTTTCCACGGAAAGGAGCTCATTAAGCAAAGTCGATTCACGATGGTCCCCGGTGTAGCGCGTTATTAACAAATCTAAGCTGTTAAGGAAGTCATGCATGGCGGAGCCCATCGCTCTACTTGTCTCCACGGCAATCGGTTGGAACACAAATCTGTCGAAGACCGGCATAAGTATTAATTTTGTTGCAGATATCTCCCTTTCATCATCTCTCGTTATTCGCGGACGTTTTTTTTTATTATTATTATTTATTTTTTTTCTTTCAGCGTATTATTTACAATACCAAAATATCTTTGGCTTTAGTTTGTTTTAAAAAAAAAAAAAAAAAAAAAATTTCCGGTTTGGAAGATTGTTACAATTGCAATTTTAGATTACTTTTTTCTTTTTTTTTTTAATTTTTTTTTTTAAATTTATTTCTCTTTTTCCTCTTCTCACAGGTCCCAGATTATTATGAAATCATCAAGGAGCCAATGGATTTCTCTACGATCCGCAACAGAATCCACAAATACCAATACAAGGAAACTGGCTCTCTTTTGCGCGACATTCGTTTGATTTTCAGCAACTGTAAAGAATATAATAAGAAATCTGCCCCAGAATACAAGGCAGGTCTCAACCTGTCTCAGTATTTTGAGAAGCAGGCAAAAGACATGCAACTGGAGGAGGAGAACGCCTCGTCTCCCTCGGGCGGAGGTGGGTCGACTGATTCCTCCGGGAAACCTTCTAAAAAGAAAAGCAAAACTAACTGAAATACTTGTCCCTCTCAAAAAAAACCCAATCCCGCTCCCCTCACTGAACACCCTTTTTAGGCACAACATCATCGCCCCCCCCCCCCCTCTCCAAAACTGGATTCCTTTTTAAACATTGATCATTGATATTCCTTCCCTCACCCATCACAACTCAATACTGCAGCCCTTCCCCCATCACTGAATTGCACACATACATACGCACGGGATAAGTTTGTCATTTGCTTAATAAAAAAAAAAATTAATAAAAAAAAAGACCTGCCAAATATGCACGCATACAAATACAGGAAAGGAGTTAAGCGCACCCCCCCCCCTTTTTATTTTATTCTATCATTTGCATCACAACACACACACACTGTCTTATCCGCAGCGAAGACCCTTCCCCCATGTGTGTATCTCTACTTTAAAAGAAAAAAGGCTTGAAATGGGGGTCTCTTCCATTGGACGGGTTACTATGTAACTTGTCCTCACACTGATCAAAAAGTGACACCCCCTCCCGGGGCATTCGGCTTTTTCCAACTGACCCTACCACCACACATATACTTGGATAAATAAAAAAAAAAAAATTTTTTTTTTTTTTTTCTAGAAGGAAGGAAAGATGATGAAAACAAACTTGTTTTCCAAAATGGGTTCTGTGCTTTGTTTCATGCAAACAAGATGACTGCTTTGATTTGATTTTTGTTACAGACTCTTCCCCCCACCCTCACCTTCTTCTGGCATAAGTTAAAACCCCAAATACTTGAGAAAACGGCTCTGACAAAAACTGTGGAAAATTTTTCTTCAAATAATAAAAAAAAAAAAAAAAAAAAAAAAAAGTTTCAAAATTTCAAATAAAACGGTTCAAATCTATCTATCTATCTATCTCTATCTCTCTCTCTCTTTGATTAAAAAAAAATAAAACTACTCTCATTCACATCTGTTTATGCAAAGATTCAACATTTTTTTTTGTTATTTAACTGTATTTATTTTTAATCTATTATTGTAATTCAAGTCACCGGAACAATCTCACTACCCCCCCCCCCCTCTCTCTCTCTCTTAACATTCATTATCCATTTGCTCTAAAATCCATTGATGCCCAGAAGGAAAATGCACAGATTGCTTTCTCTCGTCCCCCAAATTCTAACTATTTTTCAACACAAAATTTTTTTTCTTCTTTTTTCTTCAATTGATACAAAAAAAATTTTTTCTTTGTTTTTTTGCATATTGGGGGGGGGGGGGGGGGTTCTAAATTATTTTGTCAATAATAAATCAGAACCCTGCCACCATCTTCCACTTCTCCTTTCCAGGAAGGAGTAACATTTGCAAATAATTGTAATTTCTTACGTTGGGGGGGGGGGGGGGTCGATGCGGGGTGAACACTGCACCCCATCAATATATATATTACATAAAAAGATAAATTTTTTTATATATATATATATATATATATATACCTTCTATAAGTGCTAAATTAATCTCTGAGTTGAGTCTGATCCCTTAACTTTTTAATTCCATTGATCTTTGTTGCTCTGTAATAGTGGCCTTGTACCTGATTAGGTTAATTTTAGCAACTTTTGTGGGGGGGGGGGATTCTAAATGAATGCAACAAATGATGCCAAGAGCTACAGATTACCTCCACACCCACCTTTGTCATTAAATAAAATAAAAATTTATGATCAAACAAAAATCATTTAAGCAGTTACCGGCTTTATACTACCCCACCCCCAAACGCTTACTAAAACAAAACAAAAAATTCTTCTCTCTGTACTCTCTCTTTTTCTTTTTTTCTCTTTTTTTTTTCTTTCTCTTTTTTTTTCTTTCTCTTTTTTCTTTTTCTTTCTCTTTTTTCTCTTTCTTGTTCTCTTTTTTTTCTTTTGTTTTCTTTTTCTTTCTTTTTCTCTTTTTTTCTTTCTTTTTCTCTTTTTTCTTTTTCTCTTTCTTTTTCTCTTTCTTTTTTCTCTTTCTTTCTTTTTTCTCTTTCTTTTTTCTCTTTCTCTTTTTTTTCTTTCTTTTTCTTTCTTTCTTTTTCTTTCTTTCTTTTTCTTTTCTTTCTTTTTCTTTCTTTCTTTTTCTCTTTCTTTTTGTACCCTCTTCTCAAAAGCCAGGGTTATTTGGTTTAGTAAAGCAGTCATTTCTTTCTGGACTAAAGCCCCCCCCCTTTTTTTTTGTCTGGGTCTTTTAGATTTTCATTGTTTGGTCAGAGAACAACATCCCTAACTATCTATATCTCTCTCTTTCCCCCCCCCCCTTAACTGGTTGGTGTGTGTATGACACATTACTTACTCATGTGAATTGCTAAGAAGTTTATTTTCTCTATCTCTCTCTCTCTCTCTCTCTCTCTTACCCAGAAAAGAGATCACACACAGGCTAACACAATATGACTTGATACTTTTAAAAAGGAACTCATACTTTTTTTTTCTTTTTTTTTTACTCTTAATATTTATATAAAAAATATATTTCTGGCAGGAAGCAAACAAAAAGAATATTAATTGCTTTTTTTTTTTTTCTCTTCACTTTATGTTGTGACTCCTAATGGTGATGGTGGGGGGGGGGACGCCTCATGCCCTTCCTGACTTGAAACCCAAACTTCAACTTCATTTCTCTTCAAGGGACAAATGTTTTTTGTTTTTTTTTGTTTTTTTAAATTTTTTTTTTTAATGTTACTTCTCCTTTTGTCCCTAAGGCTCTTCGTTCATCAGTAATTTGAAAGACCAGTTTCTCTCTTGCAAAAGTTTGGAGAGGGGGGTGCAAACAAACTCCTACAAAAGATTTTTACAAAATTAAAAAACAAAAAAAGGAATTCCTTTCCGCCTTTTGGCACTTTCTTACTTTGTTTGAGTGCCTCATGTAAAAAAAAAAAAAAGAAAAAAAAAATTTCAAGAAAGGAAAGAAAAAAAAAAAAAAAAATACTTCCGTGCCCCCCATCCCCAGTCCCCTTGAATCTCTGCTTAAAAACGGGGAGGAAAAAGAAAAAAACTGGACAAAAAAATTTTTTTTTACGTCAGACATTTTTTTAAATATTTTTTTTTTATTTAGAAACTTTATTTGATTTTTTTTTTTTTTTTAATTTTTTTTTTAATTTTTTGTCTTTATTTTTTTTTATTGTCTTTATTTTGAATTTATTCGAATGTAATAGGAATAAAAACATCTTTTGAACTAATTGTTTTATTTTCTTCTATTCCAACTGAGCACCTTTTGAGAGGATAGGGGATGGGGGGGGGGTCGCACGTACATACCTCCCCTTTTCTCCCCTTATTTAAAGAAAATGTTGAATGAGTGAAGTATCCAAAACTTGCAGCCTTGTTACCCATTTTGCTATCGACATAAGTACGACTGTAAACTGATACAAATTGATAAACTATAGATTCTTTCAAATTTATATATATATATATAGTAAGCTATGAAAATATATTTATGGCAATTAAGCTACACAGAGGCTCCCAGGGGGAAATCTTCAGGCTAAAATGCATGGAGTTATTTTTGCCGGATATTTTTATATAGCGAGTTAACCAATCAGATTCTTTGTTGTTCTCTCAGCCAATCTTTGGGCTTCCCACGAACAAAGGTCTGGTTAGTGTTACTTCTTATATCCTGTTCTGTTTTCTGTAGATTGGCCTATATCCTGTTTCTTTGTTGTGTCAATGTAATGGGTGAATTTATTTTAACAAATGGTTCCTTGTATTTCTATTTTAGGTTTTAATTTTTAAATAGTTAGGTTTTTGTTTAGTTTAGTTTTTTTTTTACTTTATTTATTAATGTATCGTTAGCCTAAGGTAAATTTATTTCTGTGTAGGCAGCTGTTTGCTATCTCACTTCTACAGATTTCGGTGTCTTTAAAGTTTAGGATTTCAAATTTTTCATTCAGATGTAATTTACACGGGTGGTCTAAATTTCTACATGTACTGGCCTGTCGTATTATTTTCCATTCAATTATTGGTGAGCGTCCATTTTCTTTGAGCTCCCAATAGTGGTTTGCTAATGCTGTTTTAATTCGATGTTCTCTGTTTTTACTGGGATGAAATGCAGAAGCGTCTGTAGCTTAATTGCCATGAATATATTTTCATAACTTATATATATATATATATATATATATATATATCTGCTTATCTCGGCATTGTTTCCAGTCGTCTTGTATTACTACTTGCCATTGGAATCAAGCAATGCCGACTCAAGAGAGCGGTTGTTGGGGATTGCGCAACCCTTGCAATTACAAATTCACGCGCGGGCAGCCCCTGGTGGGGCACTCATACGTCGAAATCGACGGGAGTGTCCATCATATATATATATACATATATATATATATATATATATGGTGTCCCAGAAGTCGCACACACTCCGGGGTTTTTTTTTTAATACGGCACAGTGGTATGGCTCAATTGTTCTTGTTCAGGATGATTGCGGTTCTGAGCTACAGAGCGGTGTGGAGCTCTATCGTTTCCGAACATAAAAACCAAATCAATTCTGGAGAGTAGAAAGCGCATTGTGGATGCATTTTTGGCAGTCTCGTCACGCTCGATTCCCCTACTTTGCCACTCGGTACTCATTTTCTATGAGCGATGTTTCTGACAAAGTAGGAAGAAACTGCTGTCCACTCGGTCGGCAGTTTAGTGCGAGCAGTATCTGGAGATGACTTAAGTAATTCTTTTTTTTTCTTGTCGCCATGTCACTAATAAGGGTGCTGGAGGTAAACGGTTTAACTGGGCTGACATCATCGGCCTAATAATGCCAGGATTCAAACCTTGGAGCAACTTCCAAGGAGTCTGTCCTATCAGCAGGTGACGATGGTTAAGTGGATAACGACACGGACTGAAGACCTGGGTGTTTCGTTCGAATCCAGTCTGTTCCACAGTACCAGTTTCACTTAGGGATGTTGGAAACCTTCTCGTGGTCCTTCCCATAAGTACCCGATGATTTTGTAACTAGAAAAACATCGGGGGAAACTGATGCCAACACCAGAATCATCTGCAAAATACCTGTCCTGTTGTATTGCAATTTGGTGAATGGAGTCTGGACGATGCAGCAGTTTCTGGTGGGGCCTCTCGATGCTACAGCTTTTCTTTCTTCAATGGAAATGTCTCTTAGTCACTCTCTGTTATCCAGCTCTTATCCTGACCTCTTACCCTGACCTCTTCTAATCCCAACTCAATGTCACGAAACACAACATAAGTGTAAACCCAGAACCCCAACTAGGTACTATCTGTTCTGTTGTCATGATAACCTCTCAGTCATTACTTCCTCCTTTGTGGTCAGTGTACTATTTTATTTATCTACCTCCCACAGCGGTAAGATGTGACACAAGGTCGGAAAAGTGGGATTTGATAAACCAGCGCCCGAGAAGGTGAGCACTCTGGCTAGCAAAAATAGCCTGGGCAGCCCCGTCGGCATTCCCTGGTAGAGGCGGGTCAGGCAGTAAGCAATAAACTTACTCCTCCCCAAAGAAGGGAGGCAAAGCCTGGGATAGTGAACTTCCTAGAACTACACAGGACAAACCCACAGACCGGCAGAATCAAGACCCGAAGGCCAAGACAATACCAGTCCATGGGGTGCAGTATCCATCGGAACAGATACTACACTTTGATCTTCGCCAAAAGCAAAGCTATTTCCATAATGAGACTTCTTTCTTTCTTTCTTTTCTGCTTTTCCTACATTTTGTTTTACTTTCCTGTTTTGTCTTATTTGAAACTCTCCTGTTTGAAACGTTTTCTTTATTTCCTAACTTCACCGATTGAGAAATGTTATTTCAAATCAAATTTGGAATTCATTTGTCAAAAAAATAGCAAAGTGCAACAAGCCATGTAAAGAGACAGGTGGAAGACATTTACATCCACATACAGTCTGAATATTTGTTCAAGGCTGCTTTAAACGTGGATATGGTAGTCATCGTCATGACCTCCTCCTGACAGATTGTTCCACGGAGCAGAACCTGGTGTTACCAGATCAGGCGGTTTGAAGATACTGGTTTCCTGACAAAAAATCCACCAAACATTTTGTAGAACTCAATCATGTTCTGCAAAGCCAAAAACAATTTTCCTTGATGCATAAATTGTGATTATATAGACAAATATTTGTGTTTGAAGTTTATCACGATATATTATTTAAATCAAATAAAATTTAGGGGGGGGGGGGGGGATGCAACAAGTCATGTAAAGAGACAGGTAGAAGCCATTTGCATTCACATATAGTTTGAATTTTTATCCAAGGCCACTTTAAATCAGGATATGGTAGTCATCGTCACAACCGTCTCTGAAAGGTTGTTCTACGGACAGAAAATGCTGCCTTTCTTTATTGAGCTTTCCAGCAAGGTGGTACATCTTTTGTGGGTGCAGACCTCGACTTTGCGCTGGGGATGAAAAACTCCTCAAAGGTAAATTTACATTCCCGTTGATGATATTGTATGGCAGAATCAAGTCTCCTTGCATCCGTCGCTGATCAAATGAGAATAGATTAAGTCTCTGGAGACGCTCTTTGTAGGTAAGCGGTGTCACCTGTCAGCATCCTGCTTGGCAACCGTTGAACACGCTCCAGATGTACAATACTTTTTTGTAGATAAGGGTTTGCTACTTGAATGGTAAACTCAAGAATGTAGCATATCAGAGTTAAGGGACGGAAAGTGTATACGGTTAGTCTTAGAAAAGATCTTCAGATCAGATACAGAATCTGCCTGGCTTTGGTCGCCATCTCCACACAATGGTGCATTGGTTTAGAGTTGATAGATGACACCACTAACAAAAAATATTATTGTAATGAAGTACTAACCTTCAAATTGCATTTGTCAAAATTTTAGGCCAAATCGGATTATTTTATAAATTAATTAAATTTAAAAAACAATGGAAAAATCTGAATTTTGTGTGTTGATAAAGCATTGCTTTCTGATGAGGGGGGGGAAAAAAAAACAAAACAAAAAAACTTGGGTTTTAAACATTAAAAGTATTTTTTCTCCCATTACACAACGTGCTCCAGGTCGGAACAGACTGAATCAGAAGGATCTTGATTTTTTATTTTTCTTATCTTTTCGTTTTTGTTGGAGATGGAGCATCCTACCGGATGCCAGACACTCCAGCCTAGAAATCTTTTTAAGATTTTAACTGTCCCTTTAAGTGCAATTGTTTGTATTTCTCTTGCACTCGGTTCACCGGGTATACTCGGCAGATAGCTTTTGAAATTTTTTAATTAGTCCTGTTGCTCCTATAATTACTGGTATGATGGAGATTTTCCTATGATTCCAGTTTTTCATGTCGTACATAAGACCTTGGTATTTCGTAATCTTTTTCCTTTCTGCTCTGTTCAATCCTGCATCATTAGGGACACTGACTTCAACTAGGGTTGCTATTTCTCCCTTTTGTCTCATCACGATGTCAGGTTTAACAGTTCCGTTTTCTAGATATTCTTGATTTTAGATTTTCTTGATCATTAATGCTCTTCGAAGTGTTGCCATAGATGGTGGTGTCATCTGCATAAATGCTAAAGAATGATCTCAGAATGTGATTTGGGAGATCATTTATGAAGATCAGGAAGGGGATTGGGCCCAGAATGGATCCTTGACGCACACCATCATTAATACTATGTGTTTCGGACTTCTGCCCATCAATGACTATTTTTATAAACCTATCAGAGAGAAAAGATTTGAAGGTTGTCAACATTTCCAGAGATTCCGTAGCTAGAAAGCTTGCGAAGTAAACCTTTATGCCAAAACCTATCAAAGGCCTTTGATATGTCAACAGATGTTGCTTTAGAAACGAAGCCCCGTCAATAGATTCACTGATCCTGTGTGATATTACAGTCAGCACATCAGCTGTTAATCTTGCAGGACGAAATCCATATTGCTTGTCACTGAATAGGTTGTTTTTGCTGAAATGATTGACAACTTCATGATTTATCACAGATTCAAGCAAGTTACCCATGACGCACAGGAGACTGATCTTCAGTATTTTTAAATATTGGTCAGACTGACGAAATTTTCCAAGGTGTTGGGAAGCATTTCTCTTATAAGCAACGTTTGAACAGCGTTGTAAGAATGGGAGCTAGTTCCGGTTGCAGCTTTTTAAGCCCTATGATTGGAATGTTGTCAGGGCCAGTTGCTTTGTTGGCATCAAGCTTCTTGATAAGTTTGGCAACAGATACATGGATGTCGCTCAGAGTATTTTCAGTCAGAGGGGGAAATTCAGGAGGAAGGCAGCCCTGATCGCAAACGGTGGAATTTGATGAAAGATTTTTTAAAAAACGTTTGGCTTTATCGGATGCTGATGAAATCAATTTTGGTCTATAGATGATGGTCTGGACCCTGTTTTTTATTCGCCGAAACCTAGGGGAACTAAAAGTCTAGAGTAGCTGAACAGAGGCTTAAAACTTGGCCTTTTGGCTAAGATCAAAGTGTAGTATCTGTTCCGATGGATACTGCACGCCTGTCCTGTGCAGTTCTAGGAGGTCCACCCTCCCAGGCTTTGCCTCCCCTCTTTGGGGAGGAGTAAGTTTATTGCTTACTGTCTGAGGCGCCCCTACCGGGGAATGTCGGCGGGGTTGCCCAGGCAATTTTTAAATGGCCAGAATGCTCACCTCTCGAGCGCTGGCTTTTCAAACCCCACTTTCTCGACCCGATCTTGGGTCACATCTTACTTGTGGGAGTAAGATAAAACTGGCCTTGTGCCTAACTCCTGGGGAGGAATAAATAAAACCCTTTTGCAGTGGTTGCTGATAGTCCTAAAGGCAGCTTTTGTTTCAGAACATCTATTTCGTTGAAAGCAATTGAAATAGTGTTTTCTGTGTGCAATGGCTGCGGAACATTCTGGGGTGTACCACAACTGGCAGTTTGGTTTCTGTTGAAATTTCTTGGAGGGTATGAAGCTCTGTATACCAACAATTAACAACTCAGTTAAATTGAATGCGATGCAGGGCACATTCTTTTCAAACATGGAATGCAGAGGAATTTTTGATATGAAACATCTGAGGCTGTCACAGTCAGCCCTTGAGTATCGATACACTGTGCGATAGAGAGGAACATCAGAGGTATTGTTGAACTTTTTTTGATTTTAATCGATTGATTGATTGGGTTTTACGGCATATCAACTACTTGGTTATTTAATGCCGGAAAATATTTATTTTTTATTTCTTAAATTTTTTTTTGTCTGTTATTGGGGGAGAATTGTTCACAAGGATATGTTGAGAGTTATCTTATAGTATAAGAGTGTTTAGTTTGTTTTCATTTTAGAGAAAAGGGAAAAGATTATGAAATACCAAGGTCTTATGTACGACACGAAAAGAAACTGGAATCTTAGGAAAATCTCCATCATATCAGTAATTATAGGAGCAACAGGACTAATGAAGAAGAATTTCAAAAGCTATCTGGTGAGTATACCCGGTGAACCGAGTGCAAGAGAAATACAAACAATTGCACTTAAAGGGACGGTTAAAATCTTAAAAAGATCTCTAGGCTGGAGTGTCTGAAATAGCCGGTGAATGTCTGGCATCCGGTAGGATGCTCCATCTTCAACAAAAACGAAAAGATAAGAAAAATTTAAAAAATCAAGATCCTTCTGATTCAGTCTGTTCCAACCTGGAGCACGTTGTGTAATGGGAGAAAAAATACTTTTAATGTTTAAAACCCAAGTTTTTTTTTTTTTTTTTTTTTTTGTTTTTTTTAACCCTCATCAGAAAGCAATGCTTTATCAACACACAAAATTCAGATTTTTTCCATTGTTTTTCAAATTTAATTAATTTATAAAATAATCCGATTTGGGCTAAAATTTTGACAAATGCAATTTGAAGGTTAGTACTTCATTACAATAATATTTTTTGTTAGTGGTGTCATCTATCAACTCTAAACCAATGCACCATTGTGTGGAGATGGCGAACAAAGCCAGACAGATTCTGTATCTGATCTGAAGATCTTTTCTAAGACTAACCGCATACACTTTCCGTCCCTTAACTCTGATATGCTACATTCTTGAGTTTACCTTTCAAGTAACAAATCCTTATCTACAAAAAAGTATTGTACATCTGGAGCGTGTTCAACGGTTACCAAGCAGGTGCTGACAGGTGACACCGCTTACCTACAAAGAGCGGCTCACTTGATCAGCGACGGATGCAAGGAGACTTGATTCTGCCATACAATATCATCAACGGGAATGTAAATTTACCTTTTGAGGAGTTTTTCGTCCCCAGCGCAAAGTCGAGGTCTGCGCAGACACCCACAAAAGATGTACCACCTTGCTGAAAAGCTCAATAAAGAAAGGCAGCATTTTCTGTGCGTAGAACAACTTTCTAGAGACGGTTGTGACGATGACTACCATATCCTGATTTAAAGTGGCCTTGGATAAAAATTCAAACTATATGTGAATGTAAATGGCTTCTACCTGTCTCTTTACATGACTTGTTGCATTTTTTTTTTTTTTCCCCCCCCAAACAAACAAAAAATTTGATTTGATTTAAATAATATATCGTGATAAACTTCAAACATAAATATTTGTCTATATAATCACAATGCTTCAAGCACACTACAATACGTGTGTGCGGACTAACATAGTAAGTTATACAAACCTAATGTGTACTGATCTCTCTTTTAAAACTAAAGATGCTGACTCATCATATTCGGTTCAACGTCTGTTTCACATGCTGACATGCGTTGGATGGCTTCAAGAAATTGAATTCCAAACTAACCTATCTCTGGCCAGGTCTTTATTTATCCCTCTTTCTCTCAAACCCATCCTTATCACTTCCTCCTATGTTTTCCTTTGCCTATACCTCTGCCAACTGACCCTGCTACCTCAACTGTTCTGCATCTACTAACCTAAGAACTCTCATCCATTCTTTAAATCTGGCCATACCATCAAAGTCTCTTGTTCTGCATACATCTCCCTATACTGTCTAGATTTAATCTTCCTCTGAGGTCATCAGATCTAAGCCTGTCTTTAAGACTCACATTACGCATTTATCATTCTCATATCATTTCTCTCCATGCAACGCATGTCCTCAACTCTCACTGACCAGGTTTCACTTTCATACATACTCACACTGCATACACATGTATCCATCTTTCTCTCAAGTCAATTCTTATCTCTCCTAATGTTTTCCTTGGCATTCTCCTGTGCACCGGACCTGCTACCTCAACTGTTCTACATCTACTAACCTAAGAACTCTCATCCATTCGTTTAATGTGGACAAACCATCAAAGTCTCCTGTTCTGCACACATCTCCCTATCCTGTCCTAAGTTAATCTTCCTCTGATGTCTTTAAGACTTACGTTACACATCTATCATATCATTTCTCTATACTATCCAATTTTAATCTTCCTCTGAGGTCTTTAAGACTTACGTTACACATCATATCATTTCTCTATTTCTCTAGTTCCAATTTTAATCTTTCTCTGAGGTCTTTAAGACTTACGTTACACATCTATCATATCATTTCTCTATACTATCCAATTTTAATCTTCCTCTGAGGTCTTTAAGACTTACGTTACACATCTATCATATCATTTCTCTATACTATCCAATTTTAATCTTCCTCTGAGGTCTTTAAGACTTACGTTACACATCTATCATATCATTTCTCTATACTATCCAATTTTAATCTTTCTCTGAGGTCTTTAAGACTTACGTTACACATCATATCATTTCTCTATACTATCCAATTTTAATCTTTCTCTGAGGTCTTTAAGACGTACGTTACACATCATATCATTTCTCTATACTATCCAATTTTAATCTTTCTCTGAGGTCTTTAAGACTTACGTTACACATCTATCATATCATTTCTCTATACTATCCAATTTTAATCTTTCTCTGAGATCATCAGAACTAAGCCTGTCTTTAATACTCGCATTACATATCCATCGTATCAATCTCACATCATTTCTCTCCATGCAACAAATCAAATTTTATTTTTATTGTCAGTGATAATCAACGAATGAATACATCATGCCTGTTATGACATATGGTAGCGAAACATGGGCACTTAATAATGCAGCGATAGAAAAGCTAAGAGTGGCACAATGCAAAATGGCACGCATTATGCTTGGCATCAGTTTACATGAAAGAAAAAGAAACACCTGGATCAGACAGCAAACTGGAGTAAACGACCTTATCACCACCATACGAACATAAAAACAAGGCAGGTCACTTTTCGAGATGTACAGACAACAGGTGGACATATAGAGTGACAGAATGGACCCACGAGGCAATGGAAAAGACCTAGAATAGCAAAAAACCTTGACAGCCAACTTAACCATGCCAAGACGGGGATAAAACAAGATGGAAGGAACCCAGGGAGGGGTTCCTCCTTCAGGAGTGATCAAAAAACCTGATGATGATAATCAAGTTTCTAATTAAAAAAAACAAAGAAAAAATTAAAAGTCAATGTTATCTCATGCTCACTGTTTTATTTAAATTACCCGTCCAAAAATTTGATTAAGTGACTTTGAGAATATTTTTCTTTTTATAAAATTATCAATATTTTGGAAGTTATATGCGTTTGAAATGTATCTTAATATTATTATCCTAAGTGTTCTCAAAAATGAAGGAAAAAGTGAAATAAAGAAAAAAGTTCATACGTTTTATTTGTAACCAGCAGGGCTACCCGGCGTTGCCCGGGGACAAAAATTTGACATATTTCTATTAAAACTTCTATCTCTCGACCTCTCTCTTTTCACCCCCCCCCCCCCGGTTTCCTCCTTCCTCTTTAATTTTTTTTTTTTTTTTTTTTCTAAAAGATGATTTTAAATAACACTAAGTTCGAGCATTTTTAACGATAGCTAACAGAACGAAAAAGGGGTAAAAAACAACAACAAATAGGCAACAAATAAATGTTACCAAAGGCAAGATAAGTTACTCTTCTACTAACCTGGGTAAGTTTATTTGTATTTTAACTTAATTTTAAGCGTTTTTTTGTTCATGATCCCTGCACGGGGCTCCCTTGATAATTGGTGAAAAATCGAAAAATAAACAAAATAGTGTTAGAAACACATCCAATAAATGTCACCAATTGTGGGGAAATATAATGTTCTACCAGTATTTTGTTTAATTTTTCGTTTTTTGAGAGATTATCGAAACTCTGTAATTTCAGCCATTTTTTTTTTTTTTTTTTTTTTTTTTTTTTTTCTAATTGAATAGGTGGACACCAGGTTTGTTTTGAACAAAAAAAAAAATAACGCTTAAAAATAAGTTAAAAGACAAATAAACTTATCCAGGTTAGAACAGTAATTTATCTTGCCTTTTGTAACATTTATTTGCTGCCTATTTGTTTTTTGGTTTTTTTTTTACCCCTTTTTCGTTCTGTTAGCTGTTGTTAGAAATTCCCGAACTTAATGTTACTTAAAATTATCTTTTATTGAAAAAAAAAAGATTAAAAACAGTCACATTATCGTTGAAATAGATACCATTTTTTTTTTTTTACAAGTAAAAGTTGTAGGTTCACAGACAGGATTTTCACTCTCCCTACTCCATTTGTGTTTCGATTTGCCACAGAATAAAATCATTAAACGCTAAGAAGCCAGAGTCGAAAAGAAAGATAACTGAATGAGATTTCTTGTTTTTGAAACAACAACTTTGACATGGACGCCATTTTTCTACAAGTAAACCATCATCTAAGCATGAAAAACACATAATACTTGACTTTTCCTCGAGCTGGAAATCACTTTCCAATCGACAGCTTAAAAGCTTCGAATATGAAAGGCTAATTTCGGTGCTTCTGTATTGTAGGGCCGAAAAAAAAAAATGTTATCTTTATTTTTGAAGAGTCAAATAAGGGGGAGATAATTCAAAGTTCCCCTCTACGATTTATTTAAAATTTTGGATTTTACTGTTGTAATTAACTTAAAATAAAGTTAAAACAATGTATACGTAAAAGGATAATTGAAGAATAACACAATCACAACGCATTCGGTACCAATGAAAAATAAAACGATTTATTCAATGAACGTCACAGAAAAAAAAATTAGAAAAATACGTAAAATAGAAGGGAAAAAAAACATGAAACCAGGGAAATAAAGTTTTTTTGAAATAAATGAAAGTTTTACACTGGATGCAGGTTGTTTCCGCCCCTGAAATTAATCTGTGCGCTGGCAAAACGTTTGGCATTATCTCTGGATATATAAAATATCTTCCAAGTTCAGAGCGTTAAAATCCATTTTTAGATAAATTCGAAAGTGATTTTGAAACCTTTAAACTGGCGATGAAAAAGTAATTTGGGGCTTGAATGAAAGTTTAAAGTATAATGGTTCACCTGTGTACCTAAAACAAAGGAAAAGATTAGTTTTTCGGATAATCATTACTATTACCGACATAAATTATTTTAAAGGAAATAAAGTTGGCAAATTAGTCAAAAACAATTTATTTTGGTTTATCTACTCATTTGTGGCGTATTTGCATTAAAAAATGTAATATATAAGCATTTTAAGTATTATTTACTCCTCTCCAGGAGTTAGGCACAAGGCCAGTTTTATCTTACTCCCACAAGTAAGATGTGACCCAAGCTCGGGTCGGAAAGTGGGGTTTGAAAAGCCAGCGCCCGAGAAGGTGAGCACTCTGGCCATTAAAAATTGCCTGAGCAGCCCCGTCGGCATTCCCCGGTAGGGGCGCCTCAGACAGTAAGCAATTAACTTACTCCTCCCCAAAGAGGGGAGGTAAAGCCTGGGAGGGTGGACCTCCTAGAACTGCACAGGACAGACCCATTGACCGGCGTAAGTCAAGTCCCGAAGGACAAGACAATACCAGTATAGGGTGCAGTATCCATCGGAACAGATACTACACTTTGATCTTAGCCAAAAGGCCATTTTAAGCATTTTATGTTATCAGCAGATTGTGAGTACATTAATAAAGACTCTACAGACACTGGACTACTTATAACTTTACTCACAACCTATAATTATGGAACTTAAAATGCTTATAACTTATATTAACCCTTTCATGCATGATTTTATTTTTACAGAAATTCTGCGTACCTGATCTAAATTGTTCTTGAACCACGTACCTTTATGTTGAGCTGACTTCTGAAAAGGCCCGTAACAACTAATAATGGAGGCAAAACGTATTCCTCGATGTCGCTGACTCTCACAAAAACAAATATGATTAGTCAAATAAAAATTTATGACAACTTTTCTATTTGTTGTTGTGGAAAACAGTGTATGCATGACAGTCGGCCATCATAGTAGTGTTTTAATCTGGATTTAAAAGAAGTCCTAGTTAAATGTATACAAGTTGAATACTTGTGATTTGGGTCAATGATTGTAAATCGCATTCTTATAACTGATATTCTTTTGTTTTAGGTTTTTTTCTCGCTAATCTCTTCCTTTCTTTTTTCTGTCTCTCAAGAAAGTAAATGAAAAAACATTTTCCGTAAAAACCAAAAAGAAATTTGGCCAGACATCAAAATGGAATAAAAGAATACAAGACATACGCTTATTCAATTTGCACATCTTCAGACATCTTTTTTAATTTTGAACATTTTTTTTTTCTGACACAAAATGATTTGAACAAAAGAAATTTTCTTTTATAAGACGATGACAGGAATTTCTGAAGGTGCCTACTGAAATTTAAAAATAAGAAAGCAAATCAATATTTGGGGGGGGGGGGGCCTGCCTTACTCACTCACGCACACACATAGCAGCTGCACGCTTCTACCAAGCAACATTAGACAATGAACTCCAGCTAAAATTAATAATATAACAAAACAACAAAAAAAAGGCCATTAATTATAACCAAAATACTCCAAATAAAGAAAGACAGTTAAACATGATTATGAAAAATAAAAAGCATAACTTCCACCATTAAAATAAACTTAACTACACTAACTTAGGGGAAAAGAAATAGATTTAATTTGTTTGTTTGTTTTTTTTTTTTACTTACTTTGTATTGTTTTTAAGTTAACTTTAAACTTGTTAAAAAAAAATCACATATTCCTTTTAAAAATAATTATATTTTACATTTTATTTTAATAAAGAAAAACCAGTTCAACTTGCAGTTTTTTTTTTTTTTTAGATTTTTTTTTAGTTTTGTCGGTATTAAGTACAGAGAAAACTTTTTTTTTTTTTTTACAAATCAAATTAATACATTGGCTTAATTTGTCCTGTCACTGCATGGAAAATCAGACAAAACTAGTCGTTAAAATTTGGCAGCTATTTTGGGAGTTAATCGCCTTGATATAACCCAAGTTGATAATTTTTATTAAATAAAAAATGAAAACATGTTATCTCACTCTCACTCAGTGAGTTACAGTCGTGTCTTAACCTGGACTTAAAAGCAAATTGCAGAGTCGGGGGTTATGGAAGGAGTCGAAGTTGGAGTCAGACTCATAAGAATGCTAGGAGTCAGAGTCTGAGACTGATTTTTTAATTTCTGAAGACTCGACAGAGTGTCTGAATATTGGAAGACTTTAAAATAAGGAATCAGAGTCAGAATTTTTTGAATCCTAGAAATCAGAATTTTAAATCATTGTTTTAGCTGATCTGCTTTTTTTTTTCTTGTTAATCTCATTCTTTCTGTTTTTCAGTTTCTCCAAAAAGCAAAGAAAGAAACCTTTTTCTGTGAAAGCCAAGAAAAATTTGGCCCAAATTCAAAATTGGACTAAAAGAGGTTAGGGTTAGATGTTACAAGATCAGACATACAGCTATTCAATTCTCACATCTTCAGACATCTTGTTTTCTTCATTTTTTTTTTTTTCTGCCACAAAATGATTAAACAAATGCTAGCGTCTCATTCTTTGTTTTCTTGAGAAATATCTTTTTCTCTGTTCGTCAGATTCCCCTCCAAATATTTGGCAGTTTCTTCGATAGTCTCGACTTGAGATTCACTCAACATTTTCTCAGCGTTTTTGCTTTCCCCGGCTGCATCTTCAACTACTTCTCGCATTTCGCAGAGAATTCGATATGCAAATGAACTTGCCTCTTCATCACCTGAAAAAAAAAACCTGATTATTTCCGTAAAAAATATGAGTTGAAAACGTATATTCGTCATATGGAATTTTGGTATTACAGAAAAAAAAAGACTTTTTAAAAATAGTTACCTATTACGTTAAGCTTTTTTTTCTTTTTTTTTACACCTTGAGCCAAACTACAAAAAAAAAAAAATCTACGGAAAATTTTAGACATTATAAATTTCGTAAATGCAAATTTTCCTTCATATTGAATTCTAAATAAAAACCCTATACTATACACTTTCTCCTCATATTCATTTCTTGTACAAATTTTATTTCAATGTAAACATGCACTAAGTGGTTGCATGTTTGCGATGCATGTGAATAACAGATTTGCTGCAGGTGAGAAATATTTAACTAAGAAAAGAGAAATCACCCAAGATATTATAAACGGGGTCCGGAAGTAATTATAACTCGAAATTAATTGCAACTTGGACTTAATTTATCAATTTTATTTGTTATTCAACTAATAAATCTCATTTTATTTCTTTCATTTGCAAAATTATATTGTACAAATTAAAAAAAAAAAGTTTTATTTCATTTTATCATCAAGAATTTATAAAGTCGTATATTAATCATATTTTTTTAAGAAATTTGTAAAGTCGTATATTAATCATATTTTTTAAAGAAATTTGTAAAGTATATTTATATTTAGATTTGTAATTAATTCCGGTTTGTAATTAATTCCGTCACCCTTATAAACATGTTTGGTCTGGAGCTAGGAACGCTCAGAATTCGATTTGTCCATTTGAAAAACTTTGATTATTTCCATAGAAAATATGAGTTGAAAATGTCTATTTGCCATATGGAATTTTAGTATCACAGAAGAAAAAAATATTTTTTAAAAATAGTTACCTATTACGTTTAGCTTTTTTTCTTTTTTTTTTACACTTTAAATGTTGTGGCCTTGAACCAAACTACAAAAAAAAAAATCTACGGAAAATTTTAGACATTATAAATTTAATAAATGCAAATTTTCCTTCATATTGAATTCCAAATAAAAACCCTATGCTATAAACTTTCTTATCATACTCATTTCTTGTACGAATTATATTTCAATGTAAACATGCACTAAGCAGTGTAGTATCTGTTCCGATGGATACTGCACCCCATAGACTGGTATTGTCTTGGCCTTCGAGGCTTGATTTACGCCGGTCTATGGGTTTGTCCTGTGCAGTTCTAGGAGGTCAACCCTCCCAGGCTTTGCCTCCCCTCTTTGGGGAGGAGTAAGTTTATTGCTTACTGCCTGAGGCGCCCCTACCGAGGAATGCCGACAGGACCGCCCAGGCTATTTTTAAAAAGCCAGAGTGCTCAACTTCTCGGGCACTGACTTTTCAAATCCCACTTTCCCGACCTTGTGTCACATCTTACCGCTGTGGGAGGTAGATAAATATCTGCACTAAGCGGTTGCATGTTTGTGATGCATGTGAATAACAGATTTGCTGCAGGTGAGAAATATTTAGCTAAGAAAAGAGAAATCACCCAAGATATTAGAAATATGTTTGGTTTGGAGCTAGGAACGCCCAGAATTCGATTTGTCCATTTGAAAAAAGTTAGTGTCTCCTTAAACGGGGGTTCATGCTGAGAGCAAAGTACTTGAGAAAAATAATGGCCGGCTAAAAAATAAGATACGGGACCCCCTAAAAAAATAGTTTTTTATGTTCATAGATTGGTAGCTGATTGGCCTTTTCAAGTGGATTCTGGCTAGCCATTATTTGAAGTGGTTTTTCTGGGGTGGTCACTGGTTGTTAGATAGTGAGGGTGCAGAGAATAGGAGGACTCCCTGAAAGGAGGTAGGAGCCAAAACGGAAGTTGGAAGTGACGTCATGACAGTGGGAGACTTCGTCGATCTGTTTGTTCTTTTGTTATTTGTTTTTAAACTGGAGTTGTAATTTTATTTGGAGGGAGAATTCTTCTGTTACAGCACTGACGCTGCAACCATATTGACACTGCGACCGGTGTCGGAATTGGGCAACAAATTTGGACGGGCACAACGAGCAAACGATCACGGTCTGTGCAGTGAACGTGCACAAAACACGTTCACATCAGTAATAAATTACGAGCATTTAATTGAGTATTCTTCTCGGATTCTCCTGGCTCGTTCCCTCCAGCCATCTCTGTCAGACATCGCTGTTGGCACGTCCGCCAGATTAATTGGTTCTCAACATGGTCCAGATGAACGACTGGTGGTCCATCTCAACATGGTCCAGATGAACCACTGGTGGTCCATCTCAACATGGTCCAGATGAACCACTGGTGGTCCATCTCAACATTGTCCAGATGAACGACTGGTGGTCCATCTCAACATGGTCCAGATGAACGACCGGTGGTCCATCTCAACATGGTCCAGATGAACCACTGGTGGTCCATCTCAACATGGTCCAGATGAACGACTGGTGGTCCATCTCAACATGGTCCAGATGAACCACTGGTGGTCCATCTCAACATGGTCCAGATGAACGACCGGTGGTCCATCTCAACATGGTCCAGATGAACGACTGGTGGTCCATCTCAACATGGTCCAGATGAACGACTGGTGGTCCATCTCAACATGGTCCAGATGAACGACCGGTGGTCCATCTCAACATGGTCCAGATGAACCACTGGTGGTCCATCTCAACATGGTCCAGATGAACGACCGGTGGTCCATCTCAACATGGTCCAGATGAACCACTGGTGGTCCATATAGAATTTCCATAAAGATTCTCGAGTTCAACAAGATGCACCTGAAGAAGGCCGGAGGTTACATCAGCCGAAACGTGAGAATAATATCCAATATGAGAACAGTAGTCTCTCCCTCCTAGACAGGGTCCAAAAAAGGGCCGCTAATCTAATAGGTCTCACACCATCTACCAAGCTCCATCACATCGCCGCAATGTGTTGCATCCCTGTGCTTGTTTTACAAGTACTTCAATTGAATGCGCTCCGACGAACTTGCTGCACTTGTACCCCTTCAACGTAAATACTTCCGACAATCAGCAAAATCCCACCCCTTCACTGTAGAGGTCCCCAGAAGTAGGGAAGATTTCTATTCTAATAGCTTCTTTCTTCGAACTGCTTACCTCTGGAATTCCCTTCCCTGCTCCCTGTTTCCTCAACTGTACCAATATGCAGAAATTCAAATGTAGTGCAAACAAGCATCTCGCTGCACAACTCCCCACTTAGGATGGCCTTATTAATCTAATTCACAGCAGCCCCTTACGCCTCAGTGGCAATAAGTTTTGTTTGGGCTGAATAAAAATAGTAAAAAAAAAAAAAAATGTTAAGTGAGAATAAAAGTCCAGATAATACAACTTATCAATCCTCATCTAAAAAATTCTGACACATAAAATAATTTTTATTAGCATTAGTTTCCAGCGGTATTAGTATCTGTATATTAATATAGGTATATTATTTGTGTCACGGCTTGGAAAAGAGGATAAAAAGGTGAAAGAGTGACAGGAATAGTGAGGAAGGAAGTAGAGAGGAAGTAACGCTGAAAAAATGAAAGTTCATATCCACAATTTAAAAACAAAAAAATATTTTCCTTCGTTGATTATTTTTTTTTTTTAAATGCAATATCAACTCGCCAATAATGTTCGAAATTCCATTAAAAGATTTTAACAATTTAAAGCCGACAATTATTTTTACAGGGGAGAAAAATTTACATTAAAATATGTTTGGATTATTCAGACTACTGTTTTCGTCTTGGATGTTATTCCCACAACATTTTAGCCGATGTAACCTTTGACCTTCTTAAGGTGCATCTTGTCGAACTCGGGAATCTTTCTGTTGAACTCGGAAATCTGTAGCAAATTTCAAATGGGACCCTTTATTTAATGTTGGAAAGGTCTCTGAATTAGTGTCTTCTATATATGGTTTAAATTTCATTAAAATTGGTATTTGAAGGTTCTATCCCCATGGGTCACTTAGATATTTGCAACATAGAGATTCGGAAACACTTCCATTGTCTTCCCCGGAGAACTTTATACATAGGATATAAATTTCATCAAAATAGAATATATATATATGAAGTTTTAAAGGAGGTTGTGCCCTCATGGCTCCCTTAGGTAAGGATGGCTTTTAGAAGTTTTGGGACCACTTCAATTGTTGTCTCCAGAAGGATCTAAATTTCATACGATATATTTGAAGTTTTTAGAGGATTATACCCTCATAGTCATGGCCCCCGGTAAATTTTACATAAGAATACACTTTTAGATTTTATGTAGATTCTCTACACTTTCTTTCTATAGGGAACACACAAACATCACAAACACATACACATACACAGATTTAGGAACACTTCCATTGTCTTCCCCCGGTAAATTTTACATAAGAATACACTTTTAGATTTTATGTAGATTCTCTAACCTTTCTTTCTATAGGGACCACACAAACATCACACACATCCATTGAGTTTTACATATATAGAAGACTAGCTGACTTTGCCATTGCTTCATAAAGTTCGCTACTTGAAATACTTGACACCAAAATTTTAAATAATAAACATTTAATTCATAAGTTTCTTGTAAACACGAGACAAAAAATGTTCACATTTATTCGTATGAATGGATGAACATTAAATGGGAGAGAGAGGGGAAGAAAGAGAAAGAAAGGGGAAGTGAGCAAGACAGCTGGCTAGCCATCAGTTTGCCAGCCACCTGATCCCTCGCTCGGGGCACTCTTTCTTCCCTTGATAGAGTACAAAGCTGACTTTGAAATCTAGTTAGAGATGTATGCTTCTCTTCCACTACGGCCTCTTCCGCACAGAAGAGATGTTGCTAGCCTCTCTCTACTGTACGCTATGTTCATGGTAGGTGTTCGACTGAGCTCCAATACCTGCCACCCTCCCTGAAAAACATTCACAGCAAGAACTCGTCTAGCTACAGATGATGAACTTTCCTTTCTTTCTTTCTATACCAAAAACTAAAGGGAACTTCCATGAACAAAGTTTCCTTCCTAAAACATCTCATCTGCAGAAGAAAATATCATGAGGCTGGTTCCCAACCGACTGCAACATGGTCGTCTTCAAATCTAATGTAAACAATACTTGTTGATAATCAATTCCTCTTAAGTAATCTTCTGCCCACCCCACCCATTTGATTCCAATCCCTTCATGGTGGCGCTCATCGTCCAACCGACGATCTCTTTAACCCTTATTCTCGAGTGAGCCCTGAACCTTGATAAGCAGTGACCCATTAGTACAAAAAATAAAAGATAGCACACTAGTTCAATTAATAGAAGTAATAGTATAGTTTCGGCTTCAGACAGACTTATACCAAATCTCCATTAGTAATAGAAGTACAATTGTACAATTAATAGAAGAAAAAGTATAGTTTCGGCTTCAGACAGACAGATACGAAATCTCCATTTGCAAAAAGTATGCTCCCTCTGGTCACATATTGTTACCAGTATATACGAGGAACGAACATATATCACACTGGCTCCCCACTCCCCAAAGAAGGAAATTATGCCTGGGAGGATGGTTTCATGACAACATAACAGATACTACATTACCCCCCCCCCCTAAAAAAAAAGGAAGAGGTAATGCCTGGGAGGATGGTATCCTGACACCAGAATAGATACTATATTACCCCCCCCCCCAAAAAAAAGGAGGAGGTATCTGGGAAGATGGTATCATGGGAGAATGGTATTATGGCAATGGAACTGATACCACTCCCTCCCCTCCCTGAATCGAGCAGTGAAAGACAGCACAGTAGTACTAATAGAATAATAGTATAGTTTCGGCTTCAGACGTACAGATACAAAATCTCCATTGGTAATAGATGATAAACTTATTTACAAAAAAAATGCATGATTTTTAACCAAAAATTTATCTGCAACGAAGAATTTAATCGAAGACTATCTGATTACAAATCAAAGGATTCACAATCAAAGAATCCGCAATGGAGAGTAGAAAGTGGAACTTGGGTTTACTCTCAGCATCATTGTAACTTTCGTTACCCCCTATTTTGTCCTTTAGTCCTCACATTTCATGAGCGATGTTTCTGACAAAGGAGGAAGAATTGCTGTTTTCTGGCTCGGTTGCTGTTTTGAGTGGGTGGTATGGGGAGATTTTCAATCCTCTCATAACATTCATCATCATTCAACTGTCAAACTATCCATCTCAATAACCCTTATCCTCGAGTATTTTTTTAGCCTTGATAAATAGTGACTCATTAATAGAATAAAAATAAAAATAACAAGCCGCGCATGCGTGGTCCCCCTCTGTATGTGACTCGATGTGGCGAGTGTAAAATGCAATAAATTTGGGCAATTTGGGGCATTTTTGACCCCCCCTTTGACCCCCTGGAGGCGCAAACCAGAATTTTTCATTTTGGCCAAGTTTCAGAAAAATTGAATGGATGGATCAAACGTTATGGGAGAAAAAGGTAATTTTTTGCCATTTTGAGGGCTTTTCACCCCCTGGGGGCGCGAACCAGATTTTTTCCAAGGTCAGCGATACTTATTTTCTATTAGGAACAATTGCCTCCACATTTTGGCCAAGTTTCAGAGAAATTGAATGGATGGATGGGGGGCTAACCAGATTTTTTTTCAAAAATCGGAGAATGTCACTTTCTAACCTAACCAAAGTTACAACTTCATGTAAAATTTCAGAGAAATTCAATGGATGGTTGCGGAGAAAAATCTGGACGGACGGACATGCCTCAAAACATAAGTCCCCCGATTTTATAAATCGGGGGGGACCAAATAAATAATAAGGTGATATAGTTCCTATTTACTTGCTTCCCCATGAGGGCAAAGTTAGACACAAGGTTGGTTTTTAATGTAGGGGAAATTCCAGCTACCCCAAAAAGGGGCACTCTGGATTGGGACAAAAATTAAAGTCTAGAACGATTTCTCCTTCACTGACCGAAGACAGAAAAGATGAATTTGGATATCAGAACAGGTAATACACTTTGCTCCTAGCCAAAAGGCCAAGGAACTAGTCATAAAGCATTGTGCGTAATATGTATATAAAGGGTTCATAGAAAGCTATCACAAGCAAGAAGTGGAAATTTAGTGGCGTATTTCCACTTTTTGCATTGTGATTGTGAAATAATGTGATCTTTGTGAGTGGCAAGACACGAATATGAAGAATAAATTGGATGAAAACGCTTCTGTATAAATCAACAAATACAATTATTTATTATATAATTACAACTGAAAAAGAATTACTTTGTAATGAGGACGTAAATAATTGTAGTCGCTGTATTTTGTTCTAAATGTCGGCTGGCTGAATGTAAGGGGCATAACTCTGCTTTCCAAAATGCACATTATCTCAAGAAAGGCAACGACGGGCAGCGAATTACTACTTCGCTTTCAAATTGCAAAACATTTAATCCTTAGGTGAAAATCTACTTCCATCTAGCAGATAGCCTTCTATGACGCCTCACTATATAATAATGATAAATTTAGTCGAACTATAGTTGTGACCATATGCGAGGGGGTGGGGGAATTGTTTTGCGTGAGACTCACCTGCCATAAAAGCGACCTCTGACACATGTTTCAATAGTTTCTCCGTACTCGTAAAGACCAGCATCAGTTTCTGAAAGAAAGAAACAAAAATTAAATACAAACACTATACACCCCGACCCATAAGTGTGTCTAGAAATCAAGTCTTTTATTTAAGTCTTATGGTTACATACCAAGGCCATACCTATAACAGGCCAAGAGATCAAACATTTGGGTTCTTTTACTAGAGAAGTATACTAGGCCTTTTCTATTGCTGGACCATCCGATTTTACCTTAGTAATAATTCATCAATATGAAACCTTAACTCCTAACTGATTAATTATATACTTACCCTGTCTCTAAGTAAAAACTTCTAAGTTACAAATTTATTTATTAGAGAATAGTTATGAAACCAGGGTTGATAATACTTGGATTTGGGGTTCGAATCGTCCAACCAGCAGTACGGTTACGTAATTCCATACTGACGAGTGTAGAAAACATGAAACATATATGTCTATGGATATTAAAAACATTTACTTCTTAATAATTATTAAACTCTGATAAAGTTGAGCCCTTTCGAGAGATAATAAATTGCTGATTCAAAAATTAGCCACGGTGCAAAGAGAGTTCTGATCTCCTAAAGGAGAGTCCTTTAGGAGATCAGAACTATATTTGTAATCTCAGTAATGGTGTTTACATTTAAGATACATGGTGTATTTATCTCACATTTCAAAGTGTGATCTGAATGGTTATGAAGTCAGGGTTCATAATATTTGGGTCCAGGGTTCGAATCATCGGACCAGCGAGTGTAGAAAATATGTAACATATATTATGTCTATAGATATTAAAAATATTTATTTATTAATAATTATCTATATCTCTCTCTCTCTTTCTCATATAATATATATATATAATATTTATAAATAAATATTAAATTATTAATACCTACATACGCTAGCGTTTCAAGCTTATTGCTCTCATCAGTGCAGGAAAGTAACAATTTCAGACGGTCGGGAGGCGCGAACCCGGTTCACAGAGTCAGCTTAGAATCTGCAAGCAGTCGCCATATCCACCCGGCCAACGGAAACTGTCACGTAATTAAGGGAAATTAAGATCTATATGTACCTAGAAGCAGGCACAGATAGAAGACTAGTCGAGAGTGTTCGACGAACATATTCGGAACTTTGCTTTAGAGCTTTTTGACAGTCTATTTTTAACATCCCGAGAGTGCTCAACTTAATTTCTTAAAGGGGCTTAGTATAATATTTATAAATAAATATTAAATTATTAATATATATATATACATACACACACACATTTAAATCAATTAGAAAACTTTTTTGAGTTAACTATAAAAATTTATCATCAACTAGAAAACACGTTAACAGCTCAATTGATAGTGTGATAGAGCTGATTATGTCTGTATTTTTAATGATTTAAATTATTTTCAAATCATATTCCAAGTAAAGAGTAAACACAATGGTATCAAAGTTGTTTACAGCTGCTTCAAGAATGAAGGATACTGGATAAATACCATTCCGAAAAGAGACGATGCTTCGACAAATTTTATGTTAGATTATATGACTGAAAATAAACATTGCCTTGAAACAGTTGGAAACAATATTAACACCATTGTATATGCTCTTTATTCGGAATATGATTTGAAAATAATTTAAATAGTCGAAAATACATTTTTGGAAAGATAATTTAATGAAGGAATGTCATCAAAAAAATCGGTTTTGCAATAAAATCAATAAGGTGTCTTAAAGATGTAAAAAAAAAAATGGCTGCTGTATCCTCCGTCCCCTTTTTAATTTGTTTTTTAATGTTTTATCGAAATACTTACGGTATCATTTGGTTATTAAATTACTTGAATGAAATTACAGCATAGTTTGTTTTTTTAAATATTTGTCACACATAAAAACTAAAAGTGTATTCATATGTAAAGTTTTCTGGGGAAGACAATGGAAGTGGTTCCAAATCTCTAAGTGCCCTCCTAGCCTTTTTTCATGCAAATCGCTCCAGACAAGGCATGAAGCCACTTGATGTAAGAAGCTAAAAATAAAATAGTACTTCATAATAAAAAAATTAGCCAATGATAAGTGTTATATGGATAGATAGCCAGAAAACAGCAATTCTTTCCCCTTTGTCAGAAACATCGCTCATGGAATGTGAGGACTAAAGAAAAAAATAAGGGAAGCGAGAGTTACGAGGCTGCCGAAAGTAAACCCAAGGTCCACTTTCTACTCTCCTTGAGCTAAGGGAGATATGAGGGACAAAACCTTTTTTTAAAACTTCAAATATATCCTATTTTGACAAAATGTATATCATATGTATATAATTCTCTGTGGAAGACAATGGAAGTGATCCCGAATCTCTACGTTACCATCAATGAGCTATGGGGACAGAACCACTTTAAAACTTCGAATATACTGTTAACTTACTGTGCCAGAAAAATAAAATAAGAAAAGTTTTGACTGTAATTCGACCGAACCGAATTTCGTGCAACCCACTTTCTGCCTTTTTCTCCAAACCTTTTTTTCTGTCTTTCAATTTCCAACAAAATTTTGTGCAACCCACTTTCTGCCTTTCTCTCTCCAATCCAAAATCGCTTCTCCTCCTTCCCAGCTGTCCTCTTCATTTATCTCACCTGATATCCACATATGCAAATCGCATAAACACCTGCACCTATGAAGAGAAGCCCTTTTTAAATCTGCATACGACATGCAAAGCACCTCCTTCTTTTCCCTGATGGTGAGTGTTCCTCTTTATTGTCACAAATACGTGTATCCGATTTTAATGAAATTTAAACCATATGTATAAGACACTAATTCAGAGTTCTTCAAAATTTCAGTTTCTTCCGACAATATTAGGGAGCAAAAAGGGAGGGGGGGGGGGGGCAGTAAAAAAAAAAAAGAAAGTAATATGGTGTTACCAGCATAATAAAAAAGGACACAGTAGTGTTCCTCAATCCTGAGCAACGTCGGGTCTCCCTGCTAGTTAACTGAATAAAATCATATCATAGTTTTCATGCAAAATAAAGTTTTCTGGGGAAGACAATGGAAGTGGTTCCAAATCTCTAAGTGCCCTCCTAGCCTTTTTTCATGCAAATCGCTCCAGACAAGGCATGAAGCCACTTGATGTAAGAAGCTAAAAATAAAATAGTACTTCATAATAAAAAATTAGCCAATGATAAGTGTTATACGGATAGATTCTGAGCCAGAAAACAGCAATTCTATCCCCTTTGTCAGAAACATCGCTCATTGAATGTGAGGACTAAAGAAAAAAATAAGGGAAGCGAGAGTTACGAGGCTGCCGAAAGTAAACCTAAGGTCCACTTTCTACTCTCCTTGAGCTAAAAAAGCATCAGAAAATTTCTATATATAAAGCTCAATGTCCGTTTGTATGTATGTCTGTGTGATGTTTGTGTGTTCCCTATAGAAAGAAAGTTTAGAGAATCTACATAGAATCTAAAAGTGTATTCTTATGTAAAAGTTATTGGAGAAGAAAGTGTTCCCGAATCTCTAAGCACGGCCACTCAGGTGGAGCTATGAGGGATTAACCCCCTTAAAACTTCAAATATATCCTATTTTGACAAAATGTATATCATATGTATACAATTCTCTGTGGAAGACAATGGAAGTGGTCCTGAATCTCTACGTTACCATCAATGAGCTATGGGGACAGAACCACTTTAAAACTTCAAATATACGTATATACGATTTTAATGAAATTTAAACCATTTGTATAAGATACTAATTAATAGTTTTTCAAAATTTCAGTTTCTTCCGACAATATTAGGGAGCAAAAAGGGAGGGGGGGGGGCAGTAAAAAAAAGAAAAAAGTAATATGGTGTTATCAGCATAATAAAAAAGGGCACAGTAGTGTTCCTCAATCCTGAGCAACGTCGGGTCTCCCTGCTAGTTAACTGAATAAAATTATAGTTTTAAAAAGACTTCTCACAAACCGTTCTCATAAGTCATCAAATTTTATCCATTCTGTTCATCATTTTCAATCCCCTCATGATATTCATCATCATTCCACTGACAATCCATCCATCTCATTAACACTTATCCTCGATTGGCTTTTATCCTTGATAAGTGGTGACTCATTAAGTTAAAAAATGATTTGTTGACCGATGTTTCTTGTGTACCTTAATCTGGTGAACTGGTTACTTTGATGTTAAATTTAAAATTCATAAACAGTCATGCGTAACGTGACATGATCAGTCGAGTGGAGCGCGACCTGAATGCTTTTATAAAGCGTTCCATTTAGATTTTTAAAACTTTTTACGCTCTAATGTTGTATTGTAGTGGGTGTAAGGTACTTATGAGGATGATGACGAAATACGAAAAGCTGTCCATTAGTTTGGTGAACAGTTGACTTATTACAATCATCATCATCATATTCGGTTTAATGTCCGTTTTACATGCTGGCATGCGTTGGATGGTTGTAAGAAATTGACTTCCAAACTAACCTATCTCTGGCCAGCTCTTTATTCATATCCCTCTTTCTCTCACGTTAATTTTTATCACTTCCTCCCATGTTTTCCTTGGTCTTCCTCTGTGAACTGACCCTGCTAACTCAACTGTTCTACTAACACAACAACTCTCATCCATTTTTTCAACGTAGCCATACCATTAAAGCTTACCCTTTCACACAAATCTCCCTATACTGTCCAGATTTAATCTTCCCCTGGGGTAATCAGAACTAAGCCTATCTTTAAGACTCACATTACACATCCATCGTTTAATTATCATATCATTTCCCTCCATGCAACGCATGTCCTCAGCCCTCACTGGCCAGGTTTCACTTCCATACTCTGCATACACATGCCTGGTAAACTCTTACCTTTGTTGACAGTAGTAATGCTCTGCTGGTTAGTAATGGCAGAAGTTCCATGAATCTACTCCATCCACTCCTAATTCTTACAATCACACTAGCACCTGCTCCACCCTGTGCTCCAATGGTGTCACCAAGGTAACTAAACTTCTCTACAACCTCATTAACTTCGCCATCCAAGTATATTTTCTCCACATCTGAATTCTCATCCATCTCCATTGTCTTACACTTCTTGCACATAAATTGGTTATTTACTCTCAACCTACAAGTAATTCCACTGCACTTCTTGTGTATCCAATGCTTACAGGTACCAAAAAAATGGAATTGCACCCGACTCCCTTACCACAAACTGAGCAGGAGAACTTGCCTTTACAATATACTCACAAACAAGCTCCAGCCCCTGTCCCATCGCCGCAATGTTGCATTCTTGTGCCTGTTTTACAAGTACTTCAATGGATTGTGCTTCGATGAACTTGCTGCTCTAGTGCCCCCTCGACGTAAATACACTAGACCAACCCGACAATCAGCTAAGTCCCATCCATTCACTGTGGAGATCTCCAGATGTCGGAGAGCTTTCTACTCCAATAGCTTATTTCCTCGTGCTGCCGGCCCCTGGAATTCCCTCCCCTGCTCCCTGTTTCCCCGACTGTACAGACATGCAGAAATTTAAAACTAATGTGAACAGACATCTCGCTGCACAGCTCCCAATTGAGGATGACCCCACAAAAACTTTCACCCTAATTCTCAGTAGCCCCTTACGTCTACAGTGTTTGGGGTGAACTATGATAAAAAAACTTTTTTTTTTCAAACTTATGATCAAAATGTGATTCATGAGATAATACAAAACCTCAGCTAAAATAAATTTGATGGGTTAGAATTCTTTTTCAGAATTAATTTTTTTCTGAGCAATGAGAGTGAAGTGTTAGCAGCTAAAAAGATTTCTGCTGACTGATTGGAAACCTTGCCTCTAGTAAAAAACTTCAAATGTTAGATCTCTCGGCCTGTTATAGGGATGGCCTTGTTATACAGGGTGTTTCAAAAGTCTTGGGAACATAACAATTTTTAATAACTCAAAAACTATTAGGAGTTGAAAAATGAAATTGGTACCGTTGGAAAGGTTAAAGTTTCAAGTTTTGTGGGGAATCTTCAAAGTTGCTCAATATATAAAAGTAATTAGCAAATTTATGATACAATACAGAACCTCAGCTGAAATAAATTTGATGGGTTAGAATTACCTTTCAGAATGAAATTTTCTCTGAGCAATGCGAGTGAAGTGTTAGCAGCTAAAAAGATATCTGCTGACTGATTGGAAATCTTGCCTCTAGTAAAAAACTTCAAATGTTAGATCTCTCGGCCTGTTATAGGGATGGCCTTGTTATACAGGGTGTTTCAAAAGTCTTGGGAACATAACGATTTTTAATAACTCAAAAACTATTAGGAGTTGAAAAATGAAATTGGTACCGTTGGAAAGGTTAAAGTTTCAAGTTTTGTGGGGAATCTTCAAAGTTGCTCAATATATAAAAGTAATTAGCAAATTTATGATACAATACAGAACCTCAGCTGAAATAAATTTGATGGGTTAGAATTACCTTTCAGAATGAAATTTTCTCTGAGCAATGCGAGTGAAGTGTTAGCAGCTAAAAAGATATCTGCTGACTGATTGGAAATCTTGCCTCCAGTAAAAAAAAAACTTCAAATGTTAGATCTCTCGGCCTGTTATAGGGATGGCCTTGTTATACATTGAATGATAATCTTGTAAGGAGAGTAACTCTGCTTTGACTCGGGAGATATATGAATCGAAAGAGAGATCTATAGATAAAGAGAGAAAGATAGGTAAGTAAATAACAGGAGATGTGGCATGAGTGAATTAGTCAAAGCCCAGTTAGATCTCTTGGCCTGTTATAAGGGATGGCCTTGAAAAACAAAAAACGAGATGAGTCTGCTGAAATACCTGACTCAAGATAGGCCCATAATAAAAAGACACACTTGGAACCTTTAGTGTGCAGGAGACGCTTCCCTGCATGGGTGAATTAGACAAAACCCAGTTCTTTTGTGTACTATAAATAAACGAGTGAGAAAGAAAAATTATGCTTCCCCAGTGTTCACACTAATGTCTATTTATATAAAGTTAGGTATGTTTATATATTTGTATGTACAAGATCCACTCCTAAACTAATTACCCAATCATTATGAATTTTAGATCACAGCTGCTAGGCATAAGGGAGCGTAATGTGGACTATATTTAGTTTAATTTAGTTTTCTGCAAAGGGAGCAAAGAAAAGAAAATGCAAGTGGCAGCCATGGTGTAAACATACACTAGGTGGTATGTTTGGTGTTGCATGTTTGCAGTGCATGCGAATAGCAGACTTCTTGCAAGTGATTAATATTTAACAGAGAGGAGAGACCACATAGAAGATTGGAAATATGTCTGATCTGTAAGTTTGGCCACCCGGAATTCTATTTAACCACTTGAGAAAATAATGTTTTTCAGATAAGGGGTTCCCTGCTTTGGTTATGGACCATTTCAGTTTTTGCCGGGAATAATGGCTGGGGCCCCCTGGGGATTGTGTTCATGGATAAGGTTAGGCATTATACGGGGATGGGCTGACCAACTGAGAGGGGTACCGGTCATCTGGGATTTCTAGTTGAAAGTGCTTATATTCCAGCCTATGGGCAGGGGAGGATAGTTAAACCGGACCTCTGGGCGTGACATAGGCAGTTTGATTTTCTGAGGGCTAGCAGTCAGTTGGATCTGTGTGCCTCCCCAGACAAGGTGGGCCCTTGGGGCTCTTAGCTAAAGGATTGTGTTCATTGGACTTATGTTTTGATTTGGTTGGGCAAAGGTTTTTCAGCTGCAAGTCTGTTGTTCAGAAAATGAGTACCATTTGTAACCTAAAAAATGAAACTTCTGTTAATTGTTTTTAAACTGAAGTTGTCGTTTTGTTTGGAGGGAGAATTCCTTTGTTGCAGCACTGACGCACACATGCATTGGAAATCTTGCCTCCAGTGAAAGACCCAAATGTTAGATCTCTCGGCCTTTTATAGGTATGGCCTTGGTTATTGCATATCTATGAGTGTTTTTTTGTTTTTTTCAGTCCGTCCGTCAGTCAGTCAGTCCGTCAGTCAGTCAAAACCAGGGTTACTGACTTGCCCTCGGCTCAGTTTGAAATTACTATCTGCTGAATGACTGGAAATGTTGCCTTATATTATAGGAATGGCCTTCTTACATACCGAATGATAATCTTGTAAGGGGAGTAACTCTGCTTAGACTAAGTAAATAGATAAATAAAAAAAGAGATTTATTTTTTTTACATTAAAGGGTCACCGCTTATCAAGGCCTAAAGGCCACTTGAGGATAAGGGTTAAAGTGTTTGACTGGTGAACGGTGAGACAACATCGCGATCATCGGCATGATGGTTGTAGCAGAACAGAAATTGATTATTTACGGGGACTGTCCAACAAGAAGTTGTTTACATCAGACTTGAAGACGACCATATTGTAGGCTGGGAAGCAGACTCGCGGCACTGTATTCCACAGACAGGCAGTTCTGGGAAAGAAACTCTACCCATGGAAGTTTCGTTTCATCTTAAGCACGCACAGGGAGAAAGGGAAATCATTGACAGTGGTAGTAGCTAGGTGGGTTCGAGTTGTGAATGCTTTACAAGGGGGGGAGGACCATAGATTTGAGCTCAGTCAAGCACCTACTATGAAAATAACGGTAGAGCAGAGAAAGACTAGCAACATCTCTTCTGTGAGAGAGTGACTGTAGGGAAGAGAAGAGGACATCCGCCACTAGATTTCGAAGTCGGTTTTGGACTCTGTCAAGGCAGGAAAGGGGAGCTCTAAGCGGCACCTCCCCATATGTGGCAGCAGTACTCCATCTTAGGACGTATTTGAATCTTGTACAGGTAAAGGATGCCGTCGATAGATATATAAATAGAGAAAGATGGCAGCCGCCGTGCACAGGTGAGATAGACAAAATCCAGTTCTGAGTCTGCAATGTTTTATTTCGAGAAGTTACAATGATCTTTGTTTTCTTCTAACGAACGACAGGCCCGTAAATCAAGATAAACTGTAATGAAGAGTTAATAAACTGAACTAAAATGCATTTGGTTCACTACTCAGAGTTGAAAGAGTGCCCTACCACTGAGTTCAAACGGGACGCCGAATTATTCTTTCTGTTCTTTTCACCAACAACAGTCCAACACGCATCTGAACGACGCGGTGTTCGCAACGAAACTTCTAGTCGAAAATTGAATTCCTTTCTTTTTCCCCCTCTATCTCCCTCTATCTCTCAGAACTCGACGTGGTCACAACGTCAACCTTTCTCTTCCGCTCCCCGGAGCAAAGTGTCTACGCTTTTTATGACAACGAGAATTAGCTCATGCAGAACAAGGCTCATTTGCATACGTGAACTCTCGTCGCGTGGCAAAAGTTACAAGTTTCTATTTCGTAACCGGAACACTCTGGATTCAATCCCCGATGGACAATACATGCCGCAACCCTAACTCGTTATCCCTGTGGAGCTGCATGATGGCTGCTACACAAACATCATATGTTCCAACCGAACACAAACAGTCCATTAGCTTAAGTCTGAAAGGCCTATCTGTCTCTCAGACCAACTCAACCCTCCCTGCCCACTCTGCTAGAATACATAGATACTGGTGTGATTTAGAGTAGACCATGCAGTCAGTCCGGTTGAAAAGACTAAGCTACTTATCTATGGACATAAGTTTTTTTTATCTATGGACATAAAAAAACTTACTACCCAGGGTGCCCCATATCTGGAGGGACATTCATTTTTCCAAGACTCAAGTGGCTCAAAATCACAGCATAAACCATTGTATCCAAGAAGACGTTACTATTTCAAAGACGTCAGTCCATTTTGTGGGTGGTCTCCTCTCTTAGCTAAATATTTCTCCCATTGCAGGCCTGCCGTTTTGGAGCAGGCACCTATGCACCCCACTAAACATGAAGCGTTTCACATATTTACACTATGAATAAAATAGTTTACACCCTCTGTCAAAAAAAAAAAAAAAAAATGCTCCACCAGTGTTTGCACTAATATTCATATAAAACCGTAGAATTATGACATTAATTTAATTTATCATATATAAATTATTTTTATCATGTCTGATGACTTAAAGTAAAAAAACAAAAACTACTGTTGACTTTTTATTATTGAGTTGAGGATTTCTTTCCAAATTCATTTCAGACAGCAGAGGTTGTCTGACTAGCTATTTGCTTTCTCACTCCTCCTCACCACTGGTTTCGTCCAGAGATTAGAAAAAGGCATGTTTTTTACTTGCTAACTTTTGTGTAATGGAACATACATGTTATATTTATTTATAGAAACCCTAGAAGAATAATCGTCCAAAGACAAGCAAAATTAATTTGCCGAACAGAAGAGTTTTGCACCACTTTTATGTCCTTTTATGACGATTAAAATTAAGATATAATGATACTAAACCTTATTCCATGGTTAACTTCCGATTTTATTACTAAGGGTTGCAAATTGTAAACAGGATATGACACTATGATAACCCTGTCAGTAGGGGATAAATCTCTACATTAAAGAAATTTATGAGACAACTTCACATACATGTGCGTGTTTCTTGTGTCAACATTACTTGGATAATTACACATCGAATATTTATTGAAATGAAAATATAATAGTCTCTATAAAAAAGTAAAGTCGATTTTTCTCCCTCACCTAACATAATAGTTTAATAACTGTTACACCGGCCGTTCTTACACAGGAGAAACAACACCGGTTGTCACTATAAATAGTGCGAGTCACCAGAGACACAGCGAAGACAAAGCACAGTCTTGTAACTGTCTAGCCAAGTGCTAGTTGATTTCTTACTTTGTTAATACACTTGTTAAACCAACCCTCGACTTGACTTCCTTTATTTATTATTTACTGTTGGACAACTTCACAACAATAACCAAAACCTTCATATGCTAATCTATTCTGCAATGCCTTAATGCATGTTTCCAGAAATTAGGTATTCATTTCTTCTTCATTCAATATTTATTACATTTTATCCGGAATAGCTGACTCTCCCCAAAAAAAACTTCCAAAGAGAAGGTGGCCCCATTTTTTACTCGCTACTATTTATCTATCATTGCCACAAGATTCACTGTGTGCTACTTTTTCATGGAATAAAAAATATACAAACACTGATTACCCTAAGCCTTAATGCATGTTTCCAGAAATTAGGTATTCATTTCTTCTTCATTCAATATTTATTACATTTTATCCGGAATAGCTGACTCCCCCCCCCCCAAAAAAAAACTTCCTCATTTTTTACTCGCTATTATTTATCTATCATTGCCACAAGATTCACTGTGTGCTACTTTTTCATGGAATAAAAAATATAAAAACACTGATTATTTCAGAATATTTAACATTCGCTTTCATGAAAAACAACAAATGTTCGCTAAAAGTTTAGACGTCTGCATCAGTAAGCTTCTCCGATTATTTTTTTTTATTACACTTACTTCTTATTTCCCCTCAGAATTGATACTCTGATATTTATTTATTTTTTAAATTAAATCAATATTTCAGCTTTTGAACGCCAGAACACATTATGACTAATCGCAGAATAAAGGAATATTGAATTGGATGTCGCATACACGGACCTTTAGTCATAGTGAGCACGACAAAATATTCATGTCTTCTTCGAGCATTTTTAAAAATTATTTCTTTGCAAATTGTCTCAGTCGAGGATTTCTCCTCCTCTCACCGAGAACAGATGACGTATACTATGAGAACAGATGATATTTTTATTGATGCAAATAGGTCACAGTTGTTTTTTTATGTCGACAATATTTACGTGACTAAACTAGAATATAACACTGTCGTCATATATGAAATTTGTAGTTGCAGTGAGTTATGCAAATATTTAATTTTAAAAATTAATTAAAATAAAGAATACCGGAATAGATGTCGCATACACAAAATCCGGGACACGTTATGCCTTATCGCAGAATAAAAGAATAGATTGAATGTTAAATACACGGACCATTAGTCGTAGTGGGCACGACAAAATATTCCACTATTCGAGCATTATTCAAAATGATTTCATAACTTTTCATACAAACTTTTTCTTTGCGAATTGCCTCAGTCGAGAAGGATTTCTCTGACCGAGAACAGATTACATATACATTTCAGTGTTTTCTTAAATAACACAAGAATTACGTTTTTAAACCAATGCTTTTATTTATACATATTTTTACTTAAATTATTTTTATATAAGTAACTAACAGACTTTACTTATTTTCCTCAAACCTGATCCAATGAAACATGTTGTCATCTAGGAAATAAGCTGATAACACTAGCATATGTACTTATTTAAATAGTATTTTTCTTGAGATTTCATACGTAATACTAAATTGATTTTAACCGTCAGCACTTTCAATGCCCACCTCTAACTCTTTCTATGATTTAAATATTTGCCGATTTTACAATATCTTTTTTTTTTTTTTTACTTTTTAAAATAGATTTACCGTTAAATAATATAATGTATTAATTAAGTTAAATCATGCTTTTCTATTTTCTCCGGGAAACGGGTCCTGCTAGTATGAAATAAAATGAAATTTTTAATATCCTATTTAAAAAAAAAATTTAATTACAAAATTAAGTCAAACGGAATGCATTTCAGTTTATTCATAAACAAGTCAGCCTTTTGAATAGAAAGTCATTTAAACCGGTTTTAAAATTCTTTGCAAATCCTTATGTAATCAAAAATTGAAAGTTTTTTAAGCTATTTACTTCAAATAAGTTTATAATTAGATTTACCTCTGAGCGGTGAAATTATTTTTGTACAAAAATGATGTTTTACGCCTATTTTTTAAATGACTGTAAGCTTAACCTTTAATTGTATGCACAAAACAATGTATATGACATTTGTAGCATATAAGTAGGACTATCAAAATGAATTGTAAAATTTGACTAATTTACAAATTGTGCTGGCGGCCATCTTGAATTTATAATGAGGTTGATCATCTGCTCATGGAAAAGTGTGATTTTCTCATGCACATATGAGTCAATTGCTGAATTTATTGTGTATATTTGTGCTGTTGTGTCTTATATTACTGATAAAACCAGTTTTACATGTAATATCGTCGGCCATTAGGTGGTAGACTTGTCGCAATTTTGCGACAGCCGTGTTAAGAGGGTTAAAGCAACATTACCGTAACAAGTTTTATAACAATTTGTTTCAATCAATAATTTAGTTACCAAACGATACCATAATAATTTTAATTTCATTTTCAAAAAATAAAAAAAAATAATTTGTTAAAAAAATAAAATGATGGTGAGTGATAAATAATTTGTATAAAAAAGCCTGTCCTTTTATCGCCTCTAGAAATGTCTTACCTTTCTTTTCTCATTGGCTTCTTTCATTTCTAACCGCGTGTCGACAGTTATAGACCAAATTCTCTCTTCTTTATTAGAATCTCTTCCCGCCAGACTCTCAACACTTGCAGAATGGAATGCAATCAATTTGTAAGCAATCTGAAAATCAATTTGTAAGCAATCTGAAAATCAATTTGTAAGCAATCTGAAAATCAATTTGTAAGCAATCTGAAAAGCAATTTGTAAGCAATCTGAAAAGCAATTTGTAAGCAATCTGAAAAGCAATTTGTAAGCAATCTGAAAATCAATTTCTAAGCAATCTGAAAAGCAATTTGAAAAGCACAAGAAAAATCTTCAACATCATAAAAAATTATTTTGGACTTCAACAATTCATCCAATTCATCCTTGAGTCTGCTCTCGGCCTGCCAAGCCAGCCGGACATTCGAAGAAAACTATGGACTGTGATACAATTATATATAAGGAATCAGGATTTCTCGATATTGAACTAAACAATATCCAAGTGACGAATAAGGGATTTAATAATTATTTATTCATACATTCTCTGGACATTTAAATCCGCCTTCAATCAGATCTTCTTTGCGTATCTTTGAAGTGTCATGTGGTCATGCAACAGTTTCCCACTTTTTTACGCACTCCTTTGCATTATTGTTGTACTCTGCAAGTCCTTCAAGCTGCACCGGTTGAGCAGTAGAGGGAAGACAAAACAATGTTGCATTGTATGGTCCTTTTCTCCATATTCGCAGATGGTTGGGCCAATTTTGTAGCCCCATATACTCATAGCAACTTTTGATCGACCCATTTCCGTTCTCAGGCGGTTGAGTGTTTTCCACTGCAGCCAGGGTGCTTCTGAACCGGTAGAGAGGGCTTCAGAAGGGGGGGGGGGAGTCCTATGTCAGTAGGAGGGGGGCCATTATCTAGCCGTCTGGTCTACAGCGGTAGTCAGGTCTCTTCCTGAGATGTTGTTAGGGGTTTGACATGGCTGAGGAGGCTTCTCCTTGACTTCAGTCGTTGGGTCATTGGTTCACGTCCATGAAGGAGATGGCGTTCATCACTGATTGCCTTTGTGATCTCTACTCAGCTGGCAACTTTCCGTGTCACATCTGAAGAGGCAATGCCAGTGAGGAGATGCAGGTTTTTCAGGTTAGTAGGCTTCATAGAAAATGATTAACATTATTGGCATTATAACTGCTGCTTGAACTGCATGAGGCCTTTTAAAAAGCTGTAATTAGTAATGAGATAAAGAAGTTTGATATTTTTTTTAACTAGGAATTTTGGAAATGTAATTTCATATTTGGATTATGAAATAAGTCAACGGACAATGGGCAATTAAAACAAATTAGGTTTTCAGGTTGGATATAAACAAATGATATACGCAAAAATATTGAATCAAAATTAATGCAAATAATGTGTATGGCATAATTCGTGCTGCAAAACAATATAATTAGAAAGATAGACAGTGAGACAACGAGGGGGGGGGGGAGATACATGATGCAGAATGTGCATGCAAATGGTAGACGAGGGCCTGCTATCATACACAAGCAAACGCATATTTGTTATTATATAATAAACTAGCTGGCTTTATTTTAAATAATAAACATTTCATTCATAAGTTTCTTGTAAACACGAGACAAAAACCTTCAATTAATCCGTATAAATATTTATTTGATAAACATGAACATCTTGGTAATTTTGATACAAATTTATTCATATTTTGAATAAGACCCTAAAGAAATTATTTCACCTGAACGATGGTGTGTTTGTGTGTGTGTGTGTGTGTGGGGGGGAGAATGGGCTTTTTTTCTTTTTTTTTTAATTTAAAACTTACAATTTAGTTGTTAAAAATCAAATCAATCCTCCCCAGAAAAGAACATTTAAACACAGATACGAAACAGTTTGTTTTCAGGATCAAAACAATCATTGAATAAAAAATTTTTAAAGTATGGTTAAAACCAAGGATGTCGTTTTCAAGAATTTAAAAGTATTTCAAAACATTTACAGATATAAAATAGCTCTAGTCACGCACTATAGAGCTGTAGCTGACTTTATGTTATAAAATAATCCTACATTTGAAGAACTTTGAATGTTGAATTAGAAAACACACATATATATATATATATATATATATATATATATATATATATATAGTAATCCAGGTAGAGTAAAAATCCACAGGGAAGAAATCCAAAGGGAATCAAACCGGGCTTACAAAAGAGTGCTCAATAAAGATATAGAGCTGTATTGTGAATGTTTTTATTCGAACATGTACAAGGTCTGCTAACATCGACATGCCAGTGTAGCAGACCTTGTACATGTTCGAATAAAAACATTCACTATATATATATATATATATATATATATGTATATATATATATATATATATATATATATACTAGCTGGCTTCGCAAAGTTTGCTACTTGAAACAAACATTTTAAATAATAAACATTTCATTCGTAAGTTTCTTGCAAACAATAGACTTCCGCATTTATTTGTATAAGCATTAACATCTTGGTAATGTTGATAGAAATTTATTTATTTGTTAAATAAGTCCCTGATGAAATCAAAAGAATGAAATCAATTCGCTTGAGAAAAATACGGCGTCGTTAACTGGAGAGAGGAAGGGAGGGTAGATAGATAGATAGAGAGAGAGAGGAGGGTAGAGAGAAAGAGAGAGAGGGGAGGGGGTAGAGAGAAAGAGAGAGAAAGCGAGTAAGACAGCCATTGAGCCACCAGTAAGCCTGTCCCCCTTCCCTTTTCTCGCTTTTGCATGTCGGTAAGAATTCTCAGAAGCGATGTTAGAGGAAAGTTATTCAATTTTTTTTATTAAACCATTTTAATTAATTACTGTTAATATCTGCAAATTATTGCATATATATATATAGACAAAATGACACAATAAAATTACAAATGTATAACACCAAACATTAATTTAAAATAAACTGTTTAAAAAATAGCTATGCTAATTAGGCATTCAAATGATTGTCTTTGGATCGTTCGACGGTACTATATATAGAGTATTCAAAAATATTATGTTAGGAGTTAGTCTTAGCAGTCAAATATTTAATATTATAGGAGTTAGTCTTAGCAGTCTATGCTTAGATTATAGAAGTTAGTCTTAGCAGTCTAATATTTATTATCATAGTTAGTCTATGCAGTCTAATATTTAATATTATAGGAGTTAGTCTTAGCAGTCTAATATTTAATATTATAGGAGTTAGTCTTAGCAGTCTATGCTTAGATTATAGGAGTTAGTCTTAGCAGCCTAATATTTATTATGATAGTTAGTCTATGCAGTCTAATATTTAATATTATAGGAGTTAGTCTTAGCAGTCTATGCTTAGATTATAGAAGTTAGTTTTAGCAGTCTAATATTTATTATGATAGTCTATGCAGTCTAATATTTAATATTATAGGAGTTAGTCTTAGCAGTCTAATATTTAATATTATAGGAGTTAGTCTTAGCAGTCTATGCTTAGATTATAGAAGTTAGTTTTAGCAGTCTAATATTTATTATGATAGTTAGTCTATGCAGTCTAATATTTAATATTATAGGAATTAGTCTTAGCAGTCTAATATTTAATATTATAGGAGTTAGTCTTAGCAGTCTAATATTTAATATCATAGGAGTTAGTCTTAGCAGTCTAATATTTAATATCATAGGAGTTAGTCTTAGCAGTCTAATATTTAATATCATAGGAGTTAGTCTATGCAGTCTGACATTTAATATTATTAGTCTATGCAGTCTAATATTTAATATTATAGGAGTTAGTCTTAGCAGTCTAACATTTAATATTATAGGAGTTAATCTTAGCAGTCTATGCTTAGATTATAGAAGTTAGTCTTAACAGTCTAATATTTATTATGATAGTTAGTCTATGCAGTCTAATATTTAATATCATAGGATATAATTACTGTTAATATCTGCAAATTATTGCATATATATATATATATATATATATATATAGACAAAATGACACAATAAAATTACAAATGTATAACACCAAACATTAATTTAAAATAAACTGTTTAAAAAATAGCTATGCTAATTAGGCATTCAAACGATTGTCTTTGGATCGTTCGACGGTACTATATATAGAGTATTCAAAAATATTATGTTAGGAGTTAGTCTTAGCAGTCTAATATTTAATATTATAGGAGTTAGTCTTAGCAGTCAAATATTTAATATTATAGGAGTTAGTCTTAGCAGTCTAATATTTATTATGATAGTTAGTCTATGCAGTCTAATATTTAATATTATAGGAGTTAGTCTTAGCAGTCTAACATTTAATATTATAGGAGTTAATCTTAGCAGTCGATGCTTAGATTATAGAAGTTAGTCTTAGCAGTCTAATATTTATTATGATAGTTAGTCTATGTAGTCTAATATTTAATATCATAGGAGTTAGTCTTAGTCTAATATTTAATATCATAGGAGTTAGTCTTAGCAGTCTAATATTTAATATTATAGGAGTTTGTCTTAGCAGTCTAATATTTAATATTATAGGAGTTTGTCTTAACAGTCTAATATTTAATATTATAGGAGTTAGTCTTAGCAGTCTATGCTAAGATTAGCTCTTAAAATATCACGTTAAAGGGCATTAAATAAACGAAGAGGCCGTTAAATGACAGATCAGAGTGTAGTACTTGACACCAGCAATGGATAAAATAGTAGGACAGACTGGACCCTAGTTTCAAGGTCCTTAGCCCATACTAACACGAGTCTTCTCTATCGCTTCTTTTGAGACTGAAAGATCCCTTTCTGCAAGAATTTTCTTACCTTTCCAAGACGTCACTTCCCTTTTTCTGTATCCCTACTTCTGTTCTCACGATTTTGATTAATGGTCACTATTTATCTTTTGATCTCTTGTCTATAATAATTCCTATCCTTTCTAGCTATAATATGTAATCACTGACTTGCTTACCCGAATATTTAACACAACCACATAATTTGTTATTTATTTGTCTCCCCACGAACGCTGGATATGGTGCAAGGTTAGGTTTGTGGTGGGGTCGAACTGTTGCTGAACGCCACATGAACGTGCATGGCTGGTAAAAATCTATAAAACTTTTGCTTGTTTACTTGGTTACCTGTTTTCACATTGAGTGTTTTAGATGCTAGAATGAAGAGTGAATAATAGGACAGACTGGACCCTTTCTAACCGTGGTTAACAATTAGTCTAAGAGAAAAGAAATTAATTAATTTAAAATCAAGACTCATGGAAAAATATGCCATTTTGTTTCCAGCAGAATTGGGGAGATATTTGGTTGACAAAAATTCGACTCCCAACTTGTTTTTAAAGAGCAAACTTTGACTCCCGACTCCTTCAAAAAAATAGCCAACTCCCAACAACTCACCACGGAGTTGAGAAGTTGGCTGACTCTCCCACCTCTGGTTCCCTTGGTGAGACCGTATGTCCAAGATTATTCTAAAATAAGAGAAATCCTCACCTTTGCATATTCGTTCTCAGCTTGAACCAAAGCATCGGCTGTTTTTCGATGAAGTTCAATGGCGGAATTTGATGCTTGTATGAACATTTCTTGAATTTCGGAAATGCTTGCCGGATTCTCAGGAGTCTGAAAAACAAACGAGAACAGATTCATTCTTAAGATAGCAATGAAAATACTTTAGCGTTGTAGACTGACTTTATTCTGATTCTTCGTTTAACGTGTTTCTTCCACATCAGATGTCGGTTGCATGTTGGCAATGGTGGCGTAAAGTGATTTTCTCTGTTAAATCCTATCATTTACGTTGGTTTCGATGTGCCATTGCTTGATGTCATCTTTGAATGAGTGTCACGACCCGAACAAGATCGATATTATGTTGTCTTGTGGTCCAAACATAACATAAATTATTTATATTTTGTGCCGGAGATCCTTGGCTCGCTAAAGGAATTTCCCGAATTTTAATGAGACAATTGGAAAGAATATATATCGACATGAATGCAATAATCAGAAAATATGATTACCAATAACCAGAAAATGGTGAGAAAATAATGAAAATAATGTTGAGAAAATAATGAGAAAATACATTTAATTAGAATATGAGAAAATATGATTACTAATAATCAGAAAATGGTGAGAAAATATGATTACCAATAATCAGAAAATGGTGAGAAAATATGATTACCAATAATCAGAAAATGGTGAGAAAATATGATTACCAATAATCAGAAAATGGTGAGAAAATATGATTACCAATAATCAGAAAATGGTGAGAAAATATGATTACCAATAATCAGAAAATGGTGAGAAAATATGATTACCAATAATCAGAAAATGGTGAGAAAATATGATTACCAATAATCAGAAAATGGTGAGAAAATATGATTACCAATAATCAGAAAATGGTGAGAAAATATGATTACCAATAATCAGAAAATATGATTACAAACTTATGTCTGTTTTCTCATAGCAACGCTGTGCAACCAACAATTACTACTAAACTTTGTGCGGGCGAACTACACACATGTGCAACGGATTTACTCTTGCTGTAAAAAAAAAAGTGAGTCTTTCCTTTCAGACTTTACATTCCTTTACTTGGTATTTTAAACCAAATTTGTTAAAACAAAATATTAATTATTATTTGTATGAATTTGTCATTCTTTCATATTGCCTGTTTCTCTACAAATTAAATCAAAACCTTTCAAGCAGGGGCGGGCAACCTCCGGCCCGCGGGCCACATCCGGCCCACGAAGGCTTAGCGTCCGGCCCGCCACCCTGCTAGGCTTTATTATTGCAATCTGGCCCGCAGACCTCCCAGTAAAACTCATATAATTTTGTGACATAGACGTAAAAGTAGGTTTCAATTAAGATTTACAGTGGGTTAAAAATGTATAAATATCAGCGAGCGATGATGCATGTATATTTTATTTTTCCTTAACTATTAAGAGATAAAAATAGAAAAAAGAGAAAGAGAGAGGCAAAGAGGAAACGAGAGACGAGGAAAGGGCATAAAACAGAGAACTTATGTGAGGTGTGTCAAAACGAATGCTGGATCAACTTGCTACTTCCCCTCGTCATTATTTTTTTATGATTCCAAAAGAACTCTTCGTCGGCGCCTTTTATAACATCACATACAGAAGTCTCTTGAGAAAAATATCAGATTTGTAGAGTTTTCAATGCAATTTTTGTACAATTTATTCATGTAAACAAAATATAGTAATTCTGAGATTTCGTTTTTCACTCCGGCCTGCGATCTTCTTCCAAAAGTTTCATCTGGTTGAAAAGGTTGCCCGCTCCTGATTTAAACTCTATTCTATCTTGTTTTATTTAAAATCAAATAAATTTCATTTTATTTATTCGTTTTTTTAATTCATTCTTAAATTTATTCTCATACATTTATTTTGATGTAGTTTTGTTTTATTACTCTGTAAAGGTTGCCCGCCCCTGCTTTAAAGGATATATACCAATATTGAACCTATGCTCATGACTAAGAAATTACCCTTTGACCCCATGTGCATGATCCATTGAAAACTTGTACATACCCGCCCTCCCCCCCCCCCCCGGTTGATGATCCTGGATTGACTTATGGAAAAAAAAAAATCAAAACAAAAGGCATGGTCTGTATAAACTAGTACAGAAGTAGGAGGGGACATCCCACTACGTGTTAACCCACTAAATAAATAGATGGTCCAACTCATACAATTGGGTCTGGACGGGCAGTAATTCTGGCGGAGCGTCGGAATGGGAGTAGAGACATGGCCACTATTCATTCACGCTAATTATTTATAACATGTTTTTAATGCAGAAAAAAAGTACCTCTCCCTCAACAGAGGCACCTAAATTGATTTTCAAGAAATTAAGAAATGGCCAAGACTAAAAAAAAAAAAAAAAAAATAGTTACATGTCCTTAAAAACGGTATCTGGTCCGGAAGTGGGTGATCATTAGCGCCTGGTATTCCGGAAATGGTGGTCATTTTACTTAAAATTTGTATGCGAAAGTGATCTCCTACTTGAAAGTCTAAAATATGTTGTTGTTTTTTTCAATTTCTTTTTTACCGCCTATTTTTTCATGTTCTTTCCTAAAACAGTAGAATCACATTTTTATTTTTTGGAGGGTTACGACAGGTTGTAGGGTTCCAATAATACCATTCTTTTTTTCTTTTTTTTTTTCAATATAAAAAAAAACAAAAACATTTTTTATGATCCAAATGGTAGTATTTAACTTTAATTTTCTGAAATTATCGACATAAATTGAAAAGTCGCCAAAAAATCTTTTTTTTTTCTCTCCCTGTATGACATTCTCTGCTAACATGTGTGACCTCTGACATGCAAATAAACAGAAAACAAAGTCTCTCCCCCACAACTCACCAAATTCTCGTCAACATCAATAACCATCGTTGGAATCGTGTTGTTCGTATCTGTATTGCAACAATAAGCAATGGTGGGTAGGAGACTCGACCCGACGGCCCAGCGAACCATTTTGGGTCTAAAAACTGCAATACTTGGACGTAATCTACCGAAAGATCGCAAAAACCGGCAGACGAAAGCCATGCTTTTTCGCTGTCGACAAAAAAATACTAATTTAAAAAAAAAACAGTGATAGTTTCGTATAAAGACAAAAAAAACGAAAAATGACAATTTGTAATAATTTAGACATATTTTAAAGTTTTAGTTTTTATATATATAATTTTTGTTTGTTTATATATATGTTTTAAATGCTTTAAACTATTTTTTAAATTTTTTTTGGGAAAATAAAAGTATTAGCTCAACTGTTTGACGGTGATTGACAAAATCGAAAACTAAAAAAAGCAGTCGATTAAGATGGCGGTCCGATGTCACATGTGTTATGTTTGGGCTTCTCTAGTTATTTTATTATTCCTTCCTGTTCAGCTGCCTGGAGTATCTACAAATAGCACCGATGAGGAATTACCAAGAATAGGTTTGAATTATTCTTTTAATTACGAAAAAAAAACTGTTTACAATAATTTTTTTTAGCGTTTACCAACCGTCGTATTCAAATTGACACAAGACAAAATAACGAACCACAGGTTCACGCGTCTGCAACAAAACAATCAGTTCCTTGATAAGATGGAGACGAAATCGAAAATTACTGTTTTTCTGTGGTTTAGGAGCACAAAAAACCCCTAATACTTTACTTTTCTACGTGCCAGTTTATAGGCTACAAAGTTAATTTCGAAGGCGGTCCATGAAGTGAATCAATACCGGCCATCTGTTTTTCATCTATTATTCTTTTGAAAGATCACCAATGAGGGGGGGGGGGGGGTCGACATTTAGAGCGATTTTTTTATGTTATTATGTAGTGATTCGTCAACGATTTTTTTTTTCCTAGTTACGAGAGAGAGAAGAAAATGGAAGGGGATAAAGAGAAAATGTTAAAAGAAAGATAGGTATTTCTACAGATTTTGGACCTACCCGAACTGTTTTTTGTGGGTTTTTTTTATTTTTTTTTATTTTAAAAGTTTTCAGATTTATAATGAAATTAAATAATTTATATGAAAATGTCGGATTTATATAAATTTTATGAAAAGTGTCTATTTTAATTAGGAAAAATATACAAAACAATACCGGTTTAGTTCGGCAAAAGTCGGTTTGGTTCGATTCAAATTCTGTAGAAGCACAGAAAAATGTTACACTTTTCAACGTTTGTTGTCCATGCCCCCCTGGCAACGCCGGGTAACCATGCTAATCTGTTTGTATGTGTGTCCAGATAAAAGTCAGGAACTGCACAAGACACGCTCACAAAGCTGATATATTCTTTTTCATCACGGCCTCAGACAGAATATGGACACTTTTTTTTTTTTTTTTGTAATATTCATATTGGGGAGCGATTTTTTTTCCATCCACCTTCAATGTGAAACACGAACTCAAATACACTTTCTTGACCTTCAGGCGATGATCAAAGTATAGTATCTGTTCGGACGGAAGGGAGTGGAATAGAGATAAATAGAGAGAGGGGGGTATTCAACTCCTACCCACAATAGGAATATGTGACACAAGGTCGGAAAGTGGGATTTGAAAAGCCAGCGCCCGAGAAAGTGAGCACTCTGGCCATTAAAAATTGCCTGGACAGCCCCGTCGGCATTCCCCGGTAGGGGCGCCTCAGACAGTAAGCAATAAACTTACTCCTCCCCAAAGAGGGGAGGCAAAGCCTGGGAGGGTGGACCTCCTAGAACTGCACAGGATAGACCCACAGACCGGCGTAAATCAAGCCCCCGAAGGTCAAGACAATACCAGTCTATGGGGTGCAGTATCCATCGGAACAGATACTACACTTTGATCTTAGCCAAAAGGTCCAGAAGGTGGGGGGGGGGTAAAGAAAGATGCTACTACGCGCTTTTTAACTCTTCTGTGTTGTTGTTGATGTCCCCCCGGGCAACAATGCTAGCTATTAACAAAAGATGGCCACGTCAGTTTACAATTGTGGTCAATTCGAAAGTGATATTGAAGCCTTTAAACTGTCGATTACGAGAAAGCAAGTTCGGTTAAATAGAACATCCCGACTCCGTCATGTCAGCCAAATCTTAAATGAGAAATATCGACCGGTGTTAATAAAGAAAAAAATCCCCAATACATTTTTGCCTGCTTCGACAATTTCTTTGGCAATATGGATACTACACCCCATAGACTGGTAATGTCTTGGCATTCGGGGCTTGATTTACGCCGGTCTATGGGTCGGTCCTGTACAGTTCTAGGAGGTCCACCCTCCCAAGCTTTGCCTCCCCTCTTTGGGGAGGAGTAAGTTTATTGCTTACTGCCTGAGGCGCCCCTACCGGGGAATGCCGACGGAGCTGCCCAGGCAATTTTTAATGGCCAGAGTGCTCACTTTCTCGGGCGCTGGCTTTTCAACCCCCACTTTACCGACCCGACCTTGGGTCACATCTTACTTGTGGGAGTAAGATAAAACTGGCCTTGTGCCTAACCTCCTGGAGAGGAGGTAAATAAATATTCTCTATTGGATACGTCATTACTATGTTTAGGCTATAAAAATGTGAATTTGTAATAAATTTCCATTTATAAAAACAGTTTTAATTTGTTTAAAATTGTTTGTTACTTTGTAATATTTTCAAAATATTTTTTTTAATTCCAATTTTAATAAAAAAAAGTTTCATTTTATTATTTGGTTACTTCTAAGAATTTGAACCGAACTTCTTTTTTTTTTTAATCCTAATCTACGTTTTAGGTTTAGTTCGACAAAAGTCGGTTTGGTTCAGTTCAAATTTTGTAGAAACACCATTATTTAAAGTTAGTTAAACAAATCATTTGAGAAAAAAAAAACGGGCAAAAATATAATGGGGTATTTATTTTGGATTAACACCGGTCGAAATTTCAGATTTGGCGGGGTGGTATTTTTCTATTTAGCTTGAATTAAAGTTGAAAGGCGAAAGTCAAGTATTATTGTTCATTTATGTATTCTTAAGCCAAACTAAAACTGTTTTGGCCAGCTGTCGTATTATTTAACCAAACGACCATTGATCGTCGATCAATACGAGTTAATTCCTATTTCAGTCACCTAAATTACTCAGTGAAATCTGTTTTGGCATGTTTTTGCGCTAATCCCAAACAACTATTTTTTTTAAAAACTCAAACCATGTTTTTATTTTAAAAATAAATTTTAAAAACACAGTAACGTAAAATGATTACTCATTTACTGGCCATTCTAGCGTTTTAGGGCATTAACTATTTTTTTTTTTTTTTGCTATGAGAAATAGTCTGTTCTCTTTTTTGGGGGCAAGGGGTCTACTTTTTTTTTTTTAGCTGATTACGTGTGGTTTTACGACCTTGCCATTTGGACTTAGGGTTAGTGGTAGGAAAATGTAGTAAATGCCCATAAAAGTTAAAATAACCCAGAAATGGAGGATCATTTTACGTTAAATTTATATACGTAACCGACCCCAACTCTAAATTCTAAAATATTTGTTTTCTTCTTTCCACCGAGTTTGTTTCCGTAATCGCCACAAAAAGTATTCACATTTTTTTAGGGGGGGGGGGGGGGCTTGCCATTTGGACTTATGGTTAGCGAAAAAAACATAAAACTACAAAAAACACCCGATTGAAGAGGGACGTGATTCTATAAAGTTACCAAAAAACATTTTCTTATCTGAAAATTATAATTTATTTGGTAAGTGTCTAGTTTGGAGTTTTGTTGTAAAAAATTATGTATAAGCGCTGAAAATGGTTTTATGTTTTTTTTTTTTTTTTTAATAATAATAATAAATGAGGACTCATTTCGAGTAAAAATCTACTTATTGCCCATGTAATCGGAAGAAAAACATGTTTGAAATGCGTAAATATGCTACAAAATGAATGGGTTATATTGTTTTTTTTAACGACTTTTACTAGGTACGTGCAAAATGAATGTCCGATCCCCCCAAAATGTAAAAAAATTCACCAAAATTCAGGAAATCAACCAATTTTAATGAAATTTTCAATATTTATTAATCAACGAAGACGGAATATAATGAACCCATCATTTATTTTCAAAAGTCTTTTACCATTGACATTTCGGGTATCTTTTACAATAATCCGCAGAGTCGCCAACGGTCCAAAAAACGAAAACGGGTTTTTAAAAATAAATCTACAACAAGTGAATGTGACCTACGTCGAGAATAGATATTTTTCTACTTACCTACGACATTTGTTTGTATTTTTACGTAGTATAAATGGGTTTTTATTAGATGTAAAAAAAAAAATACTTGTTTTGAGGGGCGCACGGATTTTTACTAAAAAAAAATGGCGTCTCGTTACGATACCCCCCCCCCCATCGCCATTTTTTTATCCAATGTTCGTGTGACAAAAATATTGATTTCTAATAAATAGCAGTTGGAACGGCTTAAAAATACAAACAAATGTTACAGATAAGTTGGAAAATAGCTTTTATCGGCTACAGTTACTTTTATTTGTTGTATATTTGTTTTTTGAGCGTTTTCACTCTGCGGATTATTGTAAAAGATACCCGTGAGTTCTTATAACTATCATTAAAGTTAAATTTAAATCTAATTGTAAAGAATGTCGTATTAAGAAAGGTAAACCAGAAAAATTCAAGACTCAAAGGCCGCAGCAAACGGTGTCCGGTCAGATTCAGTTCCTGATATTAAAGACTTCCTGTTTTGGGTTTCTTACTCTTGTGGTTTCCCAAGTTGTGTACTAATTTTTATTTATGAATTTATTTATTAAATTGTTAGGTGAAAGTACAGAATAGTTAACAAAGCCCATACAACCCACCCAACCACCTCTCCATGTTAAGAATGGCTTTCTAAATAATCTTCTGCAGTTTACTGACCGTGCTAAAATGACAACGTTATTATTTAGTATTCTGTAATTTCACCTAACAATTCAATAAATAATTTAATAAATGTGTGAAACTGAAACTCTCTCCGGAAGTTATATTACATATGTAATTTTGGCGCTATTTTACTTATAGGCCGATCAAGTTAATTGTGTTCATGTAAAAGCATTATTTTGTACTTACTCAGTCATATTTTATCTCTCACGCCCCGAAAAAGAATTTTAAAATATCAAGCAGAACTTTAATTAGAACGATTTTTCCATTTCCATAAGGGTTATATGAAATGGCGAGTCTGCGATTTTCGGAGTGGCCGGTTAGCTAACTAAGGGCAGATAAGTGTCCCCTTGTCTATTCTACCGACCGCTCACAGCCCAAAATGTCGGCTCGGGCACAAATACAGGTTGAACATCGAAATGGAAAAATCGTTCTAATTAAAGTTCTGCTTGATATTTTAAAATTCTTTTTCGGGGCGTGAGAGATAAAATATGACTGAGTAAGTACAAAATAATGCTTTTACATGAACACAATTAACTTGATCGGCCTATAAGTAAAATAGCACCGTAATTTTATGTCAGGAACTAAATCTAACTAGACACAGTTTGCTGCTGACTTTGAGTCTGGGATTCTTCTGGTTTGCCAACCATATTTATCGCCTATACACAATTTTGCTTACGCATACGATCTCATCATTTACCAGATTCTTTTTCTTTTTTTTACTTTGTGAACGTGTTTTTTATTTTATTTTTTTGCATAGTTTTTCTAACCAAATCCTGGATTTCAAATCCAAAAGAAAAAAAAAGAACTCTTAAGTCACAAAAACTGTATTTGTTACTTAAGAGTTGTTTTTTAAAATTCTTTTTTCATGAGTTATCAAAATAAATGGTGCTTCTACAGAGAAGCGTCCGTATTAAATTATCAATACCACACAAAAAAAATAGTATTAGATACTTACGCAGCAGATTTAAATAAGTATACTCAACAAAAAGTAGGAAAAATGATCGAGTAGAATTTTAATTAAAAATAAAAATCAGTTTCATCGTATTTTGGTGAATGCAATTGATTTATTACTTGTTAATATGACAGACTGAGTTATCTCCCTCTGAATTTCGTGTTTTTCGCTCGAATCAATGGCCGAACCCGATTAAACGATTTAACGGATTTTTATTTTTTTATTACAATTCTACTCGATAGTTTTTGCTAATTTTTCGTGTACAAACCTATTTTTGCTTGATACATAAGTATTCCAAAAAGCTTTTCGGTTGATTGAATTGAAACTGCGATTTTCAGCGTTTTTCATATGTACGCTGTACAAGCACCAAATAAATAAATTGTATTAAAAAAAAAATCGATGTTAAATTAAATCTGCATGAATATTTTTATTTTGTCAAAAATCAGATAACAAATTAATACAGTGGATTAATTTGCCCTGACACCGTTTAGAAAATCAGACAGAATTAGTCGCTAAAATTTGGTAGCCATTTTGGGAGCTAACCGCTTCATATAACCGAAATGTAATTATGAAACTACAAATCGAATAATCGTATTGAATGACCGTCTTTTGGAAGGAGAATTTGGGACGCTGAAAGGGAGGAGTTTCGAAATAAAAACCGTTTTTTTTTTGTTGGCTATTTTTTATATAGATTTTTATATATATAGAAAATTCCCACTCCGTTATGGCCGCCAAATCGGAAATCTCGACGGTGTTAATCCAAAAGATATCCCCCATTATATTTTTGCCAGAGTTTTTTCTTTTTCAAATAATTTGCTTTCAACAATTTTTTAAAATTATTAACAAATGATAAAAATCAAACTGGTCGCTTGTTCGTTATTTATCATCACTTGTTTTCACCTTTTTTACAGACCATTTTTTTCTTTCTGTGTACAATTGTCAATTACTGATCTTTTCCCTAGAGATGTTCAAATATTTTAAAGGGGAGATCAGTTTCCTATATAAATTTAACGTAAATTAATCTAATCACCCATTTTATGACCACCGCCAATTTGACCAATTTTTTTCCCGTGTACACTGACCGAGTATGTCGCTAGATATTTCTGCTTTTTTGTTTCCTTTTTTATTTAAAAATAAAATTTGAAGCCAATCTTTTAGATTTTAGAGTAAGTGATCACTTTTCTGTATAAATTTTACGTAAAATGACCACCAATGTTTGGAAACTTAATGTAGGAAAAAAAGAAGTGCAACCATTTCGGCAGACGACACGAAAAATAGTTATGGACCACTAAGCATAGCAACAGCTTATACACACAGTCTCACGAACTCACAGATAAATCTGCACACGTACGAACAAAACAACACTTTCTTTATTGAGACTCTTTACTTTTAGTTGATCTAACAAGTAGTAAATAAAATCTGTATATTTATGTATGGATTAGCCAAAATATCCTTCCTGCGGTCGTATATTTTAGCTAGGCTGCCACATCTCTTTCTTCTGTGACTGAAGAGTTCCACAGTCAACTGAGCGGGTTCAGTGAATTGTTTAAAATTTGAAAGACTTTCATATGTTCAGTTGGTGTACAAAAGAACTGAAAGTTTACGAACGCGCCTCTGATGTAAAAGAAAATTAAAAGTTTACGACTGCGCCTCTGGTGTATAAAGGAATCAAAAGTTTACGACGGCGCCTCTGGTGTATAAAGGAATCGAAAGTTTACGACGGCGCCTCTGGTGTATAAAGGAATCGAAAGTTTACAACTGTGGCTCTGGTGTATAAAGGAATCGAAAGTTTACGACTGCGCCTCTGGTGTATAAAGGAATCGAAAGTTTACGACTGCGCCTCTGGTGTATAAAGGAATCGAAAGTTTACGACTGCGCCTCTGGTGTATAAAGGAATCGAAAGTTTACGACTGCGCCTCTGGTGTATAAAGGAATCGAAAGTTTACGACGGCGCCTCTGGTGTATAAAGGAATCGAAAGTTTACGACGGCGCCTCTGGTGTATAAAGGAATCGAAAGTTTACGACGGCGCCTCTGGTGTATAAAGGAATCGAAAGTTTAAGACGGCGCCTCTGGTGTATAAAGGAATCGAAAGTTTAAGACGGCGCCTCTGGTGTACCAAAGAATCGAAAATCTACGGTCATATATTTTAGCTAGGCTGTCGCATCTCTTACTCCTGTGACTGAAGAGTTTCACACTCAACCGAGCGGGTTCAGTGAATTTTTTAAGTGAGTTAATTTGAAAGAATTTTATAAGTTCAGTCAGTTAGTTCAGACTCCCTACGGTCGTATATTTTAGCTAGGCTGCCGCGTCTTACCCTTCTTTGACTAAAGGGTTCCACACTCAATCGAGCGGGTTCAGTGAATTGTTTAAGTGAGTTAATTTGAAAGAATTTTATAAGTTCAGTCAGTAACAATTAAGACTGCAAACCTCAGGTTCACGGTTTCAATTCCCAGTGTCGGCGTCAAGTTTCTTTATTGTTTATTCGTTTATGTAAAATAAGTTTTTTACATTTAGAAAAATTTCCGCTGACGGACAGACACTTATACAAGCAGTCGGGCCATATGAGGATCTACTGACCACTGTTGAAAGGAGGAAAATGAAGTGGTACAGCCACACCACGCGTTTATCAGGTCTCGCAAAGACAATCCTGCAACAAACTGCACAGGGAGAAAAAAGGAGTAGACAAGGCTGGCGCTGAGTAGCACACTCAGGAAGGTCGATTGGCAGGTCATCTTTGGTGCCCCAACGGTCATCCAGACCACGGGACAGATGATGATGATGATGATGAAACTTTGTCATTACTTTTGATATAGCCTTTTCCACTACACGGACACTCTGTATGAGATGGGTACGAAATTTGTCGTGATCGGGCAAGTCAGCATTCCCTGATGGAAGGTGGTAGGCGCCTCAAGTTACCGTCAAAAAACTAATATCCCCTTCCGAAGAAGGAGGTAATCCCTGGGAGGGTGGCCTCGTAGGGCCAAACAGAAACATACCCCACTTTGATATAAGCCTTGACGACTTGTGTCCCAGGTATTTTGTCCGTTGTATTTGCAGATTGGTGACCGATAGTTGAACTTTGGTTTGCTTTCGGTAACCCTCGTAACTCTTGCTCTGCTCATTTTGTTTTTGTCGTCTTCATATTGTAGGAGTGATGATTCTGACAAAGGGGAAAGAATCGCTGTTTTCTGGGTTGACTGTTTTTGACTTGGTAGCGTGTGATTTTCAGTTCTCATATAGTATTCATCATTATTCAGCTTCCATCTATCTTATTAACCCTTATCTCGAGTGGCTTTTAGGCCTTGATAAGTAGTGGCTTATTAGTTATAATAAACTTTGTTTTAAAGACATTGGTCTGTCAGGCCACGAGGACCGCAATTAACACATCATCTTCGACGTATAAAAACAATATTTTACAAACTATGTATTCATTCGCTTAAAATGTAATTTTTAATTATTTTAATGAATGAAATACTGGTTCAATTATACTATAGTGACAGTTAGAATATCTCAACTATTTCGCTTGGCCCAAATTTTAGGAGAAAATGGATTGTCGGCTTTAAATTGTATTTATTGTTATAAAATAAAATTCTAATTTACTTTTTAAATCTAAAAAAAAATCGAACTTTATGGTTTAATTGCTGGCAGCCATGTTGTTGCATTTTTTATTTTTTTTACTTAAAAAAAATACTCGTTACTGAAATCGTCCTTCTTGGTGTCAAAGACTAGTGCAATTTCATGATGTCGAAGACGCCAGGGGATGTGTGTTCTGTCTAGCGTAGAATAAATTCCTTAGCATTTATCTCTCTTTGCTGGCCCTTTTTTCTCGAGAGATTCGTTCTGTCCCGACACTGGGCGAGAAGCTTCCGGTACCCTGTTTTCGTCCTATTCAATGGCCTTTTCACCCAACCTCCATGAAGAGATTTCTATCCCTTTAAATATTCCAACATTTTAGGCATCTCTGTTTTTACCTTTGTTGATGTGCAAAATAAAATAATACTATGCCTCAGAGTCTTGCTTGTCGATAAGAGTTTATCGTAGCTGTCCGAGGGTTGCACGTTTTCTACAAAACAAACGTATCCCGGAGACAGCATACATAAAAAAGGGCAAAATTGACTTTTAGTGGTCCTTAACAATTTATTGTAAAGTTAACGTTCCTGATTAAAATTTATTATAAAAGATGTCAATGTGAAACAGTGTACCACTTAAAAATGTGTAACAACATTGACTCAAATACTTCTGTAGGAGTAGAAGCAACAAAGTTTAATTGCCAACCTGAACTTATGGTTTGTGTTTGGGCTTATGAATGGCACTTTTTTTCTTTTTCTTTTCTTTTTTTTTCTTTTCTTTTTCATTTTTTTCTTTTTTTTTCCTTGTTTTTCTTTCCTTTTTTTTTTTTTTTTTTTTTTTTTTTTTTTTTTTTGCCGAAAAAAGTTTTTTCTCATAAAAAAAAACAACAAAACATGTCCTTTATTAACGGAAACACCAAACCTAGGTCCGGGTTGACAACAAAATCCGGGATGAATATACAAAAAAATTTTTTTTAAATTAAGTCAAGATGGGGGATCTTTACCAAAAAAAAAACCAACTTTTGAACAAATGAAATGTTGAACATAGTTTTTACAAAAAAAAAAAAATTTCAACAAAATTTAACAGTAAAAATTAAAATGTTAAAACATACAAGGTGATAATTATCAATAACAAAAAAATAAGATAACATTTTTTTTTTTTATTACAATGCAAATTTATACGTCAAGAAGCAAAGTACAATTGTATTTTGGACCATAATTACAATTTAATCGACAATCAGTTTTATCTACAATTAATGGTATTGCTTGGCATTGCCCGGGTAGAGAACTGAGAAAAAAATTGTTCAAAATCATGTCTACATCACTTTTTTTTTAAAATCTTCATCTGCTTTTGGTATTTTTTTTTTTTTTTAACATAGTTCACCCCAAACAAGGCAGGCTGCCACTGTAGACGTAAGGGGCTACTGAGAAAAAGGGTGAAAGGTTTTTTTGGGGGGGTCAACCTAAATTAGGAGCTGTGCAGTGAGATGTCTGTTTACATTAGTTTTAAATTTCTGTATGTCAGTACCGTCAGGAAAACAGGGAGCAGGAAGGGAGTTCCAGAGTCCAGCAGCACGAGGAAAGAAGCTTTTGGAGTAGAAAGCTCTTCGGCATCTGGGGACCTCCACAGTGAATAGATAGTGAATTTACGTCATGGAGGCACCAGAGCAGCAAGTTCATCAGAGCACAATCCATTGAAGTACTTGTAAAACAGGCACAAGGAAGCAACATTGCGGCGATGAGGCTGGAGCTTGGTGGATAGTGAGGGACTTATTAAGTTGCTGACTCTTTTTTTGGACCTTGTTTAAGAGGGAGAGACTAGCGGATGATGCACCAGCCCAGATGTGGCAACAATACTCCATGCATAGGCGGATGGTGGCTTTGTAGAGATATAGGATAATGTCAGTAGTGAGAAGTTTACTAGCATGGTAGAGGGAGCCCATCTTTGCAGCTGCCCTGGTAATGTCTTCAATGTATTTATTCCAATTCATGTTATCTGTGAAAGTTAGGCCGAGGTGATGGTGACTTTGTAAAGATGTGCTACAATTTTAAAATATAGTCATGTTTTCATTTTTTATTTTAAAAAAAATCTTAATCTGCTTTTGGTGCCCCGGAATCCATAATGGGCGACACCAGGTAACGTTCCATACATGCTCTTCATGCGGTCCAATCCAAAGGGTTTACTGGGTCCATGTTTCACTGTCATACAAGATGGCAGAGCGAACACAGGCTGAAAATACTTTGTTCCGAATTCTTAAGAGAACTGTGCCTAGATATAAGGATTAGCAGTAACTTCCTGAACCTTCCCTAAGCAACACAACAGCGAGCAGTGATAGCGCGTTCACAACGACCAACAGCATCCGACATGCCACCCAAATAACAAAAGATGGCTTCAACATTAAATAGGGCGCCATCTACATCCACATGAGTTTCAGCTCGACCATCGATTGGGTGGGCAACACCTGAACACTTACAGCAAAGATAAGCCAGGTCGACAACTAGCCTCCCAGTTAGACCCCTACACATCTTCTAGGCCCGTAGTTTGCACTGGGAGCATTCAATAGGTTTACACCCCCACCTCTGTGACAGATAGCATAAGGAAACATGCCAGCGTCTTGCAAGGGGGATCGAAACAAACACTTTTAATCCTTTGCTTGCCATGCCAGTCTTCCATGTCCAACTTGGAGATGTATTTTTCTAGGAAATCTGCAATAGAATGTCGTCCACATGCAGAAGCTTCCATGGGACACCGGGACGGAAATCACAAGACGGTGCCTCTAGAACCATAATGAAAAGAAGCGGGTTGAGTTCTGAGCCCTGATGAACCCCAACGCCCACTCTAAACTGTATTGGCCGTTGACAGGACTACGACTTTGAGTATTTGCATACATGCTCTGGACACCTTACTCCTCCGCACAAATCTGGTGCTACAAGATCAGGCTGTCTGAAGATATCGGCTTCCTGACCCAAAATGCGCCAAACATTGATGTTTTATTGTTTTTTTTTACTCTTTGCAAAACTCAATCATATTCTGCAAAACCCAAAACAAAGAACAACAATTTCCTCCCTCCCCTTCACATTTCCATCATCCCCCTCTCTCCCCTCCCCCCTCCCTTCACTCAACCGAACACCATGAATAAATACTTGAACATATAAAGAACTTGAAGCATAAAAACTTTCACCAAAATTACCGGATTCGGCATTAAATAACCCGAAAAGGGTTGATATGCCGTAAAACAAAACAACCAAACCAAACACGATGAATAAATATTTGAAGATATAAAGAACTTAAAGCATAAAAACCTTCACTAAAATGACAACAATTCAAAATACCAAAGCTCTTAACTAATGACTATAAATGACCCACTGACTTAAGACTCAAATGAAGGATATTTCCTTCTACATTCATGGCATGAAATGACCTGAAAAGGGTTGATGTGCCATTAAGCAATATCTTAGCTTACCTTCAGTGAAAACAAATAAGCAGTTTTTTTTTGTTTTTTTAATTCAAGATTTTCAAAATGGAACAGACCCTAGCGCCATTTTTTTTTCTTGTTTTTTTTTCTTGTTTTTTTATGTTTCTTGTGTTTTTTATGTTTCTTGTTTTTTCAAGAAACATAAGTTTCTTGTTTTTTTATGTTTCTTGTTTTTTTTATGTTTCTTGTTTTTTTATGTTTTTTGTTTCTTGTTTTTTTATGTTTCTTGTTTTTTTGTATTTTTTTGTTTCTTGTTTTTATGTTTCTTGTTTTATGTTCCTTGTTTTTTTTGTGTTTCTTGTTTTTTTTTTGTTACCAATATAATTTAAGATATAGAATTTGAACTCAGCATTACTGATTCTATAATCCGTTACGGTAGCCAATAAGTCGCCCCCTTCCCCAAAAAACCCCCAGAAAACTCTGCCGCTGCCAGTTTTGATTGTAAGCTATGTAAATTACGTTCCTCGTCCTCAAAATCATTTTCTGTTAAAATAAAACTTTGTGTCCAATTGAGTTCCTTCTCTCATTTCAGCCGTGATCGGTGCTGGTCTTGGTGGAACATCTTCATCATATTATTTACGGGAGTTATTTGGCCATCAGGCGACCATCGACATATACGAGGCCGAGGAAGTCGGAGGTCGTCTTGCTACAGTAAATCTGGCTGGTCAAGATGTCGAAACTGGAGGCAGTATAATCCACCCACAAAATCATTATATGGTCAACCTTACGGAACTATTAGGTAAGAAACGGTTTGCTACTTCAGCAGTGGTTTTTAACTTACACGTTTAATTTTCTTGTTTCCGCTTTTTTGTAGTTGTATTAACTTATTCTGTTTTCTTTTTAAATTAATGGTAATTATTTTAATTTCTTTTTCTTTTTTTTAATTAATGGTAATTATTTTAATTTCTATTTTTTTTTTTAATTAATGGTAATTATTTTAATTTCTATTTTTTTTTTAAATCAATGGTAATTATTTTAATTTCTTTTTTTTTCAAATTAATGGTAATTATTTTAATTTTTTTTTTTTTTAAATTAGTGGTAATTATTTTAATTTCTTTTTTTTTTTTAAATTAATGGTAATTATTTTAATTTTCTTTTTTCAAATTAATGGTAATTTAATTTTCTTTTTTTAAATTAATGGTAATTATTTTAATTTATTTTTATTTTTAAAATCATTGGTAATTATTTTAATTTTTTTTTCAAATTAATGGTAATGATTTTAATTTTTTTTAAATTAGTGGTAATGATTTTAATTTCTTTTTCAAATTAGTGGTAATTATTTTAATTTCTTTTCTTTTTTTCAAATGAATGGTAATTATTTTAAGTTTTTTTTAAATTAAAGGTAATTATTTTAATTTTCTTTTTTTAAATTAAAGGTAATTATTTTAATTTTCTTTTTTCAAATTAATGGTAATTATTTTAATTTTCTTTTTTCAAGTTAATGGTAATTATTTTAATTTTCTTTTTTTCAAATGAATGGTAATTATTTTAAGTTTTTTTTAAATTAAAGGTAATTATTTTAATTTTCTTTTTTCAAATTAATGGTAATTATTTTAATTTTCTTTTTTTCAAATTAATGGTAATTATTTTAATTTTCTTTTTTTCAAATTAATGGTAATTATTTTAATTTTCTTTTTTCAAATTAATGGTAATTATTTTAATTTTCTTTTTTTCAAATGAATGGTAATTATTTTAAGTTTTTTTTAAATTAAAGGTAATTATTTTAATTTTCTTTTTTTAAATTAATGGTAATTATTTTAATTTTCTTTTTTTCAAATGAATGGTAATTATTTTAAGTTTTTTTCAAATTAATGGTAATTATTTTAATTTTCTTTTTTCAAATTAATGGTAATTATTTTAATTTTCTTTTTTTCAAATTAATGGTAATTATTTTAATTTCTTTTTTTTTAAATTAATGGTAATTTTAATTTTTTTTTGTTTTTAAATTAATGGTAATTATTTTAATTTCATTTTTTTTTTTAAATTAATCGTAATTATTTTAATTTCTTTTCTTTTTTTTCAAATTATGGTAATTATTTTACTGTATATTCTCTCTATATAAAACTCGATGTGTCTATTATGTTTGTGTGTTCCCTATAGAAAGAAAGGTTAGAGAATCTACATAAAATTTAAGTGTATTCTTTATGTAAAATTTACTGGGGAAGACAATGGAAGTGTTTCCGAATCTCTAAATGCATTACCTCCTTAAAACTTGAAATATATTCTATTTTATGAAATTTAAATGATAAAATTTTCTGGGGAAGACAATGGAACTAGTCCTGAATCTCTGATACCCTCTATGTTTGAACTCCATTTGCTGAGCTCTTTTTAACTACTGTGATTAAATAACAATAATCTCTAATGAAAACAAATCAACTGGGAATGCTATATGTATTTGTCTATATAGTTGTCTTACGTTTTCCCTTTTCTTTCTTGATATTTGTGCATTTATCTGTTCCTTCATGTCACTTTATCTCTTATGCTCAGCGATCAATTCATTTTATTTTGACCCAATTTGTTCATTCATATTTTTTCATCATTCCTTCATTTATATGCTTATGTGATCATTTACATGCCTCTCTCTCTCTCTTTCCCTCTCTCTCTCTTTCCCCCTCTCTCTCTCTCTCTTCCCCCTCTCTCTCTCTTTCCCCCCTCTCTCTCTCTCTCTTTCCCCCCTCTCTCTCTCTCTCTTTCCCTATCTCTCTCTCTTTCCCTATCTCTCTCTCTTTCCCTATCTCTCTCTCTTTCCCTATCTCTCTCTCTTTCCCTATCTCTCTCTTTCCCTATCTCTCTCTCTTTCCCTATCTCTCTCTCTTTCCCTATCTCTCTCTCTTTCCCTATCTCTCTCTCTTTCCCTATCTCCCTCTCTTTCCCTATCTCCCTCTCTTTCCCTATCTCCCTCTCTTTCCCTCTATCTCCCTCTCTTTCCCTCTATCTCCCTCTCTTTCCCTCTATCTCCCTCTCTTTCCCTCTATCTCCCTCTCTTTCCCTCTATCTCCCTCTCTTTCCCTCTATCTCCCTCTCTTTCCCTTTATCTCCCTCTCTTTCCCTCTATCTCCCTCTCTTTCTCTCTATCTCCCTCTCTTTCCCTCTATCTCCCTCTCTTTCCCTCTATCTCCCTCTCTTTCCCTCTATCTCCCTCTATCTCTCTCTCCCTCTATCTCTCTCTCCCTCTCTCTCTCTCCCTCTCTCTCTCTCCCTCTCTCTCTCTCTCCCTCTCTCTTCCTCCTCTCTCCCTCTCTCTCCCTCCTCTCTCTCCCTTTCCCCCTCTCTCTCTCCCTCCCCCCTTACTGCATCCCTAACTTCCTCTCCCTTCCCCCTCTCTCTCTCCCTTTCCACCCCTCTCTCCCTCCCTTTCCACCCCTGCTCTTTCTCTCCCTTCCCCCCTCGCTCTCTCTCTCTCCCTCTCCCACTTTCTCTTTCTGTTTCTTTCTCTCTCTTTCCTCCTCTCTCTCTCTCTTTATCTATATATATATATATATATATATATATATATATATATATTTGAGAGAGAGAGCCCCACAATTTCAGTTAACTTAATTTCTCCCACTGCTACCATCTAGTTGAGTTCATAATTCATCTTTTCATAAGCAGCCTTTTAGGCTTAATTTCTCTTATTGATACATTACATCACAAACAGATCAAACTTTAAAAAATATTTGTACTTGTGTGTTATTTCTTCACAATAATCATCCTGAGAAAGTCTTGAAATAAAGACGAAACGTTGGTTTTTTCAACCAAATATAAAATTAAAATCAGTAGAGAAATTCGGTTATTTTAAAAACCGGTGCAAGAATGGCATTGCATTGTTTAAAAATTGGTCTCAACCGTTTTATGCTTTGTTTTTTTTTCTTCTTGTATTGATTCTTTTCGTCCATATAGATATGAAAAATACATTTTAATAACGCTTGTCCACGAATACTTTCGTTGTAAGATGCTATCGTAGAAAATAAATAACAAAAACAAAATCACTGCAACTCATCGTTTTGTTTATTAAAAAAAATTAGCTTCTGGATCAATAGCACAGAAGACGACAAATTTTCTGATTTCAAACAAACTATGAACGGGCATAATTCGGTGGCGAATTATGCCACCAAACTAAATGTGGTATCATTATTCATGTTTCGTACAGATCTACATGCGCACATGGAAACGTTGGTGCTTGTGCTGATGAGCGGCCGTACGAAAAAATTATTTTTTTATAAAAACAATATTATATACTTATTCAGCGTTATATTCTTACTCCCTGTACAAAAAAGTAGAAAAAATTATCCACTAGAACTTTAATTACAAGTATTTTTCCATTCTGCGTATCATAACAGTAAGCGTCCATCTTTTTACTTAAAAATAATTCAAGGGCAGATAATTCGCAAGGGAGATAATCATGCAATTTTTAAAAAAACAACTACATATATAAAAATTAAATTTATTCCAATAAAACAAAATGAAAGTCAATAAACGAAATTAAATTAATTTATTGCATTATAACGAAATGTTTTATTGGAATAAATTTAATTTTTATATATGTAGTTGTTTTTTTTTTAATTGCGTAATTATCTCCCTCGCGAATTATCTGCCCTTGAATTATTTTTAAGAAAAAAGATGGACGCTTATTGAACAAATCGCTGTTATGATACGAAGAATGGAAAAATACTTGTAATTAAAGTTCTAGTGGATAAGTTTTCTACTTTTCTGTACAGTTAGTAAGAATATACCGCTGAATAAGTATATAATATTGTTTTTATAAAAAATAATTTTTTTGTACGGCCGCTCATCAGCACAAGCACCGAAACGTTTTTAGATATAATGAACATAAAATTTTGGTTTGAGGATATCTTGTAGTATAAAGTTTATTTAATTATGTAGTAAAGATCTTAGCTAGACCGCAGGAAATGTGTTATTTTCAAGATGATGTCAAATTCAAATTTTTGGCTGTTTTATGAGTTACTGTTGATGCATTAAAAAAAAATAACAGGCTAATTTGTTCGGACTAGCCTTTTTATGTTGTGATAAATAACATTAAAAGTCCTGAAGTATATAAAACAATTTTTTTATACAACCTACAAGATGGCCACCAAATCCATTAAAGTGTCATCACACCAAAGCTAATTATTGTAGATGAGATTTCTCAACGTTTTTTTTGTTGTTTTTTTTAAATAGCAGTAGATGTTCTTGATAACGTTAAAAGTTGATCACAATCTGGCAACAGGAAATGGATTTTTTTCACGATAACATCCAAGGTGACCAATTACGAAATACTTACAAATACTTGCGCTCTTTCAATATGGCGTTACTATTTTATCGGTGATTCTAAATACTATTTAAGGATAGTATAAGGTGACCCCCCCCCCCCCCCACCCTTCAAATGCCACCTATCGAATCGGTAATAAAATTCACAATCCGACCATATTTGGTACGAATAAACTTAAATCGATACCCGATTTGTGACCCCAGTTTCAGTCATGAATGTCCGACGGTCTTTGTTTTATCGCAGTTCAATGGGGGGGGGGGGGGGCACTTTTGTGATCGTCTCATCAGTAGGTGTGATCCTGAGTGGACTTCACACTCACCGGACATTAACACTCCCAGGTTTTTATCTGTGGGTTTTTTCTTATCTATCTGTGGGTTTTTTTCTTATCTATCTGTGGGTTTTTTTCTTATCTATTTGTGGGTTTTTTTCTTATCTATCTGTGGGTTTTTTTCTTATCTATCTGTGGGTTTTTTTCTTATCTATCTGTGGGTTTTTTTCTTATCTATCTGTGGGGTTTTATATCTGTGGGTTCATCATCATCATCATATTCGGTTTAATGTCCGTTTTACATGCTGGCATGTGTTGGATGGCTTTTAAACATTGACTTCCAAACTAACCTATCTCTGGTCAGGTTTCTTTGAAACTCATTTCCTTAATTGAGGCAAGATTTTTATAGACCGGATGCCCTTCCTGACACCAACGTAATGAGGTGATGGGGACCAATGTTTTTATCGAGACAACATCTCAAAATGTCTTTCAAAACAATCTCCAAAATTATTCCTGAGCTAAAGATGGCCATCACCAAACGGGGCTAAAACAATGACTGTTGGTCATTTGTGACTGAAACTTGGTGGACAAGTCAGGCAGAAATTTATTTGTATCAAATATGGTTGGATTGCAAAAAGCATTGCGAATTTTATTAACAATGCTATGGGTGGGTGGCCAGAGATAGGTTAGTTTTGAAATATAGAGAAATATGTGCAGAACAGGAGACTGTGATGGTTTGGCCACGTTGAAAGAATGGATGAAAGTTCTTGGGTCAGTTGATGTGGAATAATTGGGTAGCTGGGTCAGTTGGCAGGTGAATTTTAAAAAGTTGCAAAAAAAAATATTGATTCCGAGTTGATGAGGGAAGACTCAGCCAAAAAGTGTTTGCACACTGCTTACTTTCTGTCTATCCTTAAACCGGTTGATTTCAATGGAGGATATAATAAACGGTTCGGCGGCCTGATGGGGTTTTCCTTCCCAAACAGCAAATTTTTAATATGATGCAACTTGCGTCAACCGTTTGTGCCATCATCATTAATAACGGAATCAACAAATTCTGGCCATAGAACGGTATCAACAGTAGGCCGCAAGCGGTCAAAATATGCTGGGTTTTCTTCACAGATACATATTCCAACTCATCGCTATGAAGACGAGTGAACTAATTCGACTCACCAATGAATATGGAATAATTGGTGTAGCTGGGTCAGTTGACAGGTGAAGGTCAATGAAAACATGAGAGGAAATGATAAGGAATGACCTGAGAGAAAGAGAGATAAATAAAGACCTGGACAGAGATAGGTTAGTTTGGAAGTCAATTTCTACAAACCGTCCAACGCATGTCAGCATGTGAAACCGACGTTAAACCGTTTGATGATGGAAAGATAAGTCACTAGAGGAATATAAGTTGTTTTTAAAAAAATAAAATCAATCGGACCTCGTTGAATTGCATAAGTATTGATTTACTCCTCTCCAGGGGTTAGGCACAAGGCCAGTTTTATCTTACTCCCACAAGTTAGATGTGACCCAAGGTCGGGTCAGGAAAGTGGGGTTTGAAAAGCCAGCGCCCGAGAGGTGAGCACTCTGCCCATTAAAAAATTGCCTGGGCAGCCCCGTCGGCATTCCCCGGTAGGGGCGCCTCAGCAGTAAGCAATAAACTTACTCCTCCCCAAAGAGGGGAGGCGAAGCCTGGGAGGGTGGACCGACCCATAGACCGGCGTAAATCAAGCCCCGAAGGCCAAGACAATACCAGTCTATGGGGTGCAGTATCCATCGGAACAGATACTACACTTTGATCTTAGCCAAAAGGCCAATTGCCATTTTTAGTAAATTATTGATTTTTTGGGCATCTTTTACGAGACTCAGCAGAGTAAAAACGCTAAAAAAACAAATTTACAACAAATAAAAGTAACTGTAAGCTGTAAAAGTTAGTTTCAAACTTGCATGTGCTATTTGTTTGTATTTTAAACCCGTTTGAAGTGCTATTTATTAGAAATCCATAGTTTTGACACCGCTAGTTGGGAAAAAAACATGGCCGAATTGGGGGGGGCTTACTAACGAATGCACTAGGAGCGACCATATTGTTTTTTGTGAAAACCATGGGAAAAAAAACAAGAAATTTTTTTTTTTTACATCTAATGAAAACCCATTTATAATACGTAAAAATAAAAACAAATTACATAGGTAAGTAGGAAAATATCTATTCTCGTCGTAGGTCAACTTCACTTGTTGCAAATTTATGCTTTTAAACCCTTTCTCGTTCTTTTTTTGGACCCCGTTCGCGCCTCTGCTGAGCGTCGTAACATATACCCGATTTTTTTTTTAAATATGATTTAGAAAGATTGATTCTTTTTCTTTTTTCTTTTTTTATTTGAACATGGTTCTGTGCTGAAGTAACCTATATCAAAAAAATCAACGTGAACAATATTAATGATGATAGATTGGTTTTGTGTGTAGAATACCAATGACAAAATATGGCATGACTTGTTTTTTTGTTTTTTTTTTCGTGTAAGTTAAATTGCACATAGATTTTCTTTCAAACGCACGCGTCAACACCAGCTGACGAACAATTTTGTGTGTAACTCTTACAATAATTAATACCGGTATAATGAGGAAAAAGTCTTGCTTTGAAAATTTTTGCATTTTATGCTGACAGCTCAGCTGTTAAAATAAGTAAATTTTATTTTGAAGAAAAAAATGACGTTTTCAAATTTCTAAAAAATAAAATAAACTGAAACGTGATTTATTCGCTGCTCTGTTGAAAAGAAATAAGCAAATAAAAGCGAGTAAAGATTAGTAATGCTACGTCTGCCGCTTTTGGATAGAAAGTAACCGAGCTAGGGGAGATAACTCTATTTTTCTTAAACGCCGCTATTCCGAATCCGCTGGAACTTTGGCAAGGGAGATAATCGCTACATGAAAGAAAATGCGACTGTTTTTTTGTAAATGCCACGATGTAATTTCAATAAAGAGAAATCTGCTACTTCGTTTATGGCCTCTTTGTGACATTTAAAAATGGAGACTTTATTAAAAATTAGCGTCGCATTTTCTTTCTTTCTTTGAGTTAAAAACCGTAACATTTTTTATATTAATTGTTATAAAGTTTATAACATGTAAATAAAAACGTTTAAAAGTTATCTTTAATAAGACTTGATTGAAAATTACTTTAACATTGTAAGATTTACAAAAACTATTACATTTTCTTTCATGCAGCGATAAAAAAAGTTATCTCCCTTGCCAAAGTTTCAGCGGATTCGGAATAGCGGCGTGTAAGAAAAGTAGTTATCTCCCCCAGCTCGGTTACTTTCTATCCAAAAGCGCCCTACTTCTACGGCCAAGTAAAAAAGAGATAAAGATAATGTAAAAAAGAGATAGCGTGAGATTGAGCCATTTAGGGTAGACTAATTTGGGATTTTGTTTTGTTTTCATGTTTTCGGTCAGATTTGTCACTTTTGTTTGTGTATAGCCTTGTGTCCACATGATTTGACCAATCGTCAACAAACGTGGTCAAAATATCAGATATGATCTAATTTAGAATTTTATCTAATATCAAGGTCATGTAAAAGGTCATACTTTTGGTGATAACTGGTTCTGTTCATTGTAGAGACTTACTACTTGTCCCGCATCTTATGACCTTGAAAAGTTTCGTCATGGTCTAAAATTTAAGAGAATTTCAAACCTGATTTTTCAAAATGTGAGAGGTATGGATTTGATGCTTTTTGGTAACAGTAACCACCATGCAAAATTTCAGTCTGGTCAGATAAATAGTTTTTGAGTTATCAACGTTTCCATGGCATAAGTTTGGGAATACTTCATACAATATGGAGAAGTAAGGCTCAGATAAAAGTTTGGCTCATCCTTACATTGTCAGGCAGAGATATGAAAAAAAAAATTAAATGAAAGCTAAGAAAAGATTAGTACTAGTACTTCTACTGCCAAGTAAAAAAAAGAGGAGAGAAAGAATCAGCGCTAGATCGAGCTGGTTAGATTTTGTCTTATTATTTAAAATGTAACTAGCTATACAAACTCATTTGTATTTAATTGGTTGTTGAAGCCATGCTCCCAGGCATTACCTCCCCTGTAAACATGCACTAGGTGGTTGCATAACAGACTTTCTGCGAGTGAGAGATATTTGACAAAGAGAAGAGAAACTACAAAAAGTTGGAAATATATCTGGTCTGGAGTTTGACCACCCAGAATTCGATTTGTCTATTTGAAAAAAAAAAGGAATGGTTCTACAGATATGAGGTTCCCTGTTGTTGTTATGACCCACTCAGGGTCTTCCAAATTTAATGGCCATCCAGATACGGAACACCTAGCCAGTAGTTTTTTTTATGTCCATAGATTGTCAGTAGATTAGCTTTTTTGAGAGGATAATTGGATGGTCTGCCACAAAGGACCAGTGATATCTATATATATATTCCAGCAGGAGGGAGAGGGTAATTAGTTGTTTTTTTGGGGCATCTTACGGTCAGATGGGCCCTGGGGTTCTTGGGTGATGTATTGTGTTTGGTTTGACTTGTGTTTTGATTTGGCCGGGCTAAGAAATCTCATTTGGAAGTTTGTTGTTCAGGAGAAGAAAACGAGTATCATTCCAAAGAAAATAAACCTTTTGTTACTTGTTTGAAATGGGAGTTACAAATGTATTTGTACGGAGGATCCTTCTGTTGCAGAACTGACTTAGACCACAGAAAGTGACACTGAGAGCGGACAATCACGGCCTGTGCAGTAAATACACACAGACGCCCGTTAACACTTCATTCTGGAAATGGATTGGTTTCTAGCCTGTTGCCGTACCGGAAAATGCTAACGTGTTTGTGCATGGCTGTTTGGCGTCTCTCATAGTGCCTGTTTGATGGAGCTGATTTTTCCTCACATGAAACTGACCCTGTGTCACATGTTACTGCCGTGCGTGGCACATAATAAAATGGGCATTTCTTTCAGATTTTCTTCTCATACCAGCCAGTGTTTTGGTAATAGGATGTCTGCAACAATCGGTTTATGTATAGCGCGACGCGGACGGTCATGTTTTCAATGTAAGTTTGATAGACATTGACTATGTGAGTGACGCAAGCATATCGGTAGACAGCTAAGGGTTGATGCTGAGAGCAAAGTACTTGAAAAATGTCATGGCCAGCTAGATAGTTTTTTATGTCTATAGATTGGCAGCAGATTAGCTTTTTTGAGTGCAGAACTGGGTTGTCTGCCACAAAGGACAAGAATATCTATACAGTTATGAACGCCGATTTTAAACACCGGGAGTTGACAAAGAAGAAGAAATAGAAAGAAAAAGAGAACAAATTAACGGTTAACTTATAGACGCAGATTTGAAACACTGAGAATAGAAAAAACTCGACAGTTGTGAACGCAGATTAGAAAAACTGTAAGTGAACAAGGAAGATTAATATTTATTTGAGGTTGACGACAACGGGGAGATGGACAACAAAGGAGGACGAGGGAGAGAAGGAGGAACTAAAGGTATATATATGTATGTATATATATATATATATATATATATATATACATATTTATTTATTTATTTTTTATTTTTTGATGTATTGATGTTTTTTATATTTATAATATAAAACTAAAAATAATACATTAATCACTTAAATAATAGTGTCATGGATTCGTCCAAACACTTTAAAATGCAGCAACATTTTTGTAAGTAACGGATAAATTTGATTAGACAGACGAACAGCACAGGTAAAGACAATTTTTTTTTTTTTTTTTTTGTGTCTTAAATAACTAATATAAGTTAGCAAAACATTTATATGGAACAAAACGTAGATTTAGTATAAGGAACGTTTGTTTTGTCTTTTAAGGGAAGTGGGGTCTGATCAACTCTGCTGGGAAGCCATGAAATTAAATACTGTCTTGTTTTTAAATTCCCGAAACAGTTGTTCATGGTAAACAACTGATGATCCCATAAAATAGTGTTAGAAATAAACTAATATAATAACTGTAAAAAATAAATTGACTTACATGAGTGATTTTCCACTGGAAGACTTGGGACTATAATTTTTTTTTTTTTTTTTTTTTTTTAATATAGTTTTAATGGTTGAGAAACTTCCGAGACTATATATATATATAAATATTATTGTTTATTATCTATGTACGTATACGTTTCGTCCTTTTTTAATCTGGACTGATCAGCATAGAGATATGACTATTCACTACCGGTCATGCGATTCGAAACCCTGGATTACAAGTATTGTTCAACCCAAATCCAACGTCGCTAACCACTCGGCCAATTTTAAATAGCTGATAAACAATGATAATTTTAACACTTTTAAAGCGGCTTGACGTCCAAACATTCTACTTCTTTTGAGAGAAGGAATGATGCATTATAAAGCAAGTGACGTCATGCTGTGTTAGTACTACCATTACAGTGCTCTACTTTTTTTACGAGGAGCGACAAATATAAATATTTGTTATTGTTTATTATCTATGTACGTATATGTTTCGTCCTTTTTTAATCTGGACTCATCAGCATAGAGATATAACTATTCACTACTGGTCATGCGATTCGAAACCCTGGATTACAAGTATTGTTCAACCCAAATATTCCAGCAGATTAGCAGAGGAGGGCAGTTAGTTGGCCCTCTGAACGTTTCATGGTCAGTTACGGTTTGTGTGCCTCTCAGAGAGAGAAGGGTTTTTGGGCTCTTAGCTAATGGATTGTGTTGTTGGACGGGTTTTGCTTTTGTCGGGTTAAGAGTTCTCATTTGCAAGTCTGTTGGTCAGTAAGAAGAAAACGAGTATCATTGTAACCTCCCCAAAAATAAACCTTTGTTACTCGTTTTAAATGGGAGTCCTGATTTTATTTGGAGGGAGGCAACTTCTGTTGCAGCACTGACTGAGACCACACGATTGACGCTGCGACCAGTGTAGAAACCGAGCACCGACTTTGGACTAGGGGTGGGACGTAATGGGTGAAAATTTCAGATTCATGCGAGTAATATTTTTTTGTGTTCATTTATACATAAATAACACTAAACAATCAAACATTTTGAAAATTTTGCAAAATTCAGGTGTAGGCCAATAGTTTTTGGTTATTTTACATTCATGAAAACCCTTTCACAGCCTGAAAATGGTCCTAAATTAAAGTACTATATCATATTTAACCATCTATATCAATTCATAGCTTTTGAGGATGTTTTAGGACCTGCAATGTCGCATGAAACCACTTTTTCACCGAAAAATGATGGATTTTGAGTCCCGTGGAGCCCTAACGGCTATTTTTGGCCTGCACCTTCTGAATTTTGCAAAATTTTCAAAATGTTTGATTGTTTAGTGTTATTTATGTATAAATGAACACAAAAAAATACTACTCGCATGAATCTGAAATTTTCACCCATTACGTCCCACCCCTATTTGGACCAGCACAATGAGCAGAAGATCATGGCCTGTGCAAGTGAATGCGCACAGATGCACGTTCACATAATGGAAGAGTAATTTAAATCATGTAAGTTTTAGCATATATATTTCTATAGCAATAACTAGTAGGACATGTGGAAATTCCAGTTGTATTCTTCATCTGTTATATAATTAACATAATCAATTTTTGACGATTATTTTAATTAGGTCAATCACACTGTAATAGCGGATATGACTTTTATGCAAGTGAATGCGCATCTGTGCGTGTTCACATAATAGCATCTTTCCATTTTATGGACATCCGCTGTGAACAGACAGACAATATTATTGTACCATATTTGGACAGAACAGATACTACCAATTGATCTTCGGCCAAGAAAGTGTATTTTAGTTTGAGTTTCACGTTTGGCACAACAACGACAGCAGATGCAAAAAAAAAAAATTTTTTTAAAGTTCATCAACTTTAAAAAAATTTTTTTTTTTTTGCATAGCATCTTTGGTGATCCCATCTTTTTTAAAAAGGGGTGAAGAGTGATAATGTATATACGAACATGAAATTACTTAGCGTATTATCGTATAGCTATTATATAAATGTTATTTAGCAACAGTAAAGGCAATAATGGACTATCATTAGTACCTGGTGCTACCAGATCAGGCTGTCTGAAAATACTGGCTTCTTGACCTAAAATGCACCAAACATTGATGTTATTGTTTTTATCCTTTCCCTTTGCAAAACTCAATCATGTTCTGCAAAGCCAAAAACGAAAACAATTTTCCTCTACAAAACAACCAAACCAAACACCATGAATAAATATTTGAAGAAATAAAGAACTTGAAGCATAAAAACTTTTACTAAAATGACTGGATTTGGTACTAAATAACCCGAAAAAGGGTTGATATGTTGTAAAACAAAATAATCAAACCAAACCTATTATTAGTAATTACTAGCATGAAGAAAATTTGCTGCTGAAAAGAAATATGGCAGCCATTGGAAAAGTTATCCTATTCTGAAAAAGTATTTTCTGAAAGGAATTAAATCAAAATCAAAATTAATTTTATTTATCCTAACAACATAGGCCAATGGTAAAGAAAAGGAAATGGCTACTTAGAAGTAAATATTGATATTTTGGATTGGAAGCTATTTAGGTCGGACTTACTTAGATGGAAATTCTAAGGTTAATTAAAAGAAATAGGTTTTAATTTTATTGTTTTATCTATGGATTATATATTTCCATTACCCCTTCCTGCCTCTTACTCTTTATGATTGTTGTGATTGCTGTTGTTAAACGGGTCTGACTTCTACACAAAGCTCACAAAGATCGTGCCTCACGATTGTTTGGTCTGCACGCAACGCCTCCTCGTTGGTTGCAGCTATTCGTTAGACTCGCAAATTGTTGGATTTAACCTAAACACAGAGAGCAGCAAGGCTCAGCAGTTTCATACGAAGTTGGGGAAAGTTTGGTCCAGAACACGCAAAAGAATGATGGTTGCACCTGTGTAGAAGCAACATTTGCTCCATTGATTTGCGGTTCCGTGCCTTTGCTTGCCACATGCAGATGTAGAAACGACCAGAGGACGACGGATCCTGGTGCGAGTTCCTCATGGATTTTCACCAGAACCCTGTTTGCCGAGTTGTAGCTTTAATATTGCTGGGTGCCAGAACTGTTTACCATGAGTGACCTTGTCTGGAATCGGTGTTCAGCTCTAATATTATCATGTAGTCACTACCTCTATCACGGTGAGGAAAGGTTGGACTTTAAGACTTTAGGGGTATGCTGCTGCTGTTCGGATGCCGAAGCGTGATAATTTTTTATTTACTTTCGTAGAAAAACGAGTATCATCAATATATATATATATATATATATATATATATAGTCTCGGAAGTTTCTCAACCATTAAAACTAAAAAAAAATAATAAAAAAATTTTTTTTTTTTTGAATAAACAAATAAAATTTTAAAAAAACAAACCTTAAGTCCCAAGTCGTTCAGTGGAAAATCACTCATGTAAGTCAATTTAGTTTTTACAGTTATTATATTAGTTTGCTTCTAACATTATTTAAGGGATCATCAGTTGTTTACCATGAAAAACTGTTTCGGGAATTTAAAAACAAGACAGTATTTAATTTCGTGGCTTCCCAGCAGAGTTGATCAGACCCCACTTCCCTTAAAAGGCAAAAACATAAACGTTCCGTATACTAAATCTAAGTTTTGTTCCGTATAAATGTTTTGCTAACTTATATTAGTTATTAAAAAAAATAAAATAAATAAATAAATTTAAAAAAATATATATATATATAAATAAATAAAAAATAAAAATTCCTCCTTACCTGTGTTGTTCGTTTGTCTAATAAAATTTATCCGTTACTTACAAAAATGTTGCTGCATTTTAAAGTGTGTAGACGAATCCATTACACTACTTTTTAGGTGATTAATTTATTTTTAGTTTTAGTTTTATATTAAAAATATAAAAAATATCAACATATCAAAATATTTAAAAAAAAAAAAATTTTTAATTATATATATATATACATATATATACTTTTAGTCCTTTTTTTATAAATACTAAGATTCCTTGCCCACTCACAGCGTATATAAGCTTAACTGCCGATTTTTTTCTCTTTATTCTTCTTTTTTAACTCACAGCGTTTCCAATTGGCGTTCATAAGCTAATATATATATGTATATATATATATATAATGGGAAATATATATATATAATGGGAAATGAAAAAGGAAAAACCAAGAGATATTTTTTATATATTCATCAATGTTTCGTCTTTATTTGTAAGACTTATTCAGGATGATAATTTTAAGAAAAATGTCATGCAAGTACATCGAAATATTGGGTTGACATGATGGGTTGATGAGAAAAAGTAGTAGCCGTGGCTACTAAGAGCGCTGGACCAAGGTCCGGACGTCAGAAGGTCAGAAGTATTAGATATTTTTGGATGTAGTCAGGAAAAATGTGGTGTGAGTGTTTTAAAAATGTGAAAGTACTTGCGGGTATGACCTTTTCTTCGATGCATCTCAGCAGAAAAGTTCTCCTGTTGTTGTGGGAGTTGGCTGCGAATAGTGTGTTTTTATATTTTCGTAGCTTCTGCTGGAGGGTTTGGTTTTCCATTTCGACAAGATGCGAAAGGAAAGATTACTTGTTTTTGTTTTTGGTTTTGGTGATAGCGACCAGTGTTTTTACAGTGCGTTTTTATTTTTCGCTACCCTGAGCGTTTTGTTTTTATTATTTAAGAATATGCAAATGAGCGCATTTTTCCTTTTTTTTATGAATTTTTTTTTATTAGTTTTTTTTTATTAATTTTTTTTTTATTAATTTTGAAAAAAAATTTTTTTATTAATTTAAAAAAATTTTTTTTTTATTAATTTAAAAAAATTTTTTTTTATATATGCGCTCATTTGCATATTCTTAAATTTTTTTTGAAAAAAATATATAAATTAAAATCACTTGTTTTTGTCTTAACGCAGACATATTTCCATTTCTTGCATTGTGATAGCCTTCTAATACTCCTCTATATATATATTACACACAATGCTTCAAGCAAACTACCTCTCCTTATTATATATATATATATATATATATATATATATATGGATTACATGTATAAATATATAGATGGAATTTATTTAAATTTAGTAAATTTCTAATCTGAAGAACTAGCGTAAAACAAATAATGAGACATCTTTTCCTTTTCTTTCCAGGTTTAGAGAAGAAAATACTTGACGATGATGAAAGTTTTGGTATTTACGATGGTGACCAATTCCAATTCCAATCGAGCGACTATTCTCTGATTACGGCGATAAAAGCTTTTTGGCGTTATGGCCGAGACATATATCGATTGTCAAGTTGGGTCAACGATAATCTTCTGAAAAAATTCAGTCGGTAAATTCCAAGTTTTTACGTCCTACTCCCTCTCGTCCGACTTGTTAAGAAAAAAAGTGTAGATAATTACAAAGAATCAGTACATGTGCTAGGCTACAGCGACCTTAAGTAAGCCAACTATAGAGACGAACACACTGGGCACCAATAATTAAGAAAGGGCAGATAATTCAAAGAATCAGTACATGTGCTAGGCTACAGCGACCTTAAGTAAGCCAATTATAGAGACGAACACACTGGGCACCAATAATTAAGAAAGGGCAGATAATTCAAAGAATCAGTACATGTGCTAGGCTACAGCGACCTTAAGTAAGCCAACTATAGAGACGAACACACTGGGCACCAATAATTAAGAAAGGGCAGATAATTCAAAGAATCAGTACATGTGCTAGGCTACAGTGACCTTAAGTAAGCCAACTATAGAGACGAACACACTGGGCACCAATAATTAAGAAAGGGCAGATAATTCAAAGAATCAGTACATGTGCTAGGCTACAGCGACCTTAAGTAAGCCAACTATAGAGACGAACACACTGGGCACCAATAATTAAGAAAGGGCAGATAATTCAAAGAATCAGTGCATGTGCTAGGCTACAGCGACCTTAAGTAAGCCAACTATAGAGACGAACACACTGGGCACCAATAATTAAGAAAGGGCAGATAATTCAAAGAATCAGTACATGTGCTAGGCTACAGCGACCTTAAGTAAGCCAACTATAGAGACGAACACACTGGGCACCAATAATTAAGAAAGGGCAGATAATTCAAAGAATCAGTACATGTGCTAGGCTACAGTGACCTTAAGTAAGCCAACTATAGAGACGAACACACTGGGCACCAATAATTAAGAAAGGGCAGATAATTCAAAGAATCAGTACATGTGCTAGGCTACAGTGACCTTAAGTAAGCCAACTATAGAGACGAACACACTGGGCACCAATAATTAAGAAAGGGCAGATAATTCAAAGAATCAGTACATGTGCTAGGCTACAGTGACCTTAAGTAAGCCAACTATAGAGACGAACACACTGGGCACCAATAATTAAGAAAGGGCAGATAATTCAAAGAATCAGTACATGTGCTAGGCTACAGTGACCTTAAGTAAGCCAACTATAGAGACGAACACACTGGGCACCAATAATTAAGAAAGGGCAGATAATTCAAAGAATCAGTACATGTGCTAGGCTACAGTGACCTTAAGTAAGCCAACTATAGAGACGAACACACTGGGCACCAATAATTAAGAAAGGGCAGATAATTCAAAGAATCAGTACATGTGCTAGGCTACAGCGACCTTAAGTAAGCCAACTATAGGGACGAACACACTGGGCACCAATAATTAAGAAAGGGCAGATAATTCAAAGAATCAGTACATGTGCTAGGCTACAGTGACCTTAAGTAAGCCAACTATAGAGACGAACACACTGGGCACCAATAATTAAGAAAGGGCAGATAATTCAAAGAATCAGTACATGTGCTAGGCTACAGCGACCTTAAGTAAGCCAACTATAGAGACGAACACACTGGGCACCAATAATTAAGAAAGGGCAGATAATTCAAAGAATCAGTACATGTGCTAGGCTACAGTGACCTTAAGTAAGCCAACTATAGAGACGAACACACTGGGCACCAATAATTAAGAAAGGGCAGATAATTCAAAGAATCAGTACATGTGCTAGGCTACAGCGACCTTAAGTAAGCCAACTATAGAGACGAACACACTGGGCACCAATAATTAAGAAAGGGCAGATAATTCAAAGAATCAGTGCATGTGCTAGGCTACAGCGACCTTAAGTAAGCCAACTATAGAGACGAACACACTGGGCACCAATAATTAAGAAAGGGCAGATAATTCAAAGAATCAGTACATGTGCTAGGCTACAGCGACCTTAAGTAAGCCAACTATAGAGACGAACACACTGGGCACCAATAATTAAGAAAGGGCAGATAATTCAAAGAATCAGTACATGTGCTAGGCTACAGTGACCTTAAGTAAGCCAACTATAGAGACGAACACACTGGGCACCAATAATTAAGAAAGGGCAGATAATTCAAAGAATCAGTACATGTGCTAGGCTACAGTGACCTTAAGTAAGCCAACTATAGAGACGAACACACTGGGCACCAATAATTAAGAAAGGGCAGATAATTCAAAGAATCAGTACATGTGCTAGGCTACAGTGACCTTAAGTAAGCCAACTATAGAGACGAACACACTGGGCACCAATAATTAAGAAAGGGCAGATAATTCAAAGAATCAGTACATGTGCTAGGCTACAGTGACCTTAAGTAAGCCAACTATAGAGACGAACACACTGGGCACCAATAATTAAGAAAGGGCAGATAATTCAAAGAATCAGTACATGTGCTAGGCTACAGTGACCTTAAGTAAGCCAACTATAGAGACGAACACACTGGGCACCAATAATTAAGAAAGGGCAGATAATTCAAAGAATCAGTACATGTGCTAGGCTACAGCGACCTTAAGTAAGCCAACTATAGGGACGAACACACTGGGCACCAATAATTAAGAAAGGGCAGATAATTCAAAGAATCAGTACATGTGCTAGGCTACAGTGACCTTAAGTAAGCCAACTATAGAGACGAACACACTGGGCACCAATAATTAAGGGCAGATAATTCAAAGAATCAGTACATGTGCTAGGCTACAGTGACCTTAAGTAAGCCAACTATAGAGACGAACACACTGGGCACCAATAATTAAGGGCAGATAATTCAAAGAATCAGTACATGTGCTAGGCTACAGTGACCTTAAGTAAGCCAACTATAGAGACGAACACACTGGGCACCAATAATTAAGAAAGGGCAGATAATTCAAAGAATCAGTACATGTGCTAGGCTACAGTGACCTTAAGTAAGCCAACTATAGAGACGAACACACTGGGCACCAATAATTAAGAAAGGGCAGATAATTCAAAGAATCAGTACATGTGCTAGGCTACAGTGACCTTAAGTAAGCCAACTATAGAGACGAACACACTGGGCACCAATAATTAAGAAAGGGCAGATAATTCAAAGAATCAGTACATGTGCTAGGCTACAGCGACCTTAAGTAAGCCAACTATAGGGACGAACACACTGGGCACCAATAATTAAGAAAGGGCAGATAATTCAAAGAATCAGTACATGTGCTAGGCTACAGTGACCTTAAGTAAGCCAACTATAGAGACGAACACACTGGGCACCAATAATTAAGGGCAGATAATTCAAAGAATCAGTACATGTGCTAGGCTACAGTGACCTTAAGTAAGCCAACTATAGAGACGAACACACTGGGCACCAATAATTAAGGGCAGATAATTCAAAGAATCAGTACATGTGCTAGGCTACAGTGACCTTAAGTAAGCCAACTATAGAGACGAACACACTGGGCACCAATAATTAAGGGCAGATAATTCAAAGAATCAGTACATGTGCTAGGCTACAGTGACCTTAAGTAAGCCAACTATAGAGACGAACACACTGGGCACCAATAATTAAGAAAGCGCAGATAATTCAAAGAATCAGTACATGTGCTAGGCTACAGTTACCTTAAGTAAGCCAACTATAGAGACGAACACACTGGGCACCAATAATTAAGAAAGGGCAGATAATTCAAAGAATCAGTACATGTGCTAGGCTACAGTGACCTTAAGTAAGCCAACTATAGAGACGAACACACTGGGCACCAATAATTAAGAAAGGGCAGATAATTCAAAGAATCAGTACATGTGCTAGGCTACAGTTACCTTAAGTAAGCCAACTATAGAGACGAACACACTGGGCACCAATAATTAAGAAAGGGCAGATAACTCAAAGGATTTTAAATAATGTTAATAATAACAGAAAATTATTAATCGCAATAGAATATACAATATGAGTTTTGCTAAAAAAAAAACGTCCTAATGGAATTAAATTCATACCCCCTCCGTCAAATCATCTGAGACCTTTTTGCAGAACACATGACCAAGTAGATAAAGGTGTTGGCTAAAAGATATTTTAAGGTGAATTCTATCTAGAGGTTTTTAATTCAATTGTGATTAGATCGTGGCTCGAGGGAGTCACTCGGTGTTCTATCCTGGGTGACTCAACAGTAAATATAGTTCAATGTTGTGATACTATTGATCCCCCTCCTCCTGACCCCATGCACATACAGCCAAGAATGTTGACTTGAGAAATGACTCTGTGATCGGAAGTGAGATAGATGGACAGGCGATAGGGAGGTCGCCGAAATCTCATAAATCAAGCCAGTCAGGTGGCACCTAATAGGTTATTTGATAGTTGGTCAGCTGAGAAAATGGGCAGAAATAGTCATTTTCACTGATCAGCTGAGTGTGACTGAGAGAAAGACCTGACATTTTAGGATTTCCGGTCAAAACTAAATATATTTAGTAGCCTGAGTTTGGCTCGGGAAGATTGTCCAGAGAGTCCGAAATTTAACGACTCGGCGTTTGACGAAGAAGATAATCTCTGGGAGCAAACACGACCAGACAACAATCAACAGACAGTGTTTGGGGGATCCTTTTCATGCATTGTGAAAATGATGACAAAGATAAGAATAGTAGTCTGGATAATTCAAAAAGGGCGTTACTTTTAAATTTAGTTTTGTTTAAATATTTGTACTGAATACTTATGTAAGACCATGTGCGTCCCCTCGACAACTGCCGACCCCCGTGCCGTGGTTTTCTCTTCATCTTCTAGTTCTCGTTCTAGCCGTGTCGTCCCAGCAGTCACTGAGGTAACGTGCACTGATTTACAAGTTGAGAAAAACAAAACAATGCAAACTCACAAGAAAAAACACAAACTCATATACATTGTGTATAAGCTAGTTGTACTCTGGTTGTGTGTAACACCGTCGTGGACTGTCGAGGCCCCAATTGTCGTTACTCAAAGTCGTCAGCTCATCTCATCATCTTCTAAGGCTCTACCTGATCTGATCGTCTTCTCTCCGAGTCGCCAACTGTCACACTAACTAAAACTCGTCAACTGCCTTAAACTCTTAAATATATTTCGTCATATCGGAAATCCTATGTCCTGTCTTTTGTCTCCTCGGCCACTCCCTAGCTGACTACCCATCCTATTTTTCGATCGCCTTTGTGCGACTTGGTGAATTATTTCCTTGGCTCATGGGGGGAGGGGCAGTCCATAGTATCACACTTGTTGGTTACCCAGTTGTCATACCAGCCAAAGTTCACGTTGGCATAATTGCCATGAAAGCTAAGACTTTAAATGACGAGAGATAGGGAATAAGATTTTTGTTTTATCAAAGAATGACTTCCTGTCTCCTTCCCCCTACATACACATTGGTGTCTTTCTCTTAATTCTATCTTTCTTAGTTGATTGGAATTGTTGTTTTTTTTGCTATGAGCAAAGTGTAGTATCTGTTCTAATACAACACTTGATCTTTTCTGTTTTCAGTCAGTGAGGGGAAAGATTTAGACTGAGGCAATTTTTATTTATGTCCCAATTCAGAGTGCCCCTTTTGGGGAGCTGGATTTTTCCCACATTAAAAACTGACCCTGTGTCTAACTCTGCCCTCGTGGGGAGGCAAGTAAATGGGGACTATAAATGAAGCTAAATTGCGAAAAATAGATGCAGTTGTAAATAACAAGTTTAGATGGCATTCGTTAAAGAAGGTTTCTATTTCTATTTACCAAAATTGATATTTCACGAATTAAACATTTTTTGAATGTGTTTTTCTGACTTCTCACTAGCACATCATCCAAGTTGTTTTTAGCTTTTGTGCTGCTCCCCAAACGCACGATGATGGGGAGATTCATCTCGATTTCAACTTTTTTTACCATTGGCTGCTCACATCCTTCACCAGAGGTGATTCACCGAAAAAGAAGTTAGCGACTGTATGCGTGCGATCAATTCACTGAACTACTCATGTGAATAAAGCGGTTATGATATGCCGACTAAGTTGTGTGGATGAGTCGGTAGCTTTGTGTGGCTGCTGTTGCTGGTATAAGAAAAGCAGTCTTTCAGTGTGTCGTTTTCTCGCATAAATATATGTGCAGGCTTAAGGTGTGCAGTTATGACACGCAGACTAAGGTGTATCTTTTCTAGCAAGCCGAATTAAATATTTTGACTGGCTGACTGCCTGTACACTTGAAAACTTAGCTTTTTAAAGATTTGAGTAGGCTCCTGGTGACTATGTACCTTTTTCTTAACATTAAGAAGATAATTAGGTTTTCTGATTAGATGTAAAATATTTTAACTAAATATTTTAAACCTTGAATGAATTTTGGATAACAAATGTTCACCGACTTATTCCCCTGCTAAGGAAATGAAATTGAGTAGCTAAAGTACCTCCCTCCCCCATTTATGAGGAAATTACTCGTTATTTTGCAAATTTTTTTCTTATATATCCCAAAATCATCATCTGCTTTTGGTATCTAAGGTGCTGCGAATTTCCTAGGCCTCGGGGTGGGCATCATCAGGCAACGTCTCATGTCAATCCAAAGTGTTAATATCAATCGTGCCGAATGCAGTCAAATCGCTTCTTATGCACTCAAGCCAGGTCTTACTTGATCTACCACGACGCCTAGTGTTATGGAGTTGATGCAAAAGGTGGCACGCTGTACATGGCCAAAATACCTGAGACGTTGAGCGCGTAAGGCATCCAAAATCCCACCAATGTCAAGCTTCTGGTGAAGCACGCTTGAAGGGATTCTTTCCTCTAGTTTGCTACCGTACATCCACCTGATCATGGCACGGTTATTACACCGAATATGCTGCAAATTAGAAGCGTTTAGAGCCCGTGGTTCACTGCCATTCAAGATGGCAGAGCGAACACAAGCCGAAAAGACTTTGCCCCGAGTCCTGAAAGAAATGTGCCTAGGGTGCTTCTTTAGTTTCGCTTCAATATGTTAGGCCTCTCTTAAAAAGAAACTAGCTAAAGAAATGTATAAATTTTGTTATGTACTTACGTGGTAGCTGAAATTAAGATTGTACACCAAAAATTACGCAAATTCATCCAGTATTTATTAAATTAAAAATAAAAAACGATCTTATCTATCAGTCGCCAGTTTTGTTAAATTTTGAGTTTTTCCTAAAAACATTTGAGTTCGCTACCTTGCTTAATCAGTAAGCTGAACTGGGTAAAAAAAAATATCTAGCAATACGTAAAATCGTTTTTTTTTCTTTCTCTTATAATTTACTAAATACTGGCATGATTTTTTCTGTACAATCTTAAGTATATAACAAAATTTATACATTTTTTTTTTTTTTTTTAAATTTCATGTCGTAGTCAAACTAAAGAAGCACCCTGCCTAGATGTAAGGATTGGCACCAACTTCCTGAACCTTCCCCAAGACTCAGAAAATATCTAATTTTAATGAAATTTTCAGCATTTATTCAATAAATTATATGTTTTATATAATTAATTGGAAGAATACCCGTCCCAGGATGAGTAAAATTAATTCCCTGAACAGAAAAATTTTGCACCACTTTTATATCCCCTAACGAATATTAAAATCAAAATATAATGCTATTAAAACTTATGTCTAGAATCCTTATTCCGATTTTGATCAAAATCCATTACATGATTTTCATTCTAAACAATCTCTTAAATTTAAGGCTTAAGCTTAAGGGGTCTTTAGAAAAAATTAAAATTCAGGGAACTTAGCTTGATTGGTGGCTAATGACGATGGATAACTTCAAATTCAATGCAAATCTGAAATATTTGAATTTTTAAATGGGCCCATATTATACTCCCCCTAACAACCCTTTAAAACCCCTTTAAAATACTCCAAAAAAACTGAAATTTATTAATTGATGTCTCATACCTATTATTAAAATTTCACAAAAATCTAAGGTATCTGAATTTTCACAAAAGGTCTTCAACCTCCTTATAACGTCTTTTGCATAAAACTAAATTAAACTAAATATAACCCACATTAAAACCTCTTATACCTAGTAAATGTCTTCCAAAAGTCATAATTATCAGTTAATTAGTTTAGGAGTGAATCCTGTACATACAAATATATAAACTTGAAAAGTTGGCTTTTTGAAAATTTGAGTAGGCTTCTGGTGGCTACGCATCTTTTTCTTAACTCTTAGTTTCTCTTTTGTTTTAAAGGGAAGATTGGATGAAAATATATTTTAACATTTAAATCATGAATGAATTTTTAATAAAAAAATGTTCACTCATTTTTTTTTCCACGAAGGAAATTTATGATGAAAGACACATTTTTTTTGTATATTTTGTTATATCCCCTCAAATTAAAAAAAATATCTAATTTTAATGAAATTTTCAGCATTTATTCAATAAATTATATATTTTATAAAGATTACAAATTTAACATGATAGAGATTTTAAAAAAAGTGAAAGTTTGACAGAATATAAGTTTGGATTAGATTGAAGTACGTTAATGCTTTTTTTTGTTTTTTAATGTTATTACTGTTAAAAGGGAGGGCCTGTGGACGAGTGGTTATAGCACTTGTCTTTGGGCTGGACGACCCGGGTTCGATCCCACTCATGGCATGCGAATTTTCGGGTCTGAAAACTCCCTCTGTCCACCCAGCAGTAAATGGGTACCTGACTAAAACTCAGGGAAGGTTCAAGGCAGCTAAAGGAGAGGGATGGGCTTTCATATGCTGTGCCCTAGACACGGTGATTCTTAACAAATCACCGCCGCTACGGCCATGGGCAGTGTGCGATGTCGGCAACGACACTCGTGCACATCCAGGCTATGCGACCGTTACCTTTTACTGTTTGACTATTTCTTTTAGTTAGGGGTGCAAGTATTAGCTGTTCTGATACTACACTTCATCTTTTTTGTTCTCGGTCAGTGAAGGAGAAATCCTTCGAGACTGAGGCAATTTAAAAAAATTTTTCCTAATCCAGAGTACCCCTTTTTGAGAAGCTGGATTTTGCCCATATTAAAAACTTACCTTGGGTCTAACTCTGTCCTCGTGGGGAGGCAAATAAATAGTCACATAATTTTTTCCAACAATATTTTGAGTCAGGTGTAAAGAAATAAAATAAGGTGGCCTCCAGAGCGCTGCTGAAACCATTCATATCGAATTGGGCGCGTCGGTAACACTGGCTTTGATTCAGATAACATAAATTGTTTTTTTGTTTTCGTTGCAGGATTTACACTCACCAAATAAACGGTTACGCGTTCACGACTGTGAAAGATCTGTTGTTATCGATGGATCCACTGATTGCCAATTTGACAACTCGGAGCCTCCGAGATGTTCTGGAAGAGGATGGATTTTCGGAACATTTTATCAAAGAATTGGTGACAGTGGCCGTCAGAACAAACTATGGACAGGCAACTGACATCCATGCTTTTGTCGGTAGGTATACTTTTGTTTCTTTCTTTTTTTGTTTTTTTTGTTTGTTTCATTTTTGCTCCTGTTCCTTGGACCTTGTGTCATACCTACAACAAGTTGTCGTAATCATTATAGAAACATGGAAGTTCACAATATCTTGGTTGCCGGTCGTTCTTAACGCGCTTCAGATGTTCCTCCCAAACTGAGGGAATTCCGTCCTGTAATTAAACCATATTCTTTTTTTTTTTTAAACATAGTTCACCCCAAACAAGGCAAGCCGCCACTGTAGACATAAGGGGGCTATTAAGAATTGGGGTGAAAGTTCTGGGGGGTCATCTTAAGTTGGGAACTGTGCAGTGAGATGTCTGTTTACATTAGTTTAAAATTTCTGCATGTCGGTACAGTTGGGGAAACAGGGAGCAGGGAGGGAGTTCCAGAGGCTGGCAGCATGAGGAAAGAAGCTATTGGAGTATAAGGCTTTCCGGCATCTGGGGACTTCCACAGTGAATGGATGGGACTTAGCTGATTGTTGGGTTGGTCTAGTGTATTTACATCGAGCGGGCACTAGAGCAGCAAGTTCATTGAAGTACTTGTAAAACAGGCGCAAGGATGCAACATTGCGGCGATGGGATAGGGGTTGGAGTTTGGTGGATACTGAGGGACCTATTAAATTTGCGACTCTTTTTTTAACCTTGTCGAAAAGGGAGAGACTAGTGGATGATGCACCAGCCCAGATGTGGCAACAATACTCCATTCATGGGCGGATGGTGGCTTTGTAGAGATATGGATAATGTCAGGTGTGAGAAGTTTACTAGCAAGGTAGAGTTTTCCCACCTTCTTTGCAGCAGCCTTGGCAATATCTTCAATGTATTTGTTCCAATTCATGTTACTGGTGAATGTTAGGCCGAGGAGTTTGAATGTTGAACTCGCAGGTAGGATGTTATTTGCCATGGCAATCAGTGGTTGAAGAGGTTTCTTGTAGTTATTGAAGAAAAGGAGCTTTGTCTTTGCAGCATTAAAAGTTACCATCCATTTATGACCCTATTCCTCTACACTGGAGGTCACTTTTTAGGATTCAGCTATTGCCTCTGATATGTGTGTGTCTGTTTTAGACTAACTCGACACAAAACTGATGGAAGACATAGGTCATTTATTCAGCATGATCCTCGTACTTAATCACTTACCAGTGGGGGGGAGGAAAAAAAGAAAAAATCTAAAACACTAATTAGTTTTATCTTGTCAGCCCATGTGCTTTCAAACAGACTCTCTTTTCTATCACCCTCTCTCTTTGAGCCATGTGACGTCATATCTGTTTATAGTACATTTCCACAGCCTTAGCAGTTTTCAATTCTAGATCATCAAGTTCACCTCAGCTAACCTCTCAGTGGTTTTCATTACCTTTTATTCTCAACTACCTAAATTATATACTAGTAAATCTACCCGCTCAATATCTAACAGAGATACTAAAACATCGCTACTTTTTCTTTTACACTGTTTACTTTTTGTTTCAATTGATTTGTAAACAATGTCATAGGTATATGTTTAGAATGTAGATTTTACACTTAAAATATTTATCTTATATAAATAGGGATTTTGATTGTCTGTCCGTCAGTCACAATTTTTTAAACGTAATAAATACATTGCAATAAATACATTGCAAAATAATGGAGAATACTGCATTTAGCATTTATTCATATTTAGATTAGAATATTAGATAAATATTCCAATCTAATCTAATCTAAATATGAATAAATGCGAATCTTTCCTAAGTATATAAACATCAAAACATTTAAACTTAATTATAATGATACAATAGGGTGGGCAAAAATAAGGGTCCTATTTTTAAAAATTCATAACTTTTTTATTTATTGATTTAAAAAAATTTTTTTTTTAGAATAAGTAAAGGACCCCTTCCGAAGTAAGCATGAGCCGTATTAGCCCTAAGGAACGTACCCTCATTTAGAAAACATTATTTTTGCTTAAAAAACTCAAAACAGTGTAAAAAACAATACTTTAGTTTTTGTAAGTTTTAAGAAGTGTTTTTCGGCTAAAATTTGTTTTGTTTATTTCAAAAAATCTCGGAAGGGTCAGTCTACACACACATAAAGTTTGGTGAGTTTAACTTTTATTTTGTGGAAGTTATTCAAATTTAAAGATAGGACCCTTATTTTGGCCCACCCTGTATATAGTAATCTCTAAACTCCGTCAAACAAAACCCGCTTTTGCACTTTTGCATATTTATTTTCTTTTTAAGTTTCTAATAAATTAATAGTCTGTAATATACATTTATAATTAATATTGTCAAATTCTATTATATATTTATAATATTTTCCTCGATAGTAATATTATTATAATTATTAATACAATTAATTAAAGAGATTTTATAACAAAAAAAAACAATCGCATTTTAAAAACATTTTAAAACTTTTAGTTTCAAGGGAGATAATTACATAAAAACTTCCGATGCTGAGGTTAAGAGAACAGATACTACACTTTGTTCTTAGCCAAAAAACCAAGGCTAGGAATATTTGCTAGTTTGAATAAAATTTAAATAAGCACTAGTCATATTTTTATAATTTAAAATTTTGTTAATATTCTAATAATACGCTAAGCCACTTCATGTTTGTATGTATGCTATCACCTTTCGCAGACATTAAAAAAATGTGATCATCAATCTGCAAAGATAGTGATTGGTGATTAATCTGATGTCGCTAAGGTAAAAGATTCTGACTTTACCCATTTTAAAATAAATTGTTCCAAAATTCTATCTTTCCGTCGACTAAAATGGTACAATTTGAAATCAATACATTTATTGATTTGAAGACTATTTAGCTGACAATTATTTTTATGGTAAAAAGACTGAAAATGTATTGTTTTAAAAATAATTAAATTGTTACAATTTTAAATAAAGAAGAGACATTCGTTTTATTTCTTTAAAGAATATTTAACTGACAATGGCAATTATTTTTATGGCAAGAAAACCGAGAATATTTAATGTTTTAAAAATAATTAAATTGTTACAATTTTAAATAAAGAAGAGACATTCGTTTTATTTCTTTAAAGAATATTTAACTGACAGTGGCAATTATTTTTATGGCAAGAAAACCGAGAATATTTAATGTTTTAAAAAGGATTAAATTGTTACAATTTTAAATAAAGAAGAGACATTCGTTTTAATTCTTTAAAGAATATTTAACTGACAGTGGCAATTATTTTTATGGCAAGAAAACCGAGAATATTTAATGTTTTAAAAAGGATTAAATTGTTACAATTTTAAATAAAGAGACATTCGTTTTATTTCTTTAAAGAATATTTAACTGATAGTGGCAATTATTTTTATGGCAAGAAAACCGAGAATATTTAATGTTTTAAAAATAATTAAATTGTTACAATTTTAAATAAAGAAGAGACATTCGTTTTATTTCTTTAAAGAATATTTAACTGACAATGGCAATTATTTTTATGGCAAGAAAACCGAGAATATTTAATGTTTTAAAAATAATTAAATTGTTACAATTTTAAATAAAGAAGAGACATTCGTTTTATCTCTTTAAAGAATATTTAACTGACAGTGGCAATTATTTTTATGGCAAGAAAACCGAGAATATTTAATGTTTTAAAAATAATTAAATTGTTACAATTTTAAATAAAGAGACATTCGTTTTATTTCTTTAAAGAATATTTAACTGACAATGGCAATTATTTTTATGGCAAGAAAACCGAGAATATTTAATGTTTCAAAAATAATTAAATTGTTACAATTTTAAATAAAGAAGAGACATTCGTTTTATTTCTTTAAAGAATATTTAACTGACAATGGCAATTATTTTTATGGCAAGAAAACCGAGAATATTTAATGTTTCAAAAATAATTAAATTGTTACAATTTTAAATAAAGAAGAGACATTCGTTTTATTTCTTTAAAGAATATTTAACTGACAATGGCAATTATTTTTATGGCAAGAAAACCGAGAATATTTAATGTTTTAAAAATAATTAAATTGTTACAATTTTAAATAAAGAGACATTCGTTTTATTTCTTTAAAGAATATTTAACTGACAATGGCAATTATTTTTATGGCAAGAAAACCGAGAATATTTAATGTTTTAAAAATAATTAAATTGTTACAATTTTAAATAAAGAAGAGACATTCGTTTTATTTCTTTAAAGAATATTTAACTGACAATGGCAATTATTTTTATGGCAAGAAAACCGAGAATATTTAATGTTTCAAAAATAATTAAATTGCTACAATTTTAAATAAAGAAGAGACATTTGTGGTATTTCTTTAAAAAATATTTAACTGACAATGGCAATTATTTTTATGGCAAGAAAACCGAGAATATTTAATGTTTTAAAAATAATTAAATTGTTACAATTTTAAATAAATAAAGAAAAAACATATTTGTTTTATTTATTTAAAGAATGTTTAGCTGACAATAACCATTATCTTTTTTTTTCTTAATAGTATTGATTGATTCTGACAGACATTTCTTATTTTAAAAGGAATATTATTATACAAATTGATGTAGAAAACACCGTGGAATTTCCACGGTGTTTTGTTAGTTATTATTTTCATTGTTCATCTTACTGCGGTTCGATGTTTCGTGAATGACTTCCAACTTTTCCTGTCTCTAGCCATTTTGTTGGTGCTGCCAACTAGGATCAGGTTGTCATAAACTAATCGCCTCCATGTCTTAAGTGGCCTATTATGTGGCGATGAGACATCGATGCGGGACACATTTTGGAGCGTTTCCGATGACGAACACTGAGTGACGTGGCAGTACCAGTTAAGATGTCATTGTGCAACACAATTTCTCATACTTTTTACAGTGAAATCAGCAACTTTCTCCATCCGATGTGCCTTTGTTATGACATTTCAGCATTGACCACGTCTCACAGCTATACAAGAGTACAGGTCAGACGTGCTGCTTCTCTCGCATACAATGGGATCCCTGTGTGAAGACTCTCCATGTGGCTGATAAACGTTGTCTTATGAGAAAAAAAAAATGCATAGTTTTTATGGATAAGGATATCTAGGAAAAGTATAGAATTATTAAGTTCTGTTTCAAAAGAAGAATTTAATGTATTCAGTGTTTTGTGGAAGCGACATTTGATTAATGTCTCCGTTGATCCGCAATAGTTTACTTCGTTTTGAATGCTCCCATGAACACTGGTGTTCGTATCAATTAGAAATGGGACCACTTGAAGGTGAAGATTAATGTGTCGTCCGCATATGGAAGGGATGAAGAACAAAGTGAGTTGGAGATAAATTTATATATATATATATATATATATATATTTGTAGAAAACCCGTCTAGATGGGCACTGTAAGTGAAGTATTAACACAGCATGACGTCGCTAGCTATAAATGCATCGTTCCTTTGATTAAGTTGAACGCTCTTATGACGTCAAGCCGCCGGATAAAGTGTTAAAATTATCACTGTTCATTTGCTATTCAGTGGTTCTAGATGTCAGGATTTAGGTTGCAAAATACTCGGAATCTGTGTTTTCGAATCGCATGACCAGTAGTGAATAGTATTTATATCTATATATCTATATATATATATATATATATATATATAGATAGATATATATAGATATATATAAAGCAATAGATAAAGTGAAAGAATAAAATTAGGTACGAATCAAATTTTATTACAATTCAAAGTTCAGGCAAAGTTCTTTAAAGTCCTTAACTCATGAGTTTTCAAAGAAAATCTTCTTAAGGACTTTAAAGAACTTTGCCTGAACTTTGAATTGTAATAAAATTTGATTCGTACCTAATTTTATTCTTTCACTTTATCTATTGCTATTAATGCTCTATCCAGTATATTGAGCTTTATTCTAATCCGGATGTCCACTAATTGAAGATATTAGTTGCCTCTTATATCTTTTGTTGTATTAACTTTATATATATATATATATATATCTAGATATAGATATGTTTTCTATTTTAGTCTTTCAAGAGGAGGAAAGTAAGAATATCATCTAAGTATCTGAAAAATGTGTTTTCATGTTATGAGTCTATATTTATAAGGTCTCATTTCTAGGAATTCTGGAAATAGACAAGCCAGGACACCACTTAGAGGGTTTCCCATGGGTAAGCAGAGTTTTTGTCTGTAACTTTTGTTGAATTTCAAGAAGTTAAGGAAAGTAATGCTTTTGTATTATGTCAATGCTGGCCTTAACGAGAAAGGAAACTTCTTTTCTCCTCTCTTCATTAAGGCCATTTTCATTACTTGCAAAAAATATCACTCTCTTCACTTTGTTGGTTTGGTCACATTGAAAGAATGAATGGGAGTGCTTGGGTTAGTAGATATAGAACAGTTGAGGTAGCAGGGGTCAGTTTAGCAGGAGAAGGCCAAGAAAACATGAAAGAGAGTGATAAGGATGGACTTGAATAAATACCTGGTCAGAGATAGATTAGGCCAACACATGCCAGCATGTATAACAGACATTAAACCGGATATGATGATGATGATAAAAAGAAGTCAAGATTTATCGTTCAGTTATTTGAAACCAAAAACAGACACTACTATCTGCACATACTACTCATAAATCCATACAATTTTTCATAAAACATTAATTTTCTTAGTACATTTTAAATCTACGACTACAGCATTAATAATCTACTTTCTATTTTTTTTTATTCATTTAACGTCACGTTTCCCTTGTTCAGGGGTCAGACGTTTTCTGATATTTAGTTCAGGTCAGACGTTTTCTGATATTTAGTTCAGGGGTCAGACGTTTTCTGATATTTAGTTCAGGGGTCAGACGTTTTCTGATATTTAGTTCAGGGGTCAGACGTTTTCTGATATTTAGTTCAGGGGTCAGACGTTTTCTGATATTTAGTTCAGGGGTCAGACGTTTTCTGATATTTAGTTCAGGGGTCAGACGTTTTCTGATATTTAGTTCAGGGGTCAGACGTTTTCTGATATTTAGTTCAGGGGTCAGACGTTTTCTGATATTTAGTTCAGGGGTCAGACGTTTTCTGATATTTAGTTCAGGGGTCAGACGTTTTCTGATATTTAGTTCAGGGGTCAGACGTTTTCTGATATTTAGTTCAGGGGTCAGACGTTTTCTGATATTTAGTTCAGAGGTCAGACGTTTTCTGATATTTAGTTCAGAGGTCAGACGTTTTCTGATATTTAGTTCAGAGGTCAGACGTTTTCTGATATTTAGTTCAGAGGTCAGACGTTTTCTGATATTTAGTTCAGAGGTCAGACGTTTTCTGATATTTAGTTCAGAGGTCAGACGTTTTCTGATATTTAGTTCAGAGGTCAGACGTTTTCTGATATTATGCAAGCTCACTCTCCACTTCTCACAGTTCAGCGAGTCAACAGTCTCCAAATTTCACTCTGTGCAGTTTTGTCCAATCAGTTGTCGCCGAGTTTTCCTTGGCCGGTCAACCTTCCTGCGATTTAAGACATTCATGCTTCTACAAATGAGTTATCATGACCATACCAGCACAATCGATTCATTCTAAAGATAATCTTGATGCTGGGCTTTCAGCAACTCCTCTGACCTGACGTGTTGAGTTTGGTCAGATTTCACATTGCCGATCCATCTGATCATGGATCTGTCATTGTGTTGCAGATGGGGGAGAGAGGACTGGGCGAGGGCCCAGCATTCACTGCTATATATCATGATGTGCCTAACACATCTGCTATACAATTTACCTTGGATGTAGAGGAGGATAGCACGTGATGTTATCAGAGCCAACAACTCACAAAATTTTGGCCAAGCTGCCCTCACTCTTGTGATGAAAATAGAAATCTGTTATTTGATTCAAACTAGTCTTTTTTGTTTGTTTTTTGGGGTTTTTTTATCTTCCACTATAATTTGTATCAGTTTCTTTCTGAAAATACTTATTCCGGGTGAGAAAACATTTAGAGTGGATACTTTTACATTCGTTCATTATAATGAAAGATTTACTCACAAAGAGTAGCTTCCCCTGCAAGCATTAAAATCCTCATCAAATCATTGTATTAAAAGATTAAAACAACATTATCGTAATAAAATTAGTTATAGTTTTATAACAATTTGGTTCAATTGATGATTTAATGATTAAACAATACCGTGATAATTAAATTTAATTTTCAAAATCCTATTAAAAAAAAATTATTTTGTACAAAAAAAAAAAAAAAAAAACTATTGCGAAAAGTACAAAGACTCCCGTTACACCAAGTTAATTATAAACAATTATTTTCTTGGAAAATCGCTTTAATTACATTAAATACTTTTCTGTTTTTAATGAGTAGTGGATCTTAGAAAACGGTGTAGACTGAAAATCAGTCCCCAATTATAAGGTAACCCGTACTTAAAAAAAATGTTCCTTAGTTTCTTTTCTTTCTTTTTTTTTTTTTACTATATTTTATTAAATCTTTCCAGTCGATTTTTCATTGTTTACATATAAACATATGCATAACTACAAAGTCTTTTTACTTATGACATATTTATTTTTGTACTTATATCCTGATTGCTCATCATCACAATATAAGTACTCAATGATTAAGAATCTGTATCATCATCATCATCATATTCGGTTGAACGTCCATTTTACGTGCTGGCATGTGTTGGACAGCTTTTAGAAATTGACTCTCAAACTAACCAAGTTTTTATTTATCCCTCTTTCTTTCAAGTCCATTTTTATCACTAACTCCCATATTTTCCTTGACCTTCCCCTGTGAACTGAACCTGCTACCTCAACTGTTCTACATCTACTAACCCCAAAACTATCATCCATTCTTTCAACGTGGCCATACCATCGAAGTCTCTTGGTCTGCACACATCTCCCTATACTATCCAGATTTAATCTTCCTCTGAGGTCATCAGATCTAAGCATGTATGTAAGAGTCACATTAAACATCGATCGTATCATTCTCATATTTCTCTCCATGCAACACATGGGCAGGTTTCACTTCTATACACTGCGTACACATGCCTGACAGACTCTTTCCTTGGTCGACAGTGTTAACGCTCTGCTGGTTAGTAATGGCAGAAGTTTCCTGAACTTACTCCATCCATTCCTCACTCTTGCAATCACACTAGCACCTGCTCCACCCTGTGCTCCAATGGTATCACCAAAGTAACATGACATAAACCAATCAATCATACACCTGAAGAAAGTCTGAGAGTATATTACTGTAAGTGTAACAGCATTCACCTGACGTGAGTTGAGCTAGCTTCAAATAAGTTCACTGCATCCCGTGTCAAGGCGGTCTACTCCCGCCGATCGGCAGCTGAATCCTCAGCATACTTCAGCCATTCCCAGTTACAGCGACGAACACCAGTCACCAGCTCCATGTCTGTCTTCACTGTTCCTATCCAAGAATGTCCAAGTAACATGCGACCAGAGCACACACCACTTGTGGACATTATTACACAACGAGCTTCGTTAACAACTGAAGCACAAGATCAAGCGACACCAAGTCGTTTAAAAAAAAAAAGGAAGGAAAAAAAATATTGGCTATTATCCTGATGAAGATTTCTGCGTGAATCGGAAATTTGAATTTAAAAAAAAAAGCCTCTGCATTTTACTGGTTAAAAAAAACAAACCGTTTCAATTATATAAAATATATATATTAATATTTTTATAAATAAATATAAAATTACTTATACCTACAGACGCTAGCGTTTCAAGCTTATTGCTCTCATCAGTGCAGGAAAGTAACAATTTCAGACGATCGGCAGTATTTTCTCTGTAATACAAATGTTGTAGAAGATGACAGACAACATATGTCTGGATATCCTTGTGTGGATCCTTTCCATTTGCCGAATCAGGGGCTTTGTTTTGGTGGAGAATTGGCTGATGAATCTGCCATAACTGTAGGTGTCCCAAGTACTTTCAGGCCCATCCGGGTTCATCTTTAGGGGAATCAGGTAAAGACCATGTTGTTAATGCTAATATTAATAGGTAGTTTTGGCTGGAATTATATTATTAATACGGAACTAGGAATATATATGGGGATATCAAATCGGTGATTGTTTTTGACAGTTGGTAAGTGAGTGTGGGGATTTGAGAAATAATAGGACGAAGCGGAAAGTTCGCTTTATGTGTTTTAACAGTTCCGTAAATGTATCCAGGTTTAAAATCGCCTATAATTTTGGGTAGTTTTTCATTATCAATGCCAGTGTTGTTAGCAGTGATTAATTTATTAATTTTGTTTTTTGTTATTAGTAAGAATTAAGATATCGTCTACGTATCGTAGATATATTATTGGTTTTATGATAAGATTGGATTTTCTAAGTGAGACATGTAACAATTACTATATGTTGGACCTAGCACGAAGCCCATTACGATGCCATCTTTTTTAATATAGATATTGCCGTGATGATCATAGAAGGGAACTTCAGTAGTGCAGACCAACAGAATTTTACACAAGGTGTTAGGGTTAATTTTGAGGGAGCGGTTCTTAGGGTTAATTTTGAGGGAGCGGTTCTTAGGGTTAATTTTGAGGGAGCGGTTCTTAGGGTTTTTATAGATATTATTAATGATTATGTTAGTAGTTTCCTTAACAAGTTATAGTTAGTAAAAAAAATTTCAACATCTAAAGAGGCAATTACACCATGTATCAGTTTTTTTACTTTTTAGAGTTTGAATTAGTTCATATTTGTAGATGTAATACTATGAAGGTTAGGAATATATATGGGGATATCAAATCGGTGATTGTTTTTGACAGTTGGTAAGTGAGTGTGGGGATTTGAGAAATAATAGGACGAAGCGGAAAGTTCGCTTTATGCGTTTTAACAGTTCCGTAAATGTATCCAGGTTTAAAATCGCCTATAATTTTGGGTAGTTTTTCATTATCAATGCCAGCGCTGTTAGCAGTGATTAATTTATTAATTTTTGTTTTGAGGAGGTGCGTCGGATTGTGTTGTTTTTTTTTGTTTTGTTTTTTAATTTGTTACGATCTTCAAGAATGCTTTCTAATTTAGAATAGTAATCTGGTTTATTAAGCAGAAGCAGAAAGAACATACAATTTTATATAAGAATACCAATTTCTATCAAAATTGCTCGAAAACTAGAGAAACGGTGAAGAAATTAATGAATTTCTTGTTGTGAATTGCTCTGTGATTTCAAGTATTTTTTCCATATAATGATGTCAGCTTTAAATTCTTATAACTTTTGAACCACTAGGGATATTTGCATAATTCAAACAGTTTGAACTGCATTTACTGAGCTCTTTTTAACTACTGTGATTAAATAACAATAATCTAAAATTTAAAAAAATCAACTGGGAAGATGTCAATTTTGAACCCCAAATTCTTTAGCTTTAAATACTTATTACTTTTGAACCACTAGGAATATTTGCATAATTCAAACAGTTTTGAACTCCATTTACTGAGCTCTTTTTAACTACTGTGATTAAATAACAATAATCGAAAATGTAAAAAATCAACTGGGAATATGTCAATTTTGAACCCCAAATTCTTTAGCTTTAAATACTTATTACTTTTGAACCACTAGGAATATTTGCATAATTCAAACAGTTTTGAACTCCATTTACTGAGCTCTTTATAACAATAACCTGAAATAAATATATCAACTGGGACTGTTTTCATAAATGCTTTTTTGTAACAACTTTTTCAATTTGTTTTCTTTGTTTTCTGTAGGCGCGGTTTCCTTGGCTGGGGCGCAAAGCAGTCTGTGGGCAGTGAAAGGAGGAAATAAATTAGTGGCCAAGGGGCTCTTAGAAAAATCACGTGCCAACCTGATTCGGGCCAAAGTGACCAAAATTATTCGTTTAAAGGAATCGAATTCCGTCCAATATGAATTAGAATACGAACCGAACGACGCCAAAGATGGAGACGATTCTACACAGAGCTCGATTTACGATATTGTTATCGTAGCCGTTCCATTAAACAGCGATGTTTCCAATTTAAAATTTGAAGACTTTTCTTCGGCGCTTCACTCCTTCATACAACCATTTCAACGGACAGTGTCCACTCTCTTGAAGGGTCAGATAAATGCTTCTTTTTTCAACTCAATGCGAGAAGAAGATTTACCGAACAGCATCCTCATCAACAAAGAACCTTATTTTATTAATTCAATATCGAACATCGTCCAAGATATTTGGAAAGTTTTTTCGCGGGATATCCTGACGGAGGCGGAAAAGGAGCTATTGTTTAAAAAAGTGGATCAGACTCTTATTTACGACTGGCAGGCGTACCCGAAATATTCGTCTCACCAGTCGTTACCGTCGTTCGTACTTTACGACCAACTTTATTACGTGAACGCAATAGAAAGTGCTGCGTCGGCAATGGAGATGAGTGTCATTGGAGGCCGTAATGTGGCACTTCTTGCATATAACCATTGGCATAGTCTCCTTGACTTTGTTGATGAGACAGCAGCTATCAAAACGGAAGCGGAGAAAGACAAAAAGGAATTATAGCGTCTTCTACAGTTTTGCATCGGAATTTCTTTTCGGTTGGATGTCTTAGACCACTTTTTTCTTTTTTTTTTTTTGCGAGAATTCATTTCTCTGCCGAAATAACAAAGGAAATGACTTTGCCGATCTTGACCAGTTTGTTGGTCACTTGAGATAGAGAGGGGGGGAAAAGGAATTGAGCACACATATTTCGCCCAGTCACCTTGTTTACTTAAGGTACGGAAAACTGGTTAATTGAAATGGATCCAAGAAATTTACCGAAATAAATCACTTACGAGATATTATTATTATTTAACCTATTTATTAGTCGATCGATAAGTTAGCAGATCGAAACTGGCGTTGCCCGGGTGTCAAATATGCTAGATGATTTTTGTTTAAATTTACGCTTATTTCATCATTATTATTATTACGACACGCATCAATTAAATTCCTAAATCTCCTCAATTTGAAATCCCTAAAAAAAAAAAAAAAAAAAAAATGAAATAATTGCTAAATTGGTAAGTTTTTAAGATATTTTATCTTTTAAAGAAACAAAACAAAACTTTTTAAACATTTAAAATTTCTGCTAGTATATATAAGGAACGAACATATACTGCATTGCTCCCCCAAAGGAGGAGGTAATGCCTGGGAGGATAGTATAATTACGAACGAACATATACTACCCCCCCCCCCCAAGGAGGTATTAATGCCTCTGAGGGTGGTATCATAATGACGAACGAACATATACTACACTGCCCCCTTATAGTAATGATATAGTTTCAGCTTCAGACAGACAGATACAAAATCTCCATTTTTAATAGATATTGAATACCTGTCCCAGGACAGGTTAATAATACTGGGACTCTTTTGGACCCTTTAATAAGTGCAAAAGCCCCCCCCCCTCCTCCTCCTTCAAAAAAAAAAAAAAAATTACTCAGGGTCAAAGTGAGAATAGAAATTACATGATTGAATTTTGGGTCCAAGAAGATTTTTTTTTTTTTTTGTGATGTTAAAGTCACCATTAAATGTCTTAAAATGATCAACATGTTCAAATTATCAGAACTGACATAATCAATTCTCATTAAAATCAAGGTTAAAAACAAATTCAATGATGGGGTGTCAAGCTCCCTTGGGGATCTCTTTATATGTAAATAGGTGTACTTACTTGGCATTGTCCGGAAATTTTTTCACTTTATGTCTGTTTTTTTTTTTTTTCTTACCAAATTATATATATATACGTTACAAATGAACATATACTACATTCCTCTCCCAAAGGAGGGGGTAATGCCTGGGAGAATGGTATGATAAGACTGGTTCATAAGACTGGGACAACTTTGAACCCTTTGAGTGCAAGAACCCCAAATACTTCAATGCAATTTTGAAAAATATTGCTCTGAGGCAAATTGAGTGAAAATAGAATTTACACAATTTTATTTTTGAGCTGAGAAAAGTGTATATATATATATATATATATATATATATATATTTTTTGTGTTCGACCCCTTTATTAAAGGGTCTTAAAATGATTGAAATTTATTTCAATTTTGGGTATATTGAAGTGATTAGTTCCCAGAATGGCTGCCAAATTATATCAACAAGTTTGGTCTGTTTTTCGCAATGGTAACATTCAAATTTGTGCAAATATAGATTAGTTGTCTGATTTTTGCAGATTTCATTTTTATTTATTTTTAATATTATTAATTTTTTTTTTTCTGATTTTTGTGGATTATTTTGAAAATATTAATTTGTTGCCACCCGGATTAGGGTTAAAGGGGGGGGGGGGGGTATGTTTTATATTGTAAAAAACAAATAATAAAATCCGTGTTTTTAAAAATTAAATTAAAATATATTACAAATTAAATATCATAATAATGGCGTATCCAATATAGAATTCCGGACGGTAACTATTGAAATTTAAAAAATCGGAAAACAAATTAATATTTGCAAAATAAAAAAAATTTTAAATTAAAAAAAAAAAAGAAAAAAGAAATCTGCAATAAGCAGACAACAAATTAATAGGTAGATTAATTTTTCCTGTCACCGATGCAAGAAACAGACAAAACTAGTCGATAAAATTTGGCAGCTATTATGGAAGCTAATCCCTTCAATATGCCCCCAACTTTTTAGAATCAACATAATCCTGTATTATTTATTTATGATTCAAATCTCTGCGAAAAGGGGTGAAAAAAAAACAAATAGACAACAAATAACTGTTACCAAACGCAAGAAAATTTACTTTTCTACTGATTTAATTAATTCTAATATTTATTATCTATGCATTTGTTATCGTCACTTTTACTTAGCCAAGCCAGTGTGGTTTCTGTCATGGCCACCAATTTTGGAGGGACTTTGTCGCGAATTTCAGGCTTAAAAGATAGTAAAAAAAATTTTTTTTTTTTTAAGTGGGGATAGTGGAACCATAAACCCAAGTCCGAGGATGGTTGCCAATTGGATAAGGGTTAACAGTTTTTTGTTTTTTTTACTGAGCATTAAAAGATGGCAATAGTATAGTTACGGCTTCAGATATAGAAGTAATAATATAGTTTTGGCTTCAGACAGACAGATACAAAATCTCCATTTGTAATAGATATGGACTACCTGTCTCAGGACAGGTTAATAATACTAAGCTTCTTTGGACCTTTTAATAAGTAGAAAAGTAAATTTTCTTGCATTTGGTAACAGTTATTTGTTATCAACTTGTTTTGGTTTTTTTTCACCCCTTTTTTTTCTTGGTAACTATACTGCACAATTGCTTTAATTTCATTAAAATCCAAGTTAAAAAAAAATTCAGTGATGTAGTTTTATGCTCCCTTGGGGAAGACTTTTTTATATATGACTAATTTGCCTGGGAGTCAAAAAAAAAAAAATGGCTGACTTGTTTGCAAAGAAATGGAAATTAATTTTGGTGACCATAATTTTGTAATCAAATTATTTACTTGTATCCTCGAAACGAAAATACTCCTGACCCACTCGACTAGCAGCAAAATTCCACCCCTTCATTGTAGATTGCCGGAAGATTTTCTACTCTGATAGCTTATTTCCTTGAACTGCTTCCTTTTGGAATTCCTTGAACTGCTCCCTATGTTCCTGTCTGTATCAACATGCAGAAATTAAAATGTAATGTGAACAAAGATCTTGCTGCCCAACTTCCTATTCAGGGTGCCCGTTTATGAATATGGCCCCTATCACAGTCACCCCTTACACTTCAGTGGCAATTTGTCTTGTTTGAGGTGAACAAAAACTTTTTAAAAAATTTTCTAATATATAGGATTTTGGTTAAAGAGAAAAAGTCTACTTGGTAATGGCTTCCAGTTTTGACATCGGAAATTGATAAGAAGTGTCTATCAAAGAATGGCCCCTCATAATTTTATACTCCTTAGATTTTGGCAGAGTTTTTAGCTTCACTTGTTTGTAAAAATTTTGGTAAGAGAGTTAACCAAATTTCTTTTACCACTAACCCTAAGTCCGGTCGTAAAACCACACGTAATTGCCTAAAAAAAAAAGTAGAATGCCCCCCGACCAAAAGTTTTATTTGATTATTTGTAATAAAAACAAAACATTCCAATTATAAAAAAAAAACAGTTTGATTTTCTTATGTTAATAATTTAAAAAATAGT
>OY744552.1:41258638-41453638 GCA_963556195.1 Sepiola atlantica
TCTGGAACAACCAACTCATTGGCTGAAGTTCTGTACTCAATCATACGGCAAAGCTCTCTGAAGAGAGTATACAATTCCATCCATCCATCCATCCATATCCCATAACGTCAAGGGACGTCGTCGGGAGTCAGGCAGATACTCTATCTGTCCTAACTTTTCATGATAGAACCTGGTGGAGCCCATGTCCTCTCCAGGCCACATACAGCACCTGGTATTCCCAAATGGTCACCCATTTAGTACTGGCCGAACTCAACGTCGCTTAACTTTGGTGATCTAACGGGAACCTGTGTGTCAACATGATTATCCCGTGTACATATATATATATAAGGGGGGAAAATGTATGCAATTCCATCCATCCATATCCCATAACATCAAGAGACGTTGTCGGGGACTAGGAGTCATGCAGATACTCTATCCATCCTAACTTGTCTGTGGGCAAGATAACAACCTGGTGAAACCCATGTCCTCTCCAGGCCACATACAGCACCTGGTATTCCCAAATGGTCACCCATTTAGTATTGGCCAAGCTCAATATCACTTAACTTTGGTGATTCAATGATATATAGGCAACTTAATTCCCTTAAAAATCCTGGTGATACCAGATCAGGCTGCCCTGTGGCTCCCTGAGACGAAATTCACCTACATTGACGTTTTTTTTTTTTTTTTTTTTGTTTGTAAAACTTAATTATGTTCTACAAAACCAAAAACAAAAACAACAGCCCCTCTCCCTTTCTCCCTCCCCTTTTTTATTTTTATTTTTCCTACCCTACTCCCGGTCCTGGATATGACCTTAAACTACATCCGATGGTGAGATCCGGCTTACGGACTTTGGGGAATGTGGAGCCTCCTCTTAATTACCATTGCTCCCAGGTCCACCCTGACCCGGAGTGGTAGTACCTGTTAGGGTCCCAACTATGGGTTAAATAGAAACAGATATTAAAAGGGGAAAGAAACAAAAAAGAGAAGAAAACAAGACCAGATTCGGCATTAAATAACCCAAAAAGGGTTGATATGCCGTAAAACAAAACTACCAAACAAAACTACCTTAAAAATCTCTGAAAATCAAACATTTTTCGATAGGCCTCAATTCGTACTTCTCAACTGTGCCATGAAGCGGCCTTGTAGTATAGAATGCCATGACTCAAACTCAATGTTAGAAATACTACTACTACTACTACTACTACTACTACTACATCATCATCATTTTTTTTTTTTTTAAACGTCCATTTTACATGCTGGCATGTGTTGGACGGCTTTTAGAAATTGACTTCCAAACTAACCTATCTTTGACCAGGTATTTATTCGGTAGTTTGGTAGTTTTGTTTTACGGCATATCAACCCTTTTTGGGTTATTTAATGCCGAATCTGGTCTTGTTTTCTTCTCTTTTTTGTTTCTTTCCCCTTTTAATATCTGTTTCTATTTAACCCATAGTTGGGACCCTAACAGGTACTACCACTCCGGGTCAGGGTGGACCTGGGAGCAATGGTAATTAAGAGGAGGCTCCACATTCCCCAAAGTCCGTAAGCCGGATCTCACCATCGGATGTAGTTTAAGGTCATATCCAGGACCGGGAGTAGGGTAGGAAAAATAAAAATAAAAAAGGGGAGGGAGAAAGGGAGAGGGGCTGTTGTTTTTGTTTTTGGTTTTGTAGAACATAATTAAGTTTTACAAAAAAAAAAAAAAAAAAAAAAAACGTCAATGTAGGTGAATTTCGTCTCAGGGAGTCACAGGGCAGCCTGATCTGGTATCACCAGGGTATTTATTCATCGCTCTTTCTCTTAAGTCCATCCTCATCAATTCCTCTCATGTTTTCCTTGGCCTTTCACTGCCAACTGACTTCGTTAACTCAGCTGTTCTACATCTACGAACTCAAGAACTCTCATATCCATTCTTTCAATGTGACCAAACCAACAAAGTCTCCTGTTCTACACACGTCTCCCAACACTGTCCAGATTTAATCTTCCTCTGAGGTCATCAGATCTAAACCTGTCTTCAAGACTCACATAAAACATCTATTGCTGGCCAGGTTTCACTTTCATACATCATCACGCTGCGTACACATGCCTGATAGACTCTTCGCTTGACTGGTCTAAACTCGGGCTAAGCCGGAGTAGCATTGGTCGTAGAGGTCTGTTTTGTTGAAAGCTAGATAAGAAAGAGACGGCTTAGATTTTTTTTACTGTCTTCTTTCTCATGTCATCACGTATAGTCGTTTGACCTTTCGAATATCCTAGTTATGTATTCTGCCCTCTGTGACCTGCACATGTGCATCTACCTTTTAACGGTCAATCATCTTGTTTCATTTTTTGGTCCTGTGTCGGCTAGTCTGGTACAGGGCCGAAAAATCCGAGCACTATTTTTTTCTTTTTATTGAAATAGCTCCAGACAAGGCATGACACCACTTGATGTAAGAAGCTGCTAACAAGAACGAAAGATGATTATCGCAAAGACAGGAGATGTCTATTGACCTTAGTCTTGAAAAGACCAAGGCTATAGGTAGGAGGAAAACAGTCAGCAGGAAGAGAGATCCACAAGCCTGCAATTATTGGAAAGAAGCTACTGGAATAGGAAGTTGTATTACAATGAGGTATCAAACAGCAAATTGATGGAGACCATTAGACCAAACAATCAAATGAGCTGGAACAAAGGAAGCAGGGAATAGATCAAACAATTTTGAAGAACACATACCATAATAGTATTTATAGAAAAGACTGAGACTAGCAACATCATGTTTGTGAGAGAGACGGTACAGAGAAGAAAGGGTGGGGCCAATCAAATTACAGATACATTTCTGAACCTTATCAAGAACTCTCAAATTGGACAGAGATTCACCAGCCCAAATGTGACAACAGTACTCGATACATGGTCTGATAGTAAATTTGTAGAGATAGAGAATAGCCTCAGGTGTGAGAAGGTGTGGAGCTATAGAGAGAACCGATTTTACGAGAAGCAGAAAGAGCAATGGATCTAATGTATAGAATTCCAAGAAAGATTTGATGAGAAAGAAAGACCAAGAAGTTTCAGGGTTGATTTCTCCTCAAGAGCAAAGACACCCATGATAGTCTCAGGAAGAAAGGGGACACGCCTACGATTGAAAGACACAAGCTGAGTCTTTACAGGATTACACGAAACAAGCTATTTCGTAACCCAATCAACAACCGAACCCAAGTCAACTTTTAGATCAGCTGCATATTTCAACTGATCCGAGGGAGATGGGCGAGAAGCAACACCAGAATAGAGAGTGGTATCATCAACATAGATGCTAATTTTCTGTATAATATTCTCAGTAACATGATTGATATAGAGAAGAAACAGTGTTGGGCCTAGAATAGAGCCCTGAGAAACATCAGCATTGATAGGAAAAGAGAATGAAGTGACACTATCCAAAGTTACTTGCAAGCTTCGATGAGAAAGAAAGACCTAATAATGTCAAGAACCTCACCACCAATACTATAACCCTGAAGTTTGTGTAAGAGACCAGAATTCCACACTCTGTCGAACGCCTTCAAAATGTCAAGCGCAATGGCCCTACCCTCTCCTGAATTATCCATAAAACGACAGATTCTCTCAGTTACAACAGTTAAGATAAGCAGTTAAAAACAAAAACCACGAAAGCCATACTGAACATCACTAAAGAGGCCAGACTTTCCAGTTTGCTGTTTACCAACTTTTAAAAAACTTTGCTAATAACAGAAAGGAGACTAACTTAGTTGGGTCAGACCGATCACCAGCATTTTTAAAGATAAAGATAACAGAGGGCTCTTTCCAACAAGAAGGGAAACAGGACTGAGACAAACATAGATTGAATAATTTAGAAAGGATAGTAGAAAGTTCAGAAGGACAATGTTTGAAGCAAATAACAGGAATTGAATCAGGACCGGAAGCCTTAGACTGGTCAAGATCAGAAAGAACTGAAGCAACCATCTTCGAAGTGATAATGACAGAGTCAAGAGAGTGATCAGTTTTTAGAGGAAATCAGGAAGAACAGCATCCATCCAGAGAAGAATTGTCATCAAGAAGACGAGCAAAGAGATCAGCCTCATCCTCATCCTTTCGTAACAGATTGCACTGATTTTATTTGTGTCCTTTGCACTCGGGTGACAGTTCCAGCATGCAGCTCGGCGTTCTGCGCCCGCAAGAAGTGTTGCACCAAAGGGCACAATCCATTCAGGTTGAAAGTCGTTCTTACCAAATTTGGACTCGTCTATAAAGAAAAAAAAGATGTTCAATGAAAATCGACTTGAGTCTTTGTGTTACCTATCACTTAGCAGTATTATGCTTTTTAAGTAAAGTGTAGATATATATATATGATCTGTCAAATGCTATAACTCACAGGGTTTGACCCATAGGTCACTACTGTTGATCTGTGTAACTTTTTCTTTCCAACTGGAAACCCTTGACCGTTCTGTGCATGTCGCCATCTTGTCTTCCAACAACTAACTAAGGGAAGTCACTCTCAATGCTTTACCCTATATGAAGGAGATGACTCAGAGACAACGCAAAGGGAGATAACTCAGGGACAACTTAAACAACTACTACACTGTTTCAGATTGTCTCCATGATAAGGCCCCCTGAGTAAACTGTCTGGTAGTTATCTCTAATGGATATCTCCAGCAGTCAGCCCCTAGGTGGTCGAATGGTGACCAGTGAGAAAGACTGGAATTCAAGATTTCCGATTAGGAGAAAAGGACCTCAGGAGATGGGAGGGGGAGATCTGGCCTTCTGGGCATGACAGGAAGTTGGGTTCTCTGACAGAGCTGGCAATCAGTTGAAGCTGAGTGTCTCTCCAGGCAAAATGCGCCCATTTGGGGTTCTAAGCTAAAAGATTGTGTTGACTCGACTTATACTTTATTTCGCTGGAGTAAAAGATCTCATTTTGCAAGTCTGCCATTCAACCTAAGAACACAAGTATCTTTTGTGACCTCCAACAAATAAACCTGTTAATTGTTATAAACTGGACTCATGGTTTTACTTGGGATGAGAATTCTTTGTTGCAGCACTGACTGAGTCAAACGGCAACTTTGGACCGGCACAATGAGTAGGGACGATCACAACCAGTGCAATGAGTGGGGACGATCACGGTCAGTGCAATGAACGCTCGCATAAATGTTCACATAAAGAAATCTAACAAAATACCTAAATACAATCCTTGGAAGAGCAAATGGCAGCCGTAAAAGGGATAATATATATCCTTAAAAGAGTCCTCGGATATAAATTTAACTCACAGTGAAATAAAGTGTTAGCCCCAGGAGGGAGCCCCTTGATCTGAAGTAAAAGGGTAGCCTCTCTCTCTCTCTCTTTCTCTCTCTCTCCTTCTTTATCTCTCTTTCTCTCTCTCTCCTTCTTTATCTCTCTCTCTCTCTCTCTCTCTCTCTCTCTCTCTCTCTTTCTCTCTCTTTCCTTTTCTCTCTTTATCTCTCTCTCTTTTTCTCTCTCTCTGTCTCTCTTTATCTCTTTATCTTTTTTTATCTCTCTCTCTCTTTATCCTTCTCTCTCTCTTTAACTCTCTCTCTCTCTTTCGCTCTCTCTCTTTCTCTCTCTAACTCTCTCTCTCTCTAACTCTCTCTCTCTCTCTAACTCTCTCTCTCTTTCTCTCTCTCTCTCCCTCTTTCTCACACTCCCTCCATGTTTTGTTGGCCCATGTGTTTTTGCAAGATGTCTAAATTATTCCATAAAAAAAAGACAAACCTTGATTTTTTTTTCCAAAGTTGAAAAGTTTTTCTCCGCGTTTCTACCGTCATCCCTTCTGAAGTCGTCTTTTCTGTTGAAATATTTCGGAAGAAAAGAAGCTGTAGATACCCGTGTTTGGTCAGCAACGGTTAGCTGCTGGACCTCTTCTCTTGTCGTAGACGGTTTCTTCATCCGCTGCTCCCTCGGAAGATCTGACTCATTTTCTGACTCTCGCAGATGCCCTGGAGAATTGCAAAAGGAAGAAATTGAAATGCATTCGCTTTAACAGAAAATTCAAGTTTGAGTCAAGGTCAACACATATGAGCAGTAACTTTTTAAAGGTACAAAAAGAGGAGGAAGAAAGAGAGAGAAGTAGAATTTTTATATCAATAGTTCATCACTTATCATCATCATCATCATATTCGGTTTAACGTCCATTTTACATGCTGGCATGTGTTGGACGGCTTTTAGAAATTAACTTCCAGACTAACCTATCTCTGGCCAGGTCTTTATTTATCTCTCTTCCTCTCAAGTCCATCCCTATCACTTCCTCCCCTGTTTTCCTTGGCCTTCCCCTGTAGGCTGACCTTGCAACCTCAATTTGTTCTACATCTACTAACCCAGGAACTTTCATCCATTCTTTCAACGTGACCATACTGTCGAAGGCGCCTTTTCTGCACACATCTCCCTATACTGTCCAGATTTAATCTTCCTCTGAGGTCATCAGAACTAAGCCTGTCTTTAAGACTTACATCAGACAACCATCATATCATTCTCACATTATTTCTCTCCATGAAACGCATGTCCTCAACCTTCACTTCCATACATCATCACACTGCATACACATGGCTGATAGACTCCTTGATTAACAGTGGTAACGCTCAGCTGGTTAGTAATGTCAAAAGTTCCCTGAACTTACTCCATTCACTCCTAACTCTTGCAATCACACCAGCACCTGCTCCACCCTGTGCTCCAATAGTATCACCAAGGTAACAACATTTCTGAACAACCTCAATAACTTTGCCATCCACATATATTTTTTCCATATCAAGGCCAAAAGCCACAAGAGAAGAAGGGTTAAGTAGATTTTCAGTTTGATGATGGAACAGTATTATGAAAGGATTGAGAACGACCCTGTTGTAGTATGTAGGGAAACATTCCTGTGGTAACGTGTTCCACAGGTGGGAAGTTCTTGGAAAGAAACTCTGTTCATGGAAGTTCCGTTTGATTTTAATTATACAAAGGAAGAAAAGAGAGTTCTTTGCAGTGTTGGTAGCAAGACGAGTTCTTGCTGAGAAGGGGGGGGGGGGTCAGAGATTGGAGCTCAGTCGAGCACCTATCATGGAAATACCGATAGAGTAGAGAAAGACTAGCATCATTTCTGTCATGTCAGAAAAGAGCTGTAAAAAAGAGAAGAAACCATCTCTCACTAGATTGCAAAGTCAATTTTTCTACTCTGTCAAGGCAAGAAAGAGTGCGCTGAGCGGCACCTCCCCAGATGTGGCAACAGTACTCCATCTTGGGACATATCTGACTCTTATACACGTAGAGGATTACATCAGGAGTCAGGTACTTTCTGGAGCGATAGAATGATGCAACCATTTTTTCAGCGACTTTAGCAACAGATTTTTTTTTTTTTACTTTTACTCACCCCAAACAAGGGGACACATTGCCACTGAGACGTAAGGGGATACTGTGAATTAGGGGCCGGATTTATAGGGGACTTCCTAAATGGGGAGTTGGGCAGCAAGATGTTTGCTCAGATTACATTTAAATTTCTGCATGTTAGTATAGTCAGGGAAACAGAGAGCAGGGAGGGAATTGCACAATGCAAGCAGTCCAAGGAAAGACGCTATTAGAGTAGAAAGTTACCCGGCATCTGGGGACCTCTACAGTGAAGGGGTGGGACTTTGTACATTGAGGGGGCACAAGTGCAGTAAGTTTGTCGGAGCACATTCCATGGAAGTATTTGTAAAACAAAAACAGGGATGCAACATTGCGGTGATGGGACAGGGACTGGAGCGTGGTAGACAGTGTGGAACCTATTAAAGTAGAGACTCTTTTTTTTTTTACTCTGTCCAAGAGGAAGATACTAATGGTTGGTGCACCAGCCCAGATGTGGCAAAAATACTCCATGCATCGGCGAATGGTGGCTTTGTAGAGATGTAGGATAATGGCAGGTGTGAGAAGTTTTCTAGCCTGGTAGAGGGAGCCCACCATCTTTGCAGCAGATTTGGCAGTACCGGGCTCTCAGGAAACGTGCTATCAGCCTGAGTCGGTGTTTGTACCAGTCGGAGATACGTCCTTGACAATCAGTCTAATAGTGGCTTTGTTGCTGTCAGGGGTGCGCTATGGTTCTATTCAGTCCTAGAAGGTCCACCCTCCCAGGCTTTACCGTCTCTCTTCGAGAAGGGATTAGTTTTTACTAATCGCCTGAGACGCTCTTACTGAGAAATGCAGACGGGGCTGCTGAGGCATTTTTTGTAGGCCAGAGTACGCTTATCATAGTGTATTGGCTTTTCAAAATCACACTTGACCTTGTGTCTAACCTTCTGGAAAGGAGATAAATAAACTCTATGATGCTAAATTTAAAAACTTGTATTCCTTCTAAAATGTACTAAATAAATGCTGAAAAGATGATTCAGATCGATTTTCTTTTGTGTTTACATGTAACCACTCAAATTGATTAATACATGGTTCGGTTGGTTAAAGCAGGCATGCCCAAACTTGTGTAGTGATACACAGGTGATTAGAACACTTCTGTGCATGCGTGCCTTTTCTCATTTCCATCCAGCTCCATTTGACGCCAATATGACGATCTCTTTAACACTTATCCTCGAGTGGCCCCCGGGCCTTGATAAGTGGTGACCCATTGGTAAAAAAAAAAGAAATAAAAAAGAAATATTATGAAATGTCGTGAAAGCTCTCGGGTGAAGGTGACGACATGTGGACAAAACAATCCTAAGATGTTTTATCAACAGAAAAGACAAGATGAAGCAATCGAAAACAAAATAATATCCTGTCCGGTGACCAAAGGTGCTGTAGCCACCGAAACTGTGGTAGTGTAGGTTGGAGAAAGTTGGACAGTGTCCAAGTGAAACAAGAAATAATACAGTAAGAAAGTTCGGCTGTTGAAAGTTTTTTTCGAAGAATATGTCTTCAGTGAAGATAGCTTCGCTCGGCTGTCCAGTGGGCAGGAGATAGGAGATGTCTCACTTTGACGGTGTGGGGAATCTCTCCGGTGACTTCTGCGTGTATCCCACAAGGTGTTGAAGTTGTGCTTCAAAGGGATAAATGAAATTAGTACGCTCTGGAAGCTGATTAGTCATCATGTGACCCAATCACTTAATAGGGGCTGCTCTCCGCAAGAAAAAATAAATGTTATGTTTATGACCGCTACATTAGCACACCTTGGTTTGCGGCTGATGAGAACAGAGTTAGACACACGGTCGGCCTTTAATGTGGGGAAAATCCAGCTCCCCTAAAACGGGCACTCTGGGTTAGGACAAAAATTAAAATTGCCTCAGTCTTGAAGGATTCCTCCATTCATTGACTGAGAACAAAAAAGATGAAGTGTAGTATCAGAACAGATACTACGCTTTGCTCCTAGCCAAAAGACCAAGAGTCTTTGAACAGGTTTTCTGGGAGTTAGGATTAATTGTTAGGTTCTGATTTGTCAGTGGACAATTCAACATATCAGCAATAACAGCAAAAAGAAGTTCAGAGTTCAAAGTTCAAAGTTCAGAGTTCAAAGTTCAGCGTTCAAAGTTCAAAGTTCAAAGTTCAGGGCCAATTGTCAAACTCCTTTCCCAAAAGTGAAATTAACAGAGATTTAATGGAGCTCACTTATAATATGTGCTTAAGATGTATTTCTTGGCTCAGTGGTTCCAGCATCCTCATCTGACATTAACAAAAGAATTGGAATAGCGACTTCTGCATTTGGACGACTAAAACAAAAGATCTGAAACAGGAAGAACATATCAACGCTTCCAAAGTTAAGACTTTACAATAAATTGATAGTATGATGTTGCGCCTCCCCGTTGCAGTCAATTCCATAATACCACTTTCACCTAGAGATGTGTTCAACCATCACGTGGTCCCTCCTGCAAGAATGCATACAACAGAATCAAGCTGGTCAACAAAGTTGTACCATTCTCATTCATACGAATTTACTTTTACTAGCTTACAAAAGAAGATGGTGCTTGTGAACCGTAGGTCCGAAAAAAAAAATTTTTTATCTTTTAGTTGTGGAGAGTCAAATAAGGGGGAGAGAACTCTAGTTTCAACCACGATTTATCTGAAAAAGGATTTTACTATTGTAATTAATAATAAATGAAAAATAAAATGAAAAATAAAATGATTTATTAAAATAAATGTTTTTGAAATAAATGACAGTTGATAATTTGTTAAATAAATGACAGTTGATAATTTGTTAAATAAATGACAGTTGATAATTTGTTAAATAAATGACAGTTGATAATTTTTTAAATAAATGACAGTTGATGATTTTTGAAAATAAAATCATTTATTAAAATAGATTATCAAAGAAGAAGGAAAAAAACATGAAACACGGGAATTAAAGTTTTTGAAATAAATGACAGTTTTACACTGGGTAAAATTCGGCAATTTGTTGGAAAACAGTTCCCAGTGCAGTGTCCTTTCGGAATTTTTGTTTCCACATAAATTCAGCTAGGTACGATTCCACCATTTGCATGTGGGTGCCACATTCAAGCTTGTTTCTTTTCTTGTCTATTAGTTTGCCATTATCTCTGGTTAAATATAAAATATCTTGCAAGTTTAGAGTGTTGAAATCCATTTTCAGATAAATCGTGGTTTTTCAGATAGAAACTTGAAACTAGAGTTCTCTCCCCCTTATTTTACTCTCCACAACTAAAAGATTAAAAAAAAATCTTTTATCTAACCTACGGTTCACAAGTTCGAATCCAGTCAATTCCATAATACCACTTTCACCTAGAGATGTGTTCAACCATTACGTGGTCCCTCCTGCAAGAATGCCAACAACAGAATCAAACCGGTCAACAAAGTTGTACCATTCTCATTCATACGAATTTACTTTTACTAGCTTACAAAAGAAGACAAACAAAAAAAAAATTAAGTGTTTTTTGATTGGTCAAGGAGTGTTGCCTTGGCCAATCAGATTAGAATATTTGAGAAATCAAGGGAGCTAATTCATCGTCATGATGAGCAAAAGGAGATAATCCTGGAGTATTGCTTCACTACATAGGCTTGAACTGACACTAAGAACAGACAGAGTCATTATTACTAATCAATGAGAAGCCTCTTGCAACACACTACTTCTGTAAATGATGATGATGATGAGGAGGAGGAGGAGGAGAAGGAGGAGGAGACATACTGAGTGTAAATTTAATTTTTTATTCTTTTTCATTTCTCTGACTCCAACTATTAAAATGCTCGGACTTTACAGCCATGAACTTAAAAAAATTGGCCTTTTCTCTCAAGTTGAATACATATCTATAAAATGCAACAAAGAGTGAACCAACGAGCATCCATATTAATGAAGAGTAAAAAGGGGAGATAACTCTTCTTTTTATATAAAACATTGACTTTCTAGAGGATTGTTTCTAGAATAACTTTTAAATGATGTTTCAGCCCATGCATAATAGAAAAAGATATTTCCTACATTTCACTGGATTTTAAGCCCTTTGTCAGTTTTAAGACTTGGTAATCACATAGGCATGACGCTGCCAGTTGACATGGAAATTAGATCCTGTGACTAAAGGGTTAATTATCTGTTGTTTTTTTTTTTAAGTAATTTATTTTTCTCATAATAAAAAAAAAAACGTAATAATTTTCCATAAAGAAATAAAAGCTTCCTTTTCACCCTCTCTCTCCTATTTGCTCTGCCCTCTCTCCTCTTCTTTGGGCCATTCTATTAACGCCTTCCTCCTTATTACTCTGGTAGTCGGTAGCTAAGAACTAACACTTTGCATCTGACTAACCCTTATCCTTGAGTATTTTTTGCCTTGATAAGTGATGACTCATTCGTAAATAAAAACAACAAAAAAACGTTTTTGATTTTATTAGAAACTGAAGTAATTCTGGCAGAGAATGGTTAACACAGCTATATAAAAAATATAAGTGTCTAATATAGAGGATTATTAGAAGACTATCACAATGCAAGAAATGGCAATATGTCGGCGTTGAGAAGTAAGACAAAAACAAGTGATTTTAATTATATATTTTTCAAAAACTTTTTTAATAATGTTTTTTTCTATATAGCAAATCTTACTTGATTAGGCAAGACTTCAACACTGATGTAATCTGTGTGACCGTGTTCCATAATATATTTCGAGGAAGACCTTTTTGTCAAATGGTAGGTGTTTCAAATTTCAAAAAACGTGTGGATGGCAAAGTATATTTGGATGGCGAGGCTAGTTAGGTTGTTCAGAAGTTGTGTTACCTTTGTGATACAATTGGAGCAGAGGGAGGAGCTGGTGCTAGTGTGATGCAAGAGTTAGGAGTAGATGGAGTAAGTTCAGGGAACTTCTGCCATTACTAACCAGCAGAGCGTTACCACAGTCGACCAAGAGATGAGTCTATCAGACATGTGTGCGCAGTGGGATGATGTATGAAAGTGTGACCTGGCCAGTGAAGGTTGAGGAGATGCGTTGCATGGAGAGAAATGATATGAGAATGGTACAATGGATGTGTAATGTGAGTCTTAAAGACAGGCTTAGATCTGATGACCTCAGAGGAAGATTAAATCTTAAAAAATTGAGGAATGAAAATATCAAAAAAATAAGAAAATTTACATACAAGTCTTGGATGTTTTGCCGCCTAACTTGCTTTCTGACACAATTATATCATCAGGCTCCAACAGTTTGCAGTTCCATTTCTTCCAAATGCCTGGTGATGGGTTGATGCCTGACAAAATTGATGGAAAAACAAAATAAATCGGTAATTATCAAAAAAGGATAGAACTTATATCAGTTTTCCTTGGCCGGCCAACCTTCCTGCAATTCAAGAGTTCCATGCTCTAGATGACTGTATCAGCCAACCGATTCGTTCTTAGGATAACTGTAGTGATTTCAATAATCCTCTGACCTAATATGTCGGGTTTTGTTAGATTTCACATAGCAGATCTATCTAATCATGGATCTGTCATTGTGCTGCCGTCGGGTGAGAGAGGAATGGATAAGAGTTTAACGCTCGCTACCATATAACATGACGCTCCTGACACAATTGCTATTCAATTTACTTAGGATGTAGAGAGAGATAGTTTGCGATATTAACAAAGGCAACAGCTCATGAAATAAAGATGTGACTATTCCAATCTATAAATCTCTCTCTCTCTCTTTCTCTCTCTCCTTTTCTCTCTCTGTCTCTCTCTCTCTCTCTCTCTCTCTCTCTTTCCCTCTCTCTTTCTCTCTCTCTCTATTCAATTAGCACCACATTTCCCTTGTTCAGGGATCAGACGTGTTTTGCCATTTTGCAAGCTCACTCTCCAGTCCTCACGGTTCAAGGGGTCAACTGTCTCCAAAAGCCACTCAAGGATAAGGATTAATGCCAATATTAAGATAAGTGATATTAATATTAATAATAAGTTAACACTTCCTAAATAGACAAAGTTGTGATTAAACTTTATTCTTAACACGAGAGGAAACAACTCAATGAAAAAATGGACGACAATAGTAAGATTTTTCGAGTCAATGAAGAGTTCCTAAAACGGGACGTAAATCATAACTCAACTAATATTGTTGGATACTGGCCCTATGGGAATGGACGTATCTGTTGGAAGTCGTTGGTTTGACTTGCGCGAATTAGCACGGGGAGGACCCATGCAGTCGGGTGCAGAATAAGGGCTGTTCTCACAGTCAGAGCTAACAGACGTGACAGGGTCACCGCGTGATGAGACCTCAGATCAAGGGTCAATGTGCACCTATGAGAGGCTCTGTGACATCACGGGCCTTTGCGTGGGAAATAGAGGGATTCGTGACGTCACTCGTTCTTCTGAGAAGCAAGTTTTTGAGTCTGGGTTTTGGAGGCGGACCTATCAGACGTGATTTTTACCATGTAAACTACAACGGATTAAGGGAAATATTTCCCTAATAAAATACAGGCGAAAGATCTCTTTTCCCCCCTCCACGAATGGTTAAGACTTATTTGATAAGTAACTACGATAAAGTAATAATTTGCTCTCTCTCTCTCTCTTTCTCTCTTTCTCTCTCTCTCTTTCTCTCTCTCTCTCTCTCTCTCGACGTTAGTGAATATCTCCCAGCTGATTTGATAACTAACGCTTGAAATAAAAACTGAAGTTAAATTAAAAAGATTGTTTGTCTTCCGACCCGATCATGGAGCTTTTGTTGCAGCGACGTGGTTCATGGCAGAAGAAGGAGGAAGGAGTTCAACCACTAGACGACATCGAGATGGTGACCCTCTACGCGGCGAGGGAGAAATTTAAGGTATGCAAACAATATGATTTGTGTTTTAAAAATGACGAGTGTGCAAAACGCGTACTGCCGCGGTCCAAGCAGGAGAGGGGCTATGCAACTAATATTATTATTGGCGAAATGAGATTGTTAGTTGGATGATGAACAATACTATGAGAGGATTGAAAACGATGAATGGTATTGCTCCGTGTGCCTAATATTAGTGACGGGACGATTAATCAGAATTAGAATCGTGAATCAGAAATATCGGAACTTTTGGGGGTATCGGAATCAGAAAAATTTTAGTTTAATTTCTGATTCTTTAAAAAAAAAATTTTTTTTTAACTTAATTTTCCATTGCTGGTCGAAATGATGAAATGAAAAATATTTATTGATTTGAAGCGACCAGTAAAACGAAAATCTATAGATCATAATAACGTCTAAATATAATGTAAATTTATTACCAAGGCAGAAGTTATGTTTCCGGTCGAGTTTGTTACCGATGCCAAGACGGAGAAGGTTATGTTTTCAGTCAAGTTTATTTGTAATTATACATTTAGAAATTTAAAAAGAACCGGAATCGGTAATTGTATCAGAATCGGGAATTTAGAACAGAATCGGTAATTGTATCAGAATCGGGAATTTAGAACAGAATCGGTAAATGTATCAGAATCGGGGAAAAATTTGGAATCGTTCCATACTACGAAATTTTCATGAACAGAGTTTCTTTCCATGGACTTATTATTTGTGGAATTTCTATTATGCAGTCATCTTCAAGTCCAATGTTAACAAATACTAGTCATAAACCGTCCTCATACGTAATAAAATTTTGTTTATTTCTATTCATTATTTTCAATCCTCTCATAATGTTCTTCATCATTCAACAGTCAATCTATCCATCTCATTAACCCTTGTCCTCGAATGGCTTTCGGCCTTGATAAATGGTGACTCTTTAGTAAATAAAAAAAAATTGCTTTCAGGCTGTAAAAATGGAAATAAATAAATCTCACAAAAAAAAATGCCGAGGTTGCGTTACTGACCTGTCGTCCACAGCCACACCAGTTGGACGGTTGCTTCTTTGAATGCAGAATCAAATTGGTGTGAAGAATCCCCAAAGCAATGAATAAACGACGCATAAATGGCTGGAGGCAACAGAAACGGTAATTCCTGAAAAAAAACGCAGAAAGTAAAGAATCTTAAAAACAAGCCGCGCATGCGTGGTCCCCCTCTGTATGTGGCGAGTGTAAAATGCAATAAATTTGGGGCATTTTTTACCCCCCCCCCCTTTGACCCCCTGGGGGCGCGAACCAGAATTTTTCTGAGGTCAAGGATGCTCATTTTATATCCAGAACAATTGCCTCTACATTTTGGCCAAGTTTCAAAAAAATTGAATGGATGGATCAAATGTTATGGGAGAAAAGGGTCATTTTTTGCCATTTTGGGGGCTTTTGACCCCCTGGGGGCGCGAACCCGATTTTTTCCAAGGTCAGCGATACTTATTTTCTATTAGGAACAATTACCTCCACATTTTGGCCAAGTTTCAGAGAAATTGAATGGATGGATGAAAAGTTATGGGGCAAAAAATGTCATTTTTTGCCACTTCGGGGGCTTTTGACCCCCTGGGGGGTTAACCAGATTTTTTTTCAAAAATCGGAGAATGTCACTTTCTAACCTGACCAAAGTTACAACTTCATGCAACATTTCAGAGAAATTCAATGGATGTTTGCGGAGAAAAATCCGGACGGACGGACGGAAATGCCTCAAAACATAGGTCCCCCGATTTTATAAATCGGGGGACCAACAAGTGAAATATAAAAAAAAAAGTCTCTTTCTTGATATTCATCCTTTTAACTCATACTTTACCATAGAATTAGAAAAAGTCAAACAGTTTATATCACATCATTGAAAATGCTGAGAAAATAGCTTTGACGATAACTGTCCATATTATATAGATAACTAGAAAAGAATACCCGTCCCAGGACGGGTAAAATAAATTCCTTGGACAGAACAGTTTTGCACCACTTTTATGTCCCCTTACAAAGATTAAAATCAACATATAATGATGCTAAACCCTTGGGTCTAGAATCCTTATTCCAGTTTGAATCAAAATCTTGATTTTTATTTTAGAAAATGTCTCAAATTTAAGGTTTAAGCTTAAGTGGTCTTAAGAAGAAATTGAAATTCAGGGGATCTTGCTTAATTAGTGTCTAATAACTATGGGTCAAATTTAATGCAAATCTGAAATATCTAAACTTTTAAATGGGAAACTGTGCCCATATTATGCTCCTTAAAAACGCTTTAAAATACTCCAAAGAAACTGACTATCTTGATTTTAATCTTTATAAGGGGACATAATATTGGTGCAAAACTGTCCTGTTCGAGAATGAATTTTACCCATCTTGGGACAGGTATTCTTGTGCATATATATATATATATATATATATATATATATATATATATATAGTAACTTATGAAAATATATTTATGACAATTAAGCTACACAGAGGCTTCCGTGTTTCATCGCCGTAGGGAATCGTCAGGCTAAAATGCATGGACATTGTGTTGCCGGGTGTTTATATATATATATATATATATATATATATATATATATATATATATATATATATATATATATAGTCTCGGAAGTTTCTCAACCATTAAAACTATATTAAAGAAAAAAAAAAAAAAAAAAAACTTATAGTCCCAAGTCTTCCAGTGGAAAATCACTCATGTAAGTCAATTTATTTTTTACAGTTATTATATTAGTTTATTTCTAACACTATTTTAAGGGATCATCAGTTGTTTACCATGAAAAACTGTTTCGGGAATTTAATATATATAAGTAAAATAAATTAAAATAATTAAAATATTAAACCTTATGATGACCCCCCTCCGCCACTCCCCTTATAAAAAAAAACTTTTTCCCTTTCCTCTTTAGTGTGTACTAACCTACTGCTCCCCTACACTTCGTGTGAATTGTCACATCCGGCCTTCTCCCCCCCCCCCTCCTCCTTTTTAACTTACAGTCCGATGACCTGAAAAAAAAATCCAGACCAGTCAATATGAAGTCAATTCTAAAAATAGATCATTAACCCTTTAACTGAAGACATACAAAAGTTTTTTGTTTTTAATTATTTCAAATTTGATCATGTGACCTTAAATTTGATCATGTGACCTTAAATTTGATCATGTGACATTTCAGTTTTGAATCTGAAGCTTTTCTTTTTTCCTTCTTCTTCCTTCCTTTAATATAAGCATCTAAGTGAAAGGACAGACTTTTCTCCTGAGAAGATCTTGGTTTTTAATAACTACAGATAGAAACATCATCATGTCAGTGTAGCGGCGTTTGTACATGTCTGCATAAATAAAAATATTGATATATAGCAGTGGCCTTACACTATTGAGCTATTACAATTGCTTTATGTTATAAAATTTATATTTGAATATAAAAATTTTAAAACGAAATAGAAATACATATATATTAAGGCAAGGAATATAGACGTTTGTGAAATTTTTTTCGGAGGAGAGTGAAATTAAAAAACTGTTAAAAACGAGAGAAAAATAATAATTACATAAATCTACTAAGCCGGCTTTCGTCCACACTCATCAGAGTGTAGTGCATGAATATTTACTCTGATGAGCGTGAACGAAAGCCGGCTTAGTAGATTTATGTAATTATTATTTTTCTCTCGTTTTGAACATTTTTTCAATCCCCCGCCGAAAAAAATATCACAAATGTCCATATTCCTTTCCTTAATAAAATTTTGTACAACTAAAAATTTATTTATATATATATATATATATATATATATATATATATATATATATAAAACAAACCATGGTTATTGGAATATAATAAATAACTGTTCTATATTTTGCTCTGTTATCAATAATTAACAAACATTGAGCTGAATCGTCAAAGGAGACTACAAACTAAAAGGATCTGATGATATATGATAATACATATATTGTCTTTAATAATTAATTATATATATATATATATATATATATAAAAATAAATGAAAGAAGAGGAATAAACATGTACGAAGGACAAATCTATTTCAACTTCGATTGTTCAATGCAAGGTGTATTCGGTAAAAACATGTTTATTATTCTTTCCTTAAGCCAAGGCTTTTCAAAGATTAAAATCTTATTATCAGAGGAATTACATAGATGGATAAGTTGGCAGTGGAAAAGTCAAAATTCAAAATTTGAAAAAATATTAAGTGTGTAAAAAAATATGGGGTCTGTCCAGTTGGTGAATGTCCGTTGATAAGGTGTCCGGTGAAGGGAGATTTAAAGATGGAAAAAAGGGTTTTCGTGAAGGCAGCGTTGAAAAAGTTCAAAAATTAAGTAAATCCAATAGAAAGATGTTTAGTTCAATTGTAGGTGGAACGCACTTATTCGGGAGTAATTTTGAGAATTCGGGCCATTTTATCAACGGACATTCACCAACTGGACAAACCCCATATTTTTTTACACGCACACTCTCACTTAATATTTTTTCAAATTTTGAATTTTGGCTTTTCCACTGCCAACTTATCCATCTATGTAATTCCTCTGATGATAAGATTTTAATCTTTGAAAAGCCTTGGCTTAAAGAAAGAATAATAAACATGTTTTTACCGAGTACACCTTGCATTGAACAATTAAAGTTAAAATAAATTTGTCATTCGTACATGTTTATCCCTCTTCTTTCATCTATCTGTATAATTGCTCTATCTCGTATATTGAGCTTAAACCATTTCACTATAGGTTCTATCTACTAAAAGTATACTTTTAATTTTATATATATATATATATATATATATATATATATATATATATATATATAAATATAAATATATATCAGAGAGAATAAATAGGGGGGGGGCTGCAGCTTCACAACATCTAAGGACGATCCGCCACTGCTCAAGCCATAAGAAATTCAAGAATAGATGATTTAGAAGACTTACTCGAAAGAAGGAATCAGTAAAATATGTCTGTCTTGCCATTTGCATAAGCGTGACATAGTTCTTTGCAACTCGGTCGAAGAGATTTTTCTGAACGGTTGTGTTTGATTGGACATGTGACAGGAAACGATGCCAGAAAATATCCTGGGAATCAAAAAAAGAACACTTTCAACATTTCAGCGTCAAGAAAAAAAATTGTTTAGAAAAAATAAGCAGCAAGAAACCTTAAATTTTTCAGAACTTTTGCATTAGTGAGCACAACATAACATATTAGTAAAGCTATGCAGTCGAAATGCAGCTGAAGTGCAGTCGAAATGCAGTTGAAATGCAGTTGAAATGCAGTCGAAATGCAGTTGAAATTCAACAGGATTAGAGTCAACGCTTGGATCCCTATTTTGCCCCAGTCGAAATGAATAGCTCTCTCCTTGATTTGGGTTGGTTGTTTAGTTTTATGGCATATCAACCCTTTTCGCGTTATTTAATGCCGAATCCGTTCATTTTGATAAAAGTTTTTATGCTTCAAGTTCGTTATATGTTCAAATATTTATTCATGGTGTTTGGTTTGGTTGTTTTGGAGAGTAAAAATGTTGTTTTTGTTTTAGGATTTGCAGAACATGATTGTGTTTTGCAAAGGGAAATGAAATGGAAAAAAAACAATAACATCAATGTTTGGTGCATCTTTTGTCAGGAAGCCGATATTTTCAGACAGCCTGATCTGGTAGCACCAGTCTCTCTCTTTGAGAAAGTCCCTTGTTTTGATAAGCTCCTAGGACTGACGTTCACTCCAGATCTAAAATGGAAGACATATATCCAGTCTGTCGCTAAGGTCGCTAGAAAAATGGTTGGATCATTCCACTGCTCCAGAAAGTGTCTGACTCCAGATGCAATCCTCTACCTATATATGAGTCAGATAATTCCAAAGGTGGAATATTGCTGCTACATCTCTTTCCTACCTCGACAAAGTACAAAATTGGGTTCTTATTTGAATTAACTTTAGTAAACTCCTCACTACTGACATTATCCTGTATCTCTACAAAGCCACCATCCGCCCATGCATGGAGTATTGTTGCCACATCTGGGCTAGTGCATCATCTACTACTCTCTTCCTCCTTGACAAGGTCCAAAAAAGAGTCGCCAACCTAATAGGTTCCTCACTGTCAACCAAGCTCCAGCCCCTGTCCCATCGCCGCAATGTAGCATCCTTGTGCTTGTTCTACAAATACTTCAATGGATTATGCTCCGATGAACTGGTTACTCTGGTGCCCCCTCGGCGTATATTCACTAGGCCAACTCGACAATCAGCTAAATCCCATCCATTTACTGTGAAGGTCCCCAGATGCTGGAGAGCTTTCTACTCCAATAGCTTCTTTCCTCGTGCTGCTGGCCTCTGGAACTCCCTCCCTGCCCCCTGTTTCCCTGACAGTACTGACATGCAGAAATTTAAAATTAATGTAAACAGACATCTCGCTGCGCATATCCCAATTTAGGTTGATCCGCCCCCCCCCCCCAACCTTCTCCCCTTTTCTTTCTTCTCAGTAGCCCCTTACGTCTACAGTGGCGGCCTGCCTTGTTTGGGGTGAACTACGTTAAAAAAAGAAGAAAAAAAAGTTTAATGCACAAAATAAAATAACAGGAAAACTTTTGATATACTTACGTATCCGTCAAAAGTATTTGCGTACACCAAAAATTACGGCAGAATACCAAGTAGAATTTTAATAGAAAATAAAATAAATTTACTATTTGGAGTCAACGAACTCTGAACCACAAAAAAGTATGGCGTCTTCATATTAGAAGAAGGGAGATAATTTTCTACGGCGCACTGGCTTAAAGATGAATGATTGATTTTAAGACGTTAAAATGGGAAAAGGGGGAAAAAAGAAAAAGAAAAGACAAAGAAAAAAAAAGAAGAAAAAGAACAGTAAATGAAAAACAGGGATGAAAAGCAGTGAAAACGAATAGCTACTTTAACCGTAATTGGAGTCTGTAATGCAGTGGCAAGATATATTGCATTGTTTCAGTGTGGTTTTTGCCAGATGTTTGCTTAATGAATAAGATCTGAGACTGAAGTTTACGTTAGATAGTGATGAGAGACAGCACTTTCGATGGACTTGCGACGTGGGAGAGAGTATTCGGTTTTGAGGAGGGTGCAGTTTGTAAAGTGGAAATTGTGGGTAAAAGTGTTTCCTTGTAAGACTAGTGCGTTAGTGGGGTTGTTGTGTTTGAGGTCCTGTTTGTGTTGGTAAATGCTGGATTTAATATTTCAGGCAGTTTCACCGATACAAAGCATCAGAAATAAAAGCACATTTTATTTTGTAAATGTCGGCGAGGGAAGAAATGTCTTTAGGGGTTAGGTGGAGACGGCGTTATGCGTTTAATAAATCCTTAATTGTTTTAGAGGTTGATGTTACTATTTTTATGTCAGATTCGAATTGTTTTTGTAAGGAAATAAATATGGGATTATTGGGGAGAACTATGTAAGATTTATTTTTCTCAGTCATGTCGGTATTATTTGTGTTGGTGATGTTGTTATGAGGGAACATTTCTGTGGTGTTAGTCTGTTTTTTGTTGTGGATAGTAAAGGCTTCACGTTTAGCTTTTTGGATGAAAAATTAAGGATATTTTAAAGCTTCGTAAGTGTTCTCGATATAGGTTTCTTCGTTGTGGAGGTAAGCGGAGTCACAAATTCTAAAAGCTTTGAGGTACGAGCCTATGATTATTCCGGGTTTTATTCTGTTGTTGTGGTCGGAGTAGAAATGTATCATTTTTATTCATTGGTTTTCTGTAGACAGAAGTTTAAGTCGTTTGAGGTGTTGTGATATCAAGGAAGTTGAAGATTTTTGGATGAAAAATTGAAGATATTTTAAAGCTTTTTAAGTGTTCTAGATATAGGTTTCTCCATTGCGAAGGTAAGGGGGGCTGCAATTTCTATGAGCTCTGAGGAAAGAACCTCTGATAATTCCGGATGTTATACTATGGTCAGAGTAGAAATGTATAAGATCATTTTTATTCATTGGGTTTCTATAGACTGAGAAGTTTAAGTCGTTTGAGGTGTTGTGCAGAGTGATATCAAGGACGTTGAGGATGTGATTATTTTCTAAGTCGAAGGTGAAGGAAATGGTGTGTTCTATTTTATTAAGTTTGTCGACTATGTCAGGGAGATTAATGTGATGTGGGTAGATGAGGAGTGTATCATCGATATATCTAAAGTGGTGGGAGTTTAGTTTTTGTTTATTTATTTATTTATTTGAATTTGTAATCCTAAACTTTAAAGACCCTCGAATTCGATTAAACTTTAGAAGTAAGATAGCAAACAGCTGCTTACACAGAAATAAATTTACCTTAGGTTAACGATAAATAAATAAATAAAAACTAAACTAAACAAAAACTTAACAATTTAAAAATAAAAAACCTAAAATAGAAATACAAGGAACCACGTGTTAAAATAAATTCACCCATTATATTGACACAACAAGGGAAACAGGATATAGGCCAATCTATAGAAAACAGAACAATAGAACAGGATATAGAAAGGAAGTAACACTAACTACACCTTTGTTCTACTGTGGTGGTCAGAGTAGAAATGTATAAGATCATTTTTATTCATTGTTTTTTTGTGGACTGAGAAGTTTAAGTCACTTGAGGTGTTGTGATATCAAGGAAGTTGAGGATATAATTATTTTCTAAGTCGAAGGTGAAGGAAATGGTGTGTTCTATATTATTAAGTTTGTCGACTATGTCAGGGAGATTAGTGTGATGTGGGTAGATGAGAAGTGTATCATTGATATATCTAAAGTGGTGGGAGTTTTGGGGTAGGATGGATTTGAAACGGCTGTTCTCTAAAAATTCCAAAAAAAGACAGGTAAGGACTCCGCTGAGAGGGGAACCCATGGGTAAACCAAATTTTTGTTTGTATAATTTGTCGTTAAAAATGAAATGTCATTGTTGTGTGATTAAATGGCATAATTTAATAATTTGGATAGTATGGAAGGGGGAGCTTAATTTTGGGCTTAATGAGATGAATTTTGAGGAATCTAATGCATTTGGCTATAGGTACGTTAGGGTAAAAGGATTTGATATGTTATGAGGTTATTCATATGTATGTGTTGGAGTTTTGTAGCAGACTTCCGGAGTTTTTTATATGGGTTGAACTAATGGAACTGAGGAGGGACGTGAGTATTTCTGCTAATTTTCTGGCTAATTTTTGTGGTGTGCTGCCAATACTTGATATGATGGGTCTCATGGGGATGTTCGCTTTATGTGTTTTTGGTAGGCCATAAAGCCTTGGATTTTAGGGTGATGTTCCAATGGTGTAATCCAGGAAAGAATAGTCCTCCAAAATCTTTCTGACTTCATATTTGAAGTATTGTATGTCCTTGAGTATTTGCTATGGGGTGGTCTTTGTGTAGATGTTGTCATCATTTCGTAGGACCTTAATTTTTTGTTGGTATTCATCCGTGTCCATGATGATAACACCACTTCTTTTATCAGCATGGGTGTCTCCGTGGTAAAATGGTATCATTTGGTAGGCCAAGTAAGGTTTTCAAAGTCGGAGTCGTCATGTCTGTAATTTTTTGTTATAATATCAGCTATGTCACCTTTACGAAAGCCGGTGGCGAATTTGAGGCCTAAACTTAGGGATTCCCGTTGTCTGTGGGTAAGTGTATGTTTGGATAAGATCTTGGTTGCCTAGTTGAAATGCAGTATGTTAACAGTTGATCAAAGCAGTTGAAATGCAGTATGTTAACAGTTGATCAAAGCAGTTGAAATGCAGTATGTTAACAGTTGATCAAAGAAGTTGAAATGCAGTATGTTAACAGTTGATCAAAGAAGTTGAAATGCAGTATGTTAACAGTTGATCAAAGAAGTTGAAATGCAGTATGTTAATAGTTGATCAAAGAAGTTAAAATGCAGTATGTTAACAGTTGATCAAAGAAGTTGAAATGCAGTATGTTAACAGTTGATCAAAGAAGTTGAAATGGAGTATGTTCACAGTTGATCAAAGCAGTTGAAATGCAGTATGTTAACAGTTGATCAAAGAAGTTGAAATGGAGTATTTCACAGTTGATCAAAGCAGTTGAAATGCAGTATGTTAACAGTTGATCAAAACAGTCAAAATGCAGTATGTTCACAGTTGATCAAAGCAGTTAAAATGCAGTAGGTTAACAGTTGATCAAAACAGTTAAAATGCAGTATGATAACAGTTGATCAAAGAAGTTGAAATGCAGTATGTTAATAGTTGATCAAAGCAGTTGAAATGCAGTATGTTAACAGTTGATCAAAGCAGTTGAAATGCAGTAGGTTAACAGTTGATCAAAACAGTTAAAATGCAGTATGTTAATAGTTGATCAAAGAAGTTGAAATGCAGTATGTTAACAGTTGATCAAAGAAGTTGAAATGCAGTATGTTAACAGTTGATCAAAACAGTTAAAATGCAGTATGTTAACAGTTGATCAAAGCAGTTGGAGTGCAGTAAGTTAACAGTTGATCAAAACAGTTGAAATGCAGTATGTTAACAGTTGATAAAAGCAGTTGAAATGCTGTATGTTAACAGTTGATCAAAGAAGTTAAAATGCAGTATGTTAACAGTTGATCAAAACAGTTGAAATGCAGTATGTTAACAGTTGATAAAAGCAGTTGAAATGCTGTATGTTAACAGTTGATCAAAGAAGTTAAAATGCAGTATGTTAACAGTTGATCAAAACAGTTGAAATGCAGTATGTTAACAGTTGATAAAAGCAGTTGAAATGCTGTATGTTAACAGTTGATCAAAACAGTTGAAATGCAGTATGTTAACAGTTGATCAAAACAGTTGAAATGCAGTATGTTAACAGTTGATAAAAGCAGTTGAAATGCTGTATGTTAACAGTTGATCAAAGAAGTTAAAATGCAGTATGTTAACAGTTGATCAAAACAGTTGAAATGCAGTATGTTAACAGTTGATAAAAGCAGTTGAAATGCTGTATGTTAACAGTTGATCAAAGAAGTTAAAATGCAGTATGTTAACAGTTGATCAAAACAGTTGAAATGCAGTATGTTAACAGTTGATAAAAGCAGTTGAAATGCAGTATGTTAACAGTTGATAAAAGCAGTTGAAATGCAGTAGGTTAACAGTTGATCAAAACAGTTAGAATGCAGTATGTTAATAGTTGATCAAAGAAGTTGAAATGCAGTATGTTAACAGTTGATCAAAGAAGTTGAAATGCAGTATGTTAACAGTTGATCAAAACAGTTAAAATGCAGTATGTTAACAGTTGATCAAAGCAGTTGGAGTGCAGTAAGTTAACAGTTGATCAAAACAGTTGAAATGCAGTATGTTAACAGTTGATAAAAGCAGTTGAAATGCTGTATGTTAACAGTTGATCAAAGAAGTTAAAATGCAGTATGTTAACAGTTGATCAAAACAGTTGAAATGCAGTATGTTAACAGTTGATAAAAGCAGTTGAAATGCTGTATGTTAACAGTTGATCAAAGAAGTTAAAATGCAGTATGTTAACAGTTGATCAAAACAGTTGAAATGCAGTATGTTAACAGTTGATAAAAGCAGTTGAAATGCTGTATGTTAACAGTTGATCAAAGAAGTTAAAATGCAGTATGTTAACAGTTGATCAAAACAGTTGAAATGCAGTATGTTAACAGTTGATAAAAGCAGTTGAAATGCTGTATGTTAACAGTTGATCAAAGAAGTTAAAATGCAGTATGTTAACAGTTGATCAAAACAGTTGAAATGCAGTATGTTTACAGTTGATAAAAGCAGTTGAAATGCTGTATGTTAACAGTTGATCAAAGAAGTTAAAATGCAGTATGTTAACAGTTGATCAAAACAGTTGAAATGCTGTATGTTAACAGTTGATAAAAGCAGTTGAAATGCTGTATGCTAACAGTTGATCAAAACAGTTGAAATGCAGTATGTTTGCAGTAGATGCGCAATAGATCTTACCTTTAATATATTTATAGATGGCAAAGAGTAGAGCAACTGATTGAACGTTGGTCGGGACGGCTTAAAAAGACAACAACATTTTTTACGGTTAATTTTTTTTTTACATAAGGAATAAAATGTATTCAATAAATAAATAATTCAACATTTGACAAAATATGAATATTAGATTTAAATTTAAACGTTCATAAAAATCTTTTCCAACCACCAAATTTAAAAAGCCTATATTTGGAACATCAGAAAGGTTTATCGAATGTTCTGCTGGCTTAGCAGGCTGAGAGCAGGCTCAAGGCATTCCCTCGAATAATGGCGATAGAGATAGTCTCATAAAGCCAAGTTAATTCACGATAGTCTCCGGCGTGGCGCATCATTAATAGACCAAAGCGGTTGAGGAAGTCCAGCGTGACGGGGGGACCAATCACTCCACTCATCTGTTAAATTATATTTTATTCCTCAAAATATTAATGATATTAGAAGAATATCAAAATATCAACAAATCATTAAGACTTGTTTTTTAATATTTTCAATTTATAAAATACTAGCAAGGTTACCTGCCGTCGCCCAGGATCCTAATTTCCATAAAGTATGTAGATTATAGAAAAAAGTAAAACAAAACAATTCGTGTAATATTGTAGTTTGAAATTTTAAAGTTTATTTAAGAACAAAAGCAGAGTAAAAATGCTTGTGCCCCAAGTGAGATTTGAACTCGCAACCTCTGCCTCTAAGTATGGCATGCTAACTGATTGAGCCACCGAATCAATTCTCTATCTCTCTCATATTCGAATGTTGGTTGAAATCACAACAGGCAGTATCCTCTCTTGCTCCCTTTCTTTTCCCCCCCTGTAAGACAAAAGTAACGAAAGAGAGAAAGGTAAAGGTTTGATTTTCAGTCGTCGACAATGAGCTTGAGTTGGTACTCGTCACACGGTAGCTGCACAGAATGTATCGAAGACAATCGTTGTTAAAGACTTCAAGCCCCTTGGTAGCCGTTGAGATCTCCAGTCAACACCACAGTGATGGTGTTCGACCTCAGCTGCCCCTTGTCCACATGGTTTTCTACTTTGGAATATCTTAACAGCAACGAAAGATTATGGGAAACTATTGTTGCATACCTTAATTTTCTCCCTCATCTGTTGTAGAGGGTGGTGTGTCGTCTAGTGGATGAATTCTTTGATCTTTCCTTCCTGCCGTGAACCACACCGTCCGTGTCTGCAACAAAAGCCTCATGACCATGGCCATCCCTACTACAGGCCAGGCAATCGTGCAACTGGGGTCTTTTACTGGGGGCCATGTGAATTTTCTTAAATATTCGATATAGAAGTTGCAAACAAAGGTAAAATTCCTCTGTGAGATTAGTTTGATGTTTTTATGTGTTTTACATACCAAATAATAACTACAATGAGCTAATTGATAAATTTGACAATTATTGACAAATTCCTATAAATGAAGAGACAGGTAATTTTGAATAAACAAAGGCAAATGCATATTTCAATAAAGAATTTTTATTTCAATGTTTGGATTTTGTTTTAGAGATTTTGTACTTATGTCAAAAGATCATTACTTGTATATTGTGGTTAAAAAGAAAAAAAGCATCCGCACCAGTTGATGATATAGTTTGCAACTTCTATATCGAATATTTAAGAAAATTCACATGGCCCCCAGTAAAAGACCCCAGTTGCATGATTGCCTGGCCTGTAGTAGGGATGGCCATGCTCATGACGCATTCCGAAGACAAACTCTTCTTTTAAATTTAATTCATTTTATTACAAGCATTGTTATTTCAACTGGGAGTCGTTCACTACGTCAAGAGAGAGGGAGAGAGCAAATCACTACTTTATCGTAGTTAGTTAACAATGTTTTCTTAACCATTCATAGAGAGGGGGGGGAAGGATTTCTCTCGCTTGTATTCCCTTAAGGGAAATATTTTCCTAATTTTTACATCGTGAATCGCACGTCCTGCTCGGTTCGCCTTCCGAATCAGACTGACTTAAACTCGCTTCTCACGAGAACGAGTGACATCACAGAGCCTCTCGCGGGTGCAGACTGACCCTTGATCTGGGGTCTCGTCACACGGTAACCTTGTCATGTCTGTTAGCTCTGACTGTGAGAACAAGCCCTATTCTGCACTCGACTGCACCCGCGTTAACTCGCGCAAGTCAAACCAACGATTCCCAACAGATACGTCCATTCCCATAGGGCCATTATCCAACACTTTTAGCTTGTACCAGTGGACGTATTTTCTACGAAAGGAAGAAATCCACTGCGAATAATGCACAAACATGATCATAGTTCGCTGAAGTACTCGCATGTTGTCAGGAACTGTTAGTTTTAACAAAGGTTTTAATCGGTCATTGTCTTGTCTCTCTCTCTCTCTCTCTCTCTCTCTCTCTCTCTCTCTCTCTCTCACAGTCGAATGTTGGTTAAAACCAAAACAAGCAGCATTCTTTATGTCTTTCTTCCCTCTCTCTTTTTACTTTCTCATTTTTCCCGCTCTGTCAGCCAAAGGCATTGAAAGAAAGGAGAGCAAGAAAGCCCAAAGGATAAATCAAGACTTCCTTTTCCTCTCTTTCACCAGTGAAGATCGTATTAATTATCTGTTATCAAATTAGTACTCAGTGATTTGGGTGACAGTATTAGGACTTCAGACCGTGAGAGTAAGAACTCCTCTGCCTTCTTTTATTTATGACTAACTAGCACGGCTACCCGGCGTTTCCCGGAACAAAAGTCTAACATATTTCTATTAAAACTGCTATCTCTCTACCTCTCTCTATCCGTCTCTCTGTCTTTCTCTCTTTCTCCCTCCCCCGTTTTCCCCCTCCCTCTCTCCAACCTCCTATTTTCCCTCCGCCCAGCCCATTCCTCTCTTGACATACACACACACTTGTCGAGCCGTTCTCTTAAATAATCAAATTTGGTCCATTTCATTCATTATTTTCAAACCTCCCATCATCCAACCGACAATCTCATTAACTGTTATCCTCGAGTGGATTTTGGCCTTGCTAAGTGGTGACTCAGCAATATATAAACAAAAAAAACAAAAAAATAAATATGAAAGTACATCCACTCACCAATCTGCCCGGGAAGCAATGAGCTCTGAGAGCTTTTCCCAGCATTTTTCGCGGACTGATATTATATGGCAGTAGGTTCGGAACCTTTTCATCAAATTCGGGACATTGATGAGTCTGAAATGGATCACAAAGTAAATAAGCAATTAATTCATGGCGGATCTTTTGAAAACTGGATTATTTACGCCTTTACATATGTTTCGGAGTTTCCTACTTGCATATGGTAAATCCAAGAATAAAAGACATCTTTCCCTTCGTCTAATAGAATCGGCCCGATGCTATTAATTAAAACAAGCCATGCATGCGTGGTCCCCCTCTGTATGTGACTCGATGTGGAGAGTGTAAAATGCAATAAATTTGGGCAATTTGGGGCATTTTTGACCCCCTGGAGGCGCGAACCAGAATTTTTCTGAGGTCAAGGATGCTCATTTTATATCCAGAACAATTGCCTCTACATTTTGGCCAAGTTTCAGAAAAATTGAATGGATGGATGGATCAAACGTTATGGGAGAAAAGGGTCATTTTTTGCCATTTTGGGAGCTTTTGACCCCCTGGGGGCGCGAACCAGATTTTTTCCAAGGTCAGTGATACTTATTTTCTATTAGGAACAATTGCCTCCACATTTTGGCCAAGTTTCAGAGAAATTGAATGGATGGATGAAAAGTTATGGGGCAAAAAATGTCATTTTTTGCCATTTCGGGGCCTTTTGACCCCCCGGGGGGCTAACCAAATTTTTTTTTAAAAATTGGAGAATATCACTTTCTAACCTGACCAAAGTTACAACTTCATGCAAAATTTCAGAGAAATTCAATGGATGGTTGCGGAGAAAAATCCGGACAGATGGACGGACGGAAATGCCTCAAAACATAGGTCCCCCGATTTTATAAATTAAGTTTTTTAAATTTATGGCATTTTTTAAATTTAATTGATGAATCGGATTTTTGGTTACTTTTTCTAAAAAAAAAAAAAAAAATCAGAGCTTCATGATCGGCAGGGGCTCTCCTGCTAGCCAACATGGGGGACCTAGTTGGCATCCTGTGAATGTTGGCCCTTTTTATTTCAGGTAACAGAAAACAACAGGTCAAGTAAATAAATATGATTAGCACAAATGAAAAACCACGCAGAGGAAGAAATGAACCACAAAGGAAATTTGACTAGTTATGGGGGAGTGCTATTATAAAAGCAACCCGCGCAGAAAGAGGACCCTTTACACATATAGAACATAATCCTGGAGTTATGCCATCGATTTTCCAAACATTCTGGAACATTCTAAAAATTAAAGCAAAATAAAATCTGTTGAAGAATATTTTTTGAAAACCAAAACATGTTTTTTTTTTTTAAATAAATAAATTATTTATTTTTAAGTCTTGAGATCTTTCGGCGTAAAAATGCCTTCTTCAAAACTATCATCATTATCATCATCATTATTAGGGTCTTTTCTTTTTTGTATTTTTATAACCTCGTAATTTAGGTTAATTATAAATAATAACTTGTAAATAAATGGATGAACTATCAAGAGAAACGTTTAACAGATTTATTAAAACTGAACACAGAATGAATTAATGAATTAACTGGCCGCTATACGCGATTGATATATTCACTGTCTGACGCCGTGATCTTTGTTTATTTTCTCTCTGGGCAGACGACCTTTTTCCCAAGGGCAATAACTCTTAACTCCCGAAATGGTTCAAGGGAGGTAATTCCGTTTTCGTTAGATGTCCTAACACTGTCAGATTAAGGATAGTGACAGTTATGTCTACCTTGGTCAGATTTTTTTTTTAATTATACCATTAAAATTTTTAATTAATGCTATATTTATTGCGTATACCTGCCCTGGGACGGGTATTCTATAATTATATAGTAGTCATACAAATCAGAAAATAAAACGAAGTTGATCAATAAACAAAGCCAGACATTTTACTCTACATATAAATACACTTTCTATTGTGAAAGAATTCTGATAGGCCTTCATGTCATCGACCAAGTTTTAAATAAATAAATTATTTATTTTTAAGTCTTGAGATCTTTCGGTGTGAAAATGCCTTTTTCAAAACAATAATCATTAACATCATCATTATTAGGGTCTTTTCTTTTTTTGTATCTTTATAACCTCGTAATTTAGGTTAATTATAAATAATAACTTGTAAATAAATGGATGAACTATCAAGAAAAACGTTTAACAGATTTATTAAAACTGAACACAGAATGAATTAATGAGTTAATTGGCCGCTGGACGCGATTGATATATGCACAGTCTGACGCAGTGATCGTTGTTTACTTTCTCTCCGGGCAGACGACCTTTTCCAAGGGCGATAACTCTTAACTCCCGAAATGGTTCAAGGGAGATAATTCCGTTTTCGTTAGGTGTCCTAACAGTATTTCACTCCTAGTGGAGGAACCCTCCCTGGTTTCTTTCCACCTTGTTTTATCCCTGGCTAGGCGTGGCCAAGTAGGACCTAGTTGACTATTAAGGTCGTAACTAGGAGAGACCGGAATGAAATGGGCAACTTTTTTATGTTTTCTTTCTTTGGCATCGCTAATTCTCGTACAAGAGATGCGAGGGCTAACTACTTACCTCCAAGGCCGAAGAGAACCACCTTACAAAAGTCAAGAAATTCTTCAACGAGGTCAAACACTCCGTCGAGCTGGGAATGCTCCGATTCCTCTGAGGACCCGTTGCACAAAACACAGAACAGGTGGCTAGCCTACAGTCTGCATGAAATCTTGTATGTCATAAAGACCAATTTTTCCTCCAACTGTGATCGCCTTTGGGTGTGTTTCCAGCAAAGACCACATAATGCCCCACCACATCTTCGAAAAAGAGACTCAGACGGGACTCAGACTCAATTCGGATGGGTATATTCAGCTGCTGTACATGGTTATCAAGCACTATGGAAGGGATGACTGCAGGAAGACCATACATGAAACAGAATTCATCTCTGCATCACACCTCCGGGAAAATCCAGAAGTAGCTGTCTGAGAATTTTCACTACTTAACCAGTCTCATCTAGACCATCCAACTTGCCTGATTGCAGAGCAGTTGAGAAATACACTGTTATGGTGACTTACCTATGTATAACATGGACTCTTCCTCTTTGCTCAATAAATGCCAACGGCAATTAACTCTCGCCAGAAGGATATCCAGTAAGATAGTTCGAACTCTACTTACCAGGCGCATATTTCTTCCCTCTGTACTCTCTTTTCTTAATACACTTGTTTCTACTTTATACCGTGTTCGTGTCTTCATTTCGGTCCCTTTAAACAGGGCCACAACAGACACCAACCGTACTGTCTGCAACACCGAGGACAAGCTGATTGCCACGATCAAACTGGTGTCCGGGTATCTTTTGAAGGATACCATGCTCCAGGTTCAGGTCTCATCTGGAGGCTGTGGTGGAGACTGTTCTGCATACATCTCCCTATACTGTCAAGATTATATCTTTCTCTGAGGTCATCAAAACTAAGCCTATCTTTAAGACTCACATTACACAGCCATCGTATCATTCTCATATCCTCAACCCTCACTGTCCAGGTTTCCCTTCCATACATCATCACGCTGCATACGCATGCCCGATAGACTGAAAGAGGAATTAACCAAAAGGTTTCATTTAGAAAAGTGAAGTTATCGCAAGTTGTTTGTATACGAGCTGTATTTACCTAGCGTTGAGCCGTGGAGATATATTGGCAGGTTAGAGAAAAAATAAAAGTAGATCCAACACAGATAGTGGTTTAATTAGTGTTGTGGGTGAACCTACCTATCCTTTAATAACTAAATGGTAGCAACCGGCTACCATAAATACCGGCTTTTGCCGGGATAACATTGGTACCACATTTTGGCACTAGCACTGCCAACACTGACTTGTGTATAATTTCTCTGTTCAATACAATTCGTTATTATTATCTCTAAACCTGTTGTTCTTTTATTTCATTGTTGGTACCCCTAAATGGGTCCACAACAACTGACGGCGAGTGATTCGTAAAGGTCTTCGTTGGAAACACCTTGGACCTTGCAACCTGTGAGTGATAAACCAGTGTCTACAACACGGTCAACCTTCGAAAAAAAAAAAATTCTACCCGTTTGAAAAAAAACCCCAAAAAACCTTGTGCTTTACAATTTTCAGGATAATATTGGAAACATCGAATACATTCAATTTTGGGACGAGTCTGCCTTACAAGAAATAACCAGTTTAAACAATTACTGGAAGAAGAAAAAAAAGTAAGACAGATTTTACTATTTGTGTTCTTCGTATTTCAATACGGGATTTTACCTCGTGCAACAAATGAAATTGGAATACCATGTGCTTATAAAACTGAAAGGTTTGAAAAAAAAAAAAAAAAATCCATACAACAAAAACCTTTTTTCGTGTCTGATATAGTCAAACGTATTTTGCAAACAGACTTGTCACTGTAAAATCGTATAGTCGGAAAAAAAAAATCTGACAAGTAAAACCAAGTTATTTTCTGAATAACTAGTCAATTTTTTATATAGCCATTACTTGCTATTTTGCATTTTCAGCCTACACTGAAAGGCAAACGGACTTATTGGAAAAAAAAAAGAAAAAAAAAAAGAGTTCCAGATGCGAACAAAAAATACAAATAATTTGTTAAATTAATTACCCAATAAGCCGAATTAATAAAATCGTTTTTTTTTTCTCAAAGAACTTTGAAAGAAAAAAAAAAAAAGATTAGCAAGTGCCGGTCGAATTCGAGACCCGAATGACGCAGTGATCAGAAGGGGTTGAGTTTGTTATTAAACAGTAAGCATTTGAAAGGAAAAAATAGTGAAGGACTATTTGTGACTTTAATTTTTTTTCAAGAAAGTATTTCTTTAATCATGGAAGATTTCTCGAAACAGATATTGGAGATGATTAAATTTCAATCAGAACAACAGAAGGCAAACGATGAAAAACATTTTGCTCTACAGAAGGCAAACGATGAAAAACATCTTGCTCTACAAAAGGAATTTCAGTCTCAACAGAAGGAAATAAGTTTGTTGAAGTATTTTGAGGAAAAGAATTTAGCACAAAAGCGAGAAGATAGAAAATATTTAGACGGACAATTGATTGGGATAAAAAATGTACAATTAGAGCAACAGATTCAATCAGAGAGAAAAATTGAACAGCTGACACAAGCAATGATAAATACGACGAATTACGACAGCGACGCGTTCAACCAAAATGCAATATGGTCAGCTATAGAAACCTTCAACTATGTGCCTGAAGAGGACCTAAACTTCGAATCATGGTACCGTCGATATCAGGATTATTTCGACATTGATTGTAGCACATGGTCGGAAAAGAAAAAGGTTCGTTTAGTTCTTCGTAGACTAGGTACGGCAGAGCATACAAAATTTGTCAATTATATTCTGCCGAAGAAAACGAGCGAACTATCTTTCAATGAAACCATTAAAATGTTAATGGAACTATATTGCCCCAAAACAAGTTTATTCCACAAAAGGTGGAAATGTATGAACCTAACGCGAAAAGAAAGCCAGGATTACTCAACATTTGCTTCGATCGTCAATAAACATTGTGACGACTTTAAGTTATCATCCTTGACAGCGGATAATTTCAAAGTATAAATATTTGTTCAAGGGCTCGTCTCGCAAAACGATGCAGAGTTAAGAAGACGTGATATAAGCAAACTTGAAACCAAGCCAAATATAACATTGCAACAACTGACCGAAAGCTGTCAACGACATATTTTCGAGAAAAAGGAAGCTAAAGAAATAAAGGAAGCAGCAATTTCTAATATTAAAAATGTTCGTCGTTTTTCAAAAAATCATACTCTTCGAAGGAAAAATTCAGGAAAGGTTTGCCTCAAAGGTCGGATGAAAAATTGTCAAACCATCCTTGTTGGGGTTGCGGGGACCTACATTGGTACCAGAAGTGTCCTTTTAAACGAAAAAATTGTGACAAATGCCATAAAATGGGACACAAAGCCTCACATTGCAGAAGTAACACTAAAAAAAAAAGTTACATAAAACAACTAGAATTAATGGTGGCAACCTAAACATACGAAAGTATGTTTCGGTAAAAGTGAACAATCAAGATGTTAAACTACAGCTTGATTCAGGGTCTGACCTATCAATTATTAATGCCTGGAAAAAGATCGGCAGACCGACTATGCTACGCACAGATAAAGTGGCCCGATCGGTAACCGGAGAGAAAATAAACTTTGAAGGGGAAGTCATTTCAAAAGTGACACTAAAAAATAAGACATTAAAATTACGCATGTTCGTAATGAAAGATACAGGAAATTTGTTCGGTTCACATTGGATTCAGCACTTCCAGCTCTGGGATTCGCCAATAAGCGCCTATTGTCAACGAATAGAGAACTTTTCTGCTGAAGCAGAAAAATTGAAGAAGGATTTGAAAGAGTCATTCGCCAAGGTGTTTTCTAATGAATTAGGACGCTGTACTAAAATGAAGGCGAGTTTTGAACTAATTGAAAATAAGAATCTTGTTTTTAAGAGAAAACGAAGTGTACCATTTGCCTCTCTTGAAAAAATTAATGCAGAAATAGACCAGTTGGTGGAGAAAGGTATTTTAACACCAGTTGACTACTCGGAATGGGCGGCCCCAACCGTCTACGTGAAGAAAAAATCTGGAGAGATCAGAGTGTGTGCCGATTTCTCAACCGGTTTGAACGATGCGCTGAAAGATTATCACTATCCTCTGCCGACTCCAGAAGAGGTTTTCACAAAATTAAACGGTGGAAAACTGTTCTCAAAAATTGACTTGAGTGAAGCCTATCTGCAAATACCTGTAGAGGAAGATAGCTCTAAGCTTCTCTGTATTTCGACACACAGGGGACTACTAAAGTTCAATCGTCTCCCTTTTGGAATTAAAGTGGCCCTGTCGATTTTTCAGCAGGTAATCGACACGATGTTGAGCGGGCTCGATTTTTCGATCGGCTACCTTGACGATATCTTAATGAAAAGTACGAACGTCGGGGAGCACCGTGAGCATGTACACAAAGTATTCGAAAGGATAAGCGATTTTGGTTTTACACTCAAGGAGTCAAAGTGTGAATTCTTTCTAGAAGAGATCAAATACTTGGGACATGTCATTGATAAGAATGGAAGACGTCTCGACCCAGAAAGATCTATAGCCATCAAGAATATGCCCGAACCGAACAATGTTACCCAACTACAAAGCTTCCTGGGTCTCGCAAACTATTACGAAAAATTCATTCCCAGTATGCATAAATGAGTTACTTAAGAAAGATAGTAAATGGGAATGGTCCGCCGACTGTCAATCTGCATTTGACAACCTAAAAACGAAGTTAACTTCAGAATTATTTCTTACTCATTTTAATCCAGAGCTAAAAATTATTGTTGCAAGTGACGCCAGCTCCTACGGCATTGGGGCGTGCATTTTGCATAAAATGCCGGATGGCTCGATAAAACCCATCGCGCACGCTTCAAGAACTTTACTTCCTGCAGAGAAAAATTACTTGCAGATTGAAAGAGAAGCGTTGGGTATTGTGTTCGCAATGACCAAATTTCACAGGTATCTACACTGCCATCATTTTATCCTACAAACAGACCATAAGCCACGTATCACCATCTTTGGATAAAAAAGGGTTGCCAACCTACACAGCAAACCACCTACAGAGATGGGGTATAATTCTGTTAAATTATGACTTGGAGATGGAATTTTTACCGTCAAAAAGACTAGGACACGCAGATGGTTTATCGCGGCTAATCCCAAAGTACACGGAACCGCTCGAGGATACAGTTATAGCATCCCTTCGGTCTGAATATGACTATAGTAAAGTACTGTGTAACACAAAAAAAGAGCTGCCAGTCACACTTGGCGATATACAAAAAGAGGCAAGAGAAGATAATTTTATTATCGAAATTAAAAATAAATTACAAACAGACGATGAGCAAACGGCAGAAGCTTTTTCAGTCTGTTGCAACACATTATTATACCGAGAGCGAGTAGTAATCCCAGCTACACTAAAAAAAAAAATCCTGAAGGATTTCCATAAGGGGCATCCCGGAGCGACACGCATGAAGAGCCTAATGAGATCTTATGTGTATTGGAAAAACATGGACAGGGACATAGAGACAAAGGTGAAGGCCTGTGCGGGCTGCGCGTCGGCAGCGAATACACCACCTATTCAGTACTGTCCATGGCCAAAGGCAGAGCAACCATGGTCCTGTATTCACATAGATTTCGCGGGGCCATTGGAAGGCTTCTACTATTTAATTATAGTGGACAGCTACTCAAAATGGCCAGAAGTTGTTAGATGTAAAAACCCAACAATGGATGTCACGATATGCGTGTTGCATGAACTGTTTGCCGATTCGGAGTGGTGGACATTGTTGTATCGGACAACGGTACACAATTTACTTCACGAGAGTTCAAAGAATTTTGTGAAGACTTTCAAATTAAACATATCACCACTCCGACTTACCATCCGAGGTAAAACGGACAGGCAGAAAAATTTGTTGATACCTTGAAGAGAGCGTTGAAAAAATCGACGGGCACGCTGAGAGAAAAGGCACTCCAGCAGTTCCTTCAAGTGTATAGAATTACACCCAACGAGAACACACCAGCCCAGGTACCACGGGCGGAAGTAATGTTTGGAAGAAAAATAAAGTCGGTATTCGACAAACTTTTACCAAAACAGGTGAAACCGACCAACATTACGGCACCAAAGAAGAGTTACGAGGATGGAGAGAAGGTGTTCTTCCAGGAACACCACGGAAACAAAACCGTGTGGGAAGTGGAAAAGGTACAAAAAAGATTGGGGCGGATGGTGTACATTGTAGAGGGTCCTAGAGGCACCTGTAAAAAACACATTAACCAAATGCGTCGTCGCATGTCGGACGACCCAGAGGAAGGCCCATCGGATCAGAGTGAGACCATCATGGAAGATCTATACGACGCATTTGAGCTGCCAACACCAAAAACGCCTCCGGAACAGAGACGTTCATCAAAAAAACGTAAATTAACCGGGAGTTTCGAGGTGAATCCTAGGAAAAAGATATACCTTGAGATTCCGGGGGAATGAGTTTCGGAAGGGGGGTGTTGTGGGTGAACCTACCTACCCTTTAATAACTAAATGGTAGCAACCGGCTACTATAAATACCGGTTTTTGCCGGGAGAACATTTGTACCACATTTTGGCACTAGCACTGCCAACGCTGACTTGTGTATAATTTCTCTGTTCAATACAATTCATTATTATTATCTCTAAACCTGTTGTTCTTTTATTTCATTGTTGGTACCCCTAAACGGGTCCACAACAATTAGTTTAATGGCTTCTGGTGTGCTATATTCGATCAAAGACCCTCTGAATTTTGAAATTACAACAATTATTGGCCAAGATATGACGTTTTTGTTTTTCTTCCCAAAAAAAACGCAAATGTTTTGATTCTTTTATTCTGTTTAAAAAAATATTCATCAAAATGGTCAATTAATTAAAAAAGAGCTGCTTACACTAGGGGTGGGACGTAATGGGTGAAAATTTCAGATTCATGCGAGTAGTATTTTTTTGTGTTCATTTATACATAAATAACACTAAACAATCAAACATTTTGAAAATTTGGCAAAATTCAGAAGGGGTGGGACGTAATGGGTGAAAATTTCAGATTCATGCGAGTAGTATTTTTTTGTGTTCATTTATACATAAATAACACTAAACAATCAAACATTTTGAAAATTTTGCAAAATTCAGAAGGGGTGGGACGTAATGGGTGAAAATTTCAGATTCATGTGAGTAGTATTTTTTTGTGTTCATTTATACATAAATAACACTAAACAATCAAACATTTTGAAAATTTTGCAAAATTCAGAAGGGGTGGGACGTAATGGGTGAAAATTTCAGATTCATGCGAGTAGTATTTTTTTGTGTTCATTTATACATAAATAACACTAAACAATCAAACATTTTGAAAATTTTGCAAAATTCAGAAGGGGTGGGACGTAATGGGTGAAAATTTCAGATTCATGCGAGTAGTATTTTTTTGTGTTCATTTATACATAAATAACACTAAACAATCAAACATTTTGAAAATTTTGCAAAATTCAGAAGGGGTGGGACGTAATGGGTGAAAATTTCAGATTCATGTGAGTAGTATTTTTTTGTGTTCATTTATACATAAATAACACTAAACAATCAAACATTTTGAAAATTTTGCAAAATTCAGAAGGTGCAGGCCAAAAATAGCCGTTAGGGCTCCACGGGACTCAAAATCCATCATTTTTGGTGAAAAAGTGGTTTCATGCGACATTGCAGGTCCTAAAACATCCTCAAAAGCTATGAATGGATATAGATGGTTAAATCTGATATAGTACTTTAATTTAGGACCATTTTCAGGCTGTGAAAGGGTTTTCATGAATGTAAAATAGCCAAAAACTAGTGGCCTACACCTTCTGAATTTTGCAAAATTTTCAAAATGTTTGATTGTTTAGTGTTATTTATGTATAAATGAACACAAAAAATACTACTCGCATTAATCTGAAATTTTCACCCATTACGTCCCACCCCTTCTGAATTTTGCAAAATTTTCAAAATGTTTGATTGTTTAGTGTTAGTTATGTATAAATGAACACAAAAAAATACTACTCGCATGAATCTGAAATTTTCACCCATTACATCCCACCCCTACTTACACCCATTTACTTTACAATCTGAGAAGTAAGAATCTCTGCCTTAAATAGTCTCCACTTTATGTCTATTCATTCAAGATAAGCAATACACGAATACATTGATGAAAGAAAAAAAATTTAAATGTTGATAATATTGTTATTTTTTTTAATAATTAAATTAATTTTAGGTTTTGTTGAAAAGAAAACAAGAAAATAATAATGGTAACTTTCAGTGGTATGCAGAGGTGGGGGGGGGGGGCAACAGGGCATTGCCAAGGGCTTCCAAATTGAGGGAGCATCTAATAATATTCAAACTATTTCCCTTTCTCATAATATTTCTCAGTACTAGGACTTATACTTGAGTCTTTGGAGCATATAATCAAGGAGTTAGCCGCTGTGCATCACCAGAGTATCGCCAAACTTCTGCACACCACTGGTAAGTTTAATTAATCACAATTACACATTGCACGTCTGTGATGTGACAAAATTTCAGATGTTTTTTAAAAATTATATGAATAAATTTAAACTATTAAAACCAAGAAAATCTGCCTTACCTCAATGAACCTTGGAGCGCTGGTTCTTTTCGGAGAATTTGTCTGCAACCAAAAAATAAATTTTAAAAATAAATAATAATAGTAGTCGTCGGCGGTGGCAGTGTCCTCATCATCTACAGTTTAACATCTGTTTTACATGCTGGCATATGTTGGACATCTTTTAGAATTTGTGGAGAGTAGAAAGTTGACCTTGGGTTTATTTTCAGCAGCCTTGTAATTCTTGCTTCCCTTATTTTGTCCTTTAGTCCTCACATTCCATGAGCGATGTTTCTGACAAATGGTGAAGAATTTCTATTTTCTGGGTCGGAATCTATCCATATAACACTTATTATTGGCTAGTTTTTGACCTAAAACCTTCTTGTACATGATAAAGAATGGAAATAGTGTTCCAATGTAATAGAAATTGCAAAAAGAAAACAAAAAAAATATTATCTATGTATTCATCAACGTTTCGTCTTTTTTTCTAAGACTTCTTCAGGCTGGTGATACCAGATCAGGCTGCCCTGTGGCTCCCTGGGACGAAATTTACCTACATTGACGTTTTTTTTTTTTTTTTTTTTTTGTAAAACTTAATTATGTTCTACAAAACCAAAAACAAAAACAACAGCCCCTCTCCCTTTCTCCCTCCCCTTTTTATTTTATTTTTAGAACTTGAAGCATAAATCTTTTACTATAATGACCGGGTTCGGCATTGAATAGCCCAGAAAGGGTTGATATGCCGTAAAACAAAACTACCAAACCAAAAACGATGATTAAACATTTGAAGATATAAAGAACTTGAAGCATAAAAACTTTTACTATAATGACCAGATTCGGCATTAAATAACCCAAAAAGGGTTGATATGCCGTAAAACAAAACTACCAAACTACCAAACTACCTTCTTCAGGATAATTGTCTGATGATTGTACTTGTGTGTTATTTTATTCAATCATCCTGAGGAAGTCTTGAAATAAAGACGAAACATTGATGAATAGATAAATAATATTTGGAGGTGTCCTTTTTCAATTTCCATATATATACATATATATATATATATATATATATATGGGTAAATTTTAGTGGATGCTTATTTATATATGTATGCGTGGGCTCACTTCTATTCGTATCCTAACAAACGTGCAGATCCAACTAGTGATCAAAGGATTCAAAAAAGGCCGACTGAGATGAAGAAATACTTGAAGAGACATAAAGATAAAAGATAAGAACTCTATCAAGGAAAGACATACGGGTAATGGTGGGTGTGAGTGTGTGAATATGTATGTATATACGCACAAGTGTACAAATGCATATGTATGTGTATATACAAAGGATGTGTAGGTATATAGATAAGTAACTGTGTCTGAGGGGATACATACCTTGCCTCTTCCACTATTTCCCCCTTCACCTCCAACCAAAGCGATATGCAAGAATGTGATTTATCTATTTCTCTAAGTTTGATTAAAATGGTCTGAATGGACTTTGAATAAAGTCGCAGCTGAAACATCTATGCATATATGTAGTCAATAATGTTTGTACAAATAAAAAATTTATACTATATATATATGCGGAGAAGTCCAGATTAAAAAGGACGAAACGTATATGTACATAGATAATAAACAATAACAAATATTTATATTTGTCGCTCCTCGTAAAAAAGTAGAGCACTGTAATGGTAGTACTAACACAGCATGACGTCACTTGCTTTATAATGCATCATTCCTTCCCTAATAGAAGTTGAATGCCTGGACGTCAAGCCGCTTTAAAAGTGTTAAAATTATCATTGTTTATCAGCTATTTAAAATTGGCCGAGTGGTTAGCGACGTTGGATTTGAGTTAAAAAATACTTGTAATCCAGGGTTTCGAATCGCATGACCGGTAGTGAATAGTCATATCTCTATGCTGATGAGTCCAGATTAAAAAGGACGAAACATATACGTACATAGATAATAAACAATAACAAATATATATATATATATATATATATATATATATATATATATATATATATATATATATATATATATATATATATATATTTAGACTATATATTGGGTATTTAGATCTGTATGGCTAGGTTTCCTTCCTCTTATCTAATTACTTTTCTGATACCAAAGGTACTTAAGCTTTATTTTTTATTTATTTTTTAATGCAACTTTGATTCCTATATAATTTTATTGCTAGCTACCATATTGCAGAATGGTTCTTGGATATAGTGTTTAGATAGTATTATTATTTTTATTTTTTTATTATTGTTATAATTAATGTTATTTGATATGCAAATTACTATATCATACGGTAGTCTTAAGGGTAATATATTATTATTATTTTATCATTATTTTTTTATGTATGTATTAGTGATATTTTAAGCTGAATTATTTCGACACTTGATTATTGGGGAAATGGTCGTATAATCAGTACCATTGGAGAGCCATGAATATTAAAACTGTCCTGTTTTTAAATCTCCGAAACAGTTACATGGTAAACAGCTGATGATCCCCGTGTTAATATTAGACGCTTAAGGTTTCCTGTTTTTGTTTCACTCTTAGATAATTAACCCCCCTTTTTTTCTTTTTTTTTTTCTTTTTTTTATTTTACTTATATTTTTTCATTTATTAATTTTCCAACGAATGTTAAGTCTGCAATATCTTGGATTTAGTTAGTTTGTCTGGGAATTTAAACTGCATTTTACTTTTTTTAATTTTTTAAATTTTTTTTAATGACTCAAAGCTTCTTTAGACTATATATATATATATGTAGTATAGATTTTTATTAATACAAACATTATTGGTTACATATGTGCATACATGTTTCGGTTGTACTCTTCACAGAGAGTCAACCTCTTCAGACCAAAGAAGACAAGGAAGTGAGATGAATTTGGAAAACTTTCCCATTAAGTAAATCTTTTTGGGGATGAGATATTTTTATAATTTTTCCCCAGTCAAGCTCAGCATCGGATAACATTTTTTACATTTTTAACATTTTTAACATTTTTTAACATTTTTAACTCTTTCAATTAGTTTCTATCTTCTTTTTTTTAATCATTTTTATTACCTACCGTTCCTTCTATTTCTTTCGTTTTTTATTACCCACATAGCTTGGATTCCTTTCTTATATATATATATATATATATATATATATATATATATATATATATATAGTAAGCTATGAAAATATATTTATAGCAATCAAGCTACACAGAGGCTCCCGCGTTTCATCCCCGGGGGGAATCTTCAGGCTAAAATGCATGCATTTTAGCCTGAAGATTTCCCCCAGGGATGAAACGCGGGAGCCTCTGTGTAGCTTGATTGCTATAAATATATTTTCATAGCTTACTACCTAGCTCTACTTACGTATCGAGCACTGTTAAAGTAAATACTGAAAATTGATACATAAAAAGTTATATCTCCTTATAAAATTTCATGTAGATACATGAAATACTTTATATATATATATATATATATATATATATATATATAGAGAGAGAGAGAGAGAGAGAGAGAGGAAAAAGGGAGAGAGAGAGAGAGAGAGAGAGAGAGAGAGAGAGACAGACAGAGAGAGAGTTTTTGGTAGCAGACTACATATTGAAATGAAAGAAAACTAGAGTTACTTCCCTTAGATTGAGAGAATTGGAATTTAATCTGCATGTTCAGCCATGAAAATTCTTCTTTCTTTTTATTACTAACTAGCGGAACCCGTCGCCCGGCGTTGCACGGGAGTAATTAGTACCTATTGCATGACGTCGAATTAAAAAAAACGGCCTGTAGTTATTTCTCCACCCCCACCCCCTATACCGTGTTGGCGAATGTTGCAAATTAAAAAAAAAAAAAGTGGCAGAGTCGAATGGGATCGAACGGCGAAACTGTCAATCATTAAACCTCCATTACCCACGACGCCACGCTTACGATTTAAAAATAATTATGTTAATAGGCTAATAATGGTATGGGTGTTTATTGACATGCGTGTTATGGTAACATTTACATTCTGCCGACCAAATGGAAATTTCAACAATGACGCGGTGTAGGTCATTTTTTGATGAAGTAAATTCATTTGGGCAATTTTTCTATAATATGCGTGTTTAAGGTGTATGTTTGTGAAAATGTAAATGTATCCGCGTCTACCAGTATCTTAGTGCTTAATGAATTAAATAGGAAGTCGATTCGATCAAGAAATGTTATCCGCCATATTGAATCATTAAATGTTGCAGGAACTGTGTTCGTTAATTTCATTCGCTTAAATCCGGAATGAATTTAAATGTAGAAGGTAGAATTAGATAGAACGTAATCTGATATTCGCGAATAATCGTCGGAGTGTAAGGGAGCGGTTGTTAAGTTTTTGCGTATTGCTTAATATTATGTAGTATAATAATGCCAGACAAATACGAAATAACAATGGGTGCTTTATGAAAATTATACTGTGTTTATTAGTTCCCGGTGTCGATGAGTGTAGTCACAGTACAGAATTGTTAGGGAGAAAAGTTTTTACTACCACCTATATGGAGTTGGTATTTCGGAGAGTCGTGGCGGCCGGGCCGAATGTAATATTCAGTGTTAGTTTGGAAAGAAAAATAACAGATATACTAAAACACGCTCGAGTGAATAAGTGCAATGTAATTGTGAGTTCAGTAGCCCGTGATGCATGTGGTTATTTTCCTATTCTCGGAGAAGGTACAGGGGAAAAAACGTCTCTACTTTATATATTAGATGAGTCACCACTTAACAAGACTAAAATCAACTCGAGGATAAGACTTAATGAGATTGTCAACTAGACGACTAATAACACCATGTGTGGATTGAAAAAAAAAATGAACGGAATCGTTAACATTTGACTACTTAAAAACTTGACAAATAGCTGCCGTTGGGTTGTGGGTTCATACCAAAATCAAACTGGCAGAGCCTTAGTCATTCTGGTGTGGTCTGGGGTATGATCCTGTGCAGTTCTAGGAAGTCCATCTTCCCAGGCTTTACCTTCTCGCCCTTTAAGATGGGTTTAGTTTATTGCTAATTGCCTGAGGCGCCCATACCAGGGAATGCCGACAGGCTGTCCGGGTAATTTTTGTTCGCCCGGAGTGCTCTTCATCCTCTAGGGCGCTGACTTTAAATCTCACTTTACCGACTTTTGAGACACATCTTACTGCCCTGGAAGGGAGATAAATATTAAGTATTTGTTGACATTGGACTTAGAAAAGGGCCATTTTGTAGTCAACAGAGAAGCAGTTCCATGGTATGGTGTTCCACAGATTGGAAGGTCTTTGAAAAAAAGTCTTTTGTGGGAGTTCGGTTTGGTTCATTTCTCTCCATGCAAGGAGTGAATGAAGTAAAGTTTACTCCATTCACTCCTGATTCTTGCAATCAGACTAGCACCACCTCCACCCTGTGCTCCAATGGTATCATCGATATAACACAACTTCTGGACAACCTCAATATCTTCACCATCCAAATATATTTTCTCCATGTCTGAGTTCTCATCCATCTTCATTGTCTTTCGTGGGAGTTAGGTTTGGTTCATTTCTCTCCATGCAATGCATGTCTTCAACCCTCACTGGCCAGGTTTCAATTCCATACATCATCACACTGCGTACACATGCCTGATAAACGCTTCTTTTGGCCGACAGTGTGGTAACGCTCTGCTGGTTAGTAATGGCAGAAGTTCTCTGACTTTGCTCTGTTCACTTCTGATTCTTGCAATCACACTAGCATCTGCTCCACCTTGTGCTCCAATTGTATCACAAAAGGTAACAAAATTCTCGACAGCCTCAAGAGCTTCGCTATCCAGATATACTTTGTCCACATCTGAGTTCTCATCCATCTCCATTGTCTTACACTTCTCACACACAAACTGGTTATCCTTTCTCAACCTACAAGTAATTCCACTGCACTTTTTGTGTATTCAATGCTTACAAGTACCAGAAAAAAATGGAGTTGTTCTCAACTTCCTTTCCATTCGTTATTTTTCCAATCACACTAGCACCTGCTCCATCTTGTGCTCCAATTGTATCACCAGAAATCACAGGGGAAGAAAAGAAATTTCTTTGCAATGATGGTCACTGGTAGCTAGTCACTGCTTACCAAAGCCGAAAGGCCACTCGAGGATAAGGGTTAATGAGATTGTCAGTTGGGTGATGAACAATACTATGAGAGGATTTGAAAACGATGAATCGAATGGACAAAAGTATTTGTTGACATTGGACTTGAAGACGACTATGTTGTAGTCTGCAGGGAAGAAGTCCCGTGACAATGTGTTCCACAGGTGGGGAGTTCTTGGAAAGAAACTCTGTATGGTTTTAGATACACAGAGGAAGAAAGGAACGTTCTTCGGAGTGGTAATAGTTGGATAAGTTCTTGTTGTGAATGTTTTACAGGGAGGAACCAGAGATTGGAACTCAGTCGAGCACCTTCCATGGAAGTAATGAGTAGAGAAAGACTAGTAACGTCTTTTCTGTGAGAAAAGGGCTGTAGAGAAGAGAAAAAATCATCCTCCACTAGATTGCGAAGCTGATTTTGTACTCTGTCAAGGCAAAAAAGAGTCCTCTGAGCGGCACCTCCCCACGTAGAATTTGATTGTCAAGGCTGCTAAATACTATTTGGAATTGTAGTAACTCCACACTATCCTTCTTCTTTTGCGTCAGTCTCGACCTATGGCAGGGTCCGCAATAACTCTACACCCTCTAAACCTCCCAAATTGGGAAGGCAGAACTGGATGCCGTTTTGTGTCATATTCAGGACGATTGTCGAAAGCGCCCGAGTAGTGAATAAGGTTGGAAAAAAAGGTAAACCGAAGAAAAAGATAGAAAGGGGTGGGAAAGATGGATTTCGAAGTTGAGAATCTTTATGTCGAACTTGGAAAACTGGGCGGAATGAGAAAAATCTACCCCCGTAGATTAAATAAAAGCTTCAGTTCGAAATTCCACCCTGATTACCAAGTTCGATATAAAGATTCCCAAGTTCGGCAAAAATGTTACATCGACCGAAGTTCTGCGAATATAACAACCAGGATGAGAATAATAATCCTCGTTTCAACAGAGAAAAACAAAACACAAGTTGAATAAAAGTAAGACTAAGTGCCCACAACAATATTTACAATACGAGTGATGACCGTCGGATCATTTTTGTTACAGACTAATTCATATCATTCAATGGAATGTGCTCCGAAGAACTTGCTGCTCTGGTGTCCCCCTCGACATAAATACACCCGACCAACCCGACAATCAGCTAAATCCCATCCATTCACTGTGGAGCTCCCCAGATGCAGGAGAACCTTCTTCTCCAATAGCTGTTTTCCTCAAGCTCCCGGCCTTTGGAACTCCCTCCCTGCTCCCCGTTTCCCCAACTGTACCGACATGCAGAAATTTAAAGCTAATGTGAACAAGCATCTCGCTGCACAGCTCCCAATTTAGAATGATCCCCTAAAATTTCACCTTAATTCTCAGTCGCCCCTTACGTCTACAGTGGCAACTTGCCTCCTAGACAAGATCCAAAAAAGAGTATCTAATCTGATAGGTCCTTTACTATCCACCAAGCTCCAGCCCCTGTCCCTATTGCTGCAATGTTTTATCCTTGTGCTTGTTTTACAAGTACTTCAATGGAATGTGCTCCAATGAACTTGCTGCTCTAGTGCCCCCTCGTCGTAAATACACTAGACCAACCTGACAATCAGCTAAATCCCATCCATTCACTGTGGAGGTCCCCAGATGCTGGAGAACCTTCTACTCCAATAGTTTCTTTCTTTGAACTGCCGGCCTTTGGAACTCCCTCCCTGCTCCCTGATTCCCCAACTGTACCGACATGCAGAAATTTAAAACTAATGTGAACAAACATCTCGCTGCACAGCTCCCAATTTAGGATGATCCCCTAAACTTCCACCCTGATTCTCAGTCGCCCCTTACGTCTACAGTGGCAACTCTTTCTACTCAAATAGCTTCTTTCCTCGAATTGCAGGTGTTGGGAATTCACTCCCTGTTCCCTGTTTTCTCCGACTGCATCAACATGCAGAAATTTAAATGTAATGTGAACAAACATCTCGCTGCACAACTCCCCACTTAGGGTGCCCTCTAGAAATCTGGCCCTTAATTCTCATTAACCCCTTACGTCTTGGTGGTCAATTTGCCTTGTTTGGGGTGAATTAAAGTTTTAATAAATTTTTTAAAAAATTAAGTAAAAAAAGAAAAAATAATAGACGAAGACACTAGAATTCTTGTTAGTTAGAATTTCCATGAACAGAGTTTCTTTCCAAGAACTCCCCCACCCCCAGGGGAACACATTGCTATGGAACTGCCCACTTCTCACAGAAGAGATGATGTTACTCTTTCTCTATTCAATCGTTATTTCCATCAAAGGTGCTCGACTGAGCTTCAATTTCTGTTTCCTCCTTGTAAAACATCCATTGTAAGAAAGAGTGCTCAGAGCGGCACCTCCACAGATGTGGCAGCAATACTGTTTTAATGCTGCAAACAAAGCTACTTTCCTTCAATAACAACAAGAAGAAATCTTCAACCACCGATTGTCATGGCAAATAACACCTAACCTGAGAGTTCATCATTCAAACTCCTCGGCCTAACATTCACAGATAACATGAATTGGAACAAATACATTGAAGATATTGCCAAGGCTGCAGCAAAGAAGGTGGGCTCCCTCTACCGTGCTAGTAAACACCTGACATTATCCTGTATCTCTACAAAGCCACCATCCGCCCATGCATGGAGTATTGTTGTCACATCTGGGCTGATGCATCATCTACTAGTCTCTCCCTCTTAGACAAGATAAAAAAAAGAGTCACCAACTTGATAGGTCCTTCACTGTCAACCAAGCTCCAGTCCCTGTCCCATCGCTGCAATGTTGCTTCCTTGTGCTTGTTTTACAAATACTTCAATGGATTGTGCTCTGATGAACTTGCTGCCCTGGTACCCCCATGACGTAAATTCACTTGACCAATCCGACAATCTGCTAAATCCCATCTATTCACTGTGGAGGTCCCCAGATGCCAAAGAGCTTTCTACTCCAAAAAGCTTCTTTCCTCGTGCTGCTGGACTCTGGAACTCCCTCCCTGCTCCCTGTTTTCCTGACGGTACTGACATGCAGAAATTTAAAACTAATGTAAACAGACATCTCGCTGCGCAGCTCCCAATTTAGGTTGAACCCCCCCCCCCCCAAACCTTCACCCTTTTTCTCAGTAGCCTCTTACGTCTACAGTGGCGGCCTGCCTTGTTTGGGGTGAACTATGTTAAAAAAAAACTTTTTTTTTAAATACTCCATCTTATGGCGTATCTGACACTTGGTTTGATTCGCATATTACCAATATACTCAGAGATGTATTCGTTTATAGATAACGACAAAATATCAGTTGTGGACGCTATTAATGCTACTTCGTTAATAGCAAAAGAAAACCGTACTTACATCAACTGGTTTAGGGAGGCCATTGCTAAGTGAAGAAATTCTGGCATCTACAAATACATTCAAAATTAAAAAATATTCTATATAAATAAAATAGGAAAACTGTCTGTCTGTCTATCCACTATTCATACTTTCGCCATCTAATGCAGGTCAAAACCCATTTATATATGAAGAATTTTAATGAAAAACGCGATAAACGCCATTTTGAAAATTACGAAACTATCACTACAAAAACCACGCCCCAAAATCATGTTTTGCATAATATGATACCGGAATCATTTCGTTTTTGCTTTAAATTAAAACAAGCTTTTAGTCAAAGTCTAAATTTAATATATTCGTCCTTTTATTGTTTAAGGTCTCAATTTAAAGGAATTGAATTTATCACGTTTAGCATTCAAACTCTTCATTTATATTACATATATAAAACGATTGCATCTATAGAAGAAAATTTGGCAATACAAATTAGAAAATATTAGCCGACAATGGTGACTCCAAGAGGAAGCATATGAAGGCGTATGCCTCGTCTCGAGAGCTCTTGAACAAAACCTCCCGAACATTATTTTATAAATAATAAAAGATATTTTTTGTTACCTCTGTTTCACAGTATTTTTATTTATGTTTGTTTTCTACTGCATGTACACAGCTAGGCTTTGTTCGGATCGAGGGTCGTGTTCCCCCGATTATAAACGTGTTCAGTTGAATCAAGCAATGTTGCATGCAAAGACAGAGTAATAATTAATAAACAAAAATGAAGTAGTTCAAATAACGTTTATTGAACGTGTGTGTACGTGGAATGATGAAGTGTGTGATGTATGCATGTGTGTCGATGGAAAAACAGTTCTTGAAAAGGTATAAGAAGAAATGAATCCGGCGTGTGGAAAGTCTTTGAAAGCCGTATACAAAGAAAATGAGTTGAGAACTCTTACCGTTGTTTGCCCACGTGTGTTGGTAGTTGTTATGCCGATTGAGAAGAAAAGCGTGAGACGAAACGCTAGTGTATTAGCGTCGTTCTGTCGACCAGAGAAGAGTGAAACGGAACGCTAGTGTCAGCGTCATTCTGTCGAGGCCAAAAGGCGAGTGAAACGGAGCGCTGGTGCCAGCGTTGTTCTCCGATGCTGGTCGGTGAAAAAGAGATGGATTTTCCGTTTGCAACGGTTTTTATAGTCAGAAGGGCAGATAACTCTGGTGTCGCTTTACAGTGCCACCTGTCGGTGAAAAAGCGACACCTACCGGCAAACCGGTGTAGTTATGTTTTGAAAGGAGGAGGTAACTGCTACAGCTTGAATCAACTATTTTGAAAATGGGTCGTCAGATCATATTGGTTGCTCATAAGAGGTTGCAGTACGAAAAATCTAGACCCCCCCACCCACTCTGCAGCAGTATTTATATGTGATGTGTAAAAATAACGTTAGAATCAGAAATTCTCCACGTAAGGTTAAAATTAAGTAGAGAGTGGAATTTTCCATTAGAAGTCGAGTTAGAACTACAAAAATTGAAAATTAGGTAAAAGAATGGAAAATTTCATAAGAAGTTACAAAAGTAAAAACAGTAGAAAGAAAAAGAGCAGAGCACAGGGTGGAGCAGGTGCTAGTGTGATTGCAAAAATAAAAAATGGATGAAGTAAGTTCAGGAAACTTCTGCCATTACTAACCAGCAGAGCGTTATCACTGTCGGCCAAGTTGAGAGTCTATCAAGCATGTGTATGCAGTGTGAGTATGTATGAAAGTGAAACCTGGTCAGTGAGAGTTGAGGACATGCGTTGCATGGAGAGAAATGATATGAGAATGATAAATGTGTAATGTGAGTCTTAAAGACAGGCTTAGATCTGTCAACCTCAGAGGAAGATTAAATCTAGACAGTATAGGGAGATGTATGCAGAACAAGAGACTTTGATGGTATGGCCAGATTTAAAGAATGGATGAGAGTTCTTTGGTTAGTAGATGCAGAACAGTTGAGGTAGCAGGGTCAGTTGGCAGAGGTATAGGCAAAGGAAAACATAGGAGGAAGTGATAAGGATGGGTTTGAGAGAAAGAGGGATAAATAAAGACCTGGCCAGAGATGGGTTAGTTTGGAAGTCAATTTCTAAAAGCCGTCCAACACATGCCAGCATTTAAAACAGACATTAAACCAAATATAATGATGATAGGTTTTAGGGGGTCCGCATTTAATGGAGAAAGCGTAAAAAAAATGGACAGGCAGACAGATCATTATCGTCTTTTATATATCAAAGAGTCATACTTACATGATATCCGATTGTCTGTCATTGCTTCAGCTGGCTGATTTGTGATATATTTTTCTTCTTCACAGGCTAACGCGTTTCGACTGCACAGGTTTCTTCCCAACGAGCTCATTTGAGAATTCAGTTTGTCTACATTTCCAACAATAAGTGCTGAACGGTTGAGGAATTTAAACAACGGAATAAGAAGAAACCTCTATTTATATAAAGTTAGGTATGTGTATAGGCTTATATATTTGTACATACAGGATTCACTCCTAAACTAATTAATCGATCATTTTGAATTTTAAAACACAGCTGCTAGACGTAATATTGCTAAGCGTAAACACAGCTGTAGGCGTGATGTGGGCTGTATTTAGTTTAATGGACCAATTAGGTTTCAGGCACCCCAGAATTAAGCAAATATGAAAAAGACGAATTCGGGTTTACATCGGTTTCTTTGACTTCCGTTTGACCTTCGCGCATGCACGTTGAACCTGTAAACAAATGGATAATAAAGGAGTAGATGGGCTCTACCTATCGCCCGGCCTTCGCACTCCTTCTTTGTCTATTAGCCAGGCGTAGAGGTACAAGCACTGGGACGCCTAGTGCTTGGCCTTGTTTCCTGACTAGGGCAATGAACGCCGTCTCTCTTTCTCTCTATCCGGACAACTTGGGGAAAGTTTTTTTGTCACTAAATCCTACATGACTAGTCTGGTTCGCTCTTGTTCAGACAGGTTGAGGGTACAGGTTAGACAGCTTGTCTGACTGCTTTTTCCGACTGGTAGTACAGGAGCCCTAACTCTTAGGTAGCGCTAAGTACGGCTGCTCCATCAACAGTTGCATAATTTTTTAATTAAAATTATTCCAAGTTGTTGGGTTTTTCACCACAAGGTCGGTTTTTAATATAAGGAAAGATTTATTTTAAGAAAAAATGGGGAGAGGAGATATATTAAATATTTATTTTTTATGTAGAGTGTTTTTTCATTCACAAAATGTTTTAATAAACAAACGAAACATTGGAGAGATTGTGTCCTTATTTACTTGCCTTCCCACGAGGGTGGAATGCATAATAAAATAAAATCTTATAGGTTCCACATGCATGTGCAAAGGTCAACTGGGAGTCAAAGAAACCGGTGTAGATCCAAATTCGTCCTTTTCATGTTTGCTTAATTCTGGGGTGCCTAAAACCTAATTGGTCCAGTTTAATTTAGTTTTTAATGCAGAGTTGGTAAAATAAGGATCGATATTTGTGAAATGTTTACAATAGATATTATACATCAATTAATAAATATTTTACAAATTTCAGTCTTTGGAATATTTTAAAGTTAAAATATTTCAGATTTGCATTAAATTTGATCCAGTCATTAGACACCAATTAAGCAAGATTCCCTGAATTTAAGTTACCTTATAGGACCCCTTAAGCTTAAGATTGAAAATCATGTAATGGGTTTTGATCAAAATTAAATTCTAGACATAATGTATAGCATCATTATTGATTTTAACCTTTTTAAGGGGACATAAAAGTGGTGCAAAACTGTTCTGTTCAAGGAATTAATTTTACCCATCCTGGGACAGGTTATTCTTCTAGTATTTTATAAGTGGAACGATTTAAAAGAATATGTGTGATGCGGATGTAAAATAATTAGAGCTACGTGGTTTAGAAAGTCGCTCTCAGAAAGTAACGTAAAAAACGGAAGTATGTGGCGAAAAAAGAAGAGTAGTCAAGCCTCTTGGGTTTTGTCTGCAGAATGGAACAGACGTATTTTCAGAGTCCTCCTTCCCTCTCCTCTACAGTAGAGATATGGGGAAAAGACTAATACTGTCTATCAATACCTTTTAATGCTAATACTTTGTAATAAAATATTTTAAAACCCAAAGCGAAAATGTGTGCTGCTATTATTATATTTTCACTGTCAATTTGTATATTAAAGAACAATTACAACTTCTGCTACAAAGAAAGAGAAAGAGCGAGAAAGATAACTCTACAGTCACTGCTACTATGTATTACATTCTACTGTTACATGACATGATGCGTGGAAGTCATCTTTTTACATGGTGAGGATTTGTCTGCTGTTACACTGACAAGTTCATAAAGGGGTGAATAATATATAACAATTGTTATCTAGTATTGCTTCAAATAATAAAAATAATGAAACTATACTAAGACACAAGGGTCGAGAAAAGTAGAAGGGGAAAGCAATCTTACTGAAGTGGGCTGTTTGTAACGCTGGAAACACAAGGAAAAATTCAATTTCACCTTTGCTTTTATGTTGTAGTAATGTTTTTATAATGCTGAATGTAATGTATGGATGCACGTATGAGTAAAAAATAGCAGTAATGTGTTTATAATGCTGAATGTAATGTATGGATGCACGTATGAGTAAAAAATAGCAGTAATGTTTTTATAATGCTGAATGTAATGTATGGATGCACGTATGAGTAAAAAATAGCAGTAATGTGTTTATAATGCTGAATGTAATGTATGGATGCACGTATGAGTAAAAATTAGCAGTAATATGTTTATAATGCTGAATATAATGTATGGATGCACGTATGAGTAAAAATTAGCAGTAATATGTTTATAATGCTGAATATAATGTATGGATGCACGTATGAGTAAAAAATAGCAGTAATATGCTTATAATGCTGAATATAATGTATGGATGCACGTATGAGTAAAAAATAGCAGTAATGTTTTTATCTGTTGATTTTATCTAGTGTATTTGAGGTGTGCTTTTAATTTTTTAAAGTTAATTACTAAAATTGGCTGCGTGCTGTCGGTCTAGGTGTGCAAGTGAAGAGGGGCCAAATCTAAGAAAAAAAAATCCTTTTTGGTGGATTTAATTTTGTAATTTAAGGAGAGTAGAAAGTGTACCATGGGTTTACTTTCGGCAGCCTCGTAACTCTCACTTCCCTTATTTTGTCCTTTAGTCCTCACATTCCATGAGCAATGTTTCTGACGAAGGGGGAAGAATTGCTGTTTTCTGGGTCAGCATCTATCCATATAACACTTATCGTCTGCTAGTTTTTGACCTTGATTGTATTTTTTTTTAGCTCCTTGCATCAAGTGACTTCATGTCTTGTCTTGAGCGATTTTCATTAAAAAAAAAAAAAAAAATTAAATTTTTTTATTAAATAGGATTTCTTAAATTTCGTTTTATTTTATGTTTTTGCATTTTCGATTTCAATAAATATTTTATTGTGTGATTATCAAAGTTATAATAGCAGCTTTAAAATAAATAGGAAGATCCGACGTTGCGCTGGATTTAATCTTTCACTATGCTCATGACACGTTTCTTTTTTTACCTCTCCCATCCCGTTTCGCCCCGAATATAATCAGAAGAAGCTGAAATGTTGGAAAACTCTCTGAATTCGTGTCTTATACATATGGTTTAAATTTCATTAAAATCGAATATACATATTTGAAATCTTAAGAGGTTTCTGATCCTATAGGTCCTTTGGGGGGGGGGGGCACATACAGATTCCGCATATTGAGGGGCACGTAGCAATTCTGGACCACTTCCATTGTCTTTCTTGGAAAATTTTATGCATATGATTTAAATTTCATCAAAATAGGATATATTTAAAGTGTAAAATGAGGTTCTGCCTCGTATTTCCCTTAGGATGGGGGGGGGGGGGCACTTAAAAATTCAGAAACACTTCAGTGTCTTCCCTGCAAAATTTTATACATATAATTTAAATTTCATAAAAATAAGATATATTTGAAGTTTTAAAAGAGGTTCTGCCCCCATAGCCCCTTAGGAGGGGAGGGGCATTTAGAGATTCAAAACCACTTCCATTGTAGTCATCAAAAAATTCTATACATATGATTTAAATTTAATCAAAATAGGATATATTTGAAGTATTAAGACAGGTTCTGCCCACATAACTCCCTTAGGGAGGCACTTAGAGATTCAGGATCACTTCCATTGTCTTCCCAGAAAAATTTTACATATAAATACACTTTTAGTTTTCATGTAAATTCTCTAACCTTTTTTTTCTATAAGGAAAACGCACACAGACATTAACATTGATATATATATATATATATATATATATATATATATATATATATATATATACTAGCAGAGCTACTCAGCAAAGTGTAGTATCCCTCCTTGGCCTTTTGGCTAAGATCAAAGTGTAGTATCTGTTCCGATGGATACTGCACCCCATAGACTGGTATTGTCTTGGCCTTTGGGGCTTGATTTACTCCGGTCTATGGGTCTGGCGTGTGCAGTTCTAGGAGGTCCCCCCTCCCAGGCTTTGCCTCCCCTCTTTGGGGAGGAGTAAGTTTATTGCTTACTGCCTGAGGCGCCCCTACCGGGTAATGCCGACGGGGCTGACCAGGCAATTTTTAAATCCCACTTTCCCGACCCGACCTTGGGTCACATCTTACTTGTGGGAGTAAGATAAAAACTGGCTTTGTGCCTAACTCCTGGAGAGGAGTAAATCAATACTCAGCAAAGTGTAACATATTTCTATTAAAACTTCTATCTCTGGCTCTTTCCCCATCCCCCCCTTTTCTTCCTCCCTCTCTCTACCCCCTCTTTCTTCTTTGCCCAGCCTATTCCTCTCTCTAGACATACACACACACACACTCACTTATATAGATTCCTTGAGTAATGAGTCAGCATAGGGGAATTAACTCCTTGAAAAGAAATCAGTTACTTCCCTTTAGTAAACAAACCCTCTGACGAAATATGCACCAATTTAAGGTCAAAGAATGAATATTTTTTTCTAAATTTTATATATTATTTACCAGGGCAATTCCGATCAAGAATATACCAACTTTGTGGGTGTTTGTTTTGTAGTATTAGAGTTTTAGCTAGACATACACACACACACAAAGACAACTACCCTTGATATAGAATAGATTAATGTAAAAAAAAAACCCAACAATTAATTCCCCCCTACAAAGTCTGCACCTTTTTAGAGTCAAAGAATAATAATTTTTTCTAAATTTTAGATATATTCGCCTGGGGCAACGCCAATCAAGAAAATAACAACTTTGTGAGTGTTTGCTTTGTAGTTTTAGCTGGACATACACACAGACAACTGCTCTTCATATAATAGATAGATTATCAGGAGCAACTAAGGGTTTCATTTCCTAGCACCTATTTGGTTTACCATTTATTAAGGGACTATAACTGTACTATAAATTAGGGGTTTATTAATATCTATTTGGTGTTCTCAAAAGACTTTTCGAGATATTTTATTCTTTGGTCTAGCGTTGAGAATAAAATTTTCTCAGCAAAATGAAAAATAAATCACTTTATATTCGGCAATTTAAAGGATTAAAAATTACTTTCGAATTTCGAAGTGCCACAGAAACTAAATACAAGTCAGACATTTTTATTTATTATTATTGAATAAAAAAAATGGTTGACATCTGGTTACATCGTGACCTTCGACATTTGAAAGTAATTTTGAAGCCTTTAAGCTAGAAAAAATATATTAATTTCTGGCTTTTTTGCATTTGACAAATATAAAAATTTGTAAATTATATAAAAATTTGTGAATTATATCAAATTACTATATGTACAGGCAAAAGTCAAGTATTATGGTTCTTTTTTACTTATACATAAACATAAGGCAAGTATTAATTTTTCCAACACGTCCTTATCGCAACCTGGGTTGCGGAGTTGGAAGATATAAGGTCTGACTCCGACTCGTAGGATTCCCAAAATTACGACTCCTAGAATTCCAAAATATCCGACTGACTCCTTATTTTAAAGTCTCAAATATTCAGACTGTCTCTTGTTTCTTCAAAGATTAAAAATTCCGACTCTGACTCCTAGCATTCTTACGAATCTGACTCCGACTCCTAGGATTCCCAAAATTCTGACTCATAGAATTCCAAAATATTCGACTCTGACTCCTTATTTTAAAGTCTTCCAATATTCAGACTCTATTAATTCTTCAAAGATTAAAAATTCCGACTCTGACTCCTAGCATACTTACGAATCTGACTCCGACTCCTTCTCAAACCTCTGGCTCCGCAACCCTGGTCGTAAAAAAGAATTAATTTTCAAACATATCCTTGTCGTAACCAGGGTTGTGAAGTCGGAAGGTATAAGGTGCGACTCCGACTCCTAGGATTCTCAAAATTCCGACTTGCAGAATTCCGAAATATTCGACTCTGACTCCTTATTTTAAAATCTTCCAATATTCAGACTCTATTAAGTCTTCAGAGATTAAAAAATCCGACTCTGACTCCTAGCATTCTTATGAGTCCAACTTTAACTCCGACTTCTTCCAATACCTCCGACTTTCTAACAAAAAAACATTTTTCAAACAATTTTTTAATGCTTCCTGTCGTAACAATGAAACAAATGATTTTTTTTAAATACCAAAGGATATGGTATTTAATATTCATAATTTGTTTTCTTAAATCTTGGCGTTGCTTAATTTCGTCTTCCGTCTCGACCTCTTTATCTTTGACAATTTGAACGGCAATCGATAATCGCTTCAACTCATCCATGATGACTTTCTTGATCTAAGAAAAAACAAAAGCAAAAAAGAGAAAATAATAAATTACTTTCATCATTTAAGTTTTTTTTGTTTCATTTATCATCATCATCATTGAGTCAAACATGTTTTGACGGTCAGTGCCTCGATGGTCAGAAGACACTAAACACCCTTCACAGCACCATTGGGGGGGGGGGGTTGTGTACGTCAAATAACCAGGGTTCACTTTCGTTTTCCATAAATAAAAATAAACATGTGAACCATACAAAAGGTGTTGTTGCCTTTGCTACTAGATGATGAGAGAGTGATGACCGTTATCATCATCATAATCAGACAAGAATCGTGTCAAAGCACTTGCACTTTCCTTCAACTCATTCATCATTATCATATTCAGTTAAACATGTTGGCATGCGTTGGACGGCTTTTTTTCTTTTTTTTTTTAACATAGTTCACTCCAAACAAGGCAGGCCGCCATTGTAGACGTAAGAGGCTACTGAGAAAAAGGGTGAAAGTTTGGAGGGGGGTCAACCTAAATTGGGAGCTGTGCAGCGAGATGTCTGTTTACATTAGTTTTAAATTTCTGCATTTCAGTACCGTCAGGAAAACAGAGAGCAGGGAGGGAGTTCCAGAGTCCAGCAGCTCGAGGAAAGAAGCTTTTGGAGTAGAAAGCTCTTCGGCATCTGGGGACCTCCACAGTGTATTGATGGGATTTGGCAGAGCAGCAAGCTCATCAGAGCACAACAGGCACAAGGAAGCAACATTGCGGCGATGGGACAGGGGCTGGAGCTTGATGGATAGTGAGGGACCTATTAAGTTGGCGACTCTTTTTTGGATCTTGTCTAAGAGGGAGAGACTAGTGGATGATACCCAGGCCAGATGTGGCAACAATACTCCATGCATGGGCGGATGGTCGCTTTGTAGAGATATAGGATAATGTCAGGTGTAAGAAGTTTACTAGCACGGTAGAGGAAGCCCACCTTCTTTGCAGCAGCCCTGGCAATATCTTCAATGTATTTGTGCCAATTCATGTTATCTGTGAAAGTTAGGCCAAGGAGTTTGAATGATTAACTCTCAGGTAGGGTGTTATTTGCCATGACAATCGGTGGTTGAAGAGGTTTCTTGTAGTTATTGAAGGAAAGTAGCTTTTTCTTTGCGGCATTAAAAGTTACCATCCATTTTTTACCCCAATCCACTAGACTTTTAGAAATTGACTTCCAAACATACCTATCTCTGTTCAGGTCTTTATTTATCCATTCTTATCACTCTCTCCCATGTTTTCATTGGTTTTCTCCTACCAACCAATCCTGCTACTTCAACTGTTCTACATACTAACTTAAGAACTCTCATTCATTCTTTCAATGTGACCAAACCATCGAAGTCCTATGTTCCGCACACATCTCCCTATACTGTTCAGATTTATTCTTCTCCTGAGGTCATCAGATCTAAGCCTGTCTTTAAGACTCAAATTACATATGTATCCTATCATTCTCATATCATTTCTCTCCATGCAACGCATGTCCTCAACTCTCACTGGCCAGGTTTCACTTCCATACATCATCACACTGCGTGCACATACCTAATAGACTCTTCTCTTTGTCGACAGTGGTAATGAATGCTCTGCTGGTTAGTAATGGCAGTTCTCTGAACTTACTCCATCTACTCCTAATGCTTGCAATCTCACTAGCACCTGCTCCACCCTGTGCTCCAGTGGTTTTACAAACGTAACAAAACTTCTCGACAGCCTCAAAAGCTTCGCTATCCAGATATACTTTGTCCACGTCTGATTTCTCATCCATCTCCATTGTCTTCCACTTCTCGCACACAAACTGGTTATCCTCTCTCAACCTACCAGTAATTCCACTTCACTTCTTTTGTACCCAATGCTTACAAGTATCACAAAAAATTGAGTCGCACCCGGCTCCCTTTCCACAAACTGAGTAAGTGAATTTCCTCTTTGAAATATGCACGCGTAACTTAACCATCCACGCACAATTTGACCAACGACATGTATACACATCAAGAAACAGTTGAATCTAGAACTTTCTACAAAGTTATCTATAAAACATCAGTTTGATCCAAGATATCTACATTGCCACACAAAGCTATGACACTTTGGACTCCAACTCATAACCAACCCTTTCTTCCATTTACCAAAAGGACGCACTGCCAACTACGAAAGCAACCAGTTTTGTTTCCTCTTTTCTTTTTAATAACAACAACAGCAATGACAACACTAAGGCAGTACATAACCATTTTAGGCAAGACCCAATCATCACCATCGCCAATAACTACAAGGGAGCAACAAATTAGCCACAATACTATGAACAGAACTAATACGTTTATATGACTTTTATTCCCGTGCATATAACAATTAAAACAAGACGCGCATGTGTGGTCCCCCTCTGTATGTGACTCGATGTGGCGAGTGTAAAATGCAATAAATTTGAGCAATTTGGGGCATTTTTTACCTCCTTTTGACCCCCTGGGGGCGCGAACCAGAATTTTTCTGAGGTCAAGGATGCTCATTTTATATCCAGAACAATTGCCTCCACATTTTGGCCAAGTTTCAAAGAAATTGAATGAATGGATGAAAAGTTATGGGGCAAAAAATGTTATTTTTTGCCATTTCGGGGGGGCTAACCAGATTTTTTTTCAAAAATCAGAGAATGTCATTTTCTAACCTGACCAAAGTTACAACTTCATGCAAAATTTCAGAGAAATTCAATGGATGGTTGCAGAGAAAAATCCGGACAGACGGACATGCCTCAAAACATAAGTCCCCCGATTTTATAAATCAGGGGACCAAAAAGACCTCTACTAAGGTGGATGATAATTTAATCGCCTAATGAATTATTCCCCTTTTCATTGAAATTTTGCTGTAAATACATATCACTACACACACACCTGGCAATAAATATTGTTTATGTTAAATGATGATCTTTCTGTTACTATAGACTGCCCCCCCCCCCAGCTAAGACTCCGGAGAATGTTAAGCTAGGAAATAATTCACAATAAGAAAAATGATGCACAAGTTAGATAAGTGGGCAACAATGGAGGGGCCTGCGAATCTATTGAACTCCCTAGTTAGTTTCTGAGTGGTCAGTTGAGAGTGGCTGAGAAAACGGGCAGATGTAGTCGGTTCCGCTGATCAGCTGGTAATGACTGAGAAAAAACCGGACATCTAGGATTTCCGGTCAAAAGTAGATACATTAAGGAGATGAGCAGATTGGGCAGTTAGAAGTTGGGGCAGACTAATTGAAGCAGGGTAGAGGGCTCGAGAGGAAGGAGACAAATAGACCAGTTCCAAGGGACCGTACGACGGAGTTAGTCTTAAGCTGAGATTCTGAATTTGAAAGACTAGAACTTAACTCAGATGTGGACGCTAGTGACAGGGCCCCAACGACACACACACACACACCCGTTACCAACAAGTCAAATACACAATGTATATATCTGTGTTTGTACTTTTCTTATCTGAGTCTGTGTTGCTTTTGCTTTGAATACAACTTTTAAACCTCGACGATCGCTAATCCGAGAGACGACATGGTCAGAACAAGGAGATGAAGGAAAAAGAAGCCCATGGCACAAACGTTGGGGATCGACAGTTGTTGAAGGGTGGCATGGTTATACACATTGTCCTTTATCTTTTCGTTATGTTTGTCGTGTTTTAAGCCGTTTTTACAAGGGCCCACAACACTTGATTCACATTCTCCTAAATTAGGAACATTTCTCTCCACATCTTCTGAACGGAGAATTGGCCATATAAACTCCACATTCCCAAAACAACTTATTTTCACTTAAACCATCGTAAAAAATAACATCAAAAACTAAGTTATCGCAAGTTTCATCGTACATGTGAAACGCTGAAATGAAATGTAGACCGGAAGAATATACTCACTACTTTTATAAACAAGTCAAGAAAGAGGCTAGCTAAGGGAGAACGATAACTTAATATCTTACTTTTCTAGTTAAAGGATAGGGTTATAAACTTGAGTTATCGTTCTTTCTTAGCTAGCCTTTTTCTAGATGTGTTTATAAAGATGGTGTCTATATTTTTTTGGCATAATATTCATTTAAGCGTTTAATGCGTATAATAAAATTTAGTGTTTTAATTTTTTTTTTTTTTTTAAAGATGGTTTAAGTGAAAATACGTTGAAAACAATTTCACTCTTAAATAATTTAGGTGACTGAGATAGGAATTAACCAAAAAACACTGGTAAAAAAAAAAAAATGTGTATAAAAAATTTTAATGTAAAAATATGATTTTCACGCATTATTCTTTCTACCCTTACACCATTTACCTAAAAAGAAAAATGAGCAATATTGTAAAATCGGCCAATATTTAAATCTGTTTTCATTTTTTAAATTTCAGAGCAGACTTTTTTTTTTCAATTTCAATTGCCCTTGACTGGTTAATTGAGTCACGTGAGACAAAACCTTGATTGTGATTAGTGGCGGGCAGTGACGAGCATAAAAAGTGCTGACGCTTTTGTCCTGCAAAAAGACTTCCTTTCTCTGCGAAACATTTTTATGCAAACCTGTTTTTCTTTTTAATTATCAGCTATATTTTTTTTTTTAGATTTTTAATTTAATGTAATTTTACATTTTTTTTTAAATTTTTAATTTAATGTAATTTTACATTTTTTTTAAAAAATTTTATATTAATGTATTTTTACATTTTTTTTTTTAATTTTTAATTTAATGTATTTTTACATTTTTTTTTTAAATTTTTAATTTAATGTATTTTTACATTTTTTTTTTTAGATTTTTAATTTAATGTATTTTTACATTTTTTTTTTTAGATTTTTAATTTAATGTATTTTTACATTTTTTTTTAAATTTTTAATTTAATGTATTTTTACATTTTTTTTTAAATTTTTAATTTAATGTATTTTTACATTTTTTTTTAAATTTTTAATTTAATGTATTTTTAAAATACATTTTTTTTTAAATTTTTAATTTAATGTATTTTTACATTTTTTTTTTAAATTTTTAATTTAATGTATTTTTACATTTTTTTTTTAAATTTTTAATTTAATGTAATTTTACATTTTTTTTTTAGATTTTTAATTTAATGTATTTTTACATTTTTTTTTTTAATTTTTAATTTAATGTATTTTTACATTTTTTTTTAAATTTTTAATTTAATGTAATTTTACATTTTTTTTTTTAGATTTTAATTTAATGTATTTTTACATTTTTTTTTTTTAATTTTTAATTTAATGTATTTTTACATTTTTTTTTTGTATTTATCTCCCTCCCACAGCGGTAAGGTGTGACACAAATTCGGAAAGTGGGATTGAAAAACCAGCACCCTAAAGGAAGAGCACTCTGGCTTACAAAAAATCCCTGGGCAGCCCTGTTGGCATTCCCCGGTAGGGGTGCCTCGGGTGATTAGCAATAAACTAGCCCTTCTCAAAGGGTGAGAAGGCAAGCAGAAACCGAAACTGATAAAAAATGGCGACCGATAGATATGAAGACACCACGCGGTCTTGTCGTTCGGAGTTCGTTGACTCAGAATAATAAATTAATTTTATTTTTTATTAAAATTCTACTCGCTTATTTTCCATAATTTTTGGTGTACACTAATATTTTTCATAAGTGTTCCTCTTATTTTATTTTTAACTGCCATATTTCACTTGTGTCACAATATAAATAAGTACCTTACAATGCAACAACAACAATAATAATTACTAAAATATTATTAATTATAAAAAATATGGTACTTATCCAGATTAGGACCCACGCTAAAATCGACTTGGCATCGGTAGTTTCCGGATGTTTACGTAGCCGGCCGGAAAATGCTGATTACTTGTTTACTGTTCAGTGAAAAAAACTTTTCCGTGCAGAGAAAAACATTTTATAACCCTAACCCTTAGCCCTAATCCTAACCGGTGCTTTTTTAAATCATGATTCACGTTAAAATCGACTTGGCGTCTGTACTTTCCGAATGTTTACGTAAACTGTGGGAAAGTACCGACGCCAAGTCGGTTGACCTTCCTGCGTCCAGAATATTAAAAAAATGAGGCTGGATTTACAAGTGGGGGAAAAACAAAAATTAACCAATATTTAAAGCAAAAAATTCAAATAGTACATTTAATCAAATTGTATGAAAAAAAAATTTATTTTTTTAACAAAGAAATAAAAATGAACAGGTGATAAATTATATTTTTAAGTGTTTTTTTTTTTTTTTACTGAAAATTATTTTTATTGGTAATTAGGTAAAAATGGCGTCGTTAGGGTTAGGGTTTGTTATTTTTACTGAAAATTATATTTGGTTTTGTTAGGGTTTATAGTTAGGGAAGGGTTGAGTATTAAAGTTTTGCTTTTTGTTTTTTTTCCTTTTACGATCAGTTTTTCTTTCTGACAAAAGTTAATCACTCCTTCAGCAGACGCAACAGCCTGTGTGTGACAGCTCGTGAATTTTTTTTGCCGTACTTCGCGTCTCAATCATTTGTAATTGCGTTTCATTCATTTGAAATGTTGACATGTCGTCTGCTTATTTTCTTGCAATTTGATTGGCTAACCGCTTCGGTACTTTCTGGCAGTTTACGTAAACATCCGGAAAGTATCGACGCCAAGTCGATTTTAGCTTGGGTCCTAATTTAAGAAAGTACTCCCTAATGCTAACACCGTTTTAACACTTGTTCAATAATAATTTTATATATATATAAAAAAAAAATTACGTTAGAAAAACAGCATTCTATCATTTTGTTTTTCCAGGTGTACATCCAGCCTCGCTTTGGAATTTTTTTAGGCAAACAACCGACTTTTCATTAGACTTTTTCCGGCCGTCTACGTAAACATCCGGAAACTACCGACGCCAAGTCAATTTTAGCTTGGGTCCTAATCTGGATAAGTAAAACACAAAACAATTACAAATCTAATACTTATTAGTATTAGATTTGTAATTGTTTTTATATAATTAATAATTAGATAAAGCTGTGTAAAAATAAATCAGTATTTTTTTCGGGTACTTTGTTACATTAGGATCCGCGCTAACTTTACCCTAACCCTAACCAAGGCCACCGAGAGTTACTCTCGGTGGCCATGCCCTAACTCCCACTTTGACCCTAACTCTAACGACGGGGTCAAAGCTCGAGTCCTAATGTAACAAAGCATTTTTTTTTTTCGCTTTGTTTCTTAAACTTTGTTTTCATTGTGTGTCGTTGTTTTTCGGCTGTTGTCGGATTTTACCGAGTCAATATTGGCAGCCATTGGTAACAATCCATACCTGTACCCATATTTTCGTTTTAAAATTAAAAGTGCCAACGAATAAACAAACACAAACGTACCCTTTCTTTGCTTTCTTTAAAAAAAATCCAATAAAGAATCCGAAGAGAGGAACGGCAGAAACGCTTAAAACGTAATAAAAAAATGTAAATTTAAAATTGAATTATAATTCAAATAAAAGGGTAAGATCTGGTAATGTTGATAATTTTAAGTTTTTTAAAAAAAGTAAGTTTATGAAAATGCTAAAACGAAATTTAAATTGTAAGATAAAGATACGAAACTGAGGATTTTATTGTTGTTGTTTCTAGCTTTGCATGATGAAAGTTTTTGTTGACAATGTCTGTTGTCATGGTGTAAATTGACTTAGTGGAAAGGTCGGTTAGCAACAGTTATAAAGACATCAAGATGTTAAAGTAAGTGTCATTTTGGCAATACCAGTTGGCCAAATGGAAATGTGGTGTTGACGTCGTGGCTAATGTTACTAACACACACACACACACTCTGTCTCTCTCTTCAACTTGTCTGTATCGGAGCACAAAACGTCCACTTTAACGAAAGAAATTATTTGTGAAATTCCTATTTCAGTCCCGTTAATTATTTAGAGTAAAATGGGTTTGTTTGGGCATTACTATCAAACAACTTTTTTTTTTTACTTAAACAATGGGTACTTCTGCTGTTTCACAATGACATGTTAGGCCTCTCTTACAAAATAAAAAGCTAAAGAAATGCATAAACTTTGGGTGAATGTGTACGAGTATAGTACCCGAAATCTTCGTCTGCAAGGCGAAGATCACGTGATATCAGTAGCACCGTTTTTATGTCTCGACTAAAAACATACCGGGATGTTCGTTTTCTGAAATTTATTAAAGAAAATAAACAGAAAGTTTTTTGAAACGAAAAATGTTTCAAATGTGATTTTTTCCCCCCTTTTAAGTGTCAAAATTGAATAAATATATTTAAAAACAATATAATCTTTTTGTATTTACAAAAATAGAAAAGGAACAGAAAGTTTTTGGAAACGAAATTTGTAACAAATCTGATTTTTTTTTTTTTTTCGGTGGGTGGATTTTCAAAATACCGCTTCTCTGACATTAAGCTATGTTTCTCTACGGCCCGGTCCTTTTTCTGTAAGGGACATGAAAACGGTGCTACTAATATCACCTCATCTCCGCCTTGCAGACGAAGATTTCGGGTACCATACTCGTACACATTCACCGAACTTTGTTATGTACTTACGTGGTAGCTGGAAAGAAGACTGTACACCAAAAACTTACGTAAAGTATTAAAAACTCAAAATAAGATTAAAATCAATAAGTTCTAAGTACACGTGACACGCCGAAATATGAAAGACCAAAAAATATACTCTTTTTTAAACAAATCGAGAAAGAGGCTAGCTAAAAAAGATCGATAACTCAAGTTCATAATCTTATCCATTAAATAAGTGTAAAAAGAATGTGTTTCATTGCTTCCAAATAATCTACTACACCTTTTATTTTCATAAAAAGGGGTTAAAATTTGAAGTTATCTCCATTGCAGTATCAATCCTATATCTGTACAAAGCCACCATCCGTCCATCCATGGAGTACTGTTTTGGTCGAGATCAAAGTGTAGTATCTGTTCCGATACATACTGTACCCCATAGACTGGTATTGTCTTGGCCTTCTTGATTTACGCCGGTCTATGGGACGGACCTGTGCAGTTCTAGGAGGTCCACCCTCCCAGGCTTTGCCTCCCCTCTTTGGGGAGGAGTAAGTTTATTGCTTACTGTCTGAGGCGCCCCTACCGGGGAATACGGACAGGGCTGCCCAGGCAATTTTTAATGGTCAGAGTGCTCACTTTCTCAGGCGCTGGCTTTTCAAACCCCACTTTCCCGACCGGACCTTGGGTCACATCTTACTTGTGGGAGTGTAGCAGTTACCTCCTCCTTTCAAAACATAACTACACCGGTTTGCCGGTAGGTGTCGCTTTTTCACCGACAGGTGGCACTGTAAAGCGACACCAGAGTTATCTGCCCTTCTGACTATAAAAACCGGTGCATAACGGAAAATCCGTCTCTCTTTCACCGACCAGCATCGGAGAACAACGCTGGCACCAGCGCTCCGTTTCATTCGCCTTTTGGCCTCGACAGGACGACGCTGACACTAGCGTTCCGTTTCACTTTTTTTCTTCTGGTCAATTGGCCTTGGCAGAACGACGCTAATACACTAGCGTTTCGTCTCACGCTTTTCTCTCCAACTAGTCTGGGCAAAACAACTACCAACACACGTTCCTTCCGTCAACACGTGGGCAAACAACGGTAAGAGTTCACAACTCGTTTTCTTTGTGTTACGGCTTTCAAAGACTTTTCCTACACCGGATTCATTTCTTCTTATACCTTTTCAAGAACTGTTTTTCCATCGACACACATGCATACATCACACACTTCATCATTCCACGTACACACACGTTCAATAAACGTTATTTGAACTACTTCATTTTTGTTTGTTAATTATTACTCTGTCTTTGCATGCAACATTGCTTGATTCAACTAAACACGTTTATAATCGGGGGAACACGACCCTCGATCCTAACAGGAGTAAGATAAAACTGGCCTTGTGCCTAACTCCTGGAGAGGAGTAAATCAATACTGTTGTCACATCTGGGCTGGTGCACCATCCACTAGTCTCTCCCTTTTAGACAAGGGCCAAAAAAGAGTTTGGGGTGAACTATGTTAAAAAAAAAAAATATCGACCAAGCTCCAGCCCCATGGCCGTAATGTTACATCCTTGTGCTTGTCTTGTAAGTACTTCAATGGAATGTGTTCCGATGAACTTGCTGCTCTGGTACCCTCTCGACGTAAATACACTCGATAAACCCGACAATCAGCTAGATCCCATCCATTCACTGTGGCGGTCCCCAGATGCCAGAGAGCCTTCTAGCTTCTTTCCTCAAGCTGCCAGCTTTTGGAACTCCCTCCCTGCTTACTGTTTCCCCGACTGTACCAATATGCAGCAATTTAAAACTAATGTGAATAAGCATCTCGCTGCACAGCTCTCAATTTAGGATGCCCCCCCCCCCCAAACTTTCACCTTAATTCTCAGTAGCCCTTGCGTCTACAGTGGCAAGTTGCCTTGTTTGGGGTGAACTAAGTTTTTAAAAATATATCGGCCATGTTTTTTTGCTAGTCGACTTGTTTTATCCGGGTTTCGCAAAGACTATAAAACTTCCTATACCTAACTGTTTTTAATGTTTAATGTTATTTTTTTCTTTTTTATTATTACATGTTTTAAATAAAATAAGTTGTTTGGCAGCAATGAAACCCTGGGGAAATTTGTTTTAAAAATTGGCCGGGATCAAAGTGTAGTATCTGTTCCGATGGATACTGCACCCCACAGATTGGTATTGTCTTGGCCTTCGGGGCTTGATTTATGCCGGTCTATGGGTTTGTCCTGTGCAGTTCTAAGGGGTCCACCCTCCCAGGCTTTGCCTCCCCTCTTTGGGGAGGAGTAAGTTTATTGCTTACTGCCTGAGGCACCTCTACCGGGGAATGCCGACGGGGCTGCCCGGGCATTTTTTGTAGGCCAGAGTGCTCACCTTTTTGGGCGCTGGCTTTTCAAATCCCACTTTCCCGGCCTTGTGTCACATCTTACCTTGTGGGAGGAATATAAATAAATTGTTTTAAAATAAATCAGTTCAGACTCTCTCTGTCTGTCTGTATAATACATGTATGTATACATACATACATACATACAGGACCTGGGATGTTATTTTATCACTCCCTGTGTACTTTTCTCCCCAAGAGGGCAAAGTTAAGTACAAGATCGGTTTTTAATTTGATGAGAATACAGCTGTCGACACTCCATTATGAATGAAGCCCGCCTTCTTAGGAGAAAAAGACCTCTGACCGGTGTGTGAGAGGGGGGGGGGTCGAGGTCGTTTCCTTAGTGACCAAAAAACACCATCAACTTTGAACAAAAAATAAATAAAATAAAAATCTAAAAAAGACAAAACTCTTTCTTTCTTTTGAAATCTGAATTGTTTGAGAGCGAAATTATCGAGTTTTAAGACTGATGAAAAAATCGACTCTGAATTTACATTTGTGTCTCTTTCAACAAGTGAAGACAGTTTTCTCTTTTTACTTGCAACAACAACCATGGACATATTAAGGTTAAAAAAAATTTATTTTTTAAAAATAATACTGACGTTTGCAACTTTGATACGACGATGGGGGGGGGGGGTGGAACTAGAAGAATGTCCGACTCGAAGTCCGCAGTAAACGGTGTACGGTCAAAATTTGTTCCTTATATTAAAGACTTTCTGTTTTGGTTAAAAAATAAGGGTTAATTTGTTGTTTCTTGGCCAAAATTACGGACAATGAATCGTCTGCATTTTTATGATTTTTCCGACCTCACAAATAAATTGTTTTGGACCAATTTTCCAACTGTATTTCCTTTAAAACAATTTAGGGTAAATTTGAAATCAGTCCCAAACTATTTTGATTTACTTACTCATTTGTGAGGTCGGAAAATGCAGACGATTCATTGTCCGTAACTTTGGCTAAGACATGACAAATTAACCAAAATAAGTAATCAAATAGGTGTTAAAAAAAAAAAAAACTAGGAAAAGTTTTTATTTTAAATATTTTTTTACGAAAATAAGTATTCGCATAGGTGGTTTGATGCTTTTTTATTTTAACTTGTTATATAACCCCCCCCCCCCCTCCCAATTCAAATCACATATTTGCAAACCTACAGTACTATGATGGGCAGCACTTATTGTATACACCACTATATACTCTACTATACGCCAGGATTTGTCTCATGTGACTCAAATGAACCAATCAATCGAAATCATTTAAAAATAGAGAATCGTCTTCATTATTACAAATTAGCACCGAATTGTCATTTTATTCCCCCCCCCCTCCCCTGAATACAATATTTTTCTTTTCGGTTTATTTTTTATTTTGTTACTTTTCAAAATAGAATTACCGTTGATGGATTTTCTCCACCTTACTAAGTATTTTTTTACTTTTCGTTTTTTTATTATGCGTGTTCAGATCACGTCGGGGTCACCAATTGTGGAGTGTCTTGGTTCCCGGTTTGGGGTCTGGTATTTTAGATGACGGTCGCGTCTTTAGGGATTACCAAGCACCACACTTGAGAATTTAAATTATTTTGTAAAATAAAATTTTTTTTTTTAAACCTTGTTATCCTATATCAAATTTTTATTTTGGGAAAAAAAAAAAAAAAATTTTAATTTTTAATTTTAAATTTCACTGAGAATTCTAATTCTTTTGTAAAATGAAATTATCTTTTTTTTTTTTTTCAGAACCAAAATTCCATTTTTTGGAAATAAATTTTCCCCAAAGAAAATTCCAAGTCGCCGAAGTCAGTCACTTTCCAATCTGAATCTTGATTCAACGCAAATGAAACAAGAATTTGGAATTGACTGCGTCCCGGCTAAAATCAACTTAGGAGGAAGTGAATTGGCATTTGAAGAGGGACAGTGGATTCCAGGTTTGTGTTTCAAGGATTTTCTTGTTGGTTAATAAAATGCTCCTGTCTCTTTTCCTACTTGGATGTGTGGAGCGGATCTGTTAGCCTGATTTAAACATAAAGGTTCAGGTCATGCATGTGATCGTTAGCTCGCTGCGGCGATCCAAAGTTGTTGTTCGATTCAGTCAGTGCTGCAACAAAGGAATTCTCCCTCCAACTAGAACCATAACGAGATTTATTTTTCTTTGGAGGTTACGATGGTATTCGTTTTCTTAGGTTGAATAGCAGACTTGCAAAATGAGATTTTTGCCCAACCAAATCAAAATATAAGTCCATCACGACACAAACGGACCCTCTGCCCCGTTGTGCTGGTCCAAAGTTGTTGTTCGATTCAGTCAGTGCTGCAACAAAGGAATTCTCCCTCCAACTAGAACCATAACGAGATTTATTTTTCTTTGGAGGTTACGATGGTATTCGTTTTCTTAGGTTGAATAGCAGACTTGCAAAATGAGATTTTTGCCCAACCAAATCAAAACATAAGTCCAATCAACACAATCCTTTAGTTAAGAGCCCCAGGCGCCGACCTTGCTTGGAGAGGCACAACGATCAAACTGACTGCCAGCCCCTAGAAAAACAGACTGACTGTCCCATGGCCAGAGGGCCAGCTCTGTCATCCCCTGCTCATAGGCTGAAATATATGTACTTTTGACCGGAAATCTTAGATTCCGGTCTTTGTCAGTAATCTCCATTTGAACACCCAGAGAAAGACTTCCCGAGATATCCATCAGAGATAGCAGCCAGTCAGTGTTCACTCAAAGGGGCTTATCTGCAGACAATCTATGAACATTCCTTTTTTTAGTCTGTACCCATTTTAATAAGATACTTATTTTATTTCAAACAAAAACATCTCTTGGGTGGCTGGACTCCAATCAGAGATATTTTCAATTCTTTATGTGGTCTCCCCTCTCCTTAGCAAATATTTCTCACCCGTAGCAAGTCTACTACTCGCATGCACCGAAAACACGCAACCCACCAGCCATGCCGCCTAGTGTATGTTTACATCACTTCCTCCAGACTGTACAAAATGAAGTGCTGCTGAGAAATCTTAGCATCATCATATTCAGTTTAACATCTGTTTTACATGCTGGCATGTGTTGGACAGCTTTTAGAAATTGATTTCAAAACTAATCTATCTCTGACCAGGTGTTTATTTATTTTTTTTTTTTTAATGAAAATCGCTCCAGACAAGGCATGAAGCTACTTGATGTAAGGAACTAAAAAAAAAAAAATACTACTTCAAGGTCAAAAACTAACCAACAATAAGTGTTAGATGGATAGGTTATGACCCAGAAAACAGCAATTCTTGCCCCCCCCAAATTAAAATTGCCTCAGTCTAGAAGGATTTCTCCTCCACTGACCGAGAACAGAAAAGACGAAGTGTAGTATCAGAACAGATACTACACTTTGCTCCTAGCCAAAAGGCCAAGAACATTTCTGTAATCCCTTTTTATTTACTTCCTTCCCATGGCAGGAAGACATGGCACAAGGCTGGAAGATGGGAGAAAAAGCCAGCGCCCCAGCGGAAGAGCCAGGCTGTCCTCTAAAAATAGCCCAGGCAGCCTTGTTGACATTCCCCGGTAGGGGCGCCTCAGGCAATTGGCAATAAACCAACCCCTTCCCAAAGAAGGAAGGCAAGGCCTGGGAAGGTGAACCTCCTAGGACTACCGAAGACATGATACCTCAATCCGACAAATAAAGGCCACCAGAATTGCCAGTCTCTCTTAGACTGATTGTCTAGAACGTATTCTCGACTAGTATTTAGGCGAACAATCATCAGCCAACTTTCGCAGGTTGAATAATTTTGGAATTCGCTCTTTTGTGAAGTCCCTCCAGTTCAACAAAACTACTGCATTGTCGGGTTAGGGTTGGCATCCGTAGACAAAATACAGCTATTGAAAAATTGACTATGATTTATACACAAATCAAACACTCAAACTGCATCACTTGGTCGTGTGGATCGACAAGGGGTGCTTTCTGATGAGGTTATGACTCTGAACACAGTGTTAGAAAAGCCAGCTACAGAGTTTGAAACAATGAGACATATTTTCTTCTTATGAAAACAGAACTGGTGTGTTTGAGAATAGAGCAAGATGGCATGAGACAATGCTACTTATTTGCCTCCCCATGAGGGCAGAGTTAGACACAAGAAAATATCCAGTTCCTCAAAATGGGGCACTGGATAGGAGAAAACTTAAAAATTACCATTCAAGAAGGACTTCTTATTCTCTGACTGAGGACAGAACAGATGCTACACCTTGATCCTGGCCCGAAGGCCAAGATGATGATGAGTCACATCAAATTAAAATGACTTAAGCACCACGTTCAACACCGATTTGAGCAGCAACCAATCCACCAACAGCATTGCATGTTTTACACTTCGGCAAAACCTGTCCTCCAGCAGGGTCTTACTTTTCTCGTGCAACATTTCTTCCAATATTAAGACTGTTTGTTGATTCTTCAGAGATTAATAAATCTGATTCCGACCAGAAGTCCGACTTGTAGCAATAGCATTTTTACGAGTCCAACTACTTCTGTCTTTATTTATCCCTTTTTCTCTCAAATCCATCGTTATCATTTCCTCCCATCTTTTCCTTAAGCATGACAGACTAACGAAAGTTAAAAAACTGAAATGAAATGCATTTGGTTCACTACTCAGTTTAAAAATTGCTCTACCACTGAGTTCAAACGGGACGCCAAATTATTCTTTCTGTTCTTATAGAGAAAGATGGCAGCAGCCGTGCACAGGTGAGATAGACAAAATTCAGTTCCGAGTCTGCAATGTTTTATTTCGAGAAATTACAATGATCTTTGTTTTCTTCTAACGAACGACAGGCCCGTAAATCAAGATAAACTGTAATGGAGAGTTAATAAACTGAACTAAAATGCATTTGGTTCACTACTCAGAGTTGAAAGAATGCTCTACCACTGAGTTCAAACGGGATGCCGAATTATTCTTTGGGTCTTTGCACGTTAGGCCATACTCTGCCAATTTCGCTCTGATGCACGTCGCCGACTTAACATCTTCATTGATTGTCGTCAAGGTACGCCGATGTTGCCTTTTCAACGGTCTCCTCCTGGAATAACACAGCACTAACGATGGTCTTCATGATCTGCGGCACCACATTCAACCTAAAACCAAGTCTGGTCAGGCAGTATCTCTTGCCGCGTAATACCACCGTCTGGAATGCCCATAAAGTTTTGTCGACCCTCACCTGCAGATAGGCCTTCCTCAGCTCGAGCAATGATACATTCAATCCTTTCTGGCACCATTCCCTTAACTTGCTTGCACATACATCGGCATCAGCTGTGTAAGCCTCTATATATTACATTGGTAAACATACTTTCCAGTTCAATAAAGCTTCAGCTAATGAACTATTATTTGGAGCATTTGGGTTTAAAGTAGCTCCATAACTTGCAAGGAACAGCTCTAACATTTCTGGAGGAGTTCCCTCCCCTTTGAGTCTTAAAAGTGATCTGTTAAATGTATCCACAAAACGTTCAGCCTGGCCATTGGATTGAGGGTGAAAAGGTGGAGTACGGATGTGTTTGATACTGTTCTGTTTGCAGAAATCTGTGAATTTTGCTGAAGTGAATGCAGTACTATTGTCAGAAACTATGGTCTCAGGTACTCCAAATCTGCTAAAATATGTTGCAATTTTAAGATTGTTTCCTCAGAGGTAATGCGGTTCATTGGAAAAATCTCAGGCCATTTACTGTAGGCATCTACTAGTAGTAGAATACATTTTCCATTAATTAATCCTGCAAAGTCAATGTGAACACGTGACCAGTGTGAATCTGGAATAGGCTAAGAAAAAAGTTTCACTTTTCTCAGAGCTTTTGCAGCTAATTGACATTTTGAACAATTTTGACTCAGTTCCTCTAATTGTTTGTCCATGATTGACCAATAGACATAGCTATGTGCTAAGGCTTTCATTCGGCTAACACCTTGGTGTCCAAAGTGAAATTGTTTTAAGACACAATTTTGCAATGTTAAAGGAACAATAACATGTTCTCCAAAAGGAATACAACCATCAACCTCTGACAATAATGATTGACGCTGAAAAAAGGGTTGAAGGTTTTTGTCTTTACATATCTTAGGCCATTTTGTACGATGGAAGTGCAACACTGATTTGAGTAATGGGTCGGAAGCTGTAGCCTCGCGAATCATTTGTGAAGTAACTGGCAGTGCTCTGACAGTTGATGAGAGTAGTGAAATAATTTCTGTTTCCACAGGTAATGCTGAAGGTCCAAAAGAGAATCGCCAACCTAATAGCTCCCTCACTGTCAACCAAGCTCCAGTCCCTGTCCCATCGCCGCAATGTAGCATCTTTGTGCTTGTTTTAAAAATACTTTAATGGATTATGCTCCGATGAATTGGCTACTCTGGTGCCCCCTCGACATAAATTACTAGACTAAATCCTATCCGCTCACTATGGATGTCCCCAGTGCCGGAGAGCTTTCTACTCCAAAAGCTTCTTTCCTCGTGCTGCTGGACTCTGGAACTCCCTCCCTGCCCCCTGTTTCACCGACAGTACAGACATGCAGAAATTTAAAACTAATGTAAACAGACATCTCGCTGCGCAGATCCCAATTTAGGTTGCCCCCCCCCCCCTACCTTCTCCCCTTTTCTTTTTTCTCAGTAGCCCCTTATGTCTACAGTGGCGACCTGCCTTGTTTGGGGTGAACTATGTTCAAATAAAAAAAAAAGAATGACTGAATCCTCTTTGACTTTGGTTTGCTTATCCATTAGTCTGGATAAAGCATCTGCATATCCGATTGCATCAGTTGAACAATATCTGATGGAGAAATCATAATCCAACAGCATAGTGGCTCATCTTTGCAGACGGTTAGCTGTGGAGACAAGGATACCTTTTTTGGATCCCAAAATGCTAACAAGGGGTTCATGATCTGTGATCAAAGTGACGTCCATATATTGTGAAATTATCTTGTGAAATCTTTTTGTAGCAAAAATTATCGCCAATGCTTCTTTCTCTATCTGACTATAGTTTCACTCGGAAGGTGTCAGTGACCCGGATGCATGAGCTATTGCAAATTTGGCTGCCATCGGGAAAGCTATGTGAAATGTCAGCTCCAACACCATAATCAGACGCATCGGAAACAACAATAATATCCATGGATGGGTTGTATTGTGTGAGCAATATGGCTGAAGAAAATATAGATTTAATCTTATTAAAGACAAGTTGACACTCAGTGGACTATTTCCATGTTACATCCATTTTATTTAATGAAGTTGAAGGGTGCACAAACTCGATGAAGTTCTGGCAAAACTGCACTGTAGTGGCTAACTATGCAAAGGAAAGAGCGTAACGTTTTAATATTTGCCGGTGCCGGCATTTTTTTTACGGCTGAAATATTTTCTGGGTCTGGTCGGCGATCATTTTTGTCAAAAATAAATCCCAGATATTTAATTTGTGTTCGAAAAAATTCACATTTTTCTGCCTTTACATGGAATCCATATTTCTGCTGAATTCTTTCGAATGTAAAAATCAAACGTTATAGAAGTTCTTATTGTGTAGCACGTGTAACGATGATATCGTTGATGAATGCTGCAACTCCTGTCACTCAGGTTACATTGCATTCATTGTTTGCTGAAATATGGCTGGAGTTTGTTTGACTCCGAAGAGAAGGCGGTTGAGTCTCTTGTGAATGTTGATTGTCAGAAGCTCTTTTGACTTCTCATCAACCTCCAACTGCAGGAAAGCATCTGAAAAATCAATTTTTTCAAAACAAATTCTACCATTTAATTTTACAAAAACATCCTCTGGCAAAGGCAGGGGATACTAGTGTGTATTTAAACAATTTTTTAATCCTGTGAAATAATCGGTACATATTCATACTCTTCCATTCCCATTTTTAACCACAACAATGGGAGCTGCCCATGCAGAATAATTAGTTGGTTGTAATACTCCTGCTTGTTGAACACGTTCTAACTCCTTGTTCGCTATGTCTAGTGCAGCATAGGGTACCGGACGTTTAGGTTTGAAAACAGGTTTTGCAGCAGACTTTAATTTGAGAGTTGCTTTTGATTTCGTGCAAAATCCTAAACTAACCTGAAAAACATTTCCAAATTTAGACTAGAGTATTTCTGTAAATTGTTTATCAATGTCAGAAACTGATAAAATATTTAGAGTATTAAAAACATGCTTGAGAGGAATATTGAAAAGTCCTAAATTATCTACTAAGTCCAAACTCAACAAATTCAAACCAGAATTATCAGAGATAGCATGTTCCAGTAAATGTTTTGTTTTCAAAAGACACATTGCAACTCAAGTCACCCGTCAACTGAATTATGTCGCCTGAGGCAGTTCGAGCTACATGCTGCATTTCTGTGAATTCCAGCTTCCCAATGTTTTCCCATGTTGATCGCGATATGAGGGTAATGTCCGAAGCCGTGTCGAATTGAAATTTAACTGGGTTCCTATTTACACTGATGAATTTTCTACGAGATTGAAAAGCGATTTTTAAATGTTTGAATTTGATTTGTTCCAGGTTTTTTTTCTTTAATTTCTTGTATGTCAAATTTGAATGACTTGTGTGTGTTTTTGCCTTTTTAGGGAGTACGAAATCCTTCTTTGTGTCCAAAATTGAAGCATTCCTCACATTTATGTTTTTTTAAATGGGCAAAAACATGAAAAATGCTTTTCACCACAATTCCAATAAGCATTTGGAGGGATCTTACTTGCTGGAGGTTTATTAGCCTTTGTTTGACCATTGTTTGATGTGGGTAGATTATTGGATTGTTGAACCGTCATTGTGTCACATTTTAGGCTTCATAAACGGTGGCATTTCGTAATGAAAACTTTAACTGTGGCATCTTTATCTTGGTCCAGTCTTGAGAGTGACTGCGTTTGAATGTCTGAATCCTGTGGGGATTGAAGTCCAGAAATAAAAATAAGACATTTAAATTGATCCTATGAAGGATTTCATTTCAAATCTTTGGCATTCAAGATTTACTTTACCGGCAAAAGTAATATAATGATCAGCATCGTTTTTTGTCATTTTTAAACAATTATAACAGACGTTGAATAACGATTGCTGAATGCTGAAAATGTCTGTAAGTTGGTCAATTGTTGCAGAGAAGGACGAATCTTAGGAAGAATAAAATTGATGTAACAATTATATTCGTCTGCTCCTAAATTTTTTTAATGATAAACGTACCTTTATGGTATCGTCCATATGGGAAAATTCGGTTGAAAAATGTCTTTCCAACGTGAAAACCATAAACCGAAAGTCAATCCTCGAGGTTCATCATAGATGAAGTCTTTAGTGTTTGCAAAATCATTGGTTATTTCGCAAGCAACTCTGACAAGTTATCTCCCTTTAATATGTCCAATTGACATTTATTGTGGAAGCTAAAATGACAACGTCATCACAGAATGTCTGTCTCTCCTTGGAAAACAAGGGGACGTAACTCTCGCAAGCAACTCTGAGAAGTTATCTCCATTTAATATGTCCATTCTGACTGTCTCATTATCTTCTTAGATGAAGATGCTTTCTACCTAACAATTCCAAAATATAAAAATTCGGCCCCACATCCCACAAAACTCGAAATTTCTGTCCAGTTTTACTTGTATTCACTCTCTCTTGTCAATAGTTTTAAAACTAGCCTTTTAAACCTGAAATATCCTAATTTGGGGCCGTAATACACAAATATGGAAATTTGTTTCCATGCTCCCAAGTACAAATTTCCATCCGCTTTTTCTTTCATTCGATTCTTGTTGTCAATAGCTTTCAAATGAGCTCGAAATGATCATCTTATGATCACTATTTCTCAGATTATACCGAAATTACCATAATTTATCATTCTGGGTCCACCTTCTGAAAGGTGGGCTCCCGCTATCAGGCTAGTAGACACCTGTCAGTATCCTATATCTCTATAAACCTACCATTCGCCCATGCATGGAGTATTGTTGCCACATCTGGGCTGGTGCACCAACCACTAGCCTCTCCCTCTTAGACAAGTTACAAAAAAATAGTCTCTAACCTTATAGGTCCCGCACTGTATAACAGGCTCCAGTCCTGTTCCCATCGCTGCAATGTTGCATCTCTGTACTTGTACTTCCACGGAATGTACTCCGATAAACTTACTGCACTTGTGCCCCTTCAATCCAAATTCCTCCGACAAACACAAGCAGCAAAGTTCCACCCCTTCACTATAGAGGTCCCCAGATGCCGGAAAACTTTCTACTCTAATAGCTTCTTTCCTCAAACCACTTGCCTTTGGAATTCCCTCCATTCTCCCTGTCTTCCTGACTGTGCTAACATGCAGAAATTTAAATGTAATGTGAACAAATATATTGTTATCCAACTCCCAACTTAAGATGACCCCTATAAATCTGGCCCTTAATTCACAGTAGCCCTTTATGTGTCAGTGGCACTATGCCTTATTTGGGGTGAATAAAACTTTTTAAAAAAACAGCAACCATAAACGAATGGAAGAAAAAAATAGTTTACTCAGTTGAGTTTGGGTTTGCTGTACAACCATACGGGGTGTCAAGGAGAGGGAGTGCGGACGAAGCCCCTTGTTAGAAGAGGCTATTATTTTTCTTGTTTATTTTTTCTTGGAAAATTGTGATAATTTCTTCTTTGCAAAGAATAGTGTAATGGTTGGAACTTTGTTTTTGTTATGGGGGGGGGGTTAGTGTGAGAACCGCACGGCTTGTAGAGTCTAGCCGTTCAAGGTGGGGCCGTTAACGAGCTCTGCTCATTCGCACTTTCTTTTTCATGGGACAACAAGTGTATTCACAGAGCTTCATTCTAACTGATTTTAAGACATATCAGACTCATATGCGCTCGTAGCCGTTCTCGTATGCAGACTGACACTTTCATGTTCTGTCATGTCGTTGCACACATCACTTCCGCTGAGCTATCGTTCCAATGCCTGGGAATCACCCTAAAGATTTAACTACCTGAACCCTGTTGACCCTCGCATCCTGTTTACATTTAACAATAAGAATTTAATTCTTCTCTGCCGTTAAGCTATCATTCCCATGTCAAGCGATTTTAATACATCTCACCACATCCGCTCAAAGTCCTTGTTCAATGCTGTTATCGCCTTAAAAGGCCGAAAAGAAATAAGACAACAAGGAGGTAGAGTTAACAAGGTTATGTATTTACAGAAAGTACAGAAGTAATGGGTTGTCAGAGACTGCTTCTGTATTTGTCGTAGCGACTCTCAATATATACAATAATACGTTTGTACTTACATTATAACATTTCACACTCATTTAAAAAAACATGAGATCGTTCGATCAGCAAATATGTTGATTGGGGATTAAAAAAACCCAGCGATGTCTAGAGCTCGTCGGACGATATCATTGAGAGCGCTGTGTCTAGAAATCTGTCGGCGCTCCTTTTAAATTTCAAATGTTTTTACAAATTTATTTAAAGATTTTTTTAATTAAAAAAAAACTGGAAGAATTTTTTTTTTAATTTAAAAAAAACTGGAAGAAATATATTTTTTTGTATTTAAAAAAATGGAAGAAATATTTTTTTTAATTTTTAAATTTAAAAAAATATTTCTTCCATTTTTTTAAATACAAAAAAAAATTTTAAATTTAAAAAAAAAAACTGGAAGAAATATTTTTTTAATTTAAAAACAAAATGGAAGACATTTTTTTTGCAAAATTATAAAAACCGAGTGTACACCCTCCGATAAAAATGACAGAAAAAATTATCTTTCGCCAGTGTTCACAATAAGCATTAAAGGGCCGAAAAAAAATAAGACAACAAGGAGGTAGAGTCAACAAGACTCTGTATTTACAGGAAGTACAGAAGTAATGGGTTGCCAGAGACTGCTTTAGGCTTGCTCATAGCGACTCTATCTGTCACCACCATTATTATTATTCCTAGTGTCAGGAAGAGTCCACATAGTGACGCAATAGGGTAGATCAGCATAACACATGCAGACTGACGTTGTTGTGCCCTTTCATCCATCGTCCTACGTCACTTATGCTAAGCTATTGTTAGAATTGCATAGCTTTGTTCAAATTGATTTAAAGACATCGCACCACGTATGCTCGCAGTCCTTGTCCCATGCAGATGACGCTTTCGTACTCTCTTATTCATTATGCCACTAAGCTATCATTCCCAAGTCGGTGATTGCCAAAAAAGGTTTGTTCTGTCTAGCCTAGAATAAGTCCCTTAGATTTATCTTCCTTTCCCGGCCCCCCATTTGTTAGGGACTTTTTTATCCCCGACACCGGTCGGCAAGCAGCGGCCGGTGTTCTGTTTTGGTATTCTCGCTGCCGCTATGTAACGGACAGAACCGCATGGTGGAAATTCAATCTCCCTACAGATTCCGACATTTTAGCCATCTTCGGTAAGAGACATTATCCCTTCTCCTTCCTCAAACAGAATTGAATATCGTGCCCGTTATTTCCTTTGAACATTTCTCTAATTTAAATGAACTTTATTCTCCCTTCTCATCCCATGTGCGTATCTCCTTGTCGATCACTCGTGACATGTGTACCTCTTACTTCGTAGTAGCCTTCACCCTCAAAAATACTTCCTATTAACAGTTTTTTAGATTTTTGTAGACTCCTCGTTCCTGTTTCGTCGTCATTTATTGTTTTCACATTTCTGAGACAATGTTTTTATTTCTTTTCAGTTTTTTACCTTTTCGAGGGACAATAAAACCTGACATTAAAATACGCTATGGCTCAGAGTCTTGTTTTTCGAAAGGCGTTATTGCTAGCTGTCTTGACGGTTAAACGCGGCCCTAAGGCAGCATAAGGTTAACCGCCTGAACCCTGCTGACAGCAATCATAAATGCAGTTAACCAAAGACCACACCTGGTGCTACCAGATCAGGCTGTCTGAAGATACCAGCTTCCTGACTTAAAATGCGCCAAACATTAATGTTATTGTTTTTTTTCCTTCCCCTTTGCAAAACTCAATCATGTTCTGCAAGGCTAAAAACAAAAACAACAATTTTCTTCTACAAAACATCCAAACCAAACACCATGAATAAATATTTGAAGATATAAAGAACTTGAAGCATAAAATCTTTTACCAAAATGCCCGGATTCGGCATTAAATAACCCGAAAAGGGTTGATATGCCGTAAAACAAAACAACCAAACCTAACACCATGAATAAATATTTGAAGATATAAAGAACTTGTAGCATAAAAACTTTTACTAAAATGACCAGATTCGGTATTAAATAACCCAAAAAGGGTTGATATGCCGTAAAACAACCAAACCAAACGCCATGAATAAATATTTGAAGATATAAAGAACTTGAAGCATAAAATCTTTTACCAAAATGCCCGGATTCGGCATTAAATAACCCGAAAAGGGTTGATATGCCGTAAAACAAAACAACCAAACCAAACCAAAGACCACATTCTTAATGGAAGAAAGTATAGTTTAATTAGCTGAGTTCGTGTTTACCATATAACAGGGGAAGGTGTCAAGGACGGGAGGTGCTAGAAGCGCAGAGCTTTGGTTCAAACTTATTTTAAGATATATCAGACTCGTATCTGCTTGCAGCTGTCCGTCCTCCCATGCAGACTGACGCTTTTACGCTCTGTCATGTCGTCGCACCCATTCACTTTCGCCAAACTATCATTCCCATCCAAGGCGATCATCCCAAAGGGTTAACAGCCTGAACCCTGCTGGCCCTGCATCCTGTTTACATTATAAAATCTCTTTGCAGAACATTATTTCTTAATGATTACTAGTTGATATACCTACAAATATTTAACAATAGTGCATTTCGGTTTCGCTGGAATTCAGAGTGAATATTCTTGCGTCTCTAATTGGCTGAAAGAAACTGCTTCTTCTTCTTCTTCTTCTTTTTTCGTTTGCTTCACAGCATCTCACTGTTAGATCACCAGCTCAGTTGAGAAAAGCCATGCTAATGTTTTGTTGTCTAGCACAGCTATGCCGGCTTTGCCATTGGGTGGTCGCTGTTTATGGCATGACTCGATGATGTGGTCTACTGTCTGTTCGGAGTGAGCACAGTCGCAGACAGCCGAGTCCCTGAGTCCCCATCCTTTCATGGTTGCGGTGAAACGGCCGACACCTGTCCTGAGGCGGTTGAGCATTGTCCACTGCCGGCGAGGGAGGTCCATGCCTGGTAGTTTATCCGAGTCCTCTACAAATCTGTGCAACCTTGATTTATCTGCTGCCTGCCATTCCTCCATCCAGCAACGTTTCAGCCAGATTCGTTTTGTGACGTCACCGGGTGTTGAAAGCAGGAGCTGGAAAGAAACTGCTGATCAGGGCTTTTTCCAATTGAGTATCGATACACAATAACAACTTTCACCACCACTTCTAACAACGCGGGAATCAAAGTCTGAAAAAACGAAGTTGTTAATAAAAGAAACACATTCTTACTGCAAGAAGATATGGTTTATTCAGCCGAGATAAGGGTTTGCCGTATAATACAAGGTCACAACGAGAGGGGTGCAGAAGGAGGCCCTTGTTAAAAGTGCACAGCTTCATTGAAACCGATTTTAAGACATCTAACTCATATTCGTTCGCAGCTCTTGCCCTATGCAGACTCACGCTTTCGTATTCTCTCATCGTCCATCCTACATCACTGCCGCTAATTTATCATTCCCATACTAGGTGATTGATCAAAGGTTAACTGCCTGAACCCTGCTGACCCTGCATCCTGTTTACGTGATAGATCTCTCTACGGACATAATTCCCTCATGCTTACTAGTTGACGTACATAACAATATTTACATTAAAAATTGCATCTAAATTTTCCTTTCTTTCAATTTTTTCTTACGTCTCACCTCTTCTTTTCTTCCAGTGAACGGATTCGGAGCTGCCAGTCACCAAGAGACGATGATCTTGAGGAAAGAAAATGAACAATTGCAAAATGAGAATAATTTTCTGCGTCTGAAAGTCGAGTCGTTGCTCGATATGGTGAGTAAAATGATCAAGATGAAGCCATGAACACAATTATGTACTATGCCCCCTCCCCTTGGGTTGGCTTCGGTTTTCCAGAGTGGTCCTTTTTTTAAATAGTAACAGGTACATTCACTAGTACATATCTGACTATTTAAATTTGCAGGGCAACGTTAGCACGTAGGCAGGAAATCGGATTCAGATGGTGAACTATACACTTGGATGTCACCTCTACCTGTGTGTGCTGGAAACGGATGTGACATCACATGGCTCAAAGGGAGAGAGTGAGGAGAGAAGTAAGCAATTCGATCGGAAGCTTTAGGGTGCGAACACGTGGATTTAAAAATATCCTGATAAGAGACTATTAACCAGTAATTATCGACCTCTCTCTGTCCCCTCACGCCACTGGTCAGTGATGTAGAACAAACGATCCAGGCGAATAAACCTCTTGTTGTCTTCAACTTGGTACTTTTTCGGGGGTATGAATGAATATGTTGCAGGTGATATTTCCTTAGTCTCGCAGGATCACTAAAAAAAAGACACATGCAAATACGAGCGGCCATCAAGGTATGTTTATGAACTTCCATGTATGACACAAGGTTGCAACGTAACATTTTTATCAACCTTTACTTTTCTCTACCTGTTACATTGTTAGTCATCGTCCGCTCTCTTTTCATTTTTTTACAGTCTTATTTAAAAGATAAATACATTTGTACCAAAATTAACAAAATGTTAATATCTATTTCTATGAATAAATGCAAAATTTTTTGTCTTGTTTATTTAAAATGTTGGTTTCAATTAGAAAACTTTGTGAAGCGATAGCGGACTGGCAAAGACAGCTAATATATATATATATATATATATATATATATATATATATATATATATATATAAATTTGGGAAAGTTCATTTTTTTTAAGCATCTTTTGAATTTTAACATAAAGATAGAGGCAAAATGCCTTCAAAGAAACCATGTGTTAGATGCAGATATTCTTATTAAATCAAAATAAAAATAAAAATATTTTTTTTTACTTCATCTTGACTTTTTTTATCTAATATTTTGCTTGATAAAACAAGCCTCGACAGAGCTTAGACAAATAAAAGGTATAAACCTTTTTTTTTCGTAATAATCCTTCTTGGTCTTGTAGAAGTGTCTCGTCCGATGTTGTGTGGACATACGGTGCTAATGTCTGTTTTGAATAGAACTTAAATCGCGCATGGTCGCCGGTAGTTATAAATTTGGGAAAGTTCATTTTTTTAAGCATCTTTTGAATTTTAACATAAAGATAGAGGCAAAATGCCTTCAAAGAAACCATGTGTTAGATGCAGATATTTTTATTAAATCAAAATAAAAATCAAAATATATATATTTTTTTTCATCTTGACTTTTTTTATCTAATATTTCGCTTGATAAAACAATATATATATATATTTTAACCCTTTTTCAACTTCCAAACTAACCTATCTCTGGCCAGGTATTTATTTATCCCTCTTTCTCTCAAATCTTTTCACATAGATAGCATTGCAAAAGAATGAGTTAAATCAAATCAAAACTTATTGGCAACAAAAGCGGCAAAATGCATACTGCCATGTAAAAAAAAGAATGAGGTGTAGGAAAAAACTTATGTACAAGTATATATACACCCTCAAAACAGCTGTCCAAACTTTCTTGAATTCGCTTGTAGTGGGCTGCTGGACTACATTGAATGGACAGGTTGAAAGATATGAGATTCGCAGTCTGATCTAATGGACTCACAGTGTTAGCTAACAATATAATAAAGTATATATTTTCTGCCCAATCCACCCTTTGTTTCTAATCCTGGTGGCACTCATGGCCAAACCGATATCTTTAACCCTTGTCCTCGAGTAGCTCCCAGGTCTTGATAAGCAGTTACCGTTTAGTAAAAAATAACAAACATAAATATATACACATTACAAGTGTGTAATTGTGCAGTTTGAATCTCATCAACACTTATCCTCGAATGGCTTTTGGCCTTGATAAGTGGTAACTCATTACTAAGAAAAAAGATGAATGCAGGGGATAGGTGAGGATGTACGTACCTTGATCAATTTATGTGATTTTTAGTATACGATATATATACTTTCCGTCACGGGTACGTACATCAAAGATATTTCTTAATTTCTTTTTGTCGTGTCGCCCCAATTCTAAACTTGCACCAAATAACGTTTACATTTTATGTGAAGAGAACAGAAATATTTTTTAAAATTTTGAATTGACTTTTTTTTCTCTGTTTTTTTTTTTCCCAGTTGACTGAAATAACTATCACGGCTGACCTGCAAAATAACGAAATATCGCAACTAAAAACTTTGGTGAAAACGGGAGGACGGAAGCATCGAGATTAAAAATAACTTTTTCTTTTTATAAAACAAACTTGAAACAAATTAAATAAATTTTTTTTCTATCGAAAGAAAAAAAAAATTTTTATAAAAAGTTTTTTTAAAGCATTTGCAATTTATTATTTAAAAAAAAATGTTTTTAGTGTGAATAAAATGTAAACCTTTCACCTTTTTTGCCCTTAAAAAATAAACGAAGTAAAGTGACCGACTTAAGTCAAGGGCAGCCGGAAAGCTACCTTTTCATTGGCTACTACACCGAGATGTAGGGGAGGGCACTACACCTTTCCCAGGATTGCTCCACTTACCCTTGATCCTCACCTTATAGTGCAAAGTGTTTAGCAAGGAGACATCAAGTAATTTTTTTTTAACCACTTGGTATGACTCAACCGAGGATTTAAACCTTGTCTCCCGGATCATTAACAAACACTCTAAACATTATGCCAAATGAGCAGGTTTTTGCCCTTATATGGAGATTATAAAAGGAAAAACCTCATTAAAATATTCAATGTGTGCGTGTGTATGTCCTGTTACATTTACACGTTTATGGCATAACCTGTAAACTCTTTGGTCGTCGTAGAAGAACCTTCGCTGTTGATCCAAAATGGGGCGATGTGTCGTCTCTACTCGATCCGCGTTCTCAATCGCTGTCGCCGTTGCTATACTGACTACTCATATTAACCTTTTCTCTTCTCTCTCTCCTTTTTTGTCGTCTCACCATGTGTCGCGGGATGATACTTCCCCCTTTTTTTTTCTGTCAATTCTCTGTTGTCTGCAACCACCATCATCGCTGCCGTCGCCGTCATCATTCTTCGCTGCACATTTTTGGCCGGCGGTTTCTTCCCGTAACTGAAAGCAATCTTTCTACTTCAATAAATTTAACAGAGTCTTTTGCTGTTTAAATTCGAGCCATTTTTATTTACTAGCTAATTAGCCAACAATTGAGCAGTTCGTTGGAGAATCGAGAGAGAGGCTACGCTAATTAAATTTCCTACGTTAATCACGTAATCACTTGCAAGGGAGGAAGATTAAGAGATTCATTCTGTGGCTCTTATGTTGGGATTCAAATCCCTTAAGCTTGTAACAGCTACATTTTATCGTGCGATGTTCTTTCGTTGGCTTCCAGGCAAGAACTGATTAAATCTCAATTTAACTTTCTCACAGCGGAAAACTGACGTCACGAAATCTCGTGATCAACACACAGCTGTGACCCGACCTCTGACCTTCCGGTCTCGTCATTGTCACCGCAAATCGTGGGAACCTCGTCCACCAAGTTGCACGAGGTGACACTGCCACAAATCGCGCAAGTCAAACCCGACTTCCACAGATGCGTCCATCTCTCACAGGGCCATTATCTAAAATGTCCAACTAAAATTAAAAACTATCAAAGAAACACAAACAAAGTTGGTACATTCTTGATCAGTGTTGCCCGGAATGAATAATATCTAAAAATAAAAAAAAAGTACCCATTCTTTGACCCTAAATTGCCGCTGATTTTTCAGGGGGGGGTTGTTGATTTTCTGTAAATTTTCATGTACTGACTAAAGGGAAGTAACTGTGATTCTTTTCAAAAAGTTCTTTTCCCTTACACCAACTCGAGTAATCTATTAAAAAATGTATGTCGATAGAGAGAAAGAGGCTGGTCGGAGAAGAAAGAGGGGGTGAGGAGGAGGCCGGGGAGAGAGAGAGAGAGAGAGATAGAAGTTTTAATAGAAATATGTTACACTTTTGCCCCGGGCAACGCCGGGTAGTCTTGCTATAAAGATTCTTTCACATCAGAGACGAAGAAGGAAAGATGATAGCCAAGGGAAATTAAAAGAAAGGAAGAGCGGAGAGACGAAGAGGACGAAAAGGCACTGTAAACATGAGGAAATTGATTTCTGACGACCTATCAGATGTGGTCAAATGTACTTTTAGCTGTCTTAAATTTTGAATCTCCTAGTGAACATTTCTGTGAAAAAAATTGAACTAATACTTTTACAATTGTTTTTTGTTATGTACTCATTTTATTTAGAGGTCATTTTGGTGATACATTTACTAATGTGATAGCCATTTTATTAGATTGCCACCACCGCAGCATTCTCGTATACCCATACAGGGTCTCTGCACTATGATATTGTTCTTGATGGGACATCGTGTATCCTGTAGTCAGTGTGATATCTTCCATGGAAGACAAATACATTGAAGTCATTGCCAAGGCTGCAACAAAGAAGGTTATCCGGGTCCTCCACAAATCTGTGCAACCATGATTTATCTGCTGCCTGCCATTCCTCCGTCCAGCAACGTTTCAGCCAGATTCGTTTTGTGACGTCACCGGGTGTTGAAAGCAGGAGCTGGTGGGCATGCTCCGAGAATGGGCGTCGTGACTTCAGGCGAGCTCGTGGAGGGGTCTCTGTTGCGAACTTGTGGAGAAGGTGATCCTCATCGATAGTGGCCTTTCTTGACAGTGCAAGGACAGCCGCTTCACGGCGCAGGGTTGGTGGTGCGATGCCGGCGAGAATCGGTAGTTGAACAGACAGTAGACCACATCATCGAGTCATGCCTTAAACATCGACCACCCAACAGCGAAGCCGGCATAGCTGTGCTAGACAACAAAACATTAGCATGGCTTTTCTCAACCGAGCTGGTGATCTAACAGTGAGATGCTGTGAAGCAAACGAAAGAAGACGAAGAAGCAAAGAAGGTGGGCTACCTCTACCGTGCCAGTAAACCCCTCACACCTGATATTATCCTGTATCTCTACAATGCATGAGTATTGTTGCCACATCTGGGCTGGTGCATCATCCACTAGTCTCTCCCTCCTAGACAAGTCCAAAAAAAGAGTCGCCAACTTAATAGGTCCCTCACTATCCACCAAGCTCCAGCCCCTGTCCCATCGCCGCAATGTTGCATCCTTGTGCTCGTTTTACAAATACTTTAATGGAATGTGCTCCGATGAACTTGCTGCTCTGGTGTCTCCTCGACATAAATACACTAGACCAACTCGACAATCAGCTAAATCCCATCCATTCACTGTGGCGATCCCAAGATGCCGGAGAGCCTTCTACTACAATAGCTTCTTTCCTCATGCTGCCGGCCTCTGGAACTCCCTCCCTGCCCCCTGTTTCCCCGACTATTGATATGCAGAGGTTTAAAACTAATGTAAACAGACATCTCGCTGTACAGCTCCCAACTTAGGATGACATCTAAAACTTACACCCTAATTCTCAGTAGCCCCTTACATTGTTTGGGGTGAAATATGTTTAAAAAAAAAAAAAAAGAAACAAAAAAAAAAATGACCTTTGTAATACTTTTCTCCAGGATCCGTAGTACAAAATCTCCAAGGAAGCCAAAAACACTTGTTAAACAGTTAGTTTATTGGAAATTGACTTTTAATGGTCCATAAAAATTTATTCTAAAGTTAACATTACTAATCAAAATTTATTATGAAAAATGTCAATGTCGAAGGGAATTCTTATTGTTTATACATAAACGTTAAAGGAATACTCTTCCGTAAAAATAAATTGAGTACTTTTGGTAATCAGTATCGTGAGTAAATGTGAGAAATATGAATAGTCCCATTTATGATAGGATATAATTTCTCTTACTATAAGTGTCAGATTTGATAGCTCAGTTGATAGATGACCCAAACAAGGCAGGCCGCCACTGTAGACGTAAGAGGCTACTGAGAAAAATGGGCGAGAGTTTTTTTGTTTTTTTTTGGGGGGTGGGGGGTCAACCTAAATTGGGAGCTGTGCAGCGAGATGTCTGTTTACATTAGTTTTAAATTTCTGCATGTCAGTACCGTCAAGAAAACAGGGAGCAGGGAGGGAGTTCCAGAGTCCAGCAGCACGAGGAAAGAAGCTTTTGGAGTAGAAAGCTCTTCGGCATATGGGGACCTACACAGTGAATAGATGGGATTTGGCAGATTGTCGGGTTGGTCTAGTGAATTTACGTCGTTGGGGCACCAGAGCAGCAAGTTCATTGATTAACAATTCATATGGCTTGCACCTTTCTGCTTCATGGATGCAAGTTGTTGGATCACGATTGGCTTCAGTCAGCTGCCTGGCGCAAACAAGATCTCTGACAGATAAAATGTCAACCAATTAATTGTTAGTTTAAAACCGTGTTGACATTTTATCTTTTTCTGTCGGTACTAAAAATTCCACTTAAGTTTTCTATCAGAGATTTAGTTCTTGGAAGAGGAAGTTGGATTCAGAGTCTAGGTTCAAGGGGTATCGTTTTATCAGCGTGGACTCCAATAGCAGTAAATAAAATATCTTCTGGGATGCAAAAACTTTTTGCTGGTAGGAAAAGCAGTCTCACACTGGAAAACAGTTCAAGTGGAATGGAAGCAAGTTAATTCCCTAGTCTTTTTATCAGTTTCTCCATCTAAATCTCATTAATTAACTTTTCACTGTAGTCTAATTAATGATGGACTCATGGGGGCTCATCCCATTCAATCTCATTGATCAACTGTTTCGTTTTATCGGCTTCTTTGCAGGTTGTTGTGAACATAAACTGGGGCCTTGGATTATCTCCCCTTCCTCTATTCTTATTCTCTACCCGGTTCCGATTAAGGGATGGTGTTCTGCCAATTCGGTAATTCATATTTTTTTCAGGTGGTCTCAACTGTCAACAATTAATATTTTGGTGCAATTTTAGTTAAAGGGCGATGCAGTTAATTATTTTCATGTAAAAGCATTATTTTGTACTTACTCAGTCATATTTTATCTCTCACGGCACGAAAAAGAATTTAAAAATATCAAGCAGAACTTTAATTAGAACGATTTTTCCATTTCCATAAGGGCGATATAAAACGTCGACTAGCTGACATTTTTTTTTCATATTTACATGGTAACAGCGACCAAATTATCTGCCCTTAGTTAGCTAACCGGCCACTCCGAAAATGTCAGCTAGTCGACGTTTCATATCTCCCTTATGGAAATGGAAAAATCATTCTAATTAAAGTTCTGCTTGATATTTTTAAATTCTTTTTCGTGCCGTGAGAGATAAAATATGACTGAGTATGTACAAAATAATGCTTTTACATGAAAATAATTAACTGCATCGCCCTTTAACTAAAATTGCACCAATATTTTTCCTATCAACTTTTCTTTCAAGATCTCAGTAAACTCGTGAAATCAACCAACTTTATTTTTATTGTTTGACGCAGTTTTTCGTATCAAACTTATTTTCCCACGTCCCACTTCCATTCGCTGAAATGAATGATTACTTACCACAACAACTGGCTCCTATAGCCAATACTCAGATGGCGTAATTCCAGTCCCAGCTGACCGGGCAATCAAAAAATGACATTTCTGAAAAGTGTAATCTTTTACCTTCAGATCCTGCAGAAGAGCAGAGTTGCCTTCATTAATCGTTTAACTTTCCTTTTATTGCTGGCTGCAAATTTATTTTCCCGGTGCTATTTTACTTATAGGCCGATCAAGTTAATTGTGTTCATGTAAAAGCATTATTTTGTACTTACTCAGTCACATTTTATCTCTCACGCTCCGAAAAAGAATTTTAAAATATCAAGCAGAACTTTAATTAGAACGATTTTTCCATTTCGATGTTCAACCTGTATTTGTGCCCGAGCCGACATTTTGGGCTGTGAGCGGTCGGTAGAATAGACAAGGGCATTAACTCCGTTTTTATTGTTAGGATTATAAAAAGAAAGAAACACATAAGCAATAATAATAAAATATATATTTATTAAATTAAAAAATAGAAAATTAAATAATTATTTTTACTTTGTTCACCGGGATACTTTCCACGATATAATTTTCTTGGGGTTTTTTCTTTTTTCATATTTACATGGTAACTTTTCGCGACACTTATCTGCCCTTAGTTAGCTAACCGGCCACTCCGAAAATCGCAGACTCGCCATTTCATATAACCCTTATGGAAATGGAAAAATCGTTCTAATTAAAGTTCTGCTTGATATTTTAAAATTCTTTTTCGGGGCGTGAGAGATAAAATATGACTGAGTAAGTACAAAATAATGCTTTTACATGAACACAATTAACTTGATCGGCCTATAAGTAAAATAGCACCATTTTCCCACTCTCCACTCAAATGAAGCATTGCTTATCACAACTGCCGCTTATAGCCTGTATTCAGATGGCTTAGTTCTGACCACAGCCAGCCCAGCAATTTAAAATTGTAAATGACATTTCTGAAAAATGTAATCTACTTTCAGAATCCCACAGTCAATCACAGCTGTCTTGAATAATCATTTAACTTTCTCATATCAAACTTATTTTTCCATTCTCCACTCAAATGCTGGTGATACCAGATCAGGCTGCCCTGTGGCTCCCTGAGACGAAATTCACCTACATTGACGTTTTTTTTTTTTTTTTTTTTTTTTTTGTAAAACTTAATTATGTTCTACAAAACCAAAACCAAAAACAAAAACAACAGCCCCTCTCCCTTTCTCCCTCCCCTTTTTTATTTTTATTGTTCCTACCCTACTCCCGGTCCTGGATATGACCTTAAACTACATCCGATGGTGAGATCCGGCTTACGGACTTTGGGGAATGTGGAGCCTCCTCTTAATTACCATTGCTCCCAGGTCCACCCTGACCCGGAGTGGTAGTACATGTTAGGGTCCCAACTATGGGTTAAATAGAAACAGATATTAAAAGGGGAAAGAAACAAAAAAGAGAAGAAAACAAGACCAGATTCGGCATTAAATAACCCAAAAAGGGTTGATATGCCGTAAAACAAAACTACCAAACCAAAAACCCTGATTAAACATTTGAAGATATAAAGAACTTGAAGCATAAAAACTTTCACTATAATGACCAGATTCGGCATTAAATAACCCAAAAAGGGTTGATATGCCGTAAAACAAAACTACCAAACCAAACCACTCTCCACTCAAATGAAGCATTGCTTATCACAACTGGCGTTTATAGCCTGTATTCAGATGGCTTAGTTTTGACCACAGCCAGCCCAGAAATTTAAAATTGTAAATGACATTTCTGAAAAATGTAATCTACTTTCAGAATCCCACAGTCAATCACAGCTGTCTTGAATAATCATTTAACTTTCTCATATCAAACTTATTTTTCCACTCTCCACTTCCATTCTCTGTCAAATGAATGATTGCCTACAACAACTGGCACCTATACCCGGTATTCAGATAGGTTTGTGTTCGTTTCAAAAGCTGTACCAATACCCCAAAAAATAAAATGCAAAGAAAATCTGTAAAAATTTTTGTTGCATTGATTATGTTAAAACAAAACACAATTTAAAGTGAAATATTTTGAAAATCAAACAATCGTGCAATTTTTAATGAAAAATTCATTTATTTAATTTTTTTTTTCCGCGAATTTTTGTTGTAATACAACCTTGTCAGGCGAGACTGTCTTATAGTTTGTTTTTTTCTTCTTTTCTTTATCCTCATGTTGGTGGTATTAACCCTGAGAGGTCGAATATACGTCAAGTTCTTAAGACGTTATATGTTTAGTCCTGGTGATGTTATGCACAGATTGGCGCTTTTTTTTTAAGTAAGGAAATCAACATCTTTGAAGCACGGATTAGAATGTATTAAAGTGAAATATTTTGAAAACCAAACAATCGTGCAATTTTAAATGAAAAATTAATTTATTTAATTTTTTTTTTTTCCGCGAATTTTCGTTGTAATACAACCTTGTCAGGCGAGACTGTCTTATAGTTTTTTTTTTTTCTTCTTTCCTTCTTTCTCATGTTGGTGGTATTAACCCTGAAGGGTCGAATATACGACAAGTTCTTAAGACGTTATATGTTTAGTCCTGGTGATGTTATGCACAGATTGGCGCTTTTTTTTTAAAGTAAGGAAATCAACATCTTTGAAGCACGGATTAGAATGTATTAAAGTGAAATATTTTGAAAACCAAACAATCGTGCAATTTTAAATGAAAAATTCATTTATTTAATTTTTTTTTTTTTTCTCGCAAATTTTCGTTGTAATACAACCTTGTCAGGCGAGACTGTCTTATAGTTTTTTTTTTCTTCTTTCCTTCTTTCTCATGTTGGTGGTATTAACCCTGAGGGGTCGAATATACGTCAAGTTTTAAAACCCAAAAATCTTAACTTTTTGTAAAATATTTTAAAAATTCATTGATTTTCTTCGTCAGAAAAGAAATAAATCGTCATAAAAAAAAGTGATTTTTTTTTTTCATATTGAAAATACGCTTCGTTTTGATTTTGTTGCTTGTTTGATTGGATTCATTTTTTTTTGGCTGTTTACGTACTTCGGCGTCGGCAAAAGTCGCTTTTGCTTGGTTCAAAAGCTGTACCAGTACCGCTTTCTCTTTCTTTCTCCTTTCCTGTTTTTTTCTCTCTTTACTTCCTTTTTCCTATCTCTTTCTCCCTGGAAATGTTACTTTTGCCATACTTCAAACGATTCATGATGGGAAGGGGAAGGAAGACTTTTGTTTCATCAAAGAATGACTTCCTGTCTCCTTCAAAAAATGAAACTATTATTTTAGAATTTAGTTTCGCATATGAATTTAACGCAAAATGATACCCCTATTTCCAGGACATTATAGCGTTTTAGGGCAGTAATCATTTTTTTTTGCTATGGGAGATAAACTCTGTGCCTTTTTTAGACGATTATGTATAGTTTTACGATGTTTTTTGTTTAGGAGTGGAGCTTGCTACCCGGACTTAGGGTTAGTAATAGGGTTAAGGGAGGTTGTTTTTTAGATGGGGGGGCTTACTACTCGGACTTAGCGTCAGTTTTTTAGGGTGGTACTTATTGCTCGAACCTAGGTTTAATATTCTGGTAAGTCATTTTTTTTACTAACTTTTTAGCATGAAAAATCAACCCTCCAATCCTAAAAAGAATGCACATAATTCATCTATCATAGCAAAACACCAAAAAAGCTGCAATGACCCTGAAACGCACAGAGGGGGGGGACAGATTTTGAATTTGGAGAGGCATGACAAGTTGGAAAATTCAGAGTGCATGGCCCCTAGATTAGAATATTCATCCCCATTTCACATTTTTTTGCCATTTGTCACTCACATCCCTGTAATAATAATAATAATAATAATAATAATAATAATAATAATAAAACGTAAACGAAGAAAGAAGAACAACAGAACAACCGGACCCGAAAGAGACAAAACACTTCTGGAGAAAGATATGGGAAAAGCTTCAAAAACACAACAAAGATGCCAAATCCTTACAACACAACTGAGAGACCAAATCTACCACTCCCTGAACAATCGTGGACTGCTCTCTGAGGAACAAAAAAGATGCTGGAAAGGGAAAAGTGGGACGCATGATCTGCTATACATAGATCAAAAGATATTGAACGAGCTAAAAAGCAGAAAAAAAGAACATATTCAAGGCATGGACTGACTACAAGAAAGCCTATGTCAGAATCCCTCAAGCATGGATAATTGAATGCTTAAAAATATACAAGATATCCGACAGGATTATTAATCCGATTAAGAAAGCAATAGAAACATGGAAACTAGAACTGCCAGCTGAAGGACAACACCTTACTGAGATAAAAATACAGAGAGGCATTTTCCAAGGAGACTCCCTATCACCACTACTGTTTATCATAGCCATGATGCCACTCAATTACATACTCAGGAAATGTGATGCCGGATACAAGTTTACAGACACAGAACAAAGAATAAACCACCTCATGTGCATGGACGACCTGAAACTATTTGCAAAACGAAACTGGAAAAGCTAATAAATACGACCAGAATCTTCTGTCAGGACATCCAAATGGAATTCAAAATGGAAAAGTATGCACTGCTAGAGATGAAAAGGGAAAAACTGGAGACGACAGAGGACATGGAACTCCCCAACCGAGAGAAAATGAGGGTGCTAAGTGAACAGGGGAGCTATAAATATTTGGGATTTCTGGAAGCAAATATCATCAAATCTACAGAAATGAAAGAGAAGATTGGAGAAGAATATTTGTGAAGAACAAGGAAACTCTTAGAAACGAAATTATATAGCAGAAATCTAGTAAAAGGAATAAACACCTGGGAAGTATCACTAATAAGATATGCTGGACCATTCATAGACTAGATTAGAGAAGAACTCAGGCACCTTGACTAGAGGACTAGAACATTAATGACCATGCACAATGCACTTACACCCAAAAGACGATATGGAAAACTCTACATGAAAAGAAACAAAGGGGGAAGAGGACTGGTAAGTATAGAAGCGTGTGGAAGACTAAAAAAAAAGCTGAAGAAATAGATAACCCACAGCACAGAAAGGCTAGACACCATTCCAACGAACAATTTGGGAAGCACCGAAACCAGAAATAAAAATACAAGAAAAGAAAAGTGGGAAGAAAAACAACTACATAGACACTTCGTAAGACTGATAAGAGAAGAAACCAACGAAAATAGATGGTCATGACTATATATATATATATATATGTACGTGTGTATACATGCCTGTGTATGCGTATATATGTGACATGGTCTCTGACCTTGGATGTCTGGTGTCTGTTTTCAAATCTTTCCTTTTCTTATGTCCCTCCCCACCCCAAGATACTTCTTTAGTCTCCAGACAGGTGATATCACTTTCCAAGGGGCAGAGGCGGGTTTTAGGGCTGGTGATTCTTGACACGCTGACCTGATTTCTTGACAGACATTGAATACCCTCTCTGCCCTTTAAAATTTCCCAATTTCTCTTTATATATATGGCTTTTTCTTCCCTCTCCGTCATAAATCATGTAATTCCCCCCTTATAAAATTATAGATTAAATATGCTTCAAATTTCCCCCTCTCTCTAAATATGTATTAGATATGTTGTCACTCTCTCTCTCTCTCCAATTATATTTGAATTGTCGAGTGTGAATTTCTCTTTTCTCAGTTTCAAAAATGTAATCATCTAACTTGGATGCTTGACAATACCACAAGGTTGAAATAAATTATTGCATCGATGATTATATAATTTCGTGTTATTATACTTTATTTTATTCTTACTCTGTTTATTACATTGAGCTCTCATATCCGGATTTCCTCCTGGAATTTATTTCATTATAGCACACACAGATATATATATATATATATATATATATATATATATATATATATATATATATATATGAGAGAGAATATCTGTGTATGTCTATCTGAGGAGTATTATTAGACTCAATAAGTCTAATATCATATGCACATATATTTATATATGGAACGTCTTTATTTCAAGACTTCCTCAGAATTGTTGTCTGAAGAAAATAACACACAAGTACAAAATATTTGAAACAATGTTGGTAGAAACATTGTTTCAAATATTTTGTACTTGTGTGTTATTTTCTTCAATCAATCATCCTGAGGAAGTCTTGAAATAAAGACGAAATGTTGACTAACACACGAATGATATTTTTTTTTTGTTTTGCTCTTTTAATTTTCCATTACGTCGGAACACTATTTCCATTCTTTATCATATTTATATATCTACATGCATAACTATGAATCACAAGAGAGAGAGAGAGAGAAAGAGAAAGAGAGAGGGGGGTAGAGGGAGACTGTTACTACTCCTCTTGTTATTAGCGAGGAAGGGCTCTCTTCCTCTTTTTTCCTAAGTCCTTGCTACCTGAGCAATCCTCTACTTCTCGGCGATGGAAGCCATTATTCTATAAAACAAAAACAAAACAAAAACAAGAAACGCTTCTCGACTGTTCTTCATCGCTTCACACACACAGGGTTGGTTGTGTCTTGTTAACTATATTACCATCGTTTTTTTTTTTATCACTTTTGTCCATCCATAACTTTTCTCTGCCTAAATTCGAATACCAATGGCGAGCTGTCTGCTACATTTTAAATGGTCTGTCGTATCTACGGACACCCAACTACGCAGTTCTTATTTCTCTATGTTTATTACTTCGGCATCTATGTCGACATTAAACAAAAAATAATAGATGCTCGTATCATTCTCTTTAGCCATTCAGAAAAATCTCTTTTCGCCTTTAAATATAAAAATGTGATGGCGAATAATATTACTCCAGCCATTTTTTTTTCCAGTTAAAAAAAGCAAGACGAACAACTTCCAAGGTAGACATTATTAAACATTATAAAAATGTTATTTTATATATACAAAAAAATACTTAAGCTATTTTTTATGAAAAATTACTCAATATTAAAAAGAAAATTGCTCTGATGGTTTGGTATATGTCAATATGAAACATAAATACTTCATCGAACTTAAAGATTTAAAACAAGTTGTTTTAAAAAACAATTTTAAGTTTGTTTTTTTAAACTACTCTAATTTTTTAATTTTTTATATTAAAAATAAAAGCAGAAGTATTTTAGTTTGAAAAATTAAATTTTTTAATAAAATTTTCAGATTTTTTTTCTTTTTAAATTTACAATTTTCTTAAGTTTCAGAAATGCCAAACTTTAGAAAACTTTTTACAAAAAAGTTTCGAAAAATAAAATAAAACTTAAAATTTTGTATTTATTAAAAAGTTTACGGAAAATAAAACTATTATACAATGTTCAACTTTTAAATATTTCATTCTAAGTTGTTTTGATAAAAGTCGATATAATTAAAAGTTCGATTTTAGAACATTAACAAGCTGATCGAACAAGCACGTGTTCTTCGACAATTCGTGCAGTATAGTATTGACTTCTGCTCGATGTACACTTGTACAAGGCTAGAAAGGAAGTGTTGCGGTAGAAATTCCTATCTTAGTTTCCAGTTGATCTCAACTCAGGCAAATTAAAATCCGCTTTTCTCGTCTTCAGTTTTATTCCAATTTTATTTCTTTTTAACTCAATTTTATTTCTTTTTATCTAAAAAAGAAAAGAAGAAAAAAAGACACAAATCTCTTTATTTTTACCAACTACTTGGTAAAATTAAACAGATTTATTTTTTTTACAATCGGACATTTCCGTAAATCCACGGAATTTGCCGATCAATCAACTTACACTGACCTGAATTATACTCACGTCAAATATACTCAACGTCAAACCTGAAACAATGTTGTTTTTTTAAGAGTTTAATTTGAAAAAGAATCGTATCAATATAATTTTAAATTCTTGTTATAATCAAATCAAATTAAGTTTTAGGGGGGGGGGGTGTAGTACGAACATAGTACCTAATGCGTCATCTGTAAACAGGAGATCACGTGATATCAATTGCACCGTTTATAAGTCCCGTACCAAAATAAGGACCGGGCAACAGGGAATCATTGCTTTGAAGACCCCCACCTCCGAAAAAGCCGATATTAATTTATTTTTTTGTATTTTCGTTTTTTATTGGTTCCTTTAATTAAATAATGGCAATGTTGAAGATCGAGCGACTCTACGCGCAGTTTCTGCGGCGCTGCTACGGTGTCAGGCCGCGATCCGTACCCGATATTAAACTTGGTAGATAACAACTTCCGGTATTCCGTAGTTTAATTTTCTCTATATTATTTATTTATTTTTACCCCGTTCTCGTTCGTTTTTTGGACCCCGTCCGCGACTCTGCGGATTATTGTAAAAGATACCCATTTTCTCTATATAATAATGAATAGTATTGTACAAGACGTACTAACCGCAGCTGAATGTCGTTTGTGTACTACCTCCTTGGCTACGCGTCATATTTTTCCCAAAGAAAATAAAACGACCTATTTTATTATTTTCCCTGCCCCAAATCACAAATATTTCATTAGCAAAAAACATTGCATTTTATTTTCCGAAAGAAAATCAAACTGTGTAAAAAAACTAAACTGTGATTATTTATTTTTGTAAAATAAATTATTTAAAATAAAATTTAGTACAAAACTTTTATATTTTCTGAAAAAACCTAACAACAGGAAGTTTTTAATATCGGAGACAATTTCGAGCGGACACCGTTTCCGGTTGGAAGCAACTTCACTTAGAGTCGCTCGATCTTCAACAATGCCGAAATTAATTAATAAGCAAAAATGAAATAAATAAAAATTAATCCCGACTAACTCTACAACTTTTTGGAAGGGGGAAGGGGATGTATTGATTTAGTAATCAAATTTGGGTGAATATGTACCAGTATATTACCGACTGCAACTCGGAGATCACGTGACACCAATCGCACCGCCTCCCCGTCCCTTACAAAAAAAAAGGACCGGACAACCAGGGTATATTTGTAAATACATTTATTCAATTTTTTAAACCCAAAAGGAAAAAAAGGGTATCTTTTACTTTACTCAGCATACTAAAAACGCCCAAAAAACAAATTTCCAAGAAATAAAAGTAAATGTAGGCGATAAAAGTTATTAACTTACCTGTGGCATTTGTTTGTATTTTTAACCCGTTCCAATTGCTATTTATTAGAAATTAAATTATTCGTCACACCAACATCGCACAAATCCAAGATGGCGATCGTAGGGTGGTATGTAAGAGAATAATGACCGGCCGCCATTTTCATTTTGTGCAAAAAAAAAAAAAACAGCTAATAAAAACCCATGTATACTACGTAAAAATACAAAGAAATGTCACAGCTACGTAGGAAAATATCTATTCTCGGCATAGGTCGCCTTTACTTGTTGCATATTTATGTTTTTAAACACTTTCTCGTTCGTTTTTTTTTACCCTGTTCACGACTCTGCGGAGTAAAGTAAAAGATACCCAAATGGTCGCCTCTTGTACGGACTATGCTTATTAAAAAGGGCTTATCATTAATTATTTAATTAGTTTCCGTGTAAACTTTGATTGTGTTTGAAAGATAAAAGCCTAAACTTGATCTCTAAACGAAAAAAACTGCATATTTACGTGTGAAAAATAAATTATAATAAAATATGTAATCACGGCGACTAAAAAACACCCAAAATTCAGTGAATTTTGAACTTTGAAAAAATTACTTGTAAAAATCTCTTGAAAGATAAATATAAGTTTTTGGGAACTATTTCAAAGATAATTATTAAATTAAAGTCAGAAGATACTGAATTAAAAAAAAAATCCCACGTTTTACTAAAAATTAGCTAAATTATCCCCCCCCCCAAGTCATAAATTAGTAATAATCCGGCATCACTTAACCGACAAACGACTTTGTTTACCAATTGACTATCGCTATGCAAAATATATGGAAGACAAAAATGTCATAATTTATCATTTTTAACTTTATATGTAAAAATGATTTTGTAATAGTTTATAGAAGTTGAAAAATTATTATCCATTAATTTCTTTATTCTTATTAAGGTTATGAAGAAATTTAAGTGCCCTTATTTTGTTATAATAAAAAAGGAAATGTTTATTTAATTAAAATATTTATGAGTGTACGCAATTAACATCTTATTTTATTTTTAACTAAAAAGGTTCATATTTAACTTGGTATTAGTTTCTAATTTAGTAATACTCTATTATTGATGACGTCTGTTAAATACAATTATTCAATTTTTAAAATCTGTAGCCGTCATAAATTAGATTTACTTTGTAATGCGTATCAGTGTTCCTGTGACAAATCAACAAGTAAAAAAATCACATTTGTTACATTTTTCGTTTCAAAAAAACTTTCTGTTTATTTTCTTCAATAAATTAATTGCTTTTGTTCTGTTTGTATTTCAACGATTTCAATTTCAAAAAACGAACCGCCCGGTATGTTGTTCGACAGGACGCAAAAACGGTGCGACCAACATCACGTGATCTCCGCTCCGCAGCCGGCGCATATCGGTACCATACTCGTACACATTCGCCCAGATTTGTCAAGATGGACATATCAAGCATGAGTCAAATTTGGGGATCCCATAATGAAGCGAAAGCCTTTTTAAGAGAAAGAAATATTCTTAGAGGTGAACGTTCTGTGTGCAGCAGACCAATGATAGAGGTGAAAATGTCCCCCAAAAATGACACATATTCTTGGAGATGCCCTTCACATAAAGAAAGGCACATATCCATCAAAATTGGAAGGGGTGAAGCTGCCACTCCAGACTTTCATCCAACTTTTATATTTTTGGTCTGAAGAGATTCCAGTCACTAAATGTGCACGAATGACCAATCTAACAAGGAAGACGGCACTTGTGCAGATGCGTTACACAAGCTGAAATTTATTTTAGAAGAGTTCCAATGGTGTAAGAAGGGGCAGACAACTCTGTTTTTTTTAAGTACATAATTTCTAGCTTCTCCGAAAATGGACGTAATCGACGTGAATGCGATAATTTAATATTTTAAACTATATATATATATATATATATATATATATATATATATCTGTTAATCCAAACAAGAGGACTGTTCGTTTTGTTGGTTTTTAAATGAAAAAAATATACTGTTGATTTTCCCAAATTCTATTTTCTTCAATAAATGTTCTATCAATATACTAAAAAGAGAGTTGTCTGCCCCTTACACCATTGGAACTCTTCTAAAATAAATTTTCGGCTTGTGTGCCGCATCAGCACAAGTGCCAGGAAGACAGCCATGGTTTCTTGTTGCTAAAAAGTACGAAAAAAAATTTTTGTTTGTCTTTTCCTGAGAGAGAGAGTTAATTAAGGGGCAGTAACTGTGAATTGTAATTTTGAGCCAGATTTTGTCTTTAATATCTAACAACTTTGATTTTGTATTAAATTGCGATCATGGATCTGAACTTGTTCCAGTTTGAAGACGTACTTTATTTTACTTCCGAAAAAGCTAAACAGATCGATTTCTTGCAAGCCCATGGGCTTATTTCTGGCGAAGAAACCTGCAGTTGTGGCCATAACATGTGACTTGTGCCATCAACAGTGAAAAGTAAAACTGATGGATTTCTTTGGGGTTGCACGAGTGGTTACTGTGCAAGTATAACGTCAGTTAGACGTAACTCGCTGAATTTCGTTCAGTGATTTCATTCACTACAAAATTCAAATTTAAACCAAATAAATTCTTAAATTTTCCATTACTGTATTCTTTTACATTCATTTATTAATAATTAATTTACAGTTAATTGTTTTCGATGTTTCCATGCTGAATTTTATTCAGTAATTTCATTCAGTACAAAAAACTATTACATTTTCCTTGCTGAATTTCGTTCAGTGATTTAATTCACTACAAAATTCAAATTTAAACAAAATAAATTCTTAAATTTTCCATTACTGTATTCTTTTACGTTCATTTATTAATAATTAATTTCCAGTTAATTGCTTTCGATGTAATAACAACAGTTGAATAGAGTTACTGTCCCTTAATTAACTCTCTCTCAGGAAAAGACAAAAAATCTTTTTTTTCGTACTTTTAAGCAACAAGAACCCAGCCATGTTATGGTATGCCTATTTTCAAGATATTTGCACTCAGCAATTGTTAGAAAACCCTATCAAATTAGAAGGTAGATTCAAAGCCATGCATAGTCCTACAGCATCAACATTACCATCCCATTTGGATGAACTCATGTGGCGCAAACAATACGGTCGCACGGAGATTGAAGCATTCAACAATCTTCTAGTACATATTTCACATTTATATCAAGCCAATTATTTTTTTTGTTGAAAATGGATTTGGGCATTTATAACGACAGCTAACAACGAAAAAGGAGTAAAAAATAAAAAAAAAAAAAAACAAATAAGAAAAAAAATAAATGGTACGAAAGGCAAAATAAGTTAATCTTCTGCCTAACTGGTTAAGTTTATTGGGTATATGTTACGACGCTCAGCAGAGGTGCGAACGGGGTCCAAAAAACTAACGAGAACGGGGTTATAAAAATAAATATGCAACAAGTGAGTTTAACCTACGTCGAGAAGAGATATTTGTCTACTTACCTATGATATTTGTTTGTATTTTTACGTACTATAAATGGGTTTTTATTAGATGTAAAAAAAAATTCTTGTTCATTTTCAACTAGTACTTTTTTCTAGACAAGATGGCGTCTTCTACTCACTCTCTTACGAGCAAGCGCCATTTTGTATTTGCAAGTTCCTGTTACAAAACTATTGATTTCTAATAAATAGCAGTTGGAACGGTTTAAAAATACAAACAAATATCACAGGACAGTTTTAAATTAACTTTTATCGACGACAGTTACTTTTATTTGTTGTATATTTGTTTTTTTAGCGTTTTTACTCTGCTGAGTCTCGTAAAAGATGCCCAGTTTATTTGTGTTTTAACTTATTTTAAAGCGTTTTTTTTTAGTTCGATTTAAAACTAATGTATCGACGCTATGCTGAAATTGAAAACACAAAAATCTACATATTTGATCACGTGACGTCGATACATTAGTTTTATATCGAACTAAAAAAACGCTTTAAAATAACTTAAGACACAAATAAACTTATCCAGTTAGGTAGAAGAGTAACTTATTTTGCCTTTGGTACCATTTATTTGTTTCCTATTTGTTTTGTTTTTTCACCCCTTTTTCGAACTGTTAGCTGTCGTTATCAAGGTCCAAAGATTCTTTTCATTTTGTTAAATACATTTGTTCATTTTTGAAACTCAAAAGGAAATAAAAAATCACATTTGAAACATTTTTCGTTTCAAAAACTTTCTGTTGGGTATCTTTTACTTTACTCAACAGAGTCCTGAACAGGGTCAAAAAAACGAACGAGAAAGTGTTTAAAAACACATATGCAACAAGTAAAGGCGACCTACGTCAAGAATAGATATTTTCCTACGTAGCTATGACATTTGTTTGTATACATAGGTTTTTATTAGATGTCAAAAAAAAATTCTTGTTTTTTTTTTTTCACAAAAAGAAAATGGCGGCCGGTCATTATTCTCTTACATACCCCCCTTCGATCGCCATCTGTGATTTGTGCGATGTTGGTGTGACGAATAATTTAATTTCTAATAAATAGCACTTCGAACGGGTTAAAAATACAAACAAATGCCACAGGTAAGTTTGAAAATAACTTTTATCGCCTACAGTTACTTTTATTTGTTGTATATTTGTTTTTTGAGCGTTTTTAATCTGCTGAGTAAAGTAAAAGATACCCCTTCCTGTTTATTTTCTTTAATAAATTAATTGTTTTTTTGAAAATCACTTGTTTGTATTTCACATTGCGATTGCCAACTTCTCTTGACAAAAAAAACAAAAACGTAACGCTCTGTATGTTTTTGTACGGGTGACATTAATATCACGTGATCTCCGGTTTACAGACGACGCATTGGACACTATGTTCCTACATATTCAGTCTGTCCTGTGCAGTTCTAGGGTGTCCACCCTCCCAGGCTTTGCCTCCCCTCTTTGGGGAATAGTAAGTTTATTGCTTACGGCCTGAGGCGCCCCTACCGGGGAATGCCGACGGGGCTGCCCAGGCAATTTTTAATGGCCAGAGTGCTCACCTTCTCGGGTGCTGGCTTTTCAAATCCCACTTTCCGACCTTGTGTCACATACTCCTATTGTGGGTAGGTGTTAAATAATGCCTTTTGGCACTTATGCAGAACAAGAACACGAGTTGAAATTTATTTAGGAGAGGTCCAGTGGTGTAAGAAGGGGCAGACAACTCTGTTTTTTAAGTACATAATTTCTAGTTTCTCCGAAAATGGACGTAATCGACGTGAATGCCTTGAATATGCGCGAGTTATTATATTTCACCAAATTTTAATTTCTGCGATAATTTCATATTTTAAACTATAAAAAAAAAAAAAATCTGTTAATCCAAACAAGAGGACTGTTCGTTTTGTTTTTGAAATGAAAAAATATACTGTTGATTTACCCAAATTCTATTTTCTTCAATAAATGTTCTATCAATTTCTTCGAAAAAATGTTCTATTAATTGAATTTGCATGACTTCTTATTTTAAAAAAATGCATATTTTCCATTTTCGGAAAAATTGCATACTAAAAAAGAGAGTTGTCTGCCCTTACACTATTGGAACTCTTCTAAAATAAATTTGGGCTCGTGTTCCTCTTCTGCATAAATGCCAGATTTTTTTAAACACCTGGCTACATTGATCGAACAATAAATTGATTAAAAACGTTTATTTTGATAAAGTAATTTTTTTCTATTAATTTTGAAAATATCATCTTAGAGAAACTAACCTATGGTTCACGTTGGAGATTGTAAACTACGGCAGGACAAAACGTTCACTATTGTGACGTCTCACCGCTTCTTAAATCTTGTTTTCGATCCTTTGCGCACGTAAAAAGGTTATTAATAGTGAATGTTCTGTGCTGTCGTACTTTTACTAGACATAAACACAATATGACGACACTTGTAACTGTTTCTTATCGAAATACAACGAAATCCCATGGAAGTGTTCCCCTTAAAAAAAAATAATAAATAAATTATTTTCTTGTTGCTTTCGTGATTTATTTTACTTATAATATCATAATTTTATAACACTTTCGAGGTTCCATAGTTATGTTATTTATTCAATATGGCGGGAGACCAGGTGTAGGAAAATAAAGAATTAAACGTCTTTTTAAAATTCATTTTTTTTTTTTGCCTAAGGTAACTGGTTGCAATTTATGTCGGGATTGAAATTAAAAATTAAAAAAGATTTATTTTGATTACTATAAATTAAGCACTAAATTACAATAATATTCGAAGAAAAAAAATTACAAGAAAAATAATCTTTTTCTATTTCGGAGGGATTGTTGAGTTGATAATTATGAATAAAATGCCGCCTTCTAAGCTACAGCCTGCACATAAAAAATGTCTGGGAAAAATTCATGAAAAAAATACCATCTCTATATTAATCAAATTTTGAGTGTTTCACACCTCTACGTGACTTACTATTTACTATTAATAGAATATTTATTGAAATAAAAAAGCAACAGCATAAAATAAAACGATTTTTAAAAATCGTATGTGAAAAAAAATTAATTACGAAATTAAATCTTTCACAATGCATTTTTGTTTCCATTTTAATCTTTTATTGACGAAATTTAAAAAAAAATCCAAATTTAGAAAAAAATAATTTCAGTATTTTACGTACGTTGGTAAAAGTAAAGATCGACGGTGTAAACAATGGGTAAATTTGTCGTTTCCTGCTCAAAATGTCGGACAACTCTGACGTTAATGAATCGTCTGTAATTTCCGACCTCAAAAATGAGTAAGTAAACCCAAATAAATTGTTTTATTAAACTAATTTCCAAACTGCGTTTTCATTTAAAATACTTTATGGTAAATTGAAATTAGTCCAAAATAATTTATATGGGTTTACTTTACTTAGTCATTTATGAGGTGAGAAAATCGGAAACGATCCATTGACATCAGAGTTGTCCCCCATTTTGAGCAAGAAACGACAAATTTACCACATAATATGATAAAAAATGGTTTTATGTTGTTTTTTTTAATATATTATTAAATAAGTAACTATTTCGAGTTAAAATCTGTTTAGTATCACGCATGTAATGGGAAGAAAAACACGTTTGAAATCTATAATCGTCTATACGTTAATTTTATTCGAACTTTTTGAAGGGAGAAACTGTTTAAACCGACCGTCGATCTTTCCCATTCCCTTTACGTGTAAGAAATCACGTAAAATTGAACACATGCTAATTATTCGTTTCGGTTGTATTGTTTAACGCGACTTCCAAGATACGTTTCATCATCCCTATTAATAAAACGATCAGACACGATCTCGTGTGTGTGTTTCTTTCGTATACGTAACTTTGATTAAAATACATATTGAATTATTATTATTTGTACTTATCAATCGAATATTTAGTGAAATCAAAAATAAAATAAGGGAAATCTTAAACAATCTTTTTTAAATTCTATTTTTTACCAAAAAAAAAGTCCTATAAACATGACTATATTGGCTAGGAGCAAAGTATAGTATCTGTTTTGATAATACATTTAATCTTTTTTGTACTCGGTCAGTGAAGAAGTCCTTCTAGACTGAGGCAATTTTTGTCATAAATCAGAGTGCCTCTTTTTGGATAGCTGTATTTTCCGCACAAGATGTGGGTAAACTCTGTCCTCGTAGGGAGGCAAGTAAATAGGGATTATATTTTGAATTATCTTTCTCTATGCCATACACCGGGCAACGCCGAGTAAATACGGCCAGTTACCCAGATTATAAAACATTTTTAATGTTAAAATGTCATTTTTATAATTCGTCTTATTTTAATTTTGATGCCATTTTTGTAGTCACAGCTTGTCTTTTCGATCGCTCCATCATCATCATCACCATCGATGAACTCGTTAATTAATCCCTATTTACTTGCCTCCCCACGAGGGCAGACTTAGACACAAAGTTTGTTTTTAATGTGAAAAAATACAGCTTCTCCCCATCTCCCCCAAACGGCACTCTGGGTTGGGACAAAAAAATTAAATTGCCTCAGTCTAGAAGGAGTTCTCTTTCAGTGACTGAGGACAGAACAGATACTACATTTTGAACACATTTATTAAAACAGGCCATATTCAGAGAAACTTAAACTGTATCTATTAATTGAATTAAATTAATAATTATTTTAGTGTTCGTTAATTACAAAAATAATATAGTATAAAAAAAAATGATGATCACAGATAATTCATTTAATCATTATGTTTTAATCTTCTGAAATAATTAAAACAAATAAATTGTTATTAAAATGTTATATAGGGTGGGCAAAAATAAGTGTCCTATTTTTAAAAATTCATAACTTTTTTATTTATTGATTTTTAAAAAATTTTTTTTTTAGAATAAGTAAAGGACCCCTTCCGAAGCAAGCATGAGCCGTATTAGCCCTAAGGAATGTACCCTCATTTAGAAAACATTATTTTTGCTTAAAAAACTCAAAACAGTGTAAAAAACAATACTTTAGTTTTTGTAAGTTTTAAGAAGTGTTTTTCGGCTAAAATTTGTTTTGTTTATTTCAAAAAATCTCGGAAGGGTCAGTCTACACACACATAAAGTTTGGTGAGTTTAACTTTTATTTTGTGGAAGTTATTCAAATTCAAGTTATTGAAATTTAAAGATAGGACCCTTATTTTGGCCCACCCTGTAAATATATAAAATAAATGGAGTATTTCTTAAGATGTGTGTGCGCGCATGCGCGCACAGGAATGATAAGTACTGTTGACTTCCCTTTTTTTATTTTTAGCGCCAAAAGTTTTTAAAAATTGGAGGGAAAAGGTCAGTCGGAAACTGTGGGTAAAACACCCACAGTTTCCGACATGATATTTTTGATAACAACAAACATTAAAAGCTTACACAGAGTATTTATTTGTGATTACCCGGCGTTGCCCGGGAGTAATTTTTACTTTCATTATTTTAAACCAAACTATTATTTTTTGATCGGATTTTGAAAATTAAATTTAATCCTTTCGGTATCGTTTTGATCATTCAATAAACTATTGAACCTAATTGTTATAAAACTTATTGTTATTAAGGTAATGTTGTTGTTGTTTTTTTGTTTTTTTCTATTTATAAAATTATTGGGTGTAAATAGCTTTCAAAACTTTCAATCGTTTATACATGAAGATTTACTAAGAATTAAAAATAATTTAAAGCCAGAAATAACTTTTTATTCGATAGTTGAAACGCTTTCAAATTTCGAAGTGTCATGAAGTAATTCACCTTTTTTTTTTTTAATTATTAACAGGACATTAAAATGGCTGACTTATGTACAATTAACCGAAATGCATTATGGTGGATTCAATCTTGTAATTAAATATATATATATTTTTTTTAATTTACGTTACTGCATTTTTTATTCCAATGAATATTCGATTAATAGTAAATAAATAAATACTTTAATGTGCAAGGCAAGTCACGTAGAGGCGAGAAACACATACACATGAGAAGCGGTCAGACAATTTTTTAAATAAGGACATTGCAGGAGGGGTGGCGGGTCTCTGTTTACCTTAGTGCATTTATTTTTGTCCTAGCTCCCCCCCCCCGTTTTTTGTTTTTTTTCTACCCCAATTTAAGTTTTTTAATTCCCCACGTCCTTTCCCGATTAGGTGACAGATAGCCTGATTTGCCAGAGATGCAGGTCACCTTTCGAGATTTTCGAAAGAGGTGATAAAAATAAAACGTTCGGGCCTGCATCGCGTTTCGACTGGCAAATCCGCATATCTGCCACAACTTAGAAATGGGGGATCCTTGTACTAACACTGGGATTTTTTTCATTGTACATAAATTCACTTTTTTTTGTATATAAAATTTTTATTACCCAAATCCCCCATCTCATATTGTGTAATTATGGGTTTTAAGTAGGATAGTCATGGTATAAATTCTTTTGGTGTATGGTGCATGATTGTAGTGTGAATGTGGTATTTTGGTGAATGATGGTCACGAATGAAACTAGCCAAGTTAGCCAAGTCAGAGTAAGTTAGTGAAGACCGATCTTTTCCCACCCCATTTTGGCCTTGTGCCGCATTTTTGTAATTTATTGCAAAATAAATATTCTCTGTCTACCTTAGACTCATTCATTGATACGTACTTACTTAATAAGTACTACTTATAAATGACATTTTACTCCTATTACTGGGTCAACTGAGACTCATCGTAATATTTGTTGGTTTATAATTGTAGGTGCTAATACGAACAATGTGGTTTCGCTTTACGACCCAGTAGTTAAAATATTTAGTAGTTAATATTTTAGATTAAGACCCCCACTCCACCCCACCCCCACCCCCGTAAAAAATAAAAATAACATAAAAATGAAATGAGATTTTTCATTTAAACAATTACATGTGAACACCCTAGAAAACTTGGCAGAAAGAAGAGAAAAAAACGAAAACAACAAAAAAAACACAATTATTTTAGAATTTAGAGTGGGAAATCAGTTTCATATACTCTCCAAAAACTACACCAAAAAAGGAAATATTCTTTTCTTCTTGAATGTTTTCGCTCTGGCCATGCCTTGCCCCCCCCCTCCCCCCGCAATTCCTTTCATTAACCGAAAAGAAACGCTAAAAACTACCCCCCAAGAAAAAAACGAACTTCCTGTCATTAACCTAAAAGAAAGAAAAAAAAACATTACCCTATTCTATGCAAAGAAAAAAAATCAGGGAAAGCTATCTTCAATCTTTCTGAAAATGACACAAAACTTTATTTACGTAGTTACTTAATGTGTTTTTTTTTAAATCTAAGCATGGGTGTAGAAATACCTGGCATAAAAACTTTATTTAAGTAGTTACTTAATGTGTGTGTTTTTTTATCTAAGCATGGGTGTAGAAATACCTGGCATAAAAACTTTATTTAAGTAGTTACTTAAGGTCTGTTTTTTTTTATCTAAGCATGGGTGTAGAAATACCTGGCATAAAACTTTATTTAAGTAGTTACTTAAGGTCTGTTTTTTTTATCTAAGCATGGGTGTAGAAATACCTGGCATAAAAACTTTATTTAAGTAGTTACTTAATGTGTTTTGTTTTTGTTTTTTTGTTTTTTATTTAAGCATGGGTGTAGAAATACCTGGCATAAAAACTTTATTTAAGTAGTTACTTAATGTGTTTTTTTTTTTTTGTTTTTTTTATCTAAGCATGGGCGTAGAAATACCTGGCACAGAATTACTTCTCTCTGTGAGATGGACCTGTAGATCTTGTCAGATCATTCATATAGAAGAAGGAGAACTCTGATCTGATGGAAAAATTGTTTACTTACTACCGACGTCTTGACACTAAACCCCTGGAGGACGGAGGCCTTCTTATTTCCTTCAGCTGGAGACTCAAACAAAAATGTCCGGTTTTCAAATCTACAATTTGCTTAAGGAGTAGACTGGGCTGCTTGTCTTCTGACGGGTTTAGGGTACAAGTTTGACAGCTTGTCTAGCTGTTTCTGGCTAGTAGTACAGAATCCATATCTCTTAGCACTACCGAAGAGAGGCTGCTCTATCAATAGTTCTATAATATCGGGATAACTTTTGTTCCATGTCAGCCGGTTCAGTCTCTCAGCAACTTCGGTTGGTTGAGGACTTCAGGATGGGGTAATACCAGTCGAGGATTCGTTCTTGACAATCAGTCCAGTAGGAATTGGGCCATTTCGGTGGGCTTTTATCTGCCGGGCTGAGGTATACTGTCCTGGGTTGTCCTAAAAGGTGCATCCTCCCAGACCTTGTCTAGCCTCTTTGGTGAGAAGTAAGTTTATTGCTTGCTACCTGAGGCGCTCTTACCAGGGAATGCTGACAGGACTGCCCAGGCTATTTTTGCTAGGCCAGAGTGCTCCTCCTTTAGGGGCGCTGGCTTGACTCTTCCCCCACCTTCCGACCTTGTATCACATATTGCTGTGGTGGGAAGCAATTAAATACCTGCACAGAATTAGGAACCTGCACGTATCTCCTGTGGGCTTTCCCAATAGATTAAGACTTGGCTAATAGTCTACTCGTGTGAACTTTGTTTTTTGACATTCAACAAACACAAACTTTGTCCAACCCACTTTATCTAAAAAAAATACAAATGATAATAAAGAGTAACACGTTCAAACCAGACCGCCCCCCTCCCATGCACAAACACAATCAAATCCCCTCCTCCCTTGAGGCTCTCCTCTGCAAATATTCGAGGACTTAGAACCAACCTCGATGATGTAGAATCCTTCCTCCTTGTAAACTCTCCAGATATTTTCGCACTAAGCAAAACTAATCTATACTTCTTACTCTCTTCTAACCTTAACCTCTAATCGTTTAGAAATTCCATGATACCTTCCACTCTGCCGTAAATACTCTGCCAAACATATGCACAGGCTTGGAATCTAAATTCGTAACAGTCTCCCCTTGACTAGAGAACTTAGCTTGATCTTCAGATTGTAGGCTAACTTGTGTTTTAGATTAACATTACAACATAGCATTAGTATATATATATATATATATATATATATAATGAATGCTTTTATTCAAACATGTACAAGGTCTGCTACACTGGCATGTCGATGTTATCGATCTACAGCTCACAAGAGCTGAGGTCTCATCAGGCAGAAAATTATTTTTTGATCCAACCTGGTTGCTGAATTCCAGGGAGAGTTTCTCCCTGGAATAAAAGCATTCACAATACAGCTCTATATTTTTTATTGAGCACTCTTTTATAAACCCGGTTTGATTCCCTTTGGATTTCTACCCTGTGGATTTTTACCCTACCTGGATTACTATATATATATATATATATATATATATATATATATATATATATAATATTTATAAATATTAAATTATTTATACCTACAGACGCTAGCGTTTCAAGCTTATTGCTCTCATCAGTGCAGGGAAGTAACAATTTCAGACGGTCGGGAGGCGCGAACCCGGTACACAGAGTCAGCCATATCCACTCGGCCCACGGAAACTGTCATGTAATTTAGGGAAATTAAGATCTATATGTACGTAGAAGCGGGCACAGATAGAAGACTAGTCGAGAGTGTTCGACGAACGTATTCGGAACTTTGCATTAGAGCTTTTTGACAGTCTATTTTTAACTTCCCGAGAGTGCTCAACTTTAATTTCTTAAAGGGGCTTAGTATAATATTTATAAATAAATATTAAATTATTTATATATATATATATATATATATATATATTTTCTCTACCGTTCTCACTAGACCCTGGACAATACCCTACTCGACTATGACTCCGATAGTATAGATGAAGTACTTTCCGAGAATCCAAGCACCCAAATCCATGTAGTTTTTTGGGATTTTAATGTCCACCATAGAGATCGGCTTGGTTTCTCGAGCTACACAGACCAAGCTGGTAACGGCACACATAGTTTTTCGATTGCACATTCCCTCTCACAAACAGTCAGTTTCCCAGATCGTGATGACCAGCTAACTTCACTTCTTTACCTATTCTTGAGAACACTGCCTAAGGCTTGTATGACAGATGCCCATAGCTAATTGGGAATGCTGATCACCTAGTAATAATGCTTGATATCACCATAAACCTCCAAGCGCGAACCGAAACGCCGTTACTCAAAACAATGAGATATTACCAAATTGCTATCAGAGATGCACCTTGGAGTAAAAAATTTTTCTTTTCTCACCGCTGAACAGTGCGCAAAGGACGTAACTGAATGGGTTAAAGCAGATATAGAAACATGTCCCGATGTGGAAATTCTACAGTAAACCAGGCAACAAACATTCTGCCATTTCGACGGCCATAAGTCAGCTACAAATAGACAAAAATTTATAGCATCAAGAAACCATTGTAAGAGTGTAATAATCTCAGCTAAGATGAGATTATTACACTTTTACAATGGTTTCTTGATGCTATAAATTTTTGTCTATTTGTAGCTGACTTATGTATACTGAGATGACCAGAAAATGCATCAAGTCACAGAAATTAGGAACTTGTAATTTCTGAAAAATCTATAATAATGTGGTAAACAATGGGCAATCAATATTCTCCCACTATGATGTCACTCGCACAGCTATTGATAAAGCTGAACTGCTTGCCCAGCGGTTCGTCTTAAATTCCACCTTGGACTCAAAACCATTCCCTCTCTAATTTCCCATTTCTGTATTCGATGATCTGATCATCACCCCTTCCCATGTTCAGAATATCATTAAAAACCATGACACCTGAAAGCATGTGGACTAAATCTTATCCCTGCTATAATAATAAAGAAATGCTCTGCTGAGCTGGCCCCTGTCACCTCTAAACTCTATAACAAATGCCTTACCAAATTTTGCTTCCCTGATAGCTGGAAGATTGCCTTTGTGGTACCAGTTTTTAAAAACTGACCTAAAATACTATCGCCTCATAAGTCTCCTCCCACTTTTCGCTAAAATCTTTGAATCATTAATCAATCTAACGATAGTTCACTATCTCAAAAATGGTAAACTTCTTTCTGATCAACAATATGGATTTAGGCAATCTTGCTCAACCGAGATATTCTAACTGTCATCTCTGAACACATATACCATACACTGGTGATGCTGGAGCGACAGCACTTGATATATCCAAGGCCTTTGACAAGGTCTGGCATGAAAATTAATTTGTATGGTATTACTTAACCAATACTTATTATAAGCAGATCCTTCTTAGCTTAAAGAAATATCCAGGTTGTTCTTGATGACCGTACATTCGAAAAACGTCACATAAATGCGGGTGTGTTATAGGAGTTGATACTTGGACCCTTCTTATTCTTGATCTTCATAATCGATCTCCCTGATGCAATCGTGTCCGAGATGGGTATATTTGCTGATGACACCATGATGTATTCTTGAACTGCGGGCAGATGAAATACACCCATATCCAAGGCAATAACTGAATTCTTTGAAAATGACTTCCAGTCTGTAGTAGAATGGCGCCAAACATGAATGGTTACATTTAATGTTACCAAAACAAAGCTCCTTCCGTTTAACAGTTCTAAGAAACCACCTACAACACTGATGGCCGTGGCTGATAGCGCCTTTCCTGAGAGCCCGGTACTGCCAAATCTGCTGCAAAGATGGTGGGCTCCCTCTACCAGGCTAGAAATCTTCTTACACCTGCCAGTATCCTAGATCTCTATAAAACCACTGTTCACCAATGCATGGAATATTTATTGCCAACCTCTTGGACTGAGTTAAAAAAAAGTATATCTAATCTAACAATTCCCGCACTGTCTACCAAGCTCCAGCCCCGGACCCATCGCCGAAATGTTGCATCCCTATACTTGTTTTCTTTTTCTTTCTTTTAATGTATATCGCTCATGACAAAGTAAACCGAAAAGTCCACTTTCTACTCCCCTAAAGTACTTTTACAAGTACTTCCACTGAATGTGCTCAAATGAACTTAGTGCACTTGTACCCTCTCAACGTAAATATCCCAGATCAACCAGACTAGCAGCAAAATCCCACCCCTTCATTGTAGATGTCCTCAGATGCTGTTGAACTTTCTACTCTAATAGCTTCTTTCCTTAGACGGCTTGGTTTTGGGATTCCCTTCTTGCTCCGTTTCCCTGACTGTACCAACGTGCAGTAATTTAAATGTAATGTGAACAACTATCTTTCTACACAACTCTCCACTTAGGATTTGCTCTATATATCTGACCCCTAATCACAGTAATCTCTTACTTCTCAGTGGCAATATGCGTCGTTTGGGGGTGAAGAAAAGTTATTTAAAAGTACACTTTGCGTTGAATAGTTTAAAAAGTTTTTTTTAAATAAACTTCCTTTTTAGAGACAAATAAACTAAAACCGAACAAAAAAAGAAACAAAATTGAATGCACTTGAACATGAAACAACTGGACACTTTCTTATTGGCAAAAAGAAAACGTAAAAAAATGCCTTCTTCTCAACATTTGGGGGGGGGGGCAGCGATCCCCGTCCCCTCAAATCTTGGCCTTTTGGCTAAGATCAAAGTGTAGTATCTGTTCCGATGGATACTGCACCCTATAGACTGCTATCGTCTTGGCCTTCAGGGCTTGATTTATGCCGGTCTATGGGTCTGTCCTGTGCAGTTCTAGGAGATCCACCCTCCCAGGCTTTGCTTCCCCTCTTTGGGAAGGAGTAAGTTTATTGCTTACTGCCTGAGGCGCCCCTACTGGGGAATGCCGACGAGCTGCCCAGGCAATTTTTAATGGCCAGAGTGCTCATCTTCTCGGGCGCTGGCTTTTCAAACCCCACTTTCCCAACCCGACCTTGGGTCACATCTTACTTATGGGAGAAAGATAAAAACTGGCCTTGTGCCTAACTCATGGAGAGGAGTAAATAAATACCCTCCATTTCACACAAAATCCCCTTTCCCTCCAAAAGGTTGTCTGTCCCTTTTTACCGCTTATTTTTCCGGAAATGGATGCTCATTTTAGGTTAAATTCATATACGAAAGTCGTCCCCCACACTAAAGTTTAAAATATATTTTTTTCAAATTCCTTTTTTGCAGATATTTTTAGCAGGCAGTTTATATGTAATCGCCTAAAAAAGTAGAATCTCATTTTTATTTTTTGCTAACATGCGATGGCACTTAAATTCCTTTTGGCTAAGATCAAAGTGTAGTATCTGTTCCGATGGATACTGCACCCCATAGACTGGTATTATCTTGGCCTTCACGGCTTGATTTACGCCCGTCTATGGGTCTGTCCTGTGCAGTTCTAGGAGGTCCACCCTCCCAGGCTTCGCCTCCCCTCTTTGGGGAGGAGTAAGTTTATTGCTTACTGCCTGAGGCGCCCCTACCGGAGAATGCCGACGGGGCTGCCCAGGCAATTTTTAAACCCCACTTTCCTGACCCGACCTTGGGTCACGTCTTACTTGTGGGAGTAAGATAAAAACTGGCCTTGTGCCTAACTCCTGGAGAGGAGTAAATCAATACTCAATAAGTTTATTAGTTCTGTTGAATAACTTCACTTGGTCATGGCGACCAAATGTGACGTCATGACATTTTCACCGGTGTTAAACCAAGAAAAACCTCCGCTGTATTATTTTGGCCTTTTTTTGGGGGGGGGGGGGGGGTTAAAATAACAGGGGATATTATTTTAGGTCTAACACGGGTGGAAATGTTATGATTCCCCCTTTCCAGGCCATTCAAACATTTTAGGGCAATTAACTTTTTTACCACTAACCCTAAGTCCGCCCAGCAAAGTCGTAAAACCACACGTAATCGCTTTAAAAAATAAAAACCACCCACCCCGCTTGAAAAGCAATGCATAGAATTTATCTCCCATCGCCAAAAGAAAATTGGTTAATGTCCTAAAAAGTTAGAATTGCCCGGAAATGGTGGATCATTTTATGTTAAAATTATATGCAATACTGATTCCCCAATGTGCGTTCTAAAATAATTGTTGTTTTTTTCCTTCCGCGAAAAATGAGTAATACAATCCATATATTTTTTAAATGTATTTTTCTTTTCACCACCCGGACTTAGGGTTAGTAGTAAAAAGGGTGCGTGTTTTTTTAATGATGTAATCTTTAAAAGAATGCAGTATTTATAAAGTATCGGAAAAATGTTTAAAAATGAAATGAAATTTTTAAAAATTTCAAGAAAAATTATTTACAAACCAAGAGTTTATTGATCATTGTGAAAAAAATTAAATATAAAAACATTTTTTTTTTAATTTTTAAAAAATTAATTTATTTTTACATTGGTGGGCTTTTGCCCGTATTTGAATTATTTTGGTGGACTTATTGTCCGGGGGATTTTGTCCGGTGGGCTTTTGTCGTGCCACCATTTTATTTACCCCCCCCCCCACACACACACACACATACACATCCTAAAGTGAGGGATACAGCTGTGTGTGTCCCCCCCCCCCTCCCCAAGAAAATTTTCCGTGATCGAACCGGTCGGCAATTCTCTGTGAAGGCGTCTCGGGCGATAGGAAATAAACCATAAAGAGGAGGTAATAATGCTTGGGAGGATGGCTGTAGTCATTTATTGTGTATTTATTTATACTATTTAAGCATTTCCATTAGTTGTTGAAAATATCAGCAACAAGTGAGCAACAGTTTCCGGTTTAACTTTCCCTCCAAATTTGAAAAAATAAAATTGGCGCAAAATTCACTTTCCCTCTGAATGAAAAGGACATTTGTCATTTTGTATATATATATATATATATATATATATATATTATTTATATATTATTTTTTTTTTGGGGGGGGGGGGGGGTCTTTTGGTCCATATGTATATAAAAATATATAAAAATATAGTCTTACCAAGCTGGCGTTGCTCGAAAAAAAAATTACTTTCGAATTTTCTTTTAACTATCTATGCCGTTTGTTTGTTTTTTAGCAAATTATGGGTATCTTTTACGAGGCTCAGCAGAGTAAAAACGCTAAAAAAACAAATATACAACAAATAAAAGTAACTGTCGTCGATAAAAGTTAATTTAAACTGCTATTTATTAGAAATCAATAGTTTTGTCACACGAACTTGCAAATACAAAATGGCGCTTGCTCGTAAGAGAGTAAGGACAAGACGCCATTTTGTCTAGAAAAAGTACGAGTTAAAAATGAACAAGAATTTTTTTTTTACATCTAATAAAAACCCATTTATAGTACGTAAAAATACAAACAAATATAATAGGTAAGTAGACAAATATCTCTTCTCGACGTAGGTTAAACTCACTTGTTGCATATTTATTTTTATAACCCCGTTCTTGTTAGTTTTTTGGACCCCGTTCGCGCCTCTGCTGAGCGTCGTAACATATACCCGCAAATTATTTTTTTAAATACAATTTTGTGATTTAATTTTAATTATTTGGGGCATTGTTGGGTCAATGGTCATTAAATGGCAAACCAGAAGAGTACCCGACTCAAAGTCAGCTGCAAACGGTGTTCGATCAGATTTAGTTCCTGATATTAAACTTCATCCGTAATATAATTTCCAGCAAGAGTTTCAGTTTTCCAAATTAATTAATTCATTTATTAAATTGTTAGGTGAAAATACAGAATAGTTACCCCCCCCCCCCATGTTAAGAATGTCATTATTTCAGCACGGTCCGTAAACTGCGGAAGATTATTTAGAAAGCCATTCTGGGGAGGAGGGCTTTCTTAACTATTCTGTACTTTCACCTAACAATTTAATAAATAAATTAATGAATAAAAAATAGTACAAAACTTGGCAAAACAGAATAGTAAGCGACCCAAAACAGAAAGTCTTTAATATCAGGAACTAAATCTGACCGAACACCGTTTGCTGCTGACTTTGAGTCGGGTACTCTTTTGGTTTTCCCATTAAATTAGTAATTAAAACACATTATTATAAAACTGAATGAGAGTAAAAAAGAAATAAATAAATAATACAGCTTCCGGGTATATGTTACGACGCTCAGCACAGTCGCGAACGGGGTCCAAAAAATGAACGAGAAAGGGTTTAAAAGCATAAATTTGCAACAAGTGAAGTTGACCTGCGACGAGAATAGATATTTTTCTATTTACCTATGTAATTTGTTTTTATTTTTACGTATTATAAATGGGTTTTTATTAGATGTAAAAAAAAAAAAATGTATTGTTTTTTTCCCAAAGGCTTGCACAAAATTCAAGATGGCGATTCACGTGCTCCCTTACGAAATACCCCCCCAAAAGCAGCCATGTTTTTCCCAACTTACGGTGTCAAAACTATTGATTTCTAATAAATAGCGGTTGTAACGGTCTAAAAATACAAACAAATAGCACATGCAAGTTTGAAACTAACTTTTACAGCTTACAGTTACTTTTATTTGTTGTAAATTTGTTTTTTTAGCGTTTTTACTCTGCTGAGTCTCGTAAAAGATGCCCCAGCTTCCTATTCCAGTTGCTTCTTTCCAAGAATTGAAGGCTTGTGGAACTCTCGTCCTGCTGACTGTTTTCCTCCTACCTATAATCTTGTTCTTTTCAAGACTACGGTCAAAAGTCATCTCCTGTCTTTGCGATAACCATCTTTCGTTCTTTTTAGTTTCTTTCATCAAGTGGCTTCATGCCTTGTCTGTAGTAATTTCCATAAACAACAAAGACAAAAAATGTATAAATATTGAAAATGTGATTAAAATTGGACAATTACCTGATTTTAGATAGATTTTTTTTGAAATATACTTTTTGCAGCAAATTATTATTTTCATTCTCTAGATGATAATTGGCAAAAGTGTAGGCACTTCTGCATTTTTTATGAACACGCAGCCGATTAAGAAATCGAAATTGAAGAGTTCCGTTTAGTTTTCTCCAAGTCCCATTTATTCAGAATTCACCGGAAGTCGAATTTACCGGGAGTGGATGTAGAATTTAGTAGAATGGAGTTAAATGATTTGAATCTTCGCGACATTGGTAATTTAATGAACCAGACGCAGAAAACAATTGATTTTTTACAGGCACATCGCCTGATTTCTTGCAGTCGGACATGCCGGTCATGTCAAAGACAGATGCAGATGGTAAGGCACAATGGAAGTGATGGATTTATTTGGAAATGCGCACGGAATCTCAAACAAAACTTTTCTACTACAATATATTTAAAAAAAAAACAAAATCAATGTTGACCAAAAAATTCATTCCCCCCCACCCAAATCAAAACTTTACATTTTTATTTATAAAATTTTTAATTCATATAATAAAAAAAAGAAATTGTTAATTGTTTCTTGTTACCCAAAAACAAATCAGTCTTGCATTTTTTTTTTAAGTTGTAAATAAGTAACTTCCGGTTGAATTACTTCCCTTTATTTTCAGTAGAAGGACAGAAAATCTGCGTGTTCATAAAAAATGCAGAAGTGCCAAAGTGTAGTATACTTAACCACACAAAAAGGGGGGGGGGAACAAATATGCAACAAATAATTTTTACCAAACGCAAGAAAATTTAATTCTCTATCGACCTGCATAGTTTTTCAGTTCTGAAACTTTTTGTAAGTGTTTTTAATTTTAGCATTTTTTTCTATCCTCAAACGCTTCTTAAAAAAAATGTATGTTCATGTTAAGCCGAAAGTATCGATATATTGCAACTTATTTTGAAGTGAAAAACTTTACAACAGTTTCAGTAAGTTAAAAATATACAGATCGGCCGAAAATGAAATTTGAATATTTTGGTGACAGTTATTAGTTGTATTTTTGTTTAATTTTAGATCTTTTAGTTGTTAAATATACGACATAGAAGCTAAAAATAAACTAAATTATGGTGACCATGTTGAATCCATTTATTTTTACAAGCCTTCGAGGAAACGATACAAAATTTGAAAAATAAGAAAAAAAAAAAAATACACTTAAAAAAAGTTTTTACAAGCCTTCGAGGCTACGAAACAAATTCTAAAAATAAAACGCTTACAAAAACTCACAGAACTGAAAAACTATGCATTTCGATAGAAAATTAAATTTTCTTGCATTTGGTGAAAGTTATTTGTTGCATATTTGTTTTTTTTCCCCTCTTTTTTGTGCTGTTTACTATACTGCACTTTCGCCGATAATTCCTACTTTCACTTCTTTTTTAGGGGACAAAATTCACTGTAAACATTATTTTTTTCCAAACAGAATTTTTTAGATTCTATGATATTAAAAAATAAAAAAATTAATATCAGTTTTTTAAAATTTTATTTCCTTCAAATGATGCAAAGATGTTCGCAATTAAATTATTTTTATAAATGTTTTGTGGTTAAAATCCTACCAATGCCCTAGTCATACACATGAACACTTTTACCTACAACTTCGACTTTACAAACTGCACCCTCCTCAAGACTGAGTCCTCTATCCTATGCCACAAGTGCATCAAAAGCGCTCTAATCCTTCTCCCATCACCATCTAAGGCATCAATTGCATTCAAACAATGCAATACCCTACCACTGCAGTATCAACTCCGACCCCGGCTAAGTACTATTCATTATTGCCAGTTATCCATGTTTCCCCTTTTTTCTTTCTTATTCCCTTTTCCAATTAAGGTTTTTTTCGCACGTGCTGCATATTTTCAAATTAGTTACGCACGTGCCAAAACGCATCCCATGTTGCATCTTTTTTCCTATGTTTTGCCGTTTTTTCTTTAATAAATTCAAAATCTTCACCTTTTCTGAAGATGTTCATTGATCCGAATGAAACTGGTAAAAATCTCCTGTTTGTTTGTTTTTTAAATTTCTTCCGTTGTTTGTTTTTCATACATCCCAAGACAAATAAAATGAATTTCCCAAACAACACTTTTTCACTACTTTTATGTCTCCTTACAAAGATTAAAATCAAGACATAATGATATTTAACCTTATGTCTAGAATCCCTATTCCAATTTTGATCAAAATTCATTACATGATTTTGATTCTAGAAAATATCTAAAATTTAAGACTTAAGCTTAAGGAGTCTTTAGAAGAAATTGAAATTCAGGGAATCTTCCTAGATTGGTGTCTAATGACTATGGATCAAATTTAATGCAAATCTGAAATATTTGAATTTTCAACTAGGAGATGGTACCCATATTATGACTCATAAAAATCCTTTAAAATATTCCAAAGAAACTGAAATTTAGGAAATATTTATTAATTGATTTCTAATACCTATTGTTAAAATTTAACAAAAATCGAAGTTATCTCTCCACCCGCTCTTTACAAAAACTAAATTAAACTAAATATAGCCCACATTACCATTCCTTACACCTAGCAGCTGTGTTAAAAAATTCATAATGATCAGTTAATTAGTTTACGATTGAATCCTGTACATACAAATATATAAAAAGAGATATAAGGTGGACCTATTTTTTTCTTTTACTAATGTCATCGCTTATCAAGGCCCAAGGGCCACTTGAGGATAGGGGTTCATGAATTTGTCAGGTGGACGGTGAGACCACACCGTGATGGTTGGTAACGATGTTTTAAACTAGGCAGAATTTGTTTACATTGGACTTGAAAACGACTATGCTGTAGTCAGTTGGGAAGCAACCCTGTGGCATTGTGTTCCACGGACGGTTAGTTCTAGGAAAGAAACTTTGCTTATGGAAGTTCCATTTAGTTTTACATACACAGAGGAAGAAAGGGGAATTATTGACAGTTGTTGCATCTATATTTATTTACTCCTCTGCAGGAGTTAGGCACAAGGCCAGTTTTATCTTACTCCCACAAGTAAGATGTGACCACAGCTTGGGTCGAGTAAGTGGGGTTTGAAAAGCCAGCGCCCGAGAAAGTGAGCACTCTGGCCATTAAAAATTGCCTGGGCAGCCCCGTCGGCATTCCCCGGTATGTAACACGCAATAAGTTCAAATTTTTTTTTAAGTTCATCTTTAAAAAAAAAGATAGTTTCCTCCTCTCATATCTGTTTATGTAAAGTTAGGTATGTGTATATGTTTATATATTTGTATGTACAGGATTCACTCCTAAACTAATTAACCGATCACTGACCAGGAAATTTTTTTCTTCTAAATGATGATCATCAGGAAATCGATCCATATTATTTTTAAAAGTATTGACATGAGTTACATTCTGCACATCTGGCAAAACTTGTTCCAGTAATTAACTAATCTCTCTCTGTTGTTTTGCCGAGAGGCCAGTTGGTGAAGATGCGATGCTTGTTGGGGATAGCCATTATGTTGTCTCCAGGATGCGTTTGTTTTGTAGAAACATACAATCCTTGGACAGCTAGTATAAACTCTTATTAGTAATCAAGACTCTGAGGCATGGTATATTTTGGACACAGGTTTATTGATCATCGACAAAGGTAAAACTTAAAACGAATAAAAAGATTGCTTAAGAAACACGTAAATACAAAATATTAGCGCTATTGTCTTGTTTATATTTTAATTTAATTATATATCTCTATCTTTCTATAAAGTTAGGTATGTTAATATGTACAGGATCTTGCTTAATTGGTTTCTAATGACTGGATATGCTGTCTCTGGGATGCATTTGTTTCGTAAAAGCGTACAACCTTTGGACAGCTAGCATAAACTTTTATCGGCAATCAAGACCCTGAGGCATGGTATATTTTAGACACAGGTTTATTGATCATCAACAAAGGTAAAACTTAAAATGAATAAAAAGATTGCTTAAGAAACACGTAAATACAAAATAGACACAAGACAGAGACGAGGAGTTGACTAAAATTTAATGGAGCCGTAAATTTTATAAAATTACAGAATAGAAAATATTTGGAGCATGAAAATAATTCTAGAAAATAAAAAATACGAATTATGCTAGGAGATAGGTGAATTACAAGCGGTTAAATAGATTCGCAAGTGGTGAAAAAGTAAAAAAAAGTTTGTTTCGATAAAAGAAATATAAAAGGAAAATAATACTCGCATCATTTAATTCTATTTTTAGAGAGAAGAAAGGCAATAATTCTTACCGGTGATGCTTAAAATGTTTGGATATTTAAAGAGATAGGAAAACTCTTCATGGGGCTTTGTGAAAAAAAGCAGCTAAATAGATCGGGAACAGCGATTGGAAGAACTTCTCCCAGTGATAGGCTAGAAGAAGCCCCTAAGAAAAAAGGGCCCGCAAAGGGAGATAAATGCTACGGTATCTATTCTACGCTAAACAGAACCGCCATTTTGTAGAGTCAGACATGTCTGTATTTATCTGACTGAGCGAGAGAGACAGTAGCCTGAAGTTTCATCAGGAAAATACCATGCAGCTTCTCTTAAAAGTTCAATAAAACTTTTATTTAATAGTGTCGTCAAATAGGACAGGAACATCCTTGACGATCAGTTCGACAGAGGGTGGGCCGTTGTGGCATCTTCTGACCCGGCTCTGTCAGGCTGAGGTATGGTTCTGTGCAGCTCTAGGAGGTCCATCCTCCCAGGCTTTACCTTCTCACGCTTTGAGAAGGCGTTAGTTTATTGCTAATCGCCTGAGGCCCCATAATAAGGAATGCCAATGGGGCTGCCTAGGCATTTTTTGTAGGCCAGAGTTCTCTTCTTCTAGGGCGCTGGCCCCACCTTCCGATTTTGTGTCACATCTTCCCGCGGTGGAAGGGAGATAAATATCGATAGAAATGCAGAAATGGTAGGCAAGTTGGTTCTGCAGGCACGTATTAAAGTAGAAATGTAATAGTCCAAGTTTTGTAACTCGCCTAATAAATAAGTCATATTTTTTACGACTTTTCAGGAATTAAGCCCCTCCCCAGTTAAGCGACAAGTAACCAATCATTTGCGGCATCACTTTTTATCGCCGCCACTTACAACTACTTACCGCCAGACGGTATTTTATATTGTTTTGCTATCACCAAAAAATATCATACAAGACGAATCATTATTCAATCCATGTTGTTTACAAAATAATTAACCATACAAAATCAAAATGAATAATAAAAAAAGAATTTGTAAACATCGGTAATTAAAAAAATATAATTATTTTAAAAGAAAAGGTAAATTTATAGAAGTGCACCTTTCGTATTTCGACCCCTAAAAAAAAAAAGTTTCTACTTTTTTGGGCAAATTACATATAAACAGCCTCAACAAATATCCGCTATGAAAAAAAATTATGAAAATTTTTATTATTTTAGATTTTAGGAGGGGGGGGGTCACTTTCCTATATAAGTTATACGTAAAGTGAGCACCCATTTCTTGGCCACCGAATCTCACTTCTCGTATTTCGACCCCTAAAAAAAAAAGTTTCTACTTTTTGGGGCAAGTTGAGGCTGTTTACATGTAATTTGCCCCAAAAAGTAGAAACTTTTTTTTTAGGGGTCGAAATACGAGTGGTGAGATTCGGTGGCCAAGAAATGCGTGCTCACTTTACGTATAACTTATATAGGAAAGTGATCCCCCCTCCTAAAATCTAAAATAATAAAAATTTTCATAATTTTTTTTCATAGCGGATATTTGTTGAGGCTGTTTACATGTAATTTGCCCAAAAAAGTAGATACTTTTTTTTTTTAGGGGTCGAAATACGAAAGGTGCACTTCTATAAATTTACCAAAGAAATGACAGATTCTTCATTTTTAGTGTAATAAATAAATAAATAAATAAAAGATCATTTATAAAAAAAAGAATAATAAAATAAACAAATAAACTTATACAGGTTGGAAGAAGAGTAATTTATCTTGCCTTTGGTAACATTTATTTGTTGCCTATGTTTTAAAAAAATATATAAACTTTCCTTAATTTCAATTATTTAAATCGAGAGCAAACTTAGTAATGTGGGGAAAATCCATCAACGGTAATTCTATTTTGAAAAGTAACAAAATAAAAATAAACCGAAAAGAAAAATATTGTATTTATGAGGGGAGGGGAGCAATAAAATGAGAATTCGGTGCTAATTTTTAATAATGAAGACGATTCTCTATTTTTAAATGATTGCGATTGATTGGTTCATTTGAGTCACGTGAGACAAATCCTGGCGGATAGTGGAGGATACTGGCGGATACAAAAAGTGCTGCCGATTAGAAAGATCAAGTTCCGACTTTTACATAATCTTTTGGGTGCACTCATTACTTTTGCAACTTTTGATTTGGAATTTTTTGGATAGTTTATCATTCATCTTTCCTAAAAGGGTTAGTTTAGGATTATGTTAGGGTTAGTTCAGGGTTAGGGTAAAAAAAATTCTGTTCGTATTGTGTAAAAGTACCGACACAAAATTACAGAATATGGCGCTTCTTTCGTTTCACTAATGTTAGGTTTCTCTTAAAAAGAAAATAGCTACAGAAATGTATAAACTTTGTTATGTACTTACGTGGTAGCTGAAAACAAGACTGTACACCAAAAATTACGAAAATTCATCCAGTATTTATTAAATTAAAAAAAACAAAACGATTTTATCTATCGGTCGCCATTTTTTGTTAAATTTTGAGTATTTCCGAAAAAAAGAATTTTAGTTATCTCCCTTGCCTAATCAGTAAGCTGAACTGAGTAAAAAAATGTCTAGCGATACGTAAGATCGTTTTTCTTTTTCTTTTAATTGAATAAATACTGGATGAATTTGCGTCATTTTTTTCTGTACAATCTTATTTTCAGCTAACACGTAAGTAGTACATAACAAAGTTTATACATTAAAAAAAATGTTCATGTCGTAGCGAAACTAAAATATCACCAATAATACACTTACATACAAGATAAAAATCAACAGTTTCTTTCGTTAAATAACTTCAAGAAAAAATAATAATACATCCAGTTTGTTTGGTGAAGCTCGTTAACGTTCGTCAGGTGAATTGATGACGTAAGTGCTGAAATTTTCTTGAATACCTATTCCTAAAAAGTACCCCGAAAAAGTTGTACCATGGTGATTCATAAGGATTTACTGGTGACGAAAACGAATCCTCGGCTCGGCTTCTTTGAAAAAGCCACGGGGGGGGGGGGGGGTATTCCAACTTCCTCCCTCCGCAGAAAAGTGTGGAACGAGGGTGGAAGGTGGGGATTAAAGCCAGCACATAACAGGAAGTGCACTCTACCACCCCCACCCATCGTACACACACACACACACACAAAATGCCAGAGCAGCTTGATCGGTATTCCTTGGTTGAGGCGCCTCAGGCGATTAGCAATTAACCCCCTCTTAAAGCGCGAGAAGGTTAAGCCTGAAACATAGAAGAAAAAAGCCCACCAACTCAAAAATGACCCAGACTCCGTCGGGACTGATTGTCGCGGACGTCTCCTTGACTGATACGAACAACCATAACACAGGATTGGCCTACATAAAAGGAGTGTTTGTAAATAAATACGTATATATCGTAGGCGGACTTTTTGTTCAGCGGATAAAATGATGAAATTCACGATGAAAATATTTTCATTTTTAATTCGAAATTATTCTCCTTAAAAGAATGTTATTTAGAGATTGCGATTTTTCAAATAATGTTTTTTTTTTTTTTTTTTTACTTAAATGTTGAAAATATCGATTTTACTAAGAAAAAAAAAAATGAATCAACTATTTTAAATAGTTGATTCCTTTTTTTTTCTTAATAAATAGTTTATTTTTAATTAATTATTTTATTTAAAAACAATAAAATGAATACTATTAGAAGTTTGCGTGATAATTTTGATTTAATCAATAATTTTTTTAATTTATTTAATCTATGAGCCAAAAATCAATACTAAAAAAATCTGTCTGAATTATCCGTTGACCAAATTGTCCGTTAACCAAATTGTCCGTAGACCAAATTGTCTGTTAGCTAACTGTCATAGATTCAGCATTCGTAGCGAAACCCCCCCACCCACCCCTTAAATAAATAACAAATGTCTAGAATTTCTATTAAAGTTTAATTTATCTCCCGTGTACAATCCTTTCATTTTTATTATTGTTGAACATTAAAGAATCATTTGTTGGCCCTTAATTCCCTTAAAAAAAAAAAAAAAGAAACATGACTCCCAAAATCCTTGCAAGCAAATATCTATTTTCTCAGTTCCAGCGTATTTTTTTCCTGGCCGACATTTTCTCGCTTTTTATTTTTTTAGAAGGAGAAAAAAAAAATCCAGCATTTGTGGGAATTAGTCATTGCTTTTTCTTTCTTATAAAAACAAACCAAAAAGAGGCCTGTTATTAACACTTTCCCTCAAAAAGAGATCTATTTTAAACCCAAAATAAGAAAGAAAACACTTTTTTTCCTTCTTTTCTTTATTATTTTTCGGGGCCTATGACATTTTTCTATTAGTTTATAGAGAAAAAAGAAATTCTATTTAAGCTACAAAAAAAAAAAAATCTATTTCTACTTCGTCTCCTTCACTTCGGTGGTACCCGATTTTGAAAACCCGATTGACCCACTTTTCTCACTATGGAAGACTCAAAGTGATAGAAAAAGAAGACACCACAAATTCAGTCCGTCTTTTCTTTTCTCTTTTACGATCTTAAATACAACAGGGATGCCTGTGAAATTTACTAGTTTTCTTTGATTTAGAAGAATAAAACCCTTAATATTTGATTTTTGCCTTTAAACTTAAATTCAAGCCAGCAATTTATATTCGTCAGAATTACGGTAAATTTGTAGATTAACACCCTCCGCTGAACCCCCCCCTTCCCCCTAAAATAAGATTATTCTATCTTTTTTAAGCGATGAACAATAACACCTTAAAAAAAAACAATAACAAACAATTATTATTTAGGATCAGTTTTGTAAATTTAACGTAAAATGATCCACTATTTCCGGGCATTCCTAGCTTTTAGAACAGTTAACCAAATTATTTTACAGATAACCCTAAGTCCGAGTGGCAAGGTCATAAACCCACACGTAATAGTCTAAAAAGTATACCCCCAAGAAAAAAAACACACTAGATGTATCTCTCATAGGGGGGGGGGGGGAAATTAACACTCCTAAAACGCTAGAATGGCTCGGAATTAGGGGATCATTTTACGTTAAATCTATATTCGAAACTGATCCCTCACTCTAAATTCTACAAAAATTGTTATGTTTTCTTCCTACTGCCACGATAATCAGGGTGTGCACACGTAATCGCCCGAATAAAGTAGAATCTCAAATAATAATTTTTAATCTAAATGGCTGACATGGTGTTTTAATAAACCCATCGACATTCGAAAGTATTACTTTCAAAGTAACATTAAGTCTCTAAGCCGACAAATAGAAAATAATTTATGGCTTAAATTATTATTTAAAAAAAATTTTAAACCAAAGAAAAAGATGGAGTTTCCCACGCGCTGCGTCGTAGCAAATAATCCAATTAAGAAATATTGGCAAACGTGTACCTCTCCCCTTCCCCGCTCTAAAAAAAAGCATTTCCTGGTGAAAGTAGGAGGCTAGTCTTTTTTTTTTTTTTTTTAAATAATTTCCACGAAATGAGAGGGAGGTCATATTTACATTATATTTATGTGAAACCTGACCCCATTCCACCTATCTAAACAATGACTAAAAAGGGTATCTTTCACCAGCACATACCAGACAATAATTATTTTAGCGTCAAACGGCCTCTTCGCGCCTGGAGATGAATTTAAATGTCTGAACTATTACTTCTGGTATATATTCATAGCCCTATATAATTTGGTATTAGACTGAACCTTTTTCATTCTGATTGAACCTGTAACTACACAGTTTGGTTATATCGAACTTTTCAGCTTTAAGATAGCTGCTATTGAAATAACGTTATTTGGTGCTTCTTTACTTTCACGACGACATGAAAATATTTAAAGAAATGTATAAACCTTCATGTACTTACGTGTTAGCTAAAAATAAAATTGTACCGAAAAAATGACGCAAATTCATCCAGTATTTATTAAATTATTTTTAAAAAAGAGAGAAAAAAAAACGATCTTACGTATCTGTAGATATTTATACTTACTTATTAGGCAAGGGAGATAACTCAAATTTTGTTTTCAGGGAAACTCAAAATGGCGACCGAGAGATAAAAATCGTTTTTTTTATTTTTAATTTAATAAATACTGGATGAATTTGCGTAATTTTTGGTGTACAGTCTTCTTTTCAGCTACCACGTAAGTACATAACAAAGTTTATACATTTCTTTAGCTATTTTTTTTTAAGAGAGGCCTAACAAGTCGTCGTGAAAGTAAAGAAGCGCCTATTATTTTAACCAAATTAGTTCTAATATTATAACAATTTTGTCCAATTACTACTTTAATGTCAAAACAATACCGTAATAATATAATAATAATTAATGCGGTATTGGTTGGCCATTAAATTATTAATTGAACCAAATTGTTATAAAACTAGAACTAATTTTGGTTTAGAAAATGTTGTATCAATGGCAGCCATTTTAAAGCTGAAAAGTTCAAGATAAGAAAAATAAGTATTCAGTTATAAAAATGTTCCGAATGGGTCCGCCGAAATGATTACTAAGGGTAGATATTTTCCCGCTAGAAGTCATTACGGTAGGTAGCTCAGCTGGTTAGCACGGTTTAATAGCCTGTTTCAGCAACCAATATGACATGCTTTGAAAGGATTGTTAAAAAACAAAATAGCTATAGAACAAGCAAGTTTGGTAGGGGGGGGGGGGGCTTATAAACAAGGATGCATCCGATCTTAAAATGCGATGGAAATTAAAAAAAACTGAAGTGTGAGAGATCTACGGACGGACAGTTCCTCTCATATAGATTCGAGGACACATTTGGGAACAGACAGAAACACTATTTGCGCTTGTGGTGATGGTGATGGTGATGGTGATGGTGATGGTGATGATGATAGTGATGATGATGATGATGATGATGATGATGATGATGATGATGATGATGATGATGATGGAAGAGGAGGGAGGGAAAGAAAATATCTTTGATAAAGCAAAAGGGATTTTTTTTTTAAATTTATTAGTAAAGAAAAAGAAAAGATGTGAGAGAAAGGGAGTAGATGAGGTTTAGTTAAATGAGATCGCAGTTGCTATGCTAAAAAATTAACGAAACCATAATGAAGAAGTCTTCATTGAATCGAAACAACAACTGCTATCAACAATTTTACAGTTAAATAGCGTTAGCGAGAAAAGCACGTCGATGGGTGAGTTAGTTGGAGGGAGAGAAAAAAAGACGTATAAAATCTGTATATTGATTCGGTTCTTATCATTACCTACCTACCTACCTACCTACCTACCTACCTACCTACCTACGTTACGTTGTAAGCTGGTACGGTACTTGATAATAAAAATGATTAGGACATTTATAACGACAGCTAACAGAACGAAAAAGGGGTAAAAAAAACAAACAAATAGGCAACAAATAAATGTTACGAAAGGCAAGATAAGTTTATTTGTGTTTTAACTTATTTTAAAGCGTTTTTTTTTTGTTTTGTTTTTTCAAAACAAATCTGGTGTCCACCTGTTCAGTTAGAACCGAAAAAAATGGCTATTCATGAGCCCAGCACGGGCATCCTTGATAATTGGTGAAAAATCGAAAACTAAACAAAATTGTGTTAAAAACACATCCAATAAATGTCACCAATCATGGGAAAATGTAATGTTCTACCAGTATTTTGCTTAATTTTCGTTTTTTGAGCGATTATCGAAACTAATTTCAGACATTGATTTTTCGTTCTGACTGAACAGGTGGACACCAGGGTTGTTTTGAACGACAAAAATGCTTTAAAATAAGTTAAAACACAAATAAACTTATCCAGGTTAGTAGAAGAGTAACTTATCTTGCCTTTGGTAACATTTATTTGTTGCATTTTTTTTTAACTCCTTTTTGATTCTGGTAACTTGTAATAAATGCCCAATTTTTAAAACTTGCTGCAATCTTTTCAGAATTCGAACCCACGACCAGAAGTGAAAACCAGAACCATACCAATCTCCACCGGATTTTTTAGACAACAAAAAAAAAAAGAAGAAAAACCGGGTATCTTTTACGAGGCTCAGCAGAGTAAAAACGCTAAAAAAACAAATATACAACAAATAAAAGTAACTGTCGTCGATAAAAGTTAATTTAAAACTGTCCTGTGATATTTGTTTGTATTTTTAAACCGTTCCAACTGCTATTTATTAGAAATCAATAGTTTTGTCACACGAACTTGCAAATACAAAATGGCGCTTGCTCGTAAGAGAGTAAGCAGAAGACGCCATTTTGTCTAGAAAAAAGTACGAGTTAAAAATGAACAAGAATTTTTTTTTTACATCTAATAAAAACCCATTTATAGTACGTAAAAATACAAACAAATATCATAGGTAAGTAGACAAATATCTCTTCTCGACGTAGGTTAAACTCACTTGTGGCATATTTATTTTTATAACCCCGTTCTCGTTAGTTTTTTGGACCCCGTTCGCGCCTCTGCTGAGCGTCGTAACATATACCCGAAAAACCCAGCAAAATCGAAGTTGTTTCAGTCATTGAGCATGCAAAAAAAAAAATACGCTTGTCATTTTAAGCTTACATTACCTACCTCTCTACCTACAAACGTCACGGTGAAGTTTCTAAGGTGAATAATTCTATAATCAATTAGTAAACATTTATGGTAAATTTGTCGTTTCTTGCTCAAAATGACGTCAATGAATTGTCTGCTATTTTCGGACCTCACAAATGCGTAAGTAAACCCAAATAAATTGTTTTGGACTAACTTCAATTTACCTTAAATTATTTTAAATGAAATACAGTTGGGAAATTAGTCCAAAACCATTTATTTGGGTTTACTTACTCATTTGTGAGGTCGGAAAATGGCATACGATTCATTGTTCGCCATTTTGAACAAGAAACGACAAATTTACCACATTTATTAATTCAAACAAACAGAAATATGCGATTAGAGGTCACATATTTCTGTTAGTATATTATTACCCCCACCCCCCAAATAAGGATACGGTAATCCCTGGGAGGATGATATCATGACAAGACAACAAAACAGACGCTACACTACCCCCACAATATAAGGGGGATAATGCATGGGATGATGGTATCATGACGAATGAACATATACTACACAAAGGAGGTAATGTCTGGGAGAGTTGTATCATAGCAATGGAGCAGATACTACCCCACCCCCCTCTGGAATTTAGCATTAAAAGAGAGTACAATATTCAGTACATTAATAGAAGTAATAGTATAGTGTTGGCTCCAAACAGACAGTTACCAAATCTCCATTAATATGAATCTTAAAAAGAAAAGAAAAAAAATAATGCTCCCCCCTTAATACACCCGCCCTGCGTACCTCCACGAACTCTACGCCACAAAAAAAAAAAAAGCAGTAACGATATCCTACACTGTGAGTGTGTGTATTGTATACACACATACTATGCAGCCTCTACTAAATACACACACACGGTGCGCAACATATACAATCATACTACATACACATAGACTATAAAGTAATAATCCACGCAAACCACACAGAAATAATCATGGCTAGGGGCAAAGGGTAAATTATGAGATTGGCGGTATCAACAGAATGCGATACAACAATTGTGTATAGGCGATAAAAATGGTTTTACGTTGTTTTGGTTTTTTAAATATTATTAAATGAGGAACCATTTCGAGTTAAATTTATATAGTATTACGCATGTAATCTGAAGAAAAACACTCTTGAAATGTGTAACTATGTAAGAAAAATCGAAATTTTAACAAAATGGAGTCTTACGGGACCGGAAGTGTTGTAGTATTGTTCACGGGGCCATGTTTTTAATTTTGTATCGCTCAAGACGAAAAAAGTTTTAAAACGTCTTCCCCCCCCCCCTATTACTACGTAATACTACTACATTGATTTTAACTCCCAAACATTCGTAATGTCATAATCTTAATATAATATATATTATAGCGTATAGACTATTAATTTTATTCGAATCTTTTTTATACTAATTTTATTCAAATCTTTTTTATACTAATTTTATTCAAAAAATTTTTATGCTAATTTTATTCAAATTTTTTTTTATACTAATTTTTTTTCGAATCTTTGACGAAACTGTTTAGACCGTCAATCTTTAGATTTACCGGGCAAAGTGTAGTATCTCTTCTTATACTACACTTCTTTTCTGCCCTATGTCAGTGAAGCAGAAATCCTTCTCGACTGAGGCAATTACAATTTTTGTCCCAATCCAGAGTGCCTCTTTTTGGTGAGCTGTATCCCCCTCCCCCCCCGCCTACATTTCAAATAGACCTTATGTCTTACTCTGCCCTCGTGGGGTGCTAAGTAAATAGGTACACATTTCTACTACTACTAATAATAATAATAATAAACAATAACAAAGGCCACGCAACCTTACACACAGTACACAATAATAATACACAGACACACACACACATTATGTGATAGACAGTAATTGGGATTTGTTGAAACGCGCCAAGCAAGTGTATTGGACAAGACAGGAAAGGTAGGGGGAGGGGGGGCGACATAGTTATAGACAGCCGAAAGAGGATGGGGGGGGGGGATACTGTATACTTTTAGAAAATCAACACTTGCAAATAGTGGCCTAGTAGTGGGTTCTGGAGTCAATGAGTCAATTCAAAGCTACATTTCCCTTAAAATGTTTTATTGAGGTTCGTTGCAATAGCATAGGATATATTGTTGTTAATTATTCGAAAAAAAAAAAAGAAAAAAAAAGAAGACATTGTATTTTTATTTTAAACTTAATTATTCAGTGTTTTTATGGTGACTTAAAAAAGAAACTTGTCTGGGGGGAAAAAAAAATCTGGTTTTATATAAATAATTCTGTCTGTCTGTCTCTCGTTCAAAGGGTTCAAATTTGTTTCCTATGAACAGACAGAGGGGGGGGGGTAAGTATGAAGAGAGAGAGAGAGAGTAGATGTGTTTTGAGGAGTGGGTCGGAGAAAGAGAGTGATACTAAATATAGAATATTGTGAGAAAAAAATATAGTAAATTATTGGGAGAGGGAGAAAGCATGGTTTACCGTGTAAAAGAGATTTGTGGTACCCCCCCCCCCCCTCTCTCTGAGTCTGTCTCTCTTAAAGAGAGACAGCAGAGTCAGTCACTATTCGCATTTTCTGTGAACGCAATTTTTATTTCTTGGAGCCGATCCCACTGATGTATTGTTGTTTGGTATGAAAACGAAAAGAAGGGCTTGCCTCCCACGAGGGCAGAGTTAGACACGAGGTCGATTTTTAACAAAAAAAAACAAACCCTTTGGATTGACGCAAAAATTAAAATTGCTTCACCCTAGGAGGATTTCTCCTTCACTGACCGACGAGGACAGAAAATATCAAGTGTAGAAAAGATACTACACTTTGCGCCTCGCCAGAAATCTACCAAAGAAATCCTTCTGTCGTATTAATGAAGGTTAAAACGTGTTTATTTTATTTTGTAAAAAGCTCTATATTAATAAAATTGTTACAACTTTCAGTGTCTGTGTGTTTCTAACCTCTACGTGACTTACAGAATATTATTGTTTTAATTTATCGTATATTTATTGAAATAATTTAAAAAAATTAAAATATCCTAGTAAAAAAATTATCAGAATGCATTTTAGTTTCTTCGTAAATAGTTTCGCAATTTCAATCTTTTGTTAATAGTTGTGAAAAAAATTATTATTTCGTGACCTTTCCGGATTTGGAGGAATATTGAAGTATTTAAACTGTCGAATCGAACTCAGCAAATCCTCATGTATTGAATGTTTATTGTTTGGGAAAGTTACATCCAATGACTTTATAAATAATAGAGATTAAGACAACATTACCTTAACAAAGTTGTAATTTTATAACAATTTGGTTTTATTAATAATTTAACGAGCAAGAAGAATTTAATTTAACTTTCAAAATCCTATTTTTAAAAAATAAAAAATAGCGAAACAAAAATGTAAGTAAAAAGTCTCCATTATCCGGGTAGTAGATAATGAAATCGAACGGTTTGTATGGATGCACAACAGTATAAAAATAGGAAAAGTTTTCACGCTCCTGCCTTTTCTTGTTAATTAACTATGGAAGGGAAGAAATAGAAGAAAGCCTTGTTGGTGTAGCAACAGCGGGAGTGACGCTTAAAAAAAGATATCAGCGCTCGCAGGTGGATGGAAGCGCAAAAGAAGAAAAGGCTCTTTGATATGACAGCGGCGCGTTCGGAAAACGAAGTTTTCATCTGATTTAGTAGCTCAAATAATTAACCAAACTTGACCGTTGTTTTTTTTTTTTAATTTAAATTCAAGCCAAGAAATTACTTTCGATTTACCAGTTTTTAATATTGACTTTTGTTATTTGAAGAATTTGATGAACAGTTTCTAGCTGGAATAAAAGTTTTTTTTCTGTCAGAAAAGGAAAACTCCTTCTCGACCGGGTCAATTATTATCCCCCCCTCCCCACCCCGAGTGTCCCTTATAACGAAACTAGCTGTTCTGGTCTCAGTTAGAGGAAGGCTCCTTCTCGACTGAGGCAAATTTTTTATTTATGCCCAAATCTAGTGAACCGAACCAATAGTATCCAACTTCTCCACATTAAAACCGGCCTTGTGTCTAACTTTGCACCCGTGGGGAAGGAAAATAAATACGTAAGCCTGGAAGCCAATAATAAAAAAAAAATCTATTAATAAATAAATAAAAAAATGTCCGACTTGTTTATACATAACCCTTCGAAATTCAAAAGTAATTTAGAAGCGTTTAAATGGCGAAGCAAGTGATTTCTGGTTACGTTAGAATTCAAGTTTGAAAGCAAAAACTCAATACGATCGTTCAGGTTCATTTTTCTTTTCATTCTCCTAAACGTAAACTTATTCTAAAAAACAAAAACAAACAAAGAAACAGAAGGGGGGGGGGGGTAGCAAGGCAAATAAACATGTTCAAAGTGACTGACTCATATTATTATCATCTCCGGAAACCCGTAGGAAAACTTGATAAAAAAAAAACAACCCAAGGAAGTTTTTTTGTTTTTTTAATTTTTTATTCCAGGAACTATATCCATTATAAAGAATAAAATTGCTTTTTAAACCAATTCTTTGATCGAAACATGCGTGATACAAATAATCTTTACCTCTGATTTAGCAGCACAAACCAACCATAATACTTGACTTTTAAACTTTAAATCAAGCCAGAAATTACGGTTTTATTGTAGGGGAGTACCTTCAGTTAACCCCCCCCCCCCACGCCCCCATAAAAAAAATAATGAGATTCTACTTTGTTTAGTCGATTGCGTGAAAAACTTTTGGAGAGAGAAAAAAAACGCAATTATTTTAGAATTTAGAGTAGACGATCAGCTTCTCATATAAATTTAACGTAAAATGATCACCCATTTGAGGGCCATTGTCCAACCGGATAGCGTTTTAAGGGCATCTAACAAAATTATATTTTCTTGGCAAAAAAAAAACAAAACAAAAACAAACTTACTAACCCTAAGTCCGTGTAGCAACAATAACAAAAACGCTACCTGGTAGGAGAGTGGATGATAATTTTACGTTAAATTTATATGTGAAACTGATCTCCCACTCAAAATTCTAAAATATTTTTTGTATTTTTGACCCAAATTTTTTCACGGTATTAACACGTAATCGCTTAAAAAAAGTAGAATCTCATTATTTAAGGGGGGGGGATTTAGCTGAGGGTCCTCATCTACAATAATACTGAAATGACGTTCTATTTTGTTAATTTAAAAGCTTAAAAAATGTGAAAATTACTTTCGAATTATAGTAAGTCGGCCATCTAAATCTATTAGGTATTAATAAATTAAAAACAATGGCTGACATGTGTTTACTTATCGTGACTCTTAGATAATCAATACCGACCAACCCGACAATCAGCTAAATCCCATCCATTCACTGTGGAGGTCCCCAGATGCCGGAAAGCCTTCTACTCCAATAGCTTCTTTCCTCTAGCTGGCAGCCTCTGGAACTCCCTCCCTGCTCCCTGTTTCCCCGACATGCAGAAATTTAAAACTAGTGTGAACAAGCATCTCGCTGCACAGTTCCCAATTTAGGATGACCACCTGAACTTCCACCTTTAATTCTCAGTCGCCGCTTACGTCTACAGTGGCGGCCTGCCTTGTTTGGGGTGAAATAAGTTAAGTAAAAGTTATTTCATGCCTTCAAACTTTCGATTAGAAGTAAGTTATGGCTAGAATCTACTTCCTGATGTTTCATAACTTACTTCTAATCGAAAGTTTGAAGGCATGAAATAACTTTTTTTAATGCGTTTTAAATTACAGGGTATTTTTAACAAGAGCCAACAAAACAAAAAGGGATCAAAAAACGAATATACAACAAATAAATGTTACCAAAAGGGTTGATAAGTTACTCTTCTACCTACCTGGATAAGTTTATTTATGTTTTAACTTATTTTAAAGCGTTTTTATTTTATTTTTTTTTGTTAAAAATAAACCTAGTGTCCACTCTGTGCAGTTAGAACGAAAAACAAAATGGCTGGGCATTAAAGCCTTGCACGAGGACTCTTGATAATCGCTCAAAAATCGAAAATTTAACAAAATACTGGTAGAAACACATCCAATAAATGTCACTAATCGTGTGAAAATGTAATGTTCTACCAGTATTTTGTTTAATTTTCGATTTTTGAGCGATTATTGAGACTCTACGTGACTGTGTAAAGACAGCCATTTTGTTTTTGGTTTGAACTTAACAGAGTTCACACTAGTTCTGCATTGAACTAAAATATGCTTTAAAATAAGTTAAAACACAAAAAAAAACTTATCCGTGTCAGTAGAAGAGTAACTTATGTTGCCTTTGGTAACATTTATTTGTTGTATATTTGTTTTTTGTTCACCCTTTTTTTTGTTTTATTGGCTCTTGTTAAAAATGCCCATGTTGGATTTTCATGTCATTTGTACATGTTGCGACCATTTTCTTTTTAATAATTTGTTATTAAATTACTTTCGAATTATAGTAAACAAGCCGGCCATTTTAATCTATTAACTATTAATAAATTTTTTAAATGGCCGACATGTGTTTACTTATCGTGACTCTTTGAAAATCGAAAGTGATTTTATGCCTTCAAACTTTCGATTAGAAAGTAATTTATGGCTAGAATCAACTTCCTGTAAAAGTACAGAATAGTTAAAACTCGATTACAGCAACACATAATGTATATAAAATGCATCAGAATTAAATTCTCTACCTAACCAGCCAACTTTTAACGTTTATAACAGTTTTTATTTCACATTTATTCTTCTATAAAATCTGTCTTCTCAACAATCGACTTTCAATGGTGACCAACAAATGTAGGCATGCCATGGCCAGTCGATTGTTGAGAAGACAGATTTTATAGACGTAAAAAGTGGGAAATAAAAATTGTTGTGGACGTTAAAACTTGGCTAGTTTGGTAGAGAGTTTCATTCTAATGAGTTTGATATAAATTATGTGCTGTTGTTTTTTGTGGGTTTACGAATTATCAAGTGTTAACTATTCTACACTTTTACTCAACTTCTGGATGTTTCGGATATATCCACAAAGGCTTTTTGAATTTCTCAATTGAAACAGGTTATTTAGAATATGACGGCAACAAAGAAAATATTTGCATTAACATTTACGAAATTTAAGTTTTCTGTCAATTTTTTACGTATAGCGGCCATCTTCTTCTTGATAATTTATTGTTCTTAAATTATTGACTAGTATTTTTTAACCTCTTCATTTTTTATTTTGAATTCTGTTGTGAAATAAATACATTTTTTTTTCGATGCTCGACTTAACGTGAAATGGCAAAAGTTGCGTATTATCGTTCTGCTCAGCTCTTGGATCAAAGGAAAACTTGTCGAACACATCCCTGTCATATCGAAGAACCATCTAAAATTAGAGCTGAAAGAAAAATAATTTTTTTTAAATGCCCCACCCCGTTAAGACGCTTCCCCTACCAGTCAAAGTGCAACCCCATCGCATCATCCTTCACGCCACAGGAGACAGAGAACTGAGTCGCTTTTTCTCTCTTTTTCTGATATCATAATCGATTTTTTTTTTCTGATATCATAATCGATTTTTTTTTTCTGCCATGTATCAGTCTTCCTATAGGATCATGCTAAGGCAGGTTTGAGGTTTAGAATCGGAGGAGGGGGCGTTTTACCTGCTTCCTGTTGCAGTAATGTTGTATAACGGGTTCTGTGTGCATTCACTGCACAGTCCGTAATCATTCGCTTGTTGTGCCGGCCCAAAGTCGTTATTCGATTCTGACACATTGGTCGCAGTCTCAATCGGGTGCTACAACAGATAAAGCTGCAACTCCCGTTTCAAACAAGAAACAAAGTTTTATTCTTCTGGAGGTTACAATGATGCTCGTTTTTTTTTTTCTTTTGAATAACAGATTTGCAAATGAGAAATCTTAGCCCGGCCAAATCAAAACACAAGTCTAATAGCTTAGAGCCCAAGGGCCCATCTCTCTTCGAGAAACACACAAACCCAACTGACTGTCAGCCCCTCAGAAAACCAAACTGACTGTAAGATGCCCAGAGGTCCAATTCTGACTTCCCTCCCCTGCCCATCTGCTGGAATATATGTAGATCTCACCGGGACCGTCCCAGAAAGACCACTTGAGATAATAGCTAGTCAGCATTCACTTTAAAAGGCCAATCTGCTGTCAATCTACGAACATAAAAAAAACTACTGTCTAGAGGGTCCCTGTATCTAGATAGTCATTAAATTTGTAAAAACCTGGATGGGTCATAACCGCAGGGAACCTCGTATATGAAGAAACATTATTTTCTTAAGTGGACAAATAGAATTCTGGGTGGCTAAATTCCAGATCAGAGGTATTTCCAATTTCCTGTGTGGTGTCTCTTCTTTTTGTCAAATATTACTCACTTGCAGCAAGTTTGTTATTGGCATGCATTGCAACTATGCAGCCTGCTAAACATGCAGCCACCTAGTGCATGTTTACAGTTAGACATGAAGTCAGTTTAACTTGCCGGGGGGGGGGGATCCACCCCCCCCCCTCCTCGAGAGAGGGAATTCTGAAAGGATATAAATAAACTGAAAATGGATCTGTCAGCGTCCCACCATCCCGGTAAGATCACTTCAGGTGACTGGCAAGAAACCAATCCCCGTTCCTAAAGAAGAATGTAATGCCCAGGTGGATAGCCACTTAGGACCAAACTGAACTATACCTATTTAGACAAAAGGGCCGGACTCCTAGCAAACCAGACCCTAGTATCAAAATCAAATCAAATTTATTGTCAAAAAATAGAAAAGTGCAACAAGCCATGTAAAAAGACTGAAGATATTGCATCTACATACCGTCTGAATGTTTGTCCAAGGCAACTTTAAACTTGGATATGGTAGGCATTATTACAACCTCCTCTGGCAGATTGTTCCAGGGAGTAGAAGCATGGACAGAGAATGCTGCTTTTCTTCTGTTGAGATGAAAGTAACTATGGTACATTTTCTGCGGGAGACGGCAACTAGGCATCGTAGTAAAAACTCCTTGAACGGTAGATTTAAATTCCTGTTCGAGATGCAGTACACAAGAATCAGGTCCCCGTCACATGTTCCACTGCTCAAGTAAAAACAGATTTAGTCTTTGAAGCCGTTCTTTGTAGGTAAATGTGAAGAATCCCATCAGCATCCTGGTCGTCAACTGTTGAACACGCTCCAAGTGTATAATATCTTTTTGAAGATAAGGATTTATTGCGTGGATGGCATACTCAAGAATTGGCTGTACAAGAGTTATGTGTAGCGGATGGAAAATCTCTGCTGTTGGGCTAAAAAAGATCTCCGGATCAGGTAAAGAACCCGGCTGGCTTTGTTTGCCATCTTATCAGTATAGATGAGGCAAATAACAGTGAAATTTAGGTCTAACCACATAACAGTGAAATTTAGGTCTAACCACATAACAGTGAAATTTAGGTCTAACCACATAACAGTGAAATTAAGGTCTAACCACATAACAGTGAAATTTAGGTCTAACCACATAACAGTGAAATTTAGGTCTAACCACATAACAGTGAAATTAAGGTCTAACCACATAACAGTGAAATTAAGGTCTAACCACATAACAGTGAAATTTAGGTCTAACCACATAACAGTGAAATTTAGGTCTAACCACATAACAGTGAAATTTAGGTCTAACCACATAACAGTGAAATTTAGGTCTAACCACATAACAGTGAAATTAAGGTCTAACCACATAACAGTGAAATTAAGGTCTAACCACATAACAGTGAAATTTAGGTCTAACCACATAACAGTGAAATTAAGGTCTAACCACATAACAGTGAAATTAAGGTCTAACCACATAACAGTGAAATTAAGGTCTAACCACATAACAGTGAAATTTAGGTCTAACCACATAACAGTGAAATTTAGGTCTAACCACATAACAGTGAAATTTAGGTCTAACCACATAACAGTGAAATTAAGGTCTAACCACATAACAGTGAAATTAAGGTCTAACCACATAACAGTGAAATTTAGGTCTAACCACATAACAGTGAAATTTAGGTCTAACCACATAACAGTGAAATTTAGGTCTAACCACATAACAGTGAAATTTAGGTCTAACCACATAACAGTGAAATTAAGGTCTAACCACATAACAGTGAAATTTAGGTCTAACCACATAACAGTGAAATTTAGGTCTAACCACATAACAGTGAAATTTAGGTCTAACCACATAACAGTGAAATTAAGGTCTAACCACATAACAGTGAAATTAAGGTCTAACCACATAACAGTGAAATTAAGGTCTAACCACATAACAGTGAAATTTAGGTCTAACCACATAACAGTGAAATTTAGGTCTAACCACATAACAGTGAAATTAAGGTCTAACCACATAACAGTGAAATTAAGGTCTAACCACATAACAGTGAAATTTAGGTCTAACCACATAACCTCTCCATCAAAAAAACTAAAAATCTATCAATTTTATTGTGCAACAAGCCATGTAAAATTACAGAAGATATTGCATCTATATACCATCTGAATTTTTGTCCAAGACAACTTTGAACCTGGATATTGTAGGCATCATCAAGACCTCGGACATGACCTATGGAGCAGAAATATGGACACAGAATGTTACCTTTTGTTGAGATAAAAGCGACAATAGTATATCTTTTGCAGGTGCCCACCGAGACCACAACTTAGCGCTGGGATGAAAAACTCCTCGAAAGGTAGATTTAAATTCTTGTTGACGATGTTGTACACCAGAATCGATCCCCCCCTCGCATCATCCACTGCTCAAGTGATATTGTGCCAAGGATTACTCTAGCTAGGTATGAAAAAGGTTGTTGAGGTTTAGAATTAGGTTTTCTTAAACCCAAATTTCATTTTCATTATACCTAGAAACTTTTAATGTTGCTGTATAAATCTTTGTAAAACGTAAACAATATTACTAATTTTGGTAGCATTATTTGGGTTATTTTGGTAGAATAATTAGGGTTAGGGTTATTTTGGTAGCATTATTTGGGTTATTTTGGTAGAATAATTAGGGTTAGGGTTATTTTGGTAGCATTATTAGGCTTATTTTGGTAGCATAATTAGGGTTAGGGTTATTTTAGTAGCATTATTTGGGTTATTTTGGTAGCATAATTAGGGTTAGAGTTATTTTGGTAGAATAATTAGGGTTAGGGTTATTTTGGTAGTATAATTAGGGTTAGGGTTATTTCGGTAGCATAATTAGGGTTAGGGTTATTTTGGTAGCATAATTAGGATTAGGGTTATTTTGGTAGCATAATTAGGATTAGGGTTATTTTGGTAGCATAATTAGGGTTAGGGTTATTTTGGTAGCATAATTAGGGTTAGGGTTATTTTGGTAGCATAATTAGGGTTAGGGTTATTTTGGTAGCATAATTAGGGTTAGGGTTGTTTTGGTAGCATAATTAGGGTTAGGGTTATTTTGGTAGCATAATTAGGGTTAGGGTTATTTTGGTAGCATAATTAGGGTTAGGGTTATTTTGGTAGCATAATTAGGGTTAGGGTTATTTTGGTAGCATAATTAGGGTTAGGGTTATTTTGGTAGCATAATTAGGGTTAGGGTTATTTTGGTAGCATAATTAGGGTTAGGGTTATTTTGGTAGCATAATTAGGGTTAGGGTTATTTTGGTAGCATAATTAGGGTTAGGGTTATTTTGGTAGCATAATTAGGGTTAGGGTTATTTTGGTAGCATAATTAGGATTAGGGTTATTTTGGTAGCATAATTAGGGTTAGGGTTATTTTGGTAGCATAATTAGGGTTAGGGTTATTTTGGTAGCATAATTAGGATTAGGGTTATTTTGGTAGCATAATTAGGGTTAGGGTTATTTTGGTAGCATAATTAGCCACCGAATTATGAATGTTCACAGTTTATTGGAAATTAGAAAAGTTGCCGTCTTGTATGCGATTTGTCTAGAAGCCAATTTTCACAGTCTATAACTAAAAATACAAGCTTTTAACAATTATAAAAAATCCTTACAAATGTAATGTGATTTTGTGATGAATGAAAATTAATCATGATAGAAGCATTAAACAAAATTTCATTACCTTTCGAAAAAATGTACAAAAATGACACGGAAACGAAACTTTGACTATTCCTATAAGATTCATTTCAACAGCTAACACATTGAATATTTTTAATATGATTCATAGAACATTAGAAATCAAGCTATATTTTTGGTGCACGTCCAAACGTGCCCCGGCAAGAAAAAACAAAAATAAAGAAAAGTCTTTATAATGTATACATGCGTGACGAAAAAAAAATATTGTACACCAAAAATCGCGTAAATTGATCAAGTAGTTTTTTTTTTTAAAAAAGAAAATCAAATTATATGGTTAAAGGATGATCGACAATCTCTCGACGCCATTGTCTGAAAAACTCAAATTTAAAAACTTTTAAAATCCTTCATATTTTTTGGTGAACTTTCTTTGCATAATTTTCTTAATGCCACATAGATAAATACAAAATTTCTCACTCGTCGCCAATCAGTTATATCATACAGCAATAGTTAAGAGAATAAATACACTTGAACCCAAGGTTAGGAATACACGCGATATCTTTTCATTCTCACTCACACAATGTAAATAATAAGAAATAACAATTATAGATTATTACAGATTATTTCTAGTCCTTTTCGGATTCAGTTCGTTATTATTATTGTGAGGGGTGTTATTACTCCACAACAGTCTGGCAACAGGACGCTTGTTCCAGTTTGGCTAACTATACTATCCTCCATGTCTGGCTGTTGACTATTATTACAGAATATTTCTAGTCCTTTTCGGATTCAGTTCGTTATTATTATTGTGAGGGGTGTTATTACTCCACAACAGTCTGGCAACAGGACGCTTGTTCCAGTTTGGCTAACTATACTATCCTCCATGTCTGGCTGTTGACTATTATTACAGAATATTTCTAGTCCTTTTCGGATTCAGTTCGTTATTATTATTGTGAGGGGTATTATTACTCCACAACAGTCTGGCAACAGGACGCTTATTCCAGTTTGGCTAACTATATTATCCTCCATGTCTGGTTGTTGACTATCGTTGCTTGATTCACCTTGACTTGGTGCACCTGCTGATGTTTGGACAACTTTGTCCGGTTGTTGACGCAACCAACCCAGACAGTCGCATCTTGATCATCACACTCGTCCAGCCTTGTATTGATCCCATTAACCTGTTTTATTTTTTCTTTATAAGACCCTTGCAAATTATTTGTCCTTTCCAGAACAAACGCTGTCCTTTTCAGGACAATTTCTCTTTCAGTCAGCCGTGCTGTTCTTCAACCTTGGTGTGACGTCCACACTGACCAGCATCATTGGATGAATGATCAGACCTTCTGAACTCTTCTTAAACCTCAGTCTGATGTCCACACTTCGACCAAAGAATCAAATGAAACAGACACTCAACATAAACATTCCTGTGATGTCGACGACTAACCCTAACCGTTCGTAATTGTACCTCCTGGACAAATAAAACCGACTATTTTTATATACAACTTTAATCCCTGCGTTTTTCGTACTACTTTCCTAATACAGTAATTGCCATTAGGTCTCTCGGAAAATTGTAAGACCATACATCGGCCCTTTTCAGGGCAACCAATTCTATTTAAAAATGTCAACTTCACGTTATTTCGTATTTATGGATTATTCAGACTACTGTTCTCATCTTGAATGTCATTCTCACAGCGTTTCGACCAATGTAATCTCCGACCTTCTTCAGGTGTGTCATGTCTAACTCTGGAATCTGTATGGAACCCTTCATTTGATCCACAGAGCAAGAACATGTGACACAACGGATAAAAGTGCTAAGTAATAATCAGTTTTAGGTGACAGTCTTCTGGAGGTTGAAGGTTCAATCCTCAGTGTGGGCGATACTAAGAATACAATTACAAATTACTTAGGACTTCTACCCGGTCATGGCTGACGGAACGAGAGCAAACTACCCCCGTGTATTAAATAAAAGGTTCCGTTCAAAATTCCATACAGATTTCTCAGTTCGACATAAAGATTCCCGAATTTGACATGACGCACCTGAAGAAGTTTGGAAGTTACGTCGGCCAACACTATGTACACATGCCTGATAGACTCTTCCCTTAGTCGACAGTAGTAATGCTCTGCTGGTTAGATGAGAACAGTAGTCCGAATAATGTAAATAATCCATCCTCATCTAAAAATTCCCAAACATAATTTCACGTTATTTTCAACTAAGAAGAGTAGAAAATGGACCTTGGGTTTACTTCTCTTATTTCGTCCTTTAGGGTTCACATTCCATGAGCGATGTTTCTGATAAAGGGGGAAAAATTGCTGTTTTCTGGGTTGGAATCTAACACTTAACGTTTGCGAGTTTTTGACCTTGAAGAAGTATTCTTTTTAGCTCCTTACATCAAGTGGCTTCATGCCTTGCTGGAGCGATTGAATGACGTTGCCACACTCTTTTTCATAAGCAACAAACCCTAACCCTAACTCTAATCCTAACTCTAACCCTAACTCTAATCCTAACCCTAATCCTAACTCTAATCCTAACCCTAACCCTAATCCTAACTCTAACCCTAACCCTGGAAGTCATATTATTTTGCAATGTTAAGTTGTTGCTTTAATGACCTTTTCAAACACTGGGGTCAATGCCAAATGGAAAAAAAATCTTAACAACCAACCCTAACCCTAAGTCCAACTGACTAAAATATGACATGAGGCACTCCCCTCCTCCCTTTATTTTTAATTCTTTAAAATACTATCGATTAAGTACTGTTGTGTAGCGTCTTCTTTGAGGCGTCCTTTTTCTTGCAAGGTTGTTTCTTTGATGATGATGATGATGATGATGATGATGATGATGATGATGATCATCATCACCACCACCACCACCACCACCACCACCACCACCACCTGGTCGTCTAGTGGCTATTTCTTGCTACTACTACTTCTTCATCATCATCATCATCATCTTTTTCTTTTCTTCTGTTTAACGTCTGTTTTACATGCTAGCATGCTTCTCTTCAGTGTTGAAATGGACGCTGTCACCCGGGATCTTAACTTGCCTGATCCTAGTGCGCTTCAATATGTGGACGACGTCATGCTGATAACCTACATGAACTCGATTTACAATGGCAAGAGCAACCCTTAAATGACCGTTTCACATGGTTTGGCTTGAAACCGAACACCGGGAAAACTGAGTACTTGACCACCGATAAAGAGGAGTAATGGACCATCCAGGTCGATGGTCCGGATCATCTAAGGACAAGTGGTTTCAAATATCTCACTGTAATTATCAGCAGCGACTTTGGTGAAATCACTGTACGAATCAATACTGCATGGTTGAAATGGTGTACTACCACTGATCTTCTTTTTGATCCAGAAATTTTTCTACGTCTTTGAATGTTGGTCGTCGTCGAAGGAAGGAGAAAGGAGAGTATTGGTCATTTAGACAAAGATATTGTGTTCGACTTCTGGTCTGACCATGTCGTCAAGTTAAAATTAAATTTTATTCTTGTTTAAACAGATTTTTGTTTTACTAATGGGTCGCCATAGGTAGCGAAGTGGTTAACGACGCTGACCGAGGACCTGGGTGCGCCGGGTTCGAATCTAGTTCGTTCCACAAGAACACTTTCATCAAAACCCACACCTGACCTTGTGCCTAACATCCTGAGAAGGAGGTAAATAAAAATAAAGGCCCGAGAAGCAGCCTCGTGATATTTTGTTCGACAGATCGAATGTTCTAGGAAAGAAACTTTGTTCATGGAAGTTTCGTTTGTTTTTTTGTACAGAGAGGGAGAAAGGAAAGTTCATTTCCGTCTTTGTAGCGAGACAAGATCTTGCTGTGAATGTTTTTTTTTTGGGGGGGGGGGAGCAACGGATTGGAGCTCTGTTGAACACTTATCATGAATATATTGATACAGTAGAGAGGACTAGCAACATCTCTTCTGTGTAGAAGAGGCTCTAGGGAGGAGAAGAGATCATCCCCCACTAGATTGCGAAGTCGATTTTGTACTCTGTAAAGGCAAGAAAGAGTGCTCTGAGTGGCACCTCCCCATATATGGGAGCAGTACTCCATTAGAGAACGTATCTGACTCTTATACAGGTAGAGGATTGTGTCAGGAGTGAGATACTTTCTAGAGCGGTAGAATGATCTGACCCTTTTTCCAGTGACCTTAGCAACAGATTTGATGTAAGTCTTCCATTTCAGGTCTGGAGTGAAAGTCAGTTCTAGGAGCTTATCCAAAAAAGGGACTTCCTGAAGAAAAGAGTCATACATTTCAACTGGGAAAATTGAGTATCCGAGCGATGGTGGTGAAAGGAGAGGAGCTAGGTTTTAGAGGTGTTAAAAGTAACAAGACACTTTTCACCCCACGTAAGACGAGAGAGAGTCAGAAAGATCTTGATCATCGCTACTCTTGGCCTTTTGGCTAAGATCAAAGTGTAGTATCTGTTCCGATGGATACTGCACCCCATAAACTGGTATCATCTTGGCCTTCGGGGCTTGATTTACGCCTGTCTATGGGTCTGTCCTGTGCAGTTCTAGGAGGCCCACCCTCCCAGGCTTCGCCTCCCCTCTTTGGGGAGGAGTAAGTTTATTGCTTACTGCCTGAGGAGCCCCTACCGGGGAATGCCGACGGGGCTGCCCAGGCAATTTTTAATGGCCAGAGTGCTCACTTTCTCAAGCGCTGGCTTTTCAACCTCCACTTTCCCGACCCGACCTTGGGTCACATCTTACTTGTGGGAGTAAGATAAAACTGGCCTTGTGCCTAACTCCTGGAGAGGAGTAAATAAATACTCTATGAAGTGCTTCTGATTTCAAAATCAGATTTTAACCTGCCTGCGGCGCAGAAGCATTTGCATCAATATTGTCACACATTTCTGAGTTATACAGTGCCCCACGTTGACATTCACGTCAAGATATAAAAAACATGCCTTTCCTAAACTCTACCACTAACCCTAAGTCCATGTGGCAATATAAAAAAATCTCTCATTATCTGTTGGCCTTATGTTTTTGGTCCCCCGATTTATAAAATCGGGGGACCTATGTTTTGAGGCATGTCCGTCCGTCTGGATTTTTCTCTGCAACAATCCATTGAATTTCTCTGAAATTTTGCATGAAGTTGTAACTTTGGTCAGGTTAGAAAGTGACATTCTCCGAGTTTTGAAAAAAAATCTGGTTAGCCCCCCAGGGGTTCAAAAGGCCCCGAAATGGCAAAAAATTACATTTTTGGTTCCATAACTTTTCATCCATCCATTCAATTTCTCTGAAACTTGGCCAAAATGTGGAGGCAATTGTTCCTAATAGAAAATAAGTATCGCCGACCTTGGAAAAAATCTGGTTCGCGTCCCCAGGGGGTAAAAAAAAACCAAAATGGCAAAAAGTAACCCTTTTCTCCTATAACGTTTGATCCATCCATTCAATTTTTGTGAAACTTGGCCAAAATGTAGAGGCAATTGTTCTGGATATAAAATGAGCATCCTTGACCTCAGAAAATTTCTGGTTTGCGCCTCCAGGGGGTCAAAGGGGGACCAAAAATGCCCCAAATTGCCCAAATTTATTGCATTTTCCACTCGCCATATCGAGTCACATACAGAGGGGGACCACGCACGCGCGGCTTGTTTTTTGTGCGGTGCACGGTTAATTTTGTGAAAAGGTACGTATTTTTTTTTTTTGTCAGACAACGCAAAAAAATTATATCGCGTGACCTAGCATTTTTGGACGGCAGCATTTTAACAGAAAACCAAATGAACATTTCAATTTAAAATGCTGATTTCTGCGTTTTATTGGAATACTTAAAATATTTTGTGGGAGCAAAACAGTTAATTCTTATTCTCCACTGATATGCGGCATAATTACGTCGACACATTGGTTCTTTTTAAGATCACCAAAGTTAAGCGACATTGAGCCATGTCAGTACCAGATAGGTGACCATTTGGAAATACTCGGCGCTGACCAGGATATACATCCGACTGGGAACCACATGAGAATTTGATATTCCCTAGAAACTTTCTTTTTCGGTGATAGCCAGATGCCTGCCCAGAACGAATACCACATATTACCGAATATATTATTATTAACTCTCCACTGCATATTGGATTATTTATTGATTATTTGTTTTGTTTTTGTGAATGGAGGATAAATGTTTAGCATGGTAGTTATGTTTTGGTGAATTATACGGTCAATGAATTATATGGTCAATGAATTATATGGTCAATGAATGTGACTAGCTAAGTTAGTTAAAGATAGAGTAGATAAGCCTTCCCCGTGCCCCTTTTTTGGCCTTGTGCCAGATTTCATATTTATTTTTCATCATCATCACCGGTTTAGCGTCTGTTTTAAATGCTGGCAAGTGTTGGACGGCTTTAAGAAATTGACTTCCAAACTAACCTATCCCTGGCCAGGTGTTTATTTATCCCTCTTTCCCTCAGGTCCATTTTTATCACTTTCTTCCATATTTTCCTTGGCCTTTCCCTCTGAATTCAAACTGCTATCTCAACTGATCTACATCTCCTAATTCAAGAAGTTTTATCCATTCTTTCAACATGGTCATACCGTCTCCCTATACTGTCCATATTTAATCTTCCTCTGAGGTCATCAGATCTAAGCTTGTCTTTAAAACTCACATGACACATCCATCATATCATTCTCATATCATTTTTCTCCATGCAATGCATGTCCTCAACCCTCACTGGCCAGGTTTCATTTCCATACATCATCACGCTGCATACACATGCCTAATAGACTCTTCCCTTGGTCGATAGTGGTAATGCTCTGCTGGTTAGTAATGGTAGAAGTTCCCTGAACTTACTCCATCCACTCCTGATTCTTGCAATCACACTAGCACCTGCTCCATCCTGTGCTCCAATGATATCACCAAGGTAATAAATCTTCGCCATCCAAATATACTTTCTCCACATCTGAGTTCTCATCCATCTCCATTGTCTTACACTTCTTGCACATAAATTGGTTAACATCTTTGAACCTGCCAGTAATTTCACTGCACTTCTTGTGCACCCAATGCTTACAGGTGCCACAAAAAATTGAATTGCACCCGACTCCCTTTCCACAAACTGAGATGAATTGTTATAACAATAATGTGGTATGTGCACAAAATGTGGTCGCAAATCAAAATGGTGATTTTTTTTCGACAGGGTTCCTATTAGTTTGCCTCCTCACGAGGTCAGAGTTAAACACGAAGTCAGTTTTTAATGTGGAGAAAATCTAACTCCCCAAAACGGGGAACCCTGAATTGGGACAAATTTGAATGGTCTCAATCTAGAAGGAGTTCTCCCTTACTGACCGAGGACAGAAAAGATAAAGTGTAGTATCAGAACAGATACTACACTTTTGCTCCTTGTCAGAACCATAATTGAACCATACTTTTGCTCCTTGTCAGAACCATAATTGAACCATACTTTTGCTCCTTGTCAGAACCATAATTGAACCATACTTTTGCTCCTTGTCAGAACCATAATTGAACCATACTTTTTATTGAAAACTAATTTATATTTAACTATTCAGTTGAAAAATGAACTTTAAATCAGAACAAACTAAATAAATAATAATAATAATAATAATAATAAATAACTAAATAATATTTATTTTATAACTAAATAATATTTATTTATATAATAAATAAACTAACTAAATAATAATAATAATAATAATAATGCGTGGACAGCTCTGGGACCTTGGGAAGGCTTGTTGCCACTCGGACCCCAGAGGGGACCAATGGCCCTTATCAGCGGGAAATCGTTGGTAGGGGGCTGTTGCGATTACCGCAAGGTCATCAGCGGTGATGAACGAAAAGAGGTGGAGCATACTGGAAGTCTGAGGAGACTTGTTGTCACTCAGACTCCAGGGAATACCACAGGTTGTCGGCAGTGGGCGATCACTGACGATGACCAGTGTGATAACTCCTAGTGAGTAAATAATAATAATAGATAAGGTCTTATAGTACCCTTCCCGAGGGTCCAATGTTTAAACTTCTCGGCCTAACATTCACAGGTAACATGAATTGGAATAAACACGTAGAAGATACTGTCAAGTCTGCTGCAAAGAAAGTAAACTCCCTTTACTGAGCTAGAAAACTTCCTACACCTACATCCTATATTTCAACAAAGCCATCATTCTGCCCATGCATGGAATATTATTGCCACATCTGGCCTTGTGCACCAACCACTATTCTCTCCCTTTTGGATAGGGTCCAACAAAGAGTCTGTAACCTAATAGGTCACACACTGTCTACAAAGCTCCAGCCCCTGTCACATCGCCGCAATGTTGCATCCCTGTGCTTGTTTTACAAGTACTTCCACGTCATGTCCTCCGATGAACTCCTCAGCATAATTACCCCCAACCTACCTACCTATCAACAAAATCACACCCCTTCACTGTGGAGGTCCCCAGATGCCTGAATATTTTCTACTCTAATAGCTTCTTTCCTCAATTGTTTTTCTTTGGAATACCCTTCCTGCTCTCTGTTTCCCTGACCGTACCAACATATAGAAATTGAAATGTAATGTGAACAAACATCTTGCTGCCATACAGCCCACCCAGGTTGACCCCTATAAATCTGACCCAACCCCTTACGATTCAGTGATAACATATCGAAAAAAATCGAATTTAAGAAAACATATCTAGAAAAATAATACATTATTTATACAAGGAAAACCAAAATCTTGACAATATGGTGAGGCTTAATGAAATACTTCTGGCTATCCTACCAGGCATTACCTCGCCCTTTGAGGGGGGGGGGGGGGGCATCTATCCAAGAAGTCCCCCCCCCCCCTTTGGAGGAGCCCTATTCCTCACTGACTTCATCTATAACTTGTCTACAGTGAGAGACAGGTAAAAAAAAATATTTGAAAAATAATTTAAAAAATTTTTTATTTAATATTTTATTGCCATAAAACAATTCAGGAAATTGTGAAAGCTGTCGTTCGAGGATAGTGATATAATTTTTTGACTAAAAACCATGACCATCAAAGCTAAAACGTTTCCTTTGGAATGAATGAATATGTCCACGTGTTCAACGCTGTGTTTATTATTTTAAAATATGAACAATCTTTTAAAATTCATATCCGTTTTTTTTTTTCGTGTTTTGGCGTCATGCAGTCAATGTTTATTTATTCCATATCATATTTAGTGTATTTCTTATCGCTAATTGTTATCAATTAGAACGTATTTTAATTTTCTCAGTTTGTTTACATTTCTGGTGTGGCTTTTTATTTTCAAATAACTGGCGAAACTCGAAAAAACGTGCAAAAGTTGGATCAAGGAGCTCGGTTCGATTTGACCAATCAGCAGACTCTCTTTCTGACCAATCAAAATCGAATATTGCTTCTAGATTGAACCAATCGCCGTTGCTGATGAGTGACCAATCAGCGCCGTAGACGATGACCAATCAGCGCATAAAACGTCAGGTCACGTGGAGACGAATATAGAATAGCGAGAATATCATAAAACCACATTTCATCGCAGTTTGTGGACGCCAAAAAAACAAAAAAAATTATTATTCTTTTTTTCAGCGCATGTAAGTCTAATTTTTATACTAAATTTAAAACTTTTCTCTATTTATAATTCTTTTTCTTGATTTCCAGCTTTAAATTATTTTTTAACCGTTAAAAACGGCCATGTAAAATGTTTAAAAAAAAAATAACCCTTCCATTTCACGATTCTCTTGTTTTTCTACTGAACTTCACGTCCCCCGCCATATTGTCTGTCTCTTGTTTATATCCAAAAAATTACGGATCTTTTTATTTTTAATCTTTATTTTACAATTAGTTAAACACCTAATGACTGTTTAAAGAGATTTTAATTTAAAAAAGGTGTAAATATTTTTAGTTATACAGAATTTCCAGTAGTTTAAATTGAAGTAAATAAATGACTTGTTAATGAACCTGAATATGAAAGGAATTCCCGCTTATCCGTTATTAACAAAGGTTGTTATTTGTCTCAATGGCTGAAAACGATTTATATGTAAAAGTAGGTCGACGGTTATTAAAACCGGCTTTTTTTTTTAATTTCTTTTTCTTTTTTTACTCTAGTTTTATTTTACTTATACTAAATGTATACATTGACCAGTTTATTTAAACTGATTTATTTTAAGTATTTCTTTACTTTTTTTTATTGGCTTCATTTTTATTTTTAATGCCTCCCGCTCAATCTTGTCTTCGTCAAATTGTAGACACTTTTTTTATTTTATTTTTAAATCGTAACTTCACTTTCAGCCAGAAATAAGTGACTATTTAAAAAGTCGCTATTTACTCTTTTTTTTTTTTCTACACACGTGAGATAAGATTAAAATAAAATATTACAATACTAAAATATCGACTGAGAATACGAAGACACAATTTACTTACAACCATAACTCTGTTCCGAAACGTACAACAACCTACCTGGCATAATATTCGATTGTAAATATCGTAGGGTCTAAAAATAATTTCTAATTCGATTCAATATAGAAAACATATTTATTAAAACTTATTTATTAAAAACTTATTTATTTTTAATTTCAATTTTATTTTTTAATTTAAAAAAAAAAAAAAAAAATCTAGCCATATTGGTTGCCCCCCCCCCTTTTTTAAACCACGTTTACTTTTTTTTTTTTTAATACAACTTGTTTACATTTAATTTTTTTTAAATATAATTTATTTTATAATTCAAATATACATAGAAACCTTTTTAATTTTATAACACCTTCAATATTTTACTTCGATTTTTTTTTCTCTCATAATACATAGCCATTTTGACCATTGCTGAATTGTCTCTATGCCCCCCCCCCTTCTCTCTCAAATAGCAAGACGAAACGATATTGAAGGCTTTTCTTTATTTGTTTCTCTTGGCGGCCATGTTGGCTCCTGCTGCTTCTTTATCCGCTCCGAATTCTGCGCATGCGTCGTGGGTCTCCCTATAAATACCCCAACCTCCTTCTCGTCTTCGCCATTCTGAGTTCGTTTCTCTATCGAACCTCATCAATATTTTTCTCTTTCCAAAGATATATATATATATATCCCCACTTTTTCCTCCATTAACATTTTTTTTTAAAACTTGTTTTTTAGCGTTTCCATCTAAACTCGTCTCACCGAATCTGTAATGGCTCGTACCAAGCAGACCGCCCGTAAATCCACCGGAGGAAAAGCTCCCCGTAAGCAGTTGGCCACGAAGGCCGCCCGTAAGAGCGCTCCCTCAACAGGGGGTGTGAAAAAGCCCCATCGTTACCGACCGGGTACCGTCGCGTTGAGAGAAATCCGTCGTTACCAGAAATCTACGGAGTTGCTCATCAGGAAACTGCCATTCCAACGTTTGGTCAGAGAAATCGCACAGGACTTCAAAACAGATCTCCGTTTCCAGAGTGCCGCCATTGGTGCCCTCCAGGTAAACAAAAGAACAATGAATTTATTCATTTTATTTTGCTTTTTTACTTAATGTTTTTTTTTTTTTTTGAAAGTTATTTAAAAATTTATTTTTTAATCTTTCTCGCTTCATTGCCCCAATTTTTATCCCCCCCCCTCTCTTTCCTTTCTCGTGCACGTGATCAAACTCCTCGTTTTGATTGGTTCGTTTCGCCTCAACAAATGTTTTAATATTCATGACTTTCTGCTGCTGCTGCTTTTTTAGGTCCTTGGCCTTTTACAACAAAGGGCAGATAACTGCGATTTACTACTTTTTACATCCACTTAATGTGGTTATTAAATCAAATCAATTTAAAAAAGTGATTAAATCGTGTAGATCTAATGATTCCCCCCCCCCCCCTCCTTAGTGTATATTTTTATCTGACCAAGTTTGGGTATATCTTTGTATTTGGTTGTCTGCCTTTTATGGTGGGAATGCATTGTAAAATTAATGTATCCCGTTAGAACCCTCTCCCCCGCCCCCCCCTTCTTTTTTAACCCGTAGGTTTTTTTTTGTATATATAATTGTAAGAAATTGTATGAAAACGTTATCCTTAAGATTTAGGAAATTTTTTTGCCCCCTTTCAACTTTTTTATAAAGAAAAAGGGGTATAATGTTACGAAGCTCAGCAGAGGCGCGAACGGGGTCCAAAAACAGAACGAGAAAGAGTTTAAAAACACAAATTTGCAACAAGTAAAGTTGACTTATGTCTAGAATAGACATTTTTCTACTTATGTAATTTGTTTGTATTTTTACGTAGTATAAATGGCTTTTTATTAGATGTTAAAAAAAAATTGCTTTTTTAAAACATCTAGTTTCTCAAAGAAAATGCCGGCCAGTCCCTCTATATTATTACGTAGAGCGGCCATTTTGAATTCTTCGATGAACGTCTGTCGAACTTAAATTTCTAATAAATAGCACTTCAAACGGGTTTAAAATACAAACAAATAGCACATGCAAGTTTGAAACTAACTTTTACAGCTTACAGTTACTTTTATTTTTTTTTTTTTTATCGTTTTTACTCTGCTGAGTCTCGTAAAAGATGCCCCAACTTTTTTTATAAAGAAAAAGCAATTTATTTTTTCTTACAAAACGTGACTTTTACTTTCTAACTAATCAACGTGTATTTTCTAAAGAGAAATTGACGATGAAGTTATTTTAATCTCGTTTCACTAGTCTGAGTGGGAGATTTTTTATTAACGGTAAAAAAAAAAAAATCCCTCGTGGGAGAAAAGCTATATACCCCCCCCCCCCCCGTCAACGTAAAAATGTTCGATTGTGCGTCAACATTTTAGAAATAACATTAGTGAACACAGGCCGACCTAGAATATTTTTTTTACCGCCAAAGTTGTTAACGCTTTTTGAGCTGCTACTAAAAATAGAAAAGTTGGGAATTTTTATCATTCCCCCCCCCCCCCCCCCCCCCCCAATCTTCATAGGTTCATTCTTGAGATGGATGATCATTTATGTTAAAATTATTGTGAATCAGAATTCAATCTTGGCGTTGCATTCATTCCTGCCCGATCATCCTAAAGAAAACATGATTTTTAAATGATAACTTTATCAACTTTTAAATTTTACACAAAAAAATCAGACTATTCGTTTTATTTTTTATATAAAAAAAAACGAACTGTTCGCTTTATTTTTTTGATAAAAAAAACTTCTAATTCTATATTACTTCCGGTTGATTGTCTGCCCCTGTTTTCAAAACTTAACTTTTTTTTTAACCCCGTTTTTCATGCTTTAACCAAATAGGACGGGTAACCCACTTTCTTTTTCTTTATTTAAATTTGTTTTTCTTTTTTTCCCCTCTTGTTAGGAAGCCAGTGAAGCTTATTTGGTCGGCCTTTTCGAAGACACCAATCTGTGCGCCATCCACGCCAAGAGGGTGACAATTATGCCGAAGGACATTCAGCTGGCCAGAAGAATCCGAGGGGAGAGGGCATAAAAAATAAAGACCACCACCACCACCACACACAATCACATATGTATATACACGCATATATACACACACCCACACCCACGATTCTATGTACGAATACAAAACACGCAAACACTTTTAAAAAGAAAAAAAAAGCCCCCCCCCCCTCCCTTTTCTTCCTCGCATCAACAGACATTCACCCCCCCCCCCCCCCAAATACAATCTCTACAGACAACAAAAAATAAACACCCTAAAAAAAAAAAAACGTCATGTCATCATTTTGTATCAAGATTTCATATTAGGACATAAAACTTTTTTATAAAAGAAAATCCATTTGTAGATCATTGGAATAATTTTTTGTTTTCGTTTCGTTTTTCTTTTCTCTCTTTCTTTCCTTCTCTCTTTCCTTTTTTGTGTTTCTCACTTTCATTTCTAATCAAGAAATTTTGCAATTTCTTTTTCCAAGAGAAAATGGCAGAGGAAATTTGCTTTTTAATTTATTCCATCATTTTTTGCTTTTGACGACGTTTAAAGCAAATCCCCATAAAAAAAAACTCATTTGTTCTTTTTGACGACGAAACTGAAATGTCCTGTTTTTTCTTTTGTATGTCTTCATTCATGTCCAAATAAATAGTAAAAAAGGCCACACTGCCTCTTCCTCCTCACAATCATTCTTCTTCCTCTTCTATTTTCGACACTTCACCCCCCCCCCCCTTTTTTTTTGAAGGAAATAAAAGTCAGCCATTCCTTTTCTACCAGAAATTCTTTTATTTCCTTCCAACCCGAAATTTAAAAAAAAAACGACTTTCTTGTCCCCCCCCCCCTTCTGGCACGTGTCCAAGTTGACACGTATTAAGTTACAAAACTTGACCCTTTTTAAACAGAACATCGACAAATGTTTTTAACCTTTTAATTGAACTTTGAAATGGAAAAGAAAGTCGTAAAAAAAAAATATGGCCATCTTGAGCTTTGAAAAGTTCAAGATGACCAAATAATTCTAAGTCTCCCAGTTTCTTGGACGATTTTTCAGTGTGCAGATTTTGGCGCTGTTGCATAAACTGCAATCACGAATGTAAGGGAAATAACTCTTATTTTTTTTTTACTTGAAAGAATTTGGGACGTTCAAACTTCAATTAAAGTTTCTTCAACAAGTAAAGGCGCTCATGTCTAAAATTACAAAAAAAATAATTGCAATAATTCCTCTAATGTGCGTTTCTCTTCCTGAAAACAAACCAATAATCTTAGTCAATGAGACTTAATTTCTCTTGTTTTTAAAAGCGCCAAAATCTGTTTGCAAAAAATTCAACGGTTACTTGATTTTTTTTTATTTTAAATTTAAATCGGTCTTGACAAGATGTAACAGGATTTACGAAAATAACCTAAGTTTTTTTTTGTTTGTTTGTTCCAGAACCAAAATAAACATTAAAGATCAATAGCGAATTTAAAAGAGATGAAAAAAAAAAAAAAAAAACTCCATTTTACTTTCTATAAGTTCGGCCATCTTGAGTTCAACATTGAAAATTACGTTAAATGATCTAGATGGCATTTTAAATTCTTTACCTCCTTTTATTAAACTTATTTTCTTTCAATAATACTGAGTTTACTTTTACACGGATTGTTAACTCGCATTTAAACTTCCGTTTGGCGCTTTTCTTTTTTTTCCACTCGTTCATTGACTAAAAACAAAGCAAGTCAATTTCAATAACGAGTAAAAATGACGTTAAATTTATTTAGAACTGAAAAAATATTAATTTAAAGGTTTTTTTTTTGTTTTTTTTTTTCTCTAGCTTTTAACGTTAATATTTTCGACTCTTGCTTTTTAAAATGGGTTTTAGGCCTTTTCCTTAGTGAAAAGGCGGCACATCTTGTGTGATGGAACCTCATATAGGATCTTAAGATTTTTAAATGTTTTACTAAATTGCAACAAACATCTTTTCATCATTTTAATATTCTACACATTAACATTGTTTTTACATTATCAGTTCGAAAGAAACGAAGTGCAACCATCCATTTTTCTCAAAAGGTGACTTTACATTGTCAGTGCCATTTACCTACGAAAAAAAAATGGACGGATGAGGAAAGCAACAACATCGGCGAAAGATATTTCTGGTTGATGTTTTATGCCATAAAAATCTTGTTTTTAGACTTACAACATTCCTAGATTTAAGGTAGATTATTTTTTAATGGTTGCAAAATGACGTCTCCCTTATCCTCGAGTGATTTAATTTCGGAATTTCTTAGGAAAACTGAAAAATAAAAGCATCCGGAAGTTTTCTATCTTGAAATAGTTTTAGTCGAAACATTTAAAAACAAACCTTGAACTAATCTGTTGCTTTTTTTTTTTTTTTTCCCAAAGACATTTAGGAGTACCCCCAAAATATATTACAAGAATTCCTTTTGGTATTAGATTTGGATTACTCAGACTACGATTCTCCTGAAAGTAGGAGGCTAGGTCGGCAGAAACGTTGCAAGAATCACTCCCCCTATTTTCAAATCAGGGAACAACTTTCTATGTTTTGAAAACATGATTTAATATTTTTCCAAATCAATTCTGCCCCTAATAAAAACTAAAATTATACACCCTGCAGTTTTACAAGTAAATGGTTTCGCTTTTCACTTTTAAGAGTTGCAAAATTTTCAAACCCTACTTACCACCTGTTGGGTGCAATTCTGTGTACAGGATTCACTCATAAACTAATAAGGCAAACAATTTGTTGCAAAATAAAATTCAGGGTTTTTGTTAAATAGATGTTTTTCAAATTTCAGTTCCTTTGGAATATCTTTAAGGAGAATAACATCTCATCTCAGTTCAGATTTGGGTACTTCTGCATTTTACGGACCGTGCTATTTTGTTAGGATTCAAGGTAAAAGATAATTTAAACATTAAATTTTTACAGTAAGTGTAAAAGTACAGAATAGTCAAAGCCCTCATGTTAAGAATGAGTTTCTAAATAAGTGTTATTTCAGCACGTCCCATAAACTGCAGAAGTACTCAGATTTGCATTTAATTTTAAGCAAGATTCCTAGAATTTTAATTGAAGACCATTCTAATGAATTTTGATCAAAATTGGATTGAATTCTAGACATCTTGATTTTTATCTTTGCAAGTTTGAGAAATCTATTAATAGATAATTTTAAGTTTTTTTGTTTTTTTTACAAACTCGTTTGCATATCTAGTTGGCTGCATCCATTTTTGTTTAGTAATGTTTAAAAAGTTTCTAGTAAAACAAAATGGTTTATTTTTGATAATTTTTCTTTTAAATTCCTCGTAAAAATCGATAAAGATGCCTCGTTCACATGAAATGCATTAAAAAAATCAAAACTCAGAAAAATAGTTATTTTTATGCACGGGTCGAAAGATCGATTATTTTATTTCGGCGTTTCACAATTTAAATAAATTTGGACTGTTTAGTATTACTAAAAGTTTATGCCAACAAAAAAAATCAAGTATTATGATTCAATTGTGCTCCTAATTTCAAGAAACTTTCAGATTCAGTGTGTTTTGCTTTTTGAAAGTGGAAAAAAATCATTGTTGCCTTTGTTTAATTTTTATGTTGAGTTGTTGTAATCTTAGTTGAAGATCGCTTGTATCGAGTCCTTCTCTTTCGTTTTTTCTAATCTGAGCTTTTATTTGGGCCCTTTCAAGGGTGGGTATGCGCTCGTATAATGGTTTGTCCAGGTCGAGATCCAAGTCATTCTCTTCACGCAGGCAGAGGAAATAGATGAGAAAAATGCTGATGCTGACCGAGATGACGTACGGTTCTGCACGTGGCCTCGCCTGGTAATGGCTCGCTTGCGGGACACTGAACGTGTCGAATGATTTCCATTTGGCCGCTCCGCTCTCGGTGAATTTCTCCGCCACAAATTCCTCTCCGGACTCTTTCTTGCCCGATTGTGACGATGCTTCCCTCTTCAGACACCGGCTGCAAAAACAAAAAGGTTTGAAGGTGAGCGATTGGGAGGTGGAAAACAAGCAAATATTTCCCCTTCCTCATATCAAAGACTTATAAAAAATTTTTTATTTACTGGCATTTATTTTACTATACATAAATAAAACGATGTAATTATCTTTATAGATTCGGTGAGTGTTGACCCTATTGTAATGGAGCATGAGAAGTTCAGGACTATTAAGTATATATTTCTTCCGGGTAGATTCTTGGATCTTATCAGCTAGAATCTCATTGGATGTTTTGCTCCACTTTTCAAACTTTGAGTAGTGGTAGCAAAACAATAGCACCTTCTTTTTGGGCTTTTAAGCCTCTTATGTTTCTTTTTGTTGCTGCATTTGATGGAGATAGTTGGCCTGATGGTTGGCCTCTGAAATAGTGCTCCAGCCAATACAGAGGCAGGAAGGTTCACACCATTGCTTACATCTGTATGAACGGGTTGATGGGCCCTTTTTATCCGGAGTGCCGGCCTGCCAGTATTTATTTTTGTTTTATTCATATTTTTTTATCATTCATTTCCTCATTGTAAACGGCTTCTAATTCATTATTCGAAGCTGCCCTCTATTGATAGAGGAGGTACCCGTCCACAATTCGGGAGACGTGCTGGATGGCTTGAGGAGACGGCACACCATTTAAAAATGTCTCTGACAAACCCCTGTATAGAGAGACCGAAAACATCCGAGGGTGGTGTCTAGTAGGCATTCAAGATGTGTACATGCTGAATTTCCACAGGTCACAGCTAGTATTAAAATAGCTAATTTCGTTTTCAACTGAGGAGTTTTTATTACTCAGACAAAAACAGTTCTGCTTCGTCAGAGTAGAAACCCATTTTAGTCACAAGAAATTTAACAAATTGTTTAATCTTAGTCATCCTGGTCTTTTTAATAAAATAAGTTTTTTCCCATCCGCATTCAGACATAAAACAAAATAATAAAAAAAAACCCTTCATAATGTGTTCCGCAATCCAATTAGCCTAACTTACTCTTGCGTATTTCCAGAAATTATGCATTCATTTCTTGATTCAATATTAGATTTTATCAGGAATAGCTTCCCCCACTAAAAAAAAAAAAAAAACTTCAAAAGAGAAGGTGGTCTCCTTTTTTACTCGCTAGTATTTATCTAATATCACTGCCACCAGATTCACCGATTATTCCAAAATACTTAATGACTTCACATTCGCTTTCATGAAAAAACAAACGTTTGCTAAAAGTTTAGTCGTCTGCATTGGTAAGCTTCTGATTATATTTTTCATAACACTTGTTTTCCGAATTGATACTCTGATAAATGAAAAAAAAATTAAATCAATATTTCAATGCTGGGACATGTTATGACTAATTGCAGGATAAAGGAATATCGGATTGGTGAACACAAAATATTCCACTATTCAAGCATTTTTTCAAAATTATTATACAAACTTTTTCTTTGAATTGCCTCAATCGTAGAATTACTCCTTCCCTGACTGAGAACAGATGACGTAAGTATCGGAACAGATTGTATATGTATTTCAGTGTTTTCTTCAATAAACTTGTGAAAACACGAGGATTATGTTTTTAACCAATACTTTTATTTAAATTTTTATACAAGTCACTAACAGACTTAACATATTATTCCTCAAACCTGATCCAATGAAATAGTCATCTAGGAAATAAGCTGATGACACTAGGATATTTACTCATTTAAAGTGTTTTTATCCAGATTTCATACGTGATGTTAAATTGATTTTTAACCAACAGCACTTTCCATGCCAACCACTAACTCTGCCCTCGATTTAAATATTTTGAAATTTGACAATATCTTTTTATTTAATTACTAATAAATATCCCATCAAATTTTAGTTTCTTTGGAGTATTTTAAAGTGTTTTAGGGAGCACGACCCCATTTTTCAATTAAAATATTTCAGATTTGCATTAAATTTGATGCACCATCATTAAATACAAATTAAGCAAGATTCTCTGAATTTCAATTTCGGTACTGGTACAGTTTTTGAACCAGAGAAAATTGAGTTTGTTCGTCCGTTTACAGAAACAGCCAAAGCGCTTGGCTAATCAGAAGGCGAAAAAAGCAGACAACTTTGGGAAGGAGAAGAAGAGTGTTAAAAAGTAAACGTGGCTGAGGATGTAGAGAGATACTTTTTTTTAACCCTTTTATTTTCTTATCTATGCCATCGCGTGGGGTAGCCGTGCCAGTAAATGAAAAAAAAAGTAATAAAATAGACAATCAAGAAAATGAAATTTACAATTCATTAAATTTTCTACAAATGAAAACAAAACCTTGTTTTCATTTGTACCAGTACGTGGCCGAGACAGAAATAAAAACACTTGACAAAGGGGTGATATTCTCGAAATATTGTGAAATTCCATCATATTACAAGACCCTGTCATCAAGAACAAATCAGGTCAATTTTTTTTTTTTTTTTAGTTTAAAAAAAAAAAAATTGCTTTGAGTTTTGTTTCTTATAACCTGATATATTCTCGCATTAAACTATTTATATAAAAATTATTTATCCGAGGCATCGATAAAAGACTTACAGATAGAAAAATGAAATCATTTCCATGGTTAAAAGTTAATCGAATTTAGGGAAGAAAGAAAATTCCCCCCCTTTAATTTAAAAAAAAACAAAACAAAAATACTATTTCTCTGAATGCGCAGAGAGACATGAAATATTATAGAGTGGTTGAATCAATATAGAGTGAGAGCACCGGGAAAAATACAGAAATGGCTAAAAGAGAGATATGTGACTTGTTAAGTTAATTATAAATTAGTGAATTAGAATAATTAAATGAATTCCAGATTTTAGCATGTATTTTGTGTTATTAAAGTATATAGGAAAAAGTCTTATGTAAATCTATCAACGATTGTTTCCCTATATTATAATAGAGGATTTTCCTATTTAACTGACAAATAAACATGCACAGACGTATTTGCTTTATATAAGGTGGATAAGTTAACTAGTTTTAATTAACAGTGATTTTTAGTGCAGATGAACTTTTTTTTAAACAATTGGGTCACCACTTATCAAGAGCCACTCGATGATAAGAGTTAATAAGACAATGATTATCAGCCAAAAGATGAGGAACACTATGGGAGTACTAAGATTGATCAATGGTATAAACTATGTTTGATTCTTATGGGGCAGTTTAGAAGAATTTTTTGACATTGGATCTAAAGACCAATTTGTAGTCAGCAGTGAAGCAGTCCCACAGTAATGTGTTTCACAGGTTGGAAGCTCTTGCAAAGAAATTTTGACGACGGAAATTCTGCAAGGGAAAGTCTTCCGTGGAGGTAGAAATATGAGTTTTTACTACAAATGTCTTACAAGCAGGAACCAAACATCGGAGCTCAGTAGAGCATCTTTCATGGAAATAATATGGGGGACTATCTCCAAAGCCATTGTAGGAGTTTGCGACCTATTACCATTCTATGGTGGGGGCTCAGCTCCGCGCAGACCCCACAATATTGTATGAACTCTGTTCAAACTTATCTAAGTACTCTCGTTAATGAAGTTTCAGAATATATTTCGTTATGGGGGCCCCCGCGATATTATTGTACGATCTTTCGACAGAAAAGATACATTTTCAATCTAGTCTTAAGGCTAAGAAATTGTATTTTAGTTCGGGTTTCATGTTTGACACAGCTGAAAACAAAAAATAATTACGTTTTTTGTATTACATACTTGGCGATCGAGAGATCCCATCATTTAAAAATGGAGTGGAGGGTGTATGTACGAACATGAAATTGTCTTAGCATATTATTACATAGATCAGTGAGAGGAGGTTTGGAGACAGAGTCAACAACGCAAGGTGACTGTCAGTTTCCCACTTTGCATTCTTCAGATGTTACGATTTGCTTTTACATGGGCGTTATCCATTTTATGGGAAGTCATAGGATGGAGCGTCCAGTTTTAATCGTTTTGTTTCCATTTGTACAGGGTGGGCCAAAATAAGGGTCCTATCTTTAAATTTGAATAACTTGAATTTGAATAACTTCCACAAAATAAAAGTTAAACTCACCAAACTTTATGTGTGTGTAGACTGACCCTTCCGAGATTTTTTGAAATAAACAAAACAAATTTTAGCCGAAAAACACTTAAAACTTACAAAAACTAAAGTATTGTTTTTTACACTGTTTTGAGTTTTTTAAGCAAAAATAATGTTTTCTAAATGAGGGTACGTTTCTTAGGGCTAATACGGCTCATGCTTGCTTCGGAAGGGGTCCTTTACTTATTCTAAAAAAAAAAATTTAAAAAAAAATCAATAAATAAAAAAGTTATGAATTTTTAAAAATAGGACCCTTATTTTTGCCCACCCTGTATAATATATTTTAGCGGGATATTTTTTCTACTCGATTATTTTAATTGTTTTCAGGATTTGTTCATTTATTTGCATATTTGGTGAATCGATCGTTAATGTGAACTTGTGTTTTTGTGCATTCATTGCACAGGTCGTAGTGTCAATCATGTCTCAATCTCGATCGCAACAAAAGGATTTTCCTTCCAAACAACAACACCTGGCTTCTTTCACCAAACTTGCAAGCAAAGACATATCTCCCAACCAAGCAACCAGTCCATCAGCTTAGGGCACAAAGGCCTATCTGTCTACGAATCCCACAGAAACTCAACTGAACCCCCCCACCCCACCCCACACACACATTCTGCTAGAAATCTACCATATACATATACAGGATGGGCCAAAATAAGGGTCCTATCTTTAAATTTGAATAACTTCCACAAAATAAAAGTTAAACTCACCAAACTTTGTGTGTGTAGACTGACCCTTCCGAGATTTTTTGAAATAAACAAAACAAATTTTAGCCGAAAAACACTTCTTAAAACTTACAAAAACTAAAGTATTGTTTTTTACACTGTTTTGAGTTTTTTAAGCAAAAATAATGTTTTCTAAATGCGGGTACGTTCCTTAGGGCTAATACGGCTCATGCTTGCTTCGGAAGGGGTCCTTTACTTATTCAAAAAAAAAAAAAAAAAAAAAAAAAAATCAATAAATAAAAAAGTTATGAATTTTTAAAAATAGGACCCTTATTTTTGCCCACCCTGTATAATATATTTTAGCGGGATATTTTTTCTACTCGATTATTTTAATTGTTTTCAGGATTTGTTAATTTATTTGCATATTTGGTGAATCGATCGTTAATGTGAACTTGTGTTTTTGTGCATTCATTGCACAGGTCGTAGTGTCAATCATGTCTCAATCTCGATCGTAATAAAAGGATTTTCCTTCCAAACAACAACACCTGGCTTCTTTCACCAAACTTGCAAGCAAAAAGACATCTCCCAACCAAGCACCCAGTCCATCAGCTTAGAGCACAAAGGCCTATCTGTCTATAAATCCCACAGAAACTCAACTGAATCCCCCACCCCACACATTCTGCTAGATATCTATCATATATATATATATATATATTTTAAATTCCCGAAACAGTTTTTCATGGTAAACAACTGATGATCCCTTAAAATAGTGTTAGAAACTAACTAATATAATAACTGTAAAAAATAAATTGACTTACATGAGTGATTTTCCACTGGAAGACTTAAGACTATAAGTTTTTTTTGTTTGTTGTTTTTTTTTTTTTTTTTTTATATAGTTTTAATGGTTGAGAAACTTCCGAGACTATATATATATATATATATATATATATATAATCACTTAAATCTCATAGTCTGGCTGTCTAACAATCTATGGACATAAAAAACTGACCGACTAGGGGGGGGGGGGGGGGGGGGAGCACCATCTGGTATGAACATTATTTTTGCAAAGTCTCAAGTGGCTCATCACACAGCATGAAACCTTGTATCGAAGAAGAGATTACTATTTCAAAGTTCATTTCTTGTGTGGCATTTTCTCTTAGCTAAATATTTGCCCAGTGCAGGCCTGCAATATGCATCTCTGCACCCAACTAAACATGTTTGCATTAATTTTCCATTTCTTTTTGTTCATTTGTTCGTCTCCATTTCGAATCTAAATGGAGACATGAAAAAAAAAAAAGTTCTGATCGTTAGCAATAATCACAAAACAATCTTTCCTATTTTCTCTTAGCAGAGTTTACAGTGTTTCGGAATTATTGAGATGATAATTTGTATCGTTTGGATTATCCGAACTACTGTTCGTATCTTGGATGTTATTCTCACAACGTTTCGGCCGATGTAACCTCCGACCTTCTTCAGGTGTTCTTGTCGAACTCTGGAATCTGTACAGAATTTTGAACGGGACCCGTTATTTAATCCATGGGTGACGCTTGCTCTCGTATTGTCAGCTATCACTGAAGTAATTCGTAATCATATTCTTAGTATTTCCCATACTTAGGATCGAACCTTCAACCTCCAGAAGACTTGTAAGGACCTGTGGCATAATGGATAAAAGCGTTAAGTAATAATCAGTTCTAAGTGACAGTCTTCTGTTGGTTGAAACTTCAATCCTCACTTCAGGCGATAGGAAGAATACAATTACGAATTAGTTAAGACTTCTCCGGTCACGGTTGACAGAATGAGATCAAGCTACCACCGTGGATGCAATAAAATTCTGTACAGATTCCCGAGTCCGACAAGATGCACCTCACAGAAGGTCGAAGGTTACACGTTGTGAAAATAACATCCAAGATAAGAATGGTAAACTCCTCACACCTGATATTATCCTGTATCTCTACAAAGCCACCATCCGCCCATGCATGGCGTATTGTTGCCACATCTGGGCTGGTCCATCATCTACTAGTCTCTCCCTCCTTGACAAGGTCCAAAAAAGAGTCGCCAACCTAATGGGTTCCTCACTGTCAACCAAGCTCCAGTCCCTGTCCCATCGCCGCAATGTAGCATCCTTATGTTTGTTTTACAAATACTTCAATGGATTATGCTCCGATGAACTGGCTACTCTGCTGCCCCCTCGACGTAAATTCACTAGACCAACTCGACAATCAACTAAATCCCATCCATTCACTGTGGAGGTCCCCAGATGCCGGAGAGCTTTCTACTCAAATAGCTTCTTTCCTCGTGCTGCTGGACTCTGGAACTCCCTCCTTGCTCCCTGTTTTCCTGACATGCAGAAATTTAAAACTAATGTAAACAGACATCTCGCTGCGCAGATCCCAATTTAGGTTGATCCCCCAAACCTTCTCCCTTTTTTTCTCTCAGTAGCCCCTTATGTCTACAGTGGCGGCCTGCCTTGTTTTGGGTGAACTATGTTAAAAAAAAAAGAAAGAAAGTAATTCGAATAATCCAAACAGTTTACTATATTTAAATTTGCTGTTGCTATTTTTCCGATTTTCCATGTTATTTTTTTTGCTGTGTGTTCGTCTCAAATTTTTAAAGCATAAGCAAATATGCCTGAGCATGTTTATTTTCCTGTTTGCAATAAACTGCTTAGAGAATAGTTTTATATGGCAGGTAATAAACGACATTAGTTAGGACTACGATGTCAGTGATGACCATTATATTGGTTAAAATCCATGTAAATGCACCCCCCCCCCCCCCTGAAAACATGTAAAAATAAGGAGTTAAGAATTAGAACAAAGATTATCTTTTATCAAGGGAGGCGCGAGAGCGCTCTATCCCTTAATAGACTTCACGAATGGCCTATGCTGGAAATCTCATTTCTTTGATCAGTCATAACTCATAAACCAAATTAGTTAAAACTTTGCACTAAATTTTTATTTGATAGGTTCTATAAGTGTGTAGAATTTCAGCATCAATAGTCAAGGCAACCCAGAGATCCAGAAAGTTCAATCATGAAATCATGTGGTATGTATGTGCCACCCTGTATCTCATCAACTATTTGATGGATTCAGCTGATTTTTGGCAGAGATAGAGGTTCTAGGGTCTAGTTGATGGCATTTTAATTTTAGTTTACCATAGACCTTAGCTTTCCAGAAAATTCCAAAAAACCTTTTAAATGACCATTGTATTGAGACATAGCCTTTACAAAAGCAAGGAAATTCCCAAATTTTTACACTTTTATTGTCATTAAGGGTATGCGAGCACAACAGGGCTATGTATTTTACTGGTAGGAATTTTTCTTCAGCGCACTTCACAGATTTATACTGTAGTGATGTGATAATGAAATGGTTTGGTTGATATGTAGTCATACCCTTAATTAATGACAATAAAAGTGTACAAATTTGGGAATTTCCTTTCTTTTGTACATTTAGTGTATATGAATTTTCATCTTAACCCTATTAAGGACATATGATTTCAGTATACTGGCATTTATCATGGAATATATATAAAACTTAATGTCTGTATGTGATGTTTGCGTGTTCCCTATAGAAAGAAAGGTTAGAGAATCTACATAAAATCTAAAAGTGTATTCTTATGTAAAATTAACCGGAGAAAACAATGGAAGTGTTTCCGAATCTCTAAATGCATCCCTAATGGGGCTATGAGAGCATAACCCCTTTAAAAGTTCAAATATATCCTATTTTTTATGAAATTTATATCATATGTATAAAATCTTATAGGGAAGACAATGGAAGTGGTCCCACACCTAAGTAACCCATGGGGACAGAACCCCTTAAAACTTCAAATACATATATTCGATCTTCATGAAATTTAAATCATATGTCTAAGACACTTCAGAGAGTTTTGCAACGTTTTAGCTTCTTCCGACTATGTTAGGGGGTGAAACAGGAGGGCAGGGGGGAGCAGTAAAACAAAGAAATATGGTGTTACTGTTATGAGCAGTGTGAAAAAGTGCTTAGTACTGATCCTCATTCAATCCCGAACAACGTCGGATCTTCCTGTTTAACATCAGGTTCACGGTTTTAAGGAGTTGACTGTCCGAATTGAATCGGTCCGATTTCAATAGTTAATTCTTTTAAATAAGAGAACGATTGAGTCAAAGTTGACCAACTCCTTATTGAAACAGTGGTATCATTCAACGAGACTTACCTTGGCCGTGGTAAGTGGTGGCTCATTAGTAAAAAACAAACAAAAAAAAACATTGTTATAAAATTATAACTAATTTTGTTAAGCGAACGTTTTATTCTCTAAAATTATTGCATGTATTTATTTACTCCTCTCCAGGAGTTAGACACAAGGCCAGTTTTATCTTACTCCCACAAGTAAGATATGACCCAAGGTTGGGTCGGGAAAGTGGGGTTTGAAAAGCCAGCGCCCGAGAGGTGAGCACTCTGGCCATTAAAAATTGCCTGGGCAGCCCCGTCGGCATTCCCCGGTAGGGGCGCCTCAGGCAGTAAGCAATAAACTTACTCCTCCCCAAAGAAGAGAGGCAAAGCCTGGGAGGGGGGACCTCCTAGAACTGCACAGGACAGACCCATAGACAGGCATAAATCAAGCCCCGAAGGCCAAGACAATACCAGTCTATGGGGTGCAGTATCCATCGGAACAGATACTACACTTTGATCTTAGCCAAAAGGCCAAGTGATGTAAAAAGCTTCCAAACGAAGATTTACTACAAATTTAAAAGCCAGTTTTAATGACTTTCTGGGCATTTTGAACAAGAGGCAACAAAATAAAAAAAGAGGTGAAAAAACAAATAGTTAACAAATAAATGTTACCAAAGGCAAGATAAGTTACTCTTCTACCTACCTGGATAATTTGTTTTGGTTTCAACTTATTTTAAAGAGTTTTTTTTTTATTAGTTTAATACAAAACCAGTGTGAACTCTTAAGTTAAAACGAGAAACAAAATGTCTGACAGTAGACCAGGGGCGGGCAACCTCCGGCCCTCGGGCCACATCCGGCCCATGAAGGCTTAGCGTCTGGCCCGCCACTCTGCTATGCTTTATTATTGAAATCCGGCCTGCGGACCTCCCAGTAAAACTCATATCATTTTGTGGCATAGACGTAAAAGTAAGTTTCAATAAAGATTTACAGTGGGATAAAAATGTATAAATATCAGCGAGCGATGATGCATGTATATTTCATTTTTCTTTAACTATTAATTTCAAATCCTTGGCCTGAGATAAAAATAGAAAAAGAGAAAGAGAGAAGCAAAGAGGAAACGAGAGATGAGGAAAGGGCCTAACACAGAGAACTTATGTGAGGTGTGTCAAAACGAATGCTGGATCAACTTGCTACTTCCCCGTCATTATTTTTTATGATTCCAAAATAACTCTTCGTCGGCGCCTTTTATAATATCACATACAGAAGTCTCTTGAGAAAAAATATCAGATTTGTAGAGTGTTCGATGCAATTTTTGTACAATTTATTCATGTAAACAAAATATAGTAATTCTGAGATTTCATTTTTCCCTCCGGCCGCGATCTCCTTCCAAAAGTCTCATCTTGCCTTCACTCTGAAAAGGTTGTCCGCCCCTGCAGTAGACGATCACCTTCGGAGTGTCGATAATCGATCGAAAATCGTAAATTAAACAAAATACTGGTAGAAAAAATATACAGTTCGGTTGAACATTACATTATAGGATGTGTTTCTAGTAGTATTTTGTTTAATGTTCGATTTTCGATTGATTATCGACACTCTGCAGGTGATCGTCTATTGTCAGACATTTTGTTTCTCGTTTTAACTTAAGAGTTCACACTGGTTTTGTATTAAACTAAAAAAATAAAATTTAAAAAACGCTTTAAAAATAAGTTGAAACAAAAATAAATTATCTAGGTAGGTAGCAGAGTAACTTATCTTGCCTTTGGTAACATTTATTTGTTGTTTTTTTTAAAACCCTTTTTATGTGTTGTTGCCGCTTGTTAAAAATGCCCGACTTTCTATTCAACAGTTTAAATGCTTCCAAATTTTTTTGCAAATTTCGACAAATTATCATGAAGTAATGCATTCATTTTTTTTAACAAAATATTAAAATTGCTGACTTGTTTACGAATAAACTGAAATGCATTCCGGTGGATTTAAAAGGTTTCGTTTTATTTTACGCTATTGCATTTTTGATTTCAATAAATATTCGATTAACAGTAAAAGAACAAAAATAATGTGTAAGTTACGTAGAAGCGAGAAAAACAAATACTTTCGAACGAGACTTTTTAACTTTATTTTCCTTCGTAGTGTAATGCCATTTCGAAGTAAAAAGTAAATTACCCTCAGAAGAAAAAAAAATCAATGAGTAAACATGATTTTATTTATTTATTTATTAACTTTATATTCCGGCTGATATTCAAATGAAATGACAATTTGGGAAATTCCACGCTATTCAAGTGAAATAAATAATTTAACAAAGGATTAAAAAAAAAACAAAAAAAAAAAAAAAAAAACTGGCGCCTTTTTTCATGGACAAAATTGGCGCTTTATTTTCAGTTTCAGTCAAAAGGCCACCAAGTGCTTCGTGGAACGGAATTAGTTCGAGTTCACGAGAGGGAGTGAAGGGAGGAAGGAAGAAAAAGAGAAAGACGGATTATTAAATTATGAGTATTGCATTGCGCTAAGTGAAACTATTGTTTTCCATAAGAGAGATCTAAACCTAACAGCGGGAAGATGTTATTTTTAGTTGGGCTGTTGAAAAAGATGAATCATTTCAATTTCATTTTCAGAGTTAAAAAAAAAACAAACAAAAAAAAGCGATCTGCAGCAAATGAAAACAAATTTGGGGTAGAACGAAAAAGGTGAAAAAACAAAAACAAATAGGCAACAAATAAATGTTACCAAAGGCAAGATAAGTTACTCCTCTACCTACTGGATAAGTTTATTTGTGTCTTAACTTATTTTAAAGCGTTTTTTAGTTCGATTTAAAAGTAGTGTCGAGATGTTACGTGATCAAATACGGCCATTTTTTGTTTTCAATTCTAACATCGCGTCCCGACACTTATTTTAAATCGAACTAAAAAACGCTTTAAAATAATTTAAAACACAACCGTATCCAGGTAGGTAGAGGACTAACTTATCTTGCCTTTGGTAACATTTATTTGTTGCCTTTTTTTTCACCCTTTTTCGTTGTTAGCTGTCGTTATAAATGCCCAACATTTGTTTTTCAATTCAATTTTTATTGTCAAAAATCGAAAGTTTCGTTAAACAAGAAAAAAGGTAAAATTGTCAATTCCCAACCAAAATGGCTGACATTAAATCGTTTGTAATTTTCTGATATTTTTTCCGACCGACAAATGAGTAAGTAAACCCAAATAAATTGTTTTGGACTAATTTCTAAACTATATTTCCTTTAAAATAATTTATGGTAAATTTTAAATTAGTCCACAACATTTTGGGGGGTTTCCTAACTCATTTCTGACGTAGGAAAACTGCAAACGATTTATTGTCCGCCATTTTGTTGGGAATCGACAATTTTACCGAAAAAATAATTTTTTTAATAAAATCCTCGGCTTAGGAAATTGTTTTCTTTTTTTTCTCTCCCTAATTCTTACTGGACGAGAAAAAAAACAAACCCATTTCTTAAATGAGCAGCAGATTTAACAAAATGGTCAAAGAAATACAGCCGTGGCTTTCTTTTTGTTGGAAAAAATAAAACGAAACTAGAGTTTATTAACAACCCTGTTTTACCTCCCTACGAGGGCAGAGAGTTAAACATAAAATCGGTTTTGAATGTAGGGAAAATCTAGTTCCCCAAAAAGGATCAGTCTGGATTGGGACAAAAGTAAAAAAAAAAAATTGCCTTCGTCGAGAAAAGACGAAGAATCGTATTAGAACAGTTAAAACTAAAAAAAATGAAAAAAAAAATGGAACGTTTACAGAAATCTGTGTGTGTTTGTGCGTGATACCCCCCCCCCCTCGCACACACAAACACACACACAAACACACGCGCACACACACAGACACACTCGGCTGCTATTTCGAACTGAAGTGTGACCGATTGAACGACCGAAAATCTTACAGATGCGACGACGCGTTTAAAAAATAGGTCACGGGTCGTTCGGGTTGGGGAGAGAGAGGGGGGGGTAGGGGGTGGGGTAAATGTTTAGAGAAGAAATTAAGATCCAGGATTTATTTGTTCATTTAAAGTAAAGTGCTTATATAGATTAGGGCACACATGAAAAAACGCATTTCAAAATAAAAACTATTGTCTACGTATGAGGCAAAAATAAGTATCCCCACCAAAAAATTAGGAAAAATTATCGAGTAGAATTTTAATTAAAAAATCAAAAATCAGTTTCATCGTATTTTGCCGACCGCTATTCATTTATTACTTGTTTATATAACAGACCCAGTTACGCCCACCCCCACCACCCCGATTCCGCTCGTATCAATGGCGTTACGGCAAAATACGATAAAACTGATTTTTATTGTTAATCAAAATTCTACTCGATAATTTTCCCTAATTTTTGGTGTAGATATCTATTTTTGTCTGAGACATAAGTATATCAAAGAGTTTTCCGGTTAATTTAGTTGGAACTGCGAGTTTCATGTGTGCCCTTATCTGTATAAGTATAAAATAAATAAATAATTATGATCATTATTTTATTTGAAAGGCCCTTCTCCCAGGCATTACGTCCTCCTTCGGGAAGATGGGAGGTGTTGGTTTGTATAGCCTGTTGTATGAAGCACGAAGTGATGTCTGATGAGCAGATTATTTTTTCGGACAGTCGGCCAGAATTCCCCCCCCCCCCCCCGCCATCGCTTTTCTTTTGGAACTATGAACTGACCTGTGTCTCTAAATTTATCTAGGTTAATTTCTAATTGAGCACTCGCAGCTAAATCACCTCTCAACAAAGTGAGATTCTATTATTTTTTTTAGAATTTAGAATGGGGGATCAATTTCGCATATGACTTTAACGTAAAATGACCCCTCCCTCCATTTCCGGGCCAGACTTTTCTTTTTTGCAAAACGAAGATAAATTCTGTACGTTTTTTTTTTAGGGGGGGGGGGAGTAAAAAGCCTCTATTAACCCTACCACTCACCCTAGGTCCAACTGGGAAGCACCACCCCTCTCCTTCCATCAAACATTCTGGTTATTGCCTTAAAAAGTTATCCAGTTCGAGAATTGCCCGGAAATGGGTGATAATTTGATGTTAAAATTTTATATACGAAACTGACCCATAACTCTTCTGAAATAATTGATTGTTTTTTTTTTTTCTTTCTCAAGGTGCTTACATGTAATTGCCTAAAAAAGTAGAATCTCATTGTGGGGGTGGGGGGTGCTCATCTACAATAATACTTTTATTTTGTTGACAGATAACCTAAAAATTAAAAGTTTATATATATAAAAAAAAAAAAATCATAATCCAAACACTTATAATTAGTTTGCTTATAATTCTTTTTTGAGAATAAATAAAAAAAAAAAACAAAAAAAAAAAACTTTAGGATTATTTCTGAACGCATACAACAGGTGCTTCCAACTTTACTTACTGGTAAACAACATCTATATCCATGTAGAATTTGGTATATTCGGACTACTGTTCTCATCTTGGGTAGTAGTCCGAATATACCAAATTCTACAAATTATCAACCTTCATCTAAAAAAATTCCGAAACATCCATTTCCATTTATTAATAAAATTATGGGACAAATTCGTGCTTTTTGCATCTACTTGATTTGCATATTTTTTTATATATCAGTAGCGGCGCTACCTGGGTTTCTAATTTACGTAGATTATAGAAAAATTTTAACTAATCATCATATTCGATTTAACGCCCGTTTTACACCCTGGCATGTGTTAAACGGCTTTTAGCAATTGACTTCCAAACTAACCTATCTCTGGCCAGGTCTTTATTTATCCCCCGTTTACTCAACTCCATCCTTATCACTTCTTCCAATTTTTTCTTTGTCCTTCCTGTGAACTAACTCTGCCACCCCAATTATTGTACATCTACTAACCAACCCAAGAACTCTCAACCATTCTTTCAACTGTGCCATGCCATCGAGTTCCATTTTGCATCTCTATACTGTCCAGATTCAATTTTCCTCTGAGGTCATCAGATTCAAACCTGTCTTTAAGACACATACATCATATCATTTCTCTCCATACAATGCATATTCTCAACCCTCAGGTCAACAGTGGTAACACTCTGCTAGTTAGTGATGACAGAAGTTCCCTGAATTTACTTCATTCCCTCCTAATTCTTGCAATCACACTAGCACCTGCTCCACCCTGTGTTCCAATGGTATCACCAAGCTAACAAAATTTCTCGACAACCTCAATAGCTTCACCATATAAATATACTTTCTCCACATCTGAGTTCTCATCCGTCTCCATCGTCTTACACTTATTGCACACAAACTGGTTATCCACTCTCAACCTACCAGTACTCCCATTGCACTTCTTGTGTACCCAATGCTTGCAAGTACGACAAAAAATTGAGTTGCACCGACTCCCTTTCCAAAACGTGAGCCGGGGAACTTTCCTTTTTATGGGGGCTTTCCAACACAACCACTGACCATTACTTTGGTCTTGGTAACAGATCTTTACTTTTCATTCCTCCAAGTTTTTAACTTAACAAGTAAACCTTCCATTGTTTCACAGGCAAGTACTAAATCAACAGCATACAGCATCTCTTCCGGACAACCCGTACAAGACTCTTTGGACAATGCTTCGAAGACTTCTAACTAAGTACAGAATCGTGACGTACTCCTACTTTAGCATTAAAGCTGTCACTATATGTGCTGTTAATTCCAACATGACTTTGTACATTGCTTCTAAGACACAGATTAAAAACAACAAACATAGTACACAACCCTGACGTACTCCTACTTTAACATTAAAGCTGTCACTAAATGTTCCGTGAATTTTAACACGACTGAGCATTTCTGGACATTGCTTGAACAACTTTCACTAACCACTTATTTGCCCCTATTTAAGCAAAGCCACCAGACAACATCTCTTGGCACTCTGTCAAAAGCTTTCTCCAGATCCACCAAAGAAAAACATAGGTTCTTTTCTTACCAAGGTACTTCTCTTGCATTTGTCTCAGGATGAATATAGCACCAGTGGTACTTTCTCCAGGAATTAAACTCAACCGCATTTCATCTATGCTTATCTAACTTCTTATTTGCTGCTCAATTATTCATCAATTGACCCATCAACTTGATCCATCAACTTTAAGCCTCTGTAATTACCACTATCTAGAGCTTCCCCTTTACCTTTGTAACAGTCGACAATTGTACTAAGTTTCCAGTCTTTCGGGATAACCACTTTTATGATCCGATTTGTAAACAATCTGCTTCTTACATCAAGTGGCTTCATATTTTGTCTGGAGCGATTTTAATAAAAAAAATAAAACCAAACTGCATTGCATCTGATATTTTATCTGACTTCTTATTTGCTGCTCAATTATTCATCACTCAGGACCTGATCCATCAACTTGATCCATCAACTTTAAGCCTCTGTAATTACCACTATCTAGAGCTTCCCCATTACCTTTGTAACAGTCGACAATTGTACTAAGTTCCCAGGGTGCTGATATCGATCCTGAACCAGTTTTTGTGAGGTTCGACTCGGAAGCGTTCGGCTGTCCAACGCAAATGCCCGAGAGTTGACGAGCCGATTTGTACCAGACGACAATTTTGATACAGTGCTGCGTCCTATGATAATAATGTTTTGCTTATTTTTTTTTTTTTGTTTTTTTTGTTAGGTTTAGGGTTAGGGTTAAAAATATTTCTTTGATAAAACTAATTACGCTCTGTTTTGCTTGTTTTATTTGTTTTGTTATTTAAAACATTTCTTGCAACTATAACTAAAAATTATAGGACGTAGCAACGTATCAAAATAAGATAAAAATATTTATTTGATAACAGTAACTTCGCTATGTTTTGCTTGTTTTGTTTTGTTTTTTTCTGTTGTTTCTTTTAGAAAATTTCTTGAAAATATAACTTACAATCACAGGACACAGCACCGTATCAAAATTGTCATCTGGTACCATTCGGCTCGTCAACACTTGGGCGTTTGCGTAGGACAGCCGAACGCTTCCGAGTCGAACCTCACAAAAACTGGTTCAGGATCGATATCAGTACCGTTCCCAGTCTTTCGGGATAACCACTTTTATGATCCGATTTGTAAACAATCTGCTTCTTACATCAAGTGGCTTCATACTTTGTCTGGAGCGATTTCCATTAAAAAAAAAAAAAAAAAAAAAAATATTGTAATTTGAAATGTTTTAGTTCATTTTGTACCAAAATGAGAGTAAAATATTTATGCCCCCGGATGAGGTTTGAACTCACACACTGTCTCTAAGCATGGCAGGCTAAACGATTGACCCGTGGGGCAAATACTATATAATGACGCTATTAATACAATACATAAAATAGGCTGGCCCCTGTTTCTCTCTCACTGTAAAGCAACAAAACAAAGGAGGGAAAGGAAGAAAAAAGGACATTGGGTCACGGGTCTTCTATGTTCTAATGAATGACATGATCTTTTTGTTACTTCAGCATGCATGATGTCATAAAGGATCTCTTCCTGATGTCTTCAAATCTGTTTTAGCAGATGACGTCATCCCTTTGTGATGTCATCCAGTGTGCATGGAGACAAACAAACATACAAGACAACAAACAAGGTCCACAGAGTTTTAGTAGTTTCGATTTATTTATCTACCTCCCACAAGGTAAGATGTAACACAAGGTCGGGAAAGTGGGATTAGATAAGCCAGCGCTCGAGAGGTGGGCACTCTGGCCATTTAAAAATTGCCTGGGCAGCCCCGTCGGCATTCCCCGGTAGAGGCGCCTCAGACAGTAAGAAATAAACTTACTCCTCCCCAAAGAGGTGAGGCAAAGCCTGGGAGGATGCAGCTCCTAGAACTGCACAGGACCGGCAACCCTCAATAGACCGGCGTAAATCCAGACCCAAAGGCCCAGACGATACCGGTTTATTAGGCGGGGTAAAAAACCCTAGTTGAATCGATATTACCATAAATATTGCAAACCGCCAATATTTATTAGGTGAATCATGATTTTATAACAAAAAAAAAAAAAAAAAGAAAAAAGGAAAGTTGTTTGGAAATAATACTGAAACCAAGGCCATACCTATAACAGGCCGAGAGATCTAAGATTTGGGGTCTTTAACGGGAGGCAAGATTTCCAGTCAGTCAGCAGATATCTTTGTAACTGTTAACACTTCACTTATTGCTCAGAGAAAATTTCATTCTGAAACGGAATTCTAACGCTTCAAATTTATTTTCATCGATATGTCAGATGGATTACTATTTGGGTCTGACTTTAAAAATCTGGAAAAATAACTATATATCTCTATCTATATAAAGTTATTTAATTTATACACAATATTATAAGGAGATATAGCATTATGTATGGATTTTCATTATTTACTTCAACAGTGCTCGATATGTGAGTAGAGCTAGGTAGTAAGGTATGAAAATATATTTATGGAAATTAAGCTACACAGAAGCATGACCGTAGGGAATTGTCAGGCTAAGTACATGGAGTTTGTGTTACTGATTGTTTTTATATATACATGTGCTGTTTAGTATAGCTCGCTAACCAATCAGATTCGTTGTTATTCCCTCCCATGGGTTAGTGTTTTCATTAGCCAATGGCTGAGCTTCTCTCAAACAAAGGTTAGGCTAACCTTTATTTGACATCTTTTTCTTTTGTTTTGTATGAGTGATGCAGACGTTTTGTGAATGTGTCAAATTAACAGGTGACCTTATTTTAACACGTGCATGATTGGGAGTTTCATTTCTATTTATTTTGTTAAACAAATGAGTAGGGAGAGCCACGGTATTGTGGGAGAAAAATACATAAAAGATGATGATGGGAAACTCTCGCTGGAGAACAAGACCAAACAAAATGGCTGGAAACAACACTACGAAAGGCTACTCAACATTGAATTTGAATGGAACCCAGAAGAGTTATCAAAGGAAACACCAGTTAAAGGCCCACCAATTGAGATCAGTTGTGATATTATTGAAAAGGCTCTAAGAAAAATGGAAAAGTGGCTGGACTGTCTGGTATTGTAGCTGAAATGTTGAAAGCATTCGGAAAGATAGGCATACAGATCATGTCGGACTTAGCAAACTCCATCATAAGGGAAGAGTGTTGGGAAGAGAGCTACATCAACTGCTACAAGGGTCTGGGTGTCAAGAGGAAACTAGAGAGGGTTGAAGCTCTTGGAACAAGTGATGAAAGTGATAGAGAGAATAACAGACAACATCATTAGACAGTAAGTTGATATCGATGCTATGCAGTTCGGATTTGTACCAGATCGAGGCACAACAGATGCAATCTTCATTCTGCGTCAAATCCAGGAAAAATACATTGGGGAAGACAGTGGACTATACATGGAATTTGTTGAATTTGTCTAAAAAAGGCTTTTGACAGGGTTTCCCGAGAAATGCTATGGTGGGCGATGTGCAAGCTTAGAGTGGAGGATTGGCTTATAAGACTAGTACAATGCATGTACAGGAGCGCGAGAAGCAAGGTACGGGTAGATGACATTTACAGCGATGAGTACAGTGTAAATGTTGGAGTACATCAAGGATCAGTACTCAGTCCCTTGTTGTCCTTGAGGCCCTTTCCAATGAGTTCCGAACAGGATGCCCATGGGAACTACTGTATGCCGATGACTTGGTCATAATTGCAGAGATAATGAATGAGCTGAAAGAAAGATTGAAAGTATGGAAAAAGGGCATGGAAACAAAAGGTCTGAGAGTCAACACTGGTAAGACAAGATGGTTAGTGGCCCGAATCTCCAGTCTTTGAAGGACTCTGGTCAATACCCATGTGCGGTATGTAGAAGGGGGGGGGTAGGAGTAATGCAATACAGTGCAGCGGAGTGCATGGTAGGCTCACACCAGATCCGTAAAAGATGTCTAGTGTGACAATGTTGAGCGGACCTACGGAACATGGAGCCAAAATACACACTAGTATGAACTAGAAGTGGGCCTACAAAGATTGGCGATCAGAGTATCGTGCTAGTATGAATTAACAGAGAAAGACATGGATGTCTTCATTGAACAAGAAGCCGATAATGGCAGAGGATGGCGTCGTGTAGTCTAGAATCTGACACTCGATTGTCGCAGTGTATCGAAGTGGCGACCAATGCATAGAACGGATGTGGTCGAAGAGTTGTTGTTTTTGATAAACGAACACCAATATTGTGGAGCCAACGCCACTGTGTCTGGCTTAATTGGGAAGAATGTCATTTTCCGCCCCAAGTTGTGACTTGGACATGAGGCAGGTGTGATTTGAACCGATAAGGGCCCCCTGAGCACTCGCCAACGAGTTGGTTTCGGTGGACGTAAGTTAGGAGAATGAGTGAGTGAGACGGACCCCCCTCCCCTCTTCTGGCCAGTGAGGTGTGTGTGGGAGGGGATGATTTGAGAATCTCAATTATGGCAGGGAAAAAGGATAATGAAGAGAAAGACATTTCTTTTCTTTTGTTCGCTGACTAAATTCTGTTAGGAGAGGGGTGGGCTCACGAACAGCTGATGTCAATATAAGACGCCATGTAACAGGCTTCAGAGACTCGCTTTTGTTCGCCACCGGGGTCCGCGTCGATGGGAGACGGACTTCCTATCCCCCCCCTCCTCCGGACCTGGTGTTGGGGCTTTGCCGGTCTGAGACACATAGTTAGAAGAGACTCGTTTTTTGCTCTCCCACCGAATCCACGTCGCTCTGAGACGCCCCCCGCCTCGAACTTAGACAATCTCGCCAAACTAACTAAAAATCGCCCATTAACAATTAGAGCGTCGGTCCAAAAACACAGAGTTTTTGAGTTGAAATTTATACAAGTTTTCTTTTGTTTACGGTTCTCTTTACCAAATAATTATTCTTCTAGAAAAGAAAACGAAAAAAAAACCAAAAAAACAACATCACCAGTTATTAAAGACTTATTTTTGTATTATTTTAAATGTTCTGTTTAGAATGACTTTTAGCTTCGCAGTGGTACTAAGTTGCTGACCCAACCCGGATAATTACTCATTGATCTATCAAACACAGCGTGGGAGTGAGTAATCGCTGAACCAGGTCTTTCGACATCTGTGCCCTTCATTAGGATGACAACCTTTCCCGAGTAGTAGCGGGTGACCAACCGAACTCAGGACCAGCCAAATTGGTGACATCACTCACTTAGCTGAGAGTTGGGGTACACTAGGACTTGCATGCCCAATTGAGGGCCGTCTTTACACAGAAGTTGAAATAGGTGAGGACACCCTGGAGGTAGTAGACTCCTTTTGCTACGTAGGTGATATGTTGCAAACTAAGTTCGACATCAGAGTCAAGACAGCTAGGGGAAAGTTCAGAGAACTTTTCCCAATCCTAACATCCCATGCCATCCCAATTATTACCAGGGGTAAGGTCTATGATAGCTGCGTAAGAAGTGTGATGCTGTATGGCAGTGAGTGTTTTGCTCAACTCCAGAGAAATTACAGGGTACTAATGATTAGGTGGATATGCAATGTAAAGCCAGACTAGATCCAGAACATTAGGTCAGACACTTTACTTGAAAAATTGGCCATTCAAAAACTTGATGTCCTAATAAAGGCAAACCATCTTCGCGGGTTCGGGCATGTTGAGAGAAGCAAGGGGTATATCAGCACTTGCAAAGACCTAAGACTGGACAGCAAAAAAGAAAGCTGGGCGCCCTAGGAAGACATGGAAAGAAAGCTAACTATAAACCTAACTATAAAACACTAGATTGCTACCTCAGATGAGCTTTGACAAACTCAAGTGCAACCCCCAAATAAAATCTAAAATAACGTTTTTTGAATATTTCTTTCAACACGCGTTCGCTAGGGTGCGATTCTGAGTAGCCAAAAAGTGAGTGCTCACTTTACGTATAACTTATATAGGAAAGTGATACCCCACCCCTCATAAAATCTAAAATAATAAAAAATTTAATTGTTTTTTTTCATAGCGGATATTTGTTATAGCTGTTTACATGTAATGTGCCAAAAAAAGTAGAATTTTTATTTATTTAGAGGGGTGAGATTCCGTGGCCAAGAAATGAGTGCTCACTTTACCTATAACTTATATAGGAAAGTGATCCCCCCCCCCTCCTAAAATCTAAACTAATAAAAATTTTCATAATTTCTTTTCCTTACCGGATATTTGTTGATGCTGTTTACATGTAATTTGCCCCCAAAAAGTAGAAACTTTTTTTTTTTAGAGGGCGGAATACTAGGGGTGCAGTTCTATACATTTACCCATCTTTTATAACTTGGGGACCTGTATGGAATCTCTAACCGAACTGTGAACCAACGGAAGTGGATTGTTCTCATTCCGTCAGCATGACCCCATGGCATAACGGTTAAGAGCGTCGGTTAATCAGTAGGTCTAAGTAACCGTCTTTTGAGGGGGTTGAAGGTTCAATCCTTACTACAGGCGATAATAACTAAGAATAACATAAATTAGCACTAGCACTTCTACCCAATCATGGCTGGCGGAATGAGAACACCTCTACGGTGCTTGTGCATATCAACCCTGACATGTTAGACCGCTCTTAAAAATAAAATAGCTAAAGAAATGTATAAACTGTGTTATGTACTTACGTGGTAGATGAAAAAAAGGCTGTACACCACAAATTATGCAAATTCATCCAGTATTTATTTAATTATAAATAAAAAACGATTTTATCACTCGGTAGATATTTCCACCATTTTGTATCTTAGATTTTCCAGTGGTCAAGGACGATAACTCATATTTTCACGATTTCGGGGTTTGGGGGGTCTCCATTGTTTACAAAAATGTCAAAATCTACATAAAATCATTTTTTTTATTTATAATTAAATAACTACTGGATGAATTTGCGTAATTTTTTCTGCACAATCTTATTTTCAGCTAACACGTAAGTACATAATAAAGTGTATACATTCTTTAAATATTTAAATGTCAGGGTTGATATGCACAAGCACCTTGAAGTTTAATTTAGTCGCTTTCAAAAGGATAGAAATTAGTGCACATGCACACTAAAAATCATTAAATAATTTTTTAAAAAATCAATTTCGAATAGTTTGATGGTTTTCAGTAATCAAGGGGTATCTTTCAGAATGATCAGTACAATCGCGGACGGGGTCCAAAAAACTAACGAGAACGGGGTTATAAAAATAAATATGCAACAAGTGAGTTTAACCTACGTCGAGAAGAGATATTTGTCTACTTACCTATGATATTTGTTTGTATTTTTACGTACTATAAATGGGGTTTTATTAGATGTAAAAAAAATTTCTTGTTCATTTTTTACTCGTTTCTTTTTAACCAATATGGCGTCTTACGAGCAAGCGCCATTTTTTTTTTTTTGCAAGTTCGCGTGATAAAACTATTGATTTCTACTAAATAGCAGTTGGAACGGTTTAAAAATACAAACAAATATCACAGGTCAGTTTTAAATTAACTTTTATCGACGACAGTTACTTTTATTTGTTGTATATTTGTTTTTTTGAGCGTTTTCAGCGTACTGATCATTCTGAAAGATACCCGAACGTGGTAACACAAACAGAATTTCCAACTGAACCCTTTATCTAATCCATAGAGGTAGATTGGATTACTGAAAACCATCAAACTATTCGAAATTGATTTTTTTTTTAATTATTTAATGATTTTTAGTGTGCATGTGCACTAATTTCTATCCTTTTGAAAGCGACTAAATTAAACTTAAACGTTATTTATGACCGTTTAGTACAAAAGAGACAATCCACTGATGGCGACCCACTGCCACGAATTCGGAATAGGGACGTGTGAGCAAGAAAATTCAATATTGCCAATTAATTTTTTTTTTTTTTTTAATTCTAGCCGTTCATTTTCCGTATTTTCGGTGTACGCTAATATTTTTCAATAACAAGTAAGTAGTTCATAAAGTTTGGCACATGTTCGTCTTTAACCACTGTCCGTTTTTCACAACTTTTTACTGACCATTTTTCTTTTCTTTTTTCGGTGTACACTTATCTATCAGGCTGCTAGAGAATTCCGGCGTTTTTGGAATTATTTTTCAAATATTTTACATTTTAGGAGGGGGGATCAGTTTCCAATGTTAATTCAACGTAGACTGATCCCCCTCTCTTTGACCATCTCAATTTTAAAAAAAATCTTTTTCGCTGTACAATTACCTATCATGTCAGTAGAGAATTCCAGGGGTTTTGGAAAGAAATTTTTAAAAACTGTGATTTTAAGACGGGGGATCAGTTTTCAATGTAAATTCAACGTGGACTGATCCCCCTCTTTTTAACCATCTCAAATTTTAAAAATTATTCTTCTGCTTACAATTTCCTATCATGTCACGAGAGAATTCCGGCGTTTTTGGAAAGAAATTTTAAAAAATTGAGATTTTAAGATGGGGGATCAGTCTTGTTCGTACTTTTACCAATATAGTTCGTTTTTCACATTTTACGTCTTAAAATCTCATTTTTTTTAAATTTCTTTCCAAAAACGCCGGAATTCTCTCGTGACATGATAGGTAATTGTAAGCAGAAGAATAATTTTTAAAATTTGAGATGGTTAAAAAGAGGGGGATCAGTCCACGTTGAATTTACATTGAAAACTGATCCCCCGTCTTAAAATCAGTTTATAAAAATTTCTTTCCAAAACCCCCGAAATTCTCTACTGACATTATAGGTAATTGTACACCGAAAAAGATTTTAAAAAAAATTGAGATGGTCAAAGAGAGGGGGATCAGTCTACGTTGAATTAACATTGGAAACTGATCCCCCCTCGCAAAATGTAAAATATTTGAAAAAAAAATACCAAAAACGCCGGAATTCTCTAGCAGCCTGATAGATAAGTGTACACCGAAAAAAGAAAAGAAAAATGGTCAGTAAAAAGTTGTGAAAAACGGACAGTGGTTAAAGACGAACATGTGCCAAAAGTTTTCCTGTAATTCTATTTTTAGCCGCCATATTTCACAACCGGGTTTTCATGTACAAGCACCCCATTAAAAACCACCTAAAATAAACCAGTATTGTCTGGGCCTTTGGGTCTGGATTTACGCCGGTCTATTGGGGATTGTCCGTCCTGTGCCAGTTCTAGGAGATGCACCCTCCCAGGCTTCGCCTCCCCTCTTTGGGGAGGAGTAAGTTTATTGCTTACTGTCTGAGGCGCCTCTACCGGGGAATGCCGACGGGGCTGCCCAGGCAATTTTTAAATGGCCAGAGTGCTCACCTCTCGAGCGCTGGCTTTTCAAACCCCACTTTCCCGACCCGATCTAGGGTCACATCTTACTTGTGGGAGTAAGATAAAACTGGCCTTGTGCCTAACTCCTGGGGAGGAGTGAATAAAACCCCATTAAAAACCGACTTTGTCTCACATCTAACCCTCGTGGGGAGACAACTAAATCATCACACTATTCCAGTTACGTAAGAGAAGACAGTTTTAAAATATGACAGGAGCTCGTTCGAAAATTAATGTCTTTATCTGAGGCTTTCGGGCACAAATGAAATTCTTGACTTTTGCCGTTAAATTTTAATTCCAACCCAAAATTACCTTCTAATTACCAGTTTGATCTATTATACATTTAAAAAAAATATGGCTTGCTTGGTTTACTTCATGACCGACCGTTTCCGAAATTCGAAAGTGATTTTGAAGCCTTTAAATTGTTGAATAAACAAACTTTTAACTTAAAGTTTAAAAACAAAAGTCATGGATCCGTCTTCGGTAAATTTGTAGTTCCTTGCTCAAAATGGCGGACAACACTAACGTCAATGAATCGTTTGCTATTTTCCGATCTCACAAAGGAGTAAGTAAACCCAAATAAATTGTTTTGGACTAATTTCCCAAGTGTATTTCCTTTAAAAATAATATAAAGTAAATTGAAATTAGTCCAAAACAACTATTTGGGTTTACTTATTCATTTGTGAGGTCGGAAAATAGCAGACGATTCATTGATGGTATTGTCCATTTTGAGCAGGAAACGACAAATTTACCGTCTTAAAAAAAAATGAAATCATGTTTGAACGCGTCCCTGTCGTATCAAGAAGTCCTAAAAAGTTTGATCTCACAATATCAGACATGGTAAAAAAAAAAAAGAAAGAAGTTTAATAAAGAAAATATTTTTTAAAAATAAAAACGTGTTAGGGCAAAAAATAGGATTTTTATACGTTAAGTTTATTCATAAACAAAAAAAAAAGTAAATTTAATTAAAAATTAAGAAATCGAAAAGTTTTAAAAAAACGCTTTTTTTTTATTTTTACATTTTTTGGGGACCCTTTTTTGTTCTGTTGACTTCAGTAAATAATACCCAAATATTTTTTAATTCCTTAAAATATATTTATTCATTTTTGTTTTTTTTCTTGAAATTAGAAAAAAAATAAAAAAATAAAACTATTTTAGAAAATCGAGAATTTTTGTTTTTTAAGAAAAAAAAATTCTTACCTCAAGATTATAGGTAAACGGCGTGAAGAATATTGTGGAGTAGTCAAGATCTTCGTCCAAATGTTGGTTTTTAGGCCCAATTGATTCATTATTGTTGATTTTTTTACGAAACACCAGGGAAGAAAGGCCGTAATGACTAAAAAGGAATTATGTAATAAATTTTCTAAACATTTTTTCAAGGGCAAAAATGATATTAGTATAACATCGTCACGAAGAGGAGCGTTTAACATCCAGTAGCTAACAGTGTACGGAGGCCCAACAGGGCTATATTTCTAATAAATATTTTTTTTTTTAAAGTTACTTTTTATGTTTAGAACATTAATATTCATTTTTTAAACAAAATGTATAATAAGATATCGTAATTTTCAGTTAGAATTACTATAATAATCGGAAATACATAGTTAAATAGACATAATCCTGCTAAATATATACCCCTACTTGGCCTCCATACTTAGCTGTATGGTCGTATGATCTCCTAGTCAAAATATTTATAAAGAATTGTTTTATTATTTTAAGGTTGATTATATTATATATTTTTTATTATTTAATTCTTTCTACTTCGTAGATGGAAAGTAAAAATAATACGAACGAGTAATAATTGGGAATCTTTTCTTTTTGTTTAAATGGCAATGCCCACTTTCACGCGTGAAAAACGTAATCACGCGATTTTTTTTTTACAATGTTTTAAATATTCAAAATATATTTGATCTGTAGAAACAAATATTTAGAATTTTATTTTTGTAATAGAAATTAAATTAGAACCTGATTTGATTAAACTATTAGTAAAATAAAGTAAACATTTTTATTCTCTTGTCGGTCTTTCTAATGACAGTGTTCGTTTTGTTTTTAGTGCCTTAAATGTTTATTTGAAACATTTATTTTTATACCCATTTTTTTTAAAATGCATTAAAAACACACTTGCAAATTACTAACTACATTCTCTATTGCCGCCCGACAAGCAAAAATAGTACAACAAAATAATGGACACGTTGCATAACAGGTAATAGCGTTGCTTAACAATCAGTTGTAAGTGACAGTCTTCTGGAGGTTGAAGGTTCAATCCTTAACACAGGCGATAAATTAACACTTCTACCCGGTCATGGTTGATAGAATGAGAACAATCTGCCCTCATGGTTCAGTTCGAAAGTTTGTACAAGTTCTCGAATTTGTAGTATTACCTACCCTTCTCAACACAATTACACAAATTCTTGCCATAGGGCGTTTTCAGAACCGAGTTATCTTCCCTTTGGAAATGCTCGGCGTCGCTACTATGGGTGATTATAAAAAGCGCTGCACAGGCAAATCCAGTCTCTTTCTTCCGGCCTTGACAGACGACACACGTACAAGACCCCCTTGCTCTCTCCTTCTCATCCGGGTCTAGCCTTGACGAACGCACCACACACCATGTGCACGCTTACAAACACACTTTACATGGTATGTAAGATTTCTCCTATCTACTTACTCACATAAATGCACACTTCGTTCTACTCAGACTTTGCTATACACATTCTCATGGACTCAATTTCATAGCAAACAACATGAACACACAATTCAGTATGCAAGACTTCTCTTCCCTATTTACACACATCATTTGCAGACTCTCTTTGTACATATTGTCAAGAATGCAATTTCATAGCGGACCAAGTCGGGTTCGCAAACAATAAATATTTATTTCAATACTTCTTCGTTTTCGAGTTGTCACTTTGTTTTCATTGGCATGCTTGTATATTGAACACAAATATATATATAGGATAGCCTAAAAATATCCTCAAGTTCGACATATTCCAAAGTTTGGCTAGAAGCTTCGACATATTCCAAAGTTCGGCTAGAAGCTTCGACATATTCCAAAGTTCGGCTAGAAGCTTCGACATATTCCAAAGTTCGGCTAGAAGCTTCGACATATTCCAAAGTTCGGCTAGAAGCTTCGACATATTCCAAAGTTCGGCTAGAAGCTTCGACATATTCCAAAGTTCGGCTAGAAGCTTCGACATATTCCAAAGTTCGGCTAGAAGCTTCCCAACTTAAAAAAGAGATACTGATACAAAATCTTACCCAATTTCCGGCAACTTCACGTAGGCAGCTTTCAGGCAGGTTACATAAGTAGCCCAAAGATGCCGAAGCGATAAGTGAGTTTACTCGCCAAATATTTAACATGATACAACTGATCTTCTGAATAATAATGATGATGATGATGATGATGATCATCATCTACAGTTTAATGTCCATTTTACATGCTGGCATGTGTTGGAAAACTTTAAGAAATTGGCTTCCAAACTAACCTATTTTGGGCCAGGGCTTTATTTATCTCTCTTTCTCTCAAGTCCATTTTTATCACTTCCTCTCATGTTTTCTTTGGTAGCAGATTCAGTTCACAGGGGAAGCCCTGTGAACTGAATCTGCTACCTCAACTGTTCTACATCTACTAACCCAAGTACTCTCATCCATTCTTGCAACGTGACCATACCATCAAAGTCTACTCTTCTGCACACATCTCCCTATACTGTCCAGATTTAATCTTCTTCTGAGGTCATCAGATCTAAGTCTGTCTTACATTACACATCCATCGTATCATTCTTATATCATTTCTCTCCATGCAACGCATGTCTTCAACCCTCACTTGCCACGTTTCATTTCCATGCATTATCATACTGCATACACATGCCTGATAGACTCTTCCCTTTTCCAATTGTATGGTAACGTTCTGCTGGTTAGTAATGGTAGAAGTTCCCTGAACTTACTCCATCCACTCCTGATTCTTGCAACCACACTAGCACCTGCTCCACCCTGTGCTCCAATGTTATCACCAAGCTAACAAAACTTCTTGACAACCTCAATAGCTTTGCCATCCAAATATACTTTCTCCACATCTGAGTTCTCATCCATCTTCATTGTCTCACACTTCTTGCATATACACTGGTTATCCTGTCTCAGCCTACTAGTAATTCCACTGCACTCCTTGTGCACCTAACCCTAACTCCTTGTGCACCTAACCCTAACTCTAACTCCTTGTGCACCTAACCCTAATCCTAACTCCTTGTGCACCTAACCCTAACCCTAACTCCTTGTGCACCTAACCCTAACTCTAACTCCTTGTGCACCTAACCCTAATCCTAACTCCTTGTGCACCTAACCCTAACTCTAACTCCTTGTGCACCTAACCCTAATCCTAACTCCTTGTGCACCTAACCCTAACCCTAACTCCTTGTGCACCTAACCCTAACCCTAACTCCTTGTGTACGTAATTATATCGCCATGAAATGCAAAGATAACAGAAATTCAACTTTCAAACTTTTGAGATGATCTCAACTTCGAAAGACAGAAATGTATTTTTTTTTTTTTTGTGACTTTTGCCTTGCATAAATTATGACGTACTCCTTTGACGATGGGAAAACTGAATTCGTCATTTGATGTTTCTTTTTTGCATGTCTTTGAAGTGTCATGTGGTCATATGACAGTCTCCCACACTTTTATGCAGTCTTTTGCAAATAGTGTTGTACTCTGCAAGATCTTTCAAACTACACCGGTTGGGCAGTAGGGGGCAGACAAGTCAATGTTGCATCGTGTGGTCCTCCTCTCCACATTCACAGACGGTTGGGTCAGCCTTGTAGCCCCATCTATTCATAGCAACTTTTGATCGCCCCATTCCCGTTCTCAGGCGGTTTAGTGTTTTCCACTGGAGCCAGGGTGCCTCTGAACCGGGAGGGAGTTCCTCAGAAGCAGGGATTCCCATGTCGTTATGAGGGAGGCAGTCTTCGAGCCGTCTGGTCCACAACTGTAGTCTGGTCTCTTCCTGAGATGTTGTTAGGGGTTCGACATGGCTAAGGAAGCTTCTCTTTGACTAATGCTGAAAGTGGGCTGATATTTTCGCGCACCGGCAAATGACTTTGATTGGCCACAAGATAATTTGATATTTGAAGTTAGACTTACATCAAATCTGTTGGATGGATCATTCTAAAGCTTCAGAAAGGACCTGATTATTGCTACTCCTGATGCACTCCTCTACGATAAGTCAGATATATCCTACGATGGAGTACTCGTGCCACATATGGGGAGGTACTGCTCAGAGCTCCCTTTCTTTGCTTTGACAGAGTATAAAATTAACATCGCAATCTAGTGGGAGATGATCTCTTCTCTTCAGTACACTTACTTTCTCACAGAGGAGACGTTGTTAGTCTTTTCCTACTCTATCCATATTTTTATAGAAGGTGCTCGACTGAGCGCCAATCTCTGATTCCTACCTGTAAAAAATTCACAGAAAGAACTCATCTAGATACCGCCACTGTAAAGAAATTTCCTTTCTTTCCCTCGGGTACATAGAACCAAACAGAATGTCCATGAACAAAGTTTCTTTCCAATAACTTCACATCTTTGGAACACATTATCACATATGGTCCTCTTAAAGTCCAATGTCAACAGATCTTTGTCGAGCCATCCTTTACCTGACTCCGAATGAAATCCTCTTCTTGTATCAGAGTCAGATACGTCCTAAGATGGAGTACTGCTGCCACATCTGGGGAGGTGCCGCTCAGCGCACTCTTCCTTGCCTCAGTCAGAATGAATGGACCTCTCCTTGAGAAAGCCCTGTGCTTTGATAAACTCCTAGAGCTGACTTTCACTCCAAATCTAAAATGGAAGATTTATATCAAACCTGTTGCTAAAGTTGCTGGAAAAATTTGGATCATTCTATCGCTCCAGAAAGTATCTGACTCCTAATGAAACCCTCTAGCTTTATAAGAGTCAGATACGTCCTAAGATGGAGTACCGTTGCCACATCTGGAGAGGTGCCACTCAGAGTTCAAAACAGACTTCACCATCTAGTGGGGGATGTCCTTTTCTCTTCCCTACAGCCTCTTTCTCACAGAGGAGACGTTGCTAGTCTTTCTCTACTCTATCATTATTTTCATGGTCAGTGCTCAACTGAGCTACAGTCCCTGGTTCCCCTCTGCAAAACATTCACAGTAAGGTTTAGGAAGGTACCTGACTCCTGACGCAATCGTCTACCTGTATCAGCGTCAGATACGTCCCAAAATGGAATACCCTTGCCACATCTGGGGAGGTGCCGCTCAGAGCAACTCTTTCTTGTGTTGACAGAGTTCAAAATCGACTTAACAATCTAGTGGGGGATGATCTCTTCTCTTTCCTACAACCCCTTTCTCACAGAAGAGACGTTGCTAGTCTCTCTCTACTCTATCATTATTACCATAGAAGGGGGTCGACTGAGCCCCAATCTCTAGTTCCCTCCTCGTAAAACATTCACAGCAAGAACTCGTCTAACCACCCCTATTGCAAAAAACTTTCCATTATTCTTCTGTGTACATAAAACCAAACGGAATTTCTATGAACAGAATTTCTTTTCAAGAACTTCCCATTTGTGGAACACATCACCACAGGATTGCTTCCCTGTAGACTACAACATTGTCATCTTCAAGTCCAATGTCAACAGATACTTGTAATAAAAGTTTGTCCATTCCATACATCTTTTTCAATCCTCTCATAGTATTTTTCATCATCTAGCTGACAATCTCATTGACCCTTATCCTCGAGTCGTTTTTGGTCTTGGTAAGTGGTGACTCATTAGTCTAAAATATTTATTTTTTTAAATCGTACGATCCATGACTCAGATGATTTCAGCTCATTCTGTGTCAACAGATGTTCCTGCCTAAAACCTAAGGAATCAGGTATGTCTGTCGTTTAACTTGGCTTAGATATGCCGACAAAACAGGTGTAAGAGTATGATCGCAAGACATCGGTTTAGGGTTAGGGTTAGGGTATGAGAAATGGCAACAGTTTGTTTGACTTATAAAAAGGAAAAAAAGAATTAAAACAGATACATGTTTTTGCTCAGCTGTCTCGGCTTTAACTTTTTAATTCTTGTTAATCAAATTATATCGATAATAACTAGCAAGAAGACCCGACGCTGCTCGGGATTGAATGAGGATTACAACAATGTACTTTGTCACTATGCTTATAACACCATATTACTTTCTTTATTTTTACTAGCCTCCCCACCTCCTCCGGTTTCGCCTATTAGACGGTTACTGTTTCTTTATATGAAAGTCGTCATATAGTGGAAGCTAAAGTTGTCTATGTAAGCACACACAACCAGTTGCTATGGAAACCAACCCTAACCTGTTGAACTGCCACTCACTCGCACATTCGAGACAGCTTACTGTTTTTTATATGAAATTTGTCAATCCAACGACACTGAATGTAGCCACAAGTTTAGTTATCTTCTATTATATAAAGGGCAGTTGTCTGTATGTGGGGGTGGGGTGGGTGTGCAGCTAAAAGTAAGAAACTACAAAGCAAACATGCACAAAGTTGGTATTTTCTTGATTGGCGTTGCCCCAAATGAATAATCTCTAGAATTAAAAAAAAAATTATTCATTCTTTAACCTTAAACTGGTGCAGATTTCGTCAGGGGGAGGGGTGTCTGTTTTCCAGCCACTAACTAAAGGAGCGTAACTCTGATTTTTTTCACAGAGTTAATTCCCTTACACTGACTAGAGTTATCTGCGTATATGTGTGTGTATATGTCCAGAGAGAGGAATGGGCTAGGCGGAGAAGAAAGTGGGGTGTGTGGAGAGGGAGTGGGAAAACGGGGGAAGGGGAAAGAGAGAGATAGAAGTTATGTTACACTTTTTCCCAGGGTAACACCGGATAGCCCTGCTAGTCGTTATATGAAACAAGTCCGTGTCATTGAATAGACGGTTCTGATGAGTA